>CM051392.1:11139660-11739660 GCA_028015245.1 Cardamine occulta
GATCTGTCTAGTTCTCTTTGGTTCTTACTTACAAAAACTCATAGAAAACATAGAGAGATTTACTCTTTAATCTTCTACATTGCAAATATTATTGGATGGATGCTAGGGTTTTCTCCTCTAACAACCACACTCCTTTTCATTGCACACACCTACATATTTATACTACTTGCTATAGTTTCTTGTTAACCTAATCACCTTAGCTAAACCACCAAAACCCATTAACACATATGGGCTTAAACTACTTAATGACCCAATGTCTTTTCTTCTTTGACTTTTTTCTTCTCCTTCTTACGAGACTTCTTCTTCCTCTTCTTCCTCTTCTTCTTCTTCTTCTTCTTCTTCTTCTTCTTCTTCATCTTCGTCTTCTTCTTCTTCGCTTTGCTTCTTCAACTTCTTGTCACTTGAAGTCTATTCTTCTTGCAGGATTTAATGATGCCAACAATGGTCAGCACACACAGTGATACCCAAATCTAGAAAGAGGCCTCATTGTTGGATAAGTTTCAACATTATCTTGAGCCCAAGATATCTTTACCAAGTTAGGTTAGGATAAGATAGGCTTATACAATCCTAATTATGAGTTATCTAGTTCTAATAATAATAGGAATGAGAATATGATTAGCAAAGGTGTGCTAACACTATAAATATAATTGTTGAGTTGTGAGAATTACATCAAGAACATTAAGAGCTTTTGATTGTTTAGTTTTGAGAGATTTTCTAAACATTAATAAAGAGAGTAATTCTTTATTGAAAGCTAAGAGTGTTTTAGTTTCTTTAATTAGTATCAAAGCTTTAGGAGAATCGATCACGAAGCTTTGATGAGCAAGATGAAGATATTACGAACATATAGCCATCATAACCGAGCCATGGGACACGACAACTCAACTCGCCTGAAGGAATTCACACCACCATCGATCCAATGCCCCATGCTAAACGCATCAAACTTCATGGTGTGGTCCATGAGGATGAAAGTCTTGTTGAAGATATATAAGGTATGGAATACAATTGAACCCGGAACTGATGAATCCGATAAAAACAATGCCGTGATAGGACTGATAAATCCTGGAGGCTCTTATCTTGCAAGTAGGTGAAAAGATTCTCCAAAAGGGATATGGGACGCAATCAAAACTCGTCACTTAGGTGCTGATCGTTTCAAGGAAGCAGGACTTCAAACTCTAATGTCCGAATTTGAAAGAATTAAGATGAAGGATTCGGACACGATAGATAGCTTTGCGGGAAAGTTATCGGAGATAGCATCAAAATCGGCTTCACTTGGACAAACTATTGAGGAATCCAAACTTGTGAAGAAATTTCTCAATAGTTTACCAAGGAGCAAGTATATTCAAATCATATCCTCTCTCGAGCAAGTTCTAGATTTGAACACAACGGGATTTGAGGATATTATTGGAAGACTAAAGGCATACAAAGAAATCATTCTTGATGAGGAGAATAACGGAGATACACAAGGTAAGCTTTTATACACAAACACATATCACCAAAACTTTGCGACAACACGAGGGAGACGTCGCGTAAGATGTGTAAGAGGAGGCCGTGGATATAGAGGACGAGGAAGAGGTAGATTCCACGTACAAGATAGGACAACAAATCAAACCGATCAAAACCAAGAAGAGGATAAGAAGGATAGATCGAAAATAATTTGTTATCGGTTTGATAAAATTGGCCTCTTTGCCTCCATATGTCCTGAGAGAACACAAAAGATACAAGAAGCAAATAAAACAGAGACAGAAGAAGCAGATCCAGCGCTTTATATGCACGAAGCCGTGTTCCTGAACGAAGAAAATCTAAAACCAAAGAAGGGGAAGAAGGAGTTTGGTATCTACATAATGGAGCAAGCAATCACATGACCGGCAACAAGATTTATATCTCGGAGATGGATCTTGCGTCGACATTGTTGGAAAATGATCAATTCTTTTCCACGGAAAGTCAGGAGAACATGAACTTTTAACCGACATATACTACATTCTCGAGTTAAAGAACAATATACTAAGCTTAGGACAAGGCACCGAGCATGGTTGTGATGTTAGAATGAAACATGATTATCTAACACTACATGATCCTACGGAAGGCTCTTGGTAAAGGTAATGAGATCTCCTAATAGAATTTACAAGATCAATCTCAAAATTGGGAAACCAATTTGCTTACACACAAGAATCGAAGTAGAGCATGTATCCGGAGAAGAACAATGTGAAGATATATTAACAAAAGCCCTAGCAAGAATCAAGTTCAAAAGGATGAGAAGTTTGATTGGAGTTCAAGACCTCTCGAAGACTAACTTGAAGCTTAAGGGGGTGAATGTTGGATAAGCTTCAACATTAACTTGAAGCCCAAGATATCTTTACCAAGTTGGGTTAGGATAAGATAGGCTTATACAATCCTAATAGAATTTAGAGTTATCTAGTTCTAATAATAATAGGAATGAGAATAGGATTAGCAAAAGTGTGCTAACACTATAAATATAATTGTTGAGTTGTGACAATTACATCAAGAACATTAAGAGCTTTTGATTGTTTAGTTTTGAGAGATTTTCTAAACATTAATAAAGACAGTAATTCTTTATTGAAAACTAAGGGCATCTCCAACCATACACCAAAACACCAAATTTGGTGTTGATTCTTCTCCAATCATACACCAAATCTTGCAACAATTTTTTTTTTTGGTGTTTTATGAATAGTGGTACACCAAACATTAAATATATATATATATATATATTATTTACTAATATAATTTAATTGTTATTAACTACTTAATTAAATTTTATAGTTTTGTCATTTGGGTACCGTTTGGATTCTAATTCAGATCAGTTTTCGGATTTTAATATTTCAGTATTAGAAATGTAGGATCTATTCTAATAATTTAGAATTGCACAAGAATTAAAAATACATAATAAAATTCAATAAAACATTCGAACATAAAATTACTAAATTAAAATAAAAAACATAAAAAAATGCAACAAGATAATTTTAAAGACATAATATTAGGACTATTGAGAAAAAAAAACATAACATAATCATAAACAATACTCTAATAGCCCGGATTACCATTTCCACTAAGATAATGAAAGTACGGGGTATAATCTTGTTGGTCACTTGGTGATATTTGGTCTTCACTTTGAGGTTGTTCTCCTTGGATATGGTCTCCTTGAACTTGTTCTCCTTGAGTTGCTCCTTGATATTGAGATTCTCGATATTCAGATTCATGATATTGGCTTCGAGAACTCTCATTGTGTCCTCCATATTGGTTTGATGGTGGTCTTCTACTCAGAATTTCTGCTCTTTGACTTTCAATATACGCACGACACGCTGGATCGCTTATAGAACTCAAATCCGCGAATAATATTTTTTGCTCTTGTTTCATTCTTCGTAACTCAAGTTTTTGTCTTCGAATTTCAAATTTTTCAGAAGAATGTTTAGCAAGAGCTTTGGCAAGCTTTTCATTTTGCTCCAAATTGTTTTTAAAATTTTCATCATCTTGTTGTTTCTTCTTTGCTTTTTTCACACCCATAGGTCTTTGAGATAAATTAGTAGTAGTTTCTTCACTATTCATATTTAGATCGAATGAATTCATACCAGAGGATGGTGATGACTCATCTTGGAATGATGAAGATGACTTAACATTATGACCTTCTTCTTGGAAAGCAGCGGATCTAGAAGTCTGGCTATTTGAAATTTTTTCACTTCCTTTAAGGATAGGCCAAACATGATCGAATTTGAATCCAGACTTGTAATTGGCATCTTGTGTTAATAACATCTTTGCTTGGTTTAGCTGATTTAATATTAACGAGAGAAATGGTCCACTCTTGTTCAAACAATTCACGATCCACGTGGTCCTAAAGAGAAATTATTTGCAAGAAGGCAAGAAGCCTGTAGAAAAGATGTGGAACGTGCATTTGGAGTATTGCAATCAAGATTTGCAATCATGGCCGGACCATCATGTTTTTGGAGTAAGAGAGTTTTACATGATATAATGACAACATGTATCATAATGCATAATATGATCATAGAGAATGAACGTGATGTTGATGCAATAATTGAAGAACGAATAGAAGTCTCATCTGCAGAAGTTAAGATGGTAAATAATGAAGATGCACGATTTCAAGAATTCTTAGCTCGGCACAGAAAAATCAAAGACCGGGAAGCTCATTTTGAACTTTGAAATGCATTAATTGAACACTTGTGGTCGGAATATGTTAATTCTGAGAATTAGTGCAATGTAATTTATTTTCTGATAATTTTTTTTATCGATTGTAATTTTTTTTATTGAATGTAATGTTATATCAAATTTAAAGTCAATTTAGTTTATGAATAATTAGTATTTATCATAATTATTGAAAAACAAAATTATGAATTTAATAATATAATAATAAAAGTTATTTTTTTGGTGTGAGATTTGGTTTTGTGGTTGGAGATAAAAATAAATACTATTCATTTTTACACCAAATTTGACACTATTCACCACACCAAATTTGGTGCTATGGTTGGAGATGGCCTAAGAGTGTTTTAGTTTCTTTACTCATCACCTAGAGAATCTACCTCAACATACATGTTCCCGTAGATAAGATCATCCGGGTCTGGATTAGGATCCTTCTTATAGAGGCAGAAGTTCCTATGTCTTCCAGAGGTTGCCTCATAAAAGATTCTCTCGACGAACAAAATATCTCCTGATGTTGTAACAGCAATATTATAGCTAAATATTGCTCCATGTGCGAGATCTTATCTGGTTTCATCATCAAGTGAAGGAGAAAATGGACGAAATGCATTACTGTCCAACAAATCCTTGAAACCTTCTTGTTCAGAAAAATCTAGGAGTCGAATAAATCGACGAAGCGTGTAAATGTAAAGAATGTCACCACAGAGAACCATATCAGATATTCGTTGTAACTTGAAATTCTCAACATTGATCTTTGTTGTAATGGTACAATAATGATCTTCCCCTTTCTTGTAAAAGGCTATATAACTGCCATCAATGTGGAAAAAGCACGCAACACTGTATTCTTCCTTGTCATTAGCTCCCCACAAAAAGCGTCTCAAATCTACCATACTGTGGGTGAAAGATCCATGACCACTAGTAATGCATCTAATCATTATGAGGTTGAATTCATTAACTCCTAATCGTTTAGAATAAAAGGGCCATCCTTAAGTGAGTCTAAAGGTGGAAGATCGATTCTCTTCTCGCTAAACACATCTATGATATAAAGATTGGATCTAGAATCAAGAACCAAGAACTAATTACCTGAGTTTGCCAGGAATCGAGTCTCTGAAAAGTCTCTCTTTGACTTGTAAAACCTATCTTCTTCCGGGTTGTACAGTACACAACCATCTTCGGGAAAAGTATCAACCATGGAGATAACCTTTTTCGGTGCAATGTTTGTTTCGAGCACAAATACCAATTCCGACACATGATTTTAGTGCAGTGGAAATCAACAAAACTCAAACGTTCAAATAGAGAAGTCAAAATATCGATAGGGAGCTCCGACCAACAGCCTAAGTCTCCATGGCTTCGGTTGTTGCAGACAACGATTGTGAAGTTCAATTAAGAGGTACAAAGCCCAATAACTGCGAGAAAAAGACTAATGGGTTTATAGCATAATTATCGTCCATGGACGTGCGGTTTAGTGATGTGATGATTAGCATATAAATCACGAATATATGCTAAAAATTGGAAACCGTTGAAGAATGATATCAATGTCCTCTGATGGTAGGTGACCCAAAGTGTTACAAATTTTTCAATGGTTCGAAATTGAAGAACAAGATGATGGTGCAATTAAAAGCAGTATGAATAATTGAATAATTACAGTTATTTTACTGGCTAAAATCAAAAATTTCAAAATATTCGATGACGATGACCCATAAAAACTTTGATGGTACGAGATTACAAAACGAGATTACAGTATAACTACAAGCGGTATGAATAGTGGTACGAAAAAGTGGTACCATTAAAAGTGATAGGGGTGGACATTTTAACTAAATTGAATTAATCAAACTTAATCCGATCCAAATCAAACCAAAGGCTACGTGCAAATCATTTGGTTATGTTTTTTAATAAGCCGGATGGTTTGGTTCACACCAAACCGATTAACAAATGTATTTATTTAATTAATTAATAAAAAATATTAATAATATTTGTGTAATCCTTACCTTTTTAAAGGTAAAGTAATGCTAGTTTGACACATTTAATTTTTTTTTCCTTTTCATATATAATGAATTAATGTAAAATCAAACTTAATTAAAAACTAGTTTAAGCATAGATCTCTTATAAGTTATAAAGACTTCAAGTCTTCGAGTCACGATCAACAAGACACAAACTAGAAAAAAAAATCTCTTTGTATCCCCTCTTTGATCATCGGTGTTGTTTTTTTCATCTTCCTTTTCTTCTTTTTAGGTTTAGTTTTAATATTTTCAGTTTGGTTTTTAATTTTGTTAGTTTCTTTTTCAAAATTTATCTCTTAGGTGTTTTGTACTTTTGCTTGAAATATTGAGTTTACAATTTCTTATTTCTTATTTTTTTCTATTTATTGGGGAAAATGATTTTAGTTTGTAATATCATATACAAATTATTTTAATATTTTATGAAAACACATACTTAGTTATTTAGCTACATAGAACTAAATTTATCATTGTCTATGAGAACTTTTTGATATTTAGGTAGAGTGTTAATTTATTATATAATTGAAATCAATAGCATTACAACAACTACGATTAATCAAAAATTTTGAGGATATATCTCACCAAAGACATGTTTGATCTTATGTTGTTTTTGTTTTGTTTTGTTTTTTTTTTTAATTGAATGTTAAATTTATTCAATCCAAAAAATACATTTTTACAACTGGATGCTACTGTTTTTGAGCTTTCAAAAATTTAGAAAAATTAATTTGAACATGAAAATCTGATAGGATTTTTTATCTTATCGCAAACTATGTCTCCATTCCTTTTTCAAGTTGTTGATCTCACATAAGTCGGATGGAAAATAAGCAGTTTCTCACTCAAAAAACTCCACTATCACCAATGTATTTGAGTTACAATCACGTCCTCCCTGTTCACAAATAACAGATCTAGAGACTAAGGCTCCAAAGAGCAATCTCCAACACAAAGAACACACTACAAGAGCTAGAAATCAGAAGTTCCAATTTCCAAACAACCCTAAGTTCACTAAGATTCCAGTCTCCTAATCAGGTCTCCACTGTACAAATCTTAGATAAACAAGTCAAGAACACCTCTGCAAAATATCTGCTCAAACCGAGAAGAACTCACTGTTGGATCTCCCAAACACTCACGACAGGTGCTGCAGAAAAATCTGGAAATTCCAGACACGACAAGCAATGCTAAAACCTAGATTTCTCCCAAATCAACCGTTGAAATACAATCTCCACCATTGAATCTGAGGACCACTAAGTCACAAAGCTATCCTCCAAAAATCAGCAAGGTCGGAGCTCGGTTGAGTCTCCAAAGGTTCAACACAACAAACCCTACCAATTCTGTTTTTCTCTTCTCTTACCTCTGAAAATTGTCTCCCTTTTTCTTTGTTTCCTTGTACACAAAAATTAGGTTAAGAGTGTTTTATATACTCCCTCTAACCTACAGCCCAATACAACCTCATGAATTAAATTAGGCCCAAGTTTAGTTCTCAAAACTAAACCCAAATTGGTTTCTCCACTAGGAGGAAAACCAACAAACTCCACCTCCGACTAGGTAGAGGAAACAACCATCCTGGCTATCTCTCGACAAACTTCAAGCTTCCCTCTTGGCAATGAGTTCGTCATCATATCAGCTCCATTATTATCCGTATGAACTTTTTGTAAGCTCCACTTCCTTAGAAGCCACCACATCACGTATCCAATGATACCATCTATCAATGTATTTCAAACGCGAATGAAATGTATAGTTCTTCCCAAGATGGATTGCGCTTTGATTTTCACAAAGTAACTCATACTTATCTTTCTTGAAATCGAGCTCCTTAAGATAGCTCTTCATCCACAATAACTCTTTACAAGCTTCTGTTGCGGCTATAAACTCAGCTTCAATGGTAGAAAGTACAACACACTTATGTAACCTTGATTGTCATGCCACAGCTCCCCCTGCAAAAGTTACCAAGTAACCTGAAGTAGACTTACTTGAATCAATATCTCTCGACAAATCGGAATCAGTATAACTGATTTGCAATGGCTTATCACCTCTAAAGGTAAGCTTCAAATCAGAAGTCCCTCGAAGATATCTCAAAATACACTTCACCGCATCCAAATGTTTTCTTCCAGGATTGGATGGAAAACGACTAACTGTACCAACAACATGAGCTAAATCTTGTCTAGTACAAACTATAGCATACATCAAGCTACCAACTATTGAAGCATATGGAACTCGTGCCATATCTTCCTTCTCAAAATCTGTACTCGGACTCTGTTTACTGCTCAATCTAAAGTGCATAGCAAGAGGAGTGCTAACAACTTTAGACTTGCCCATGTGAAACCTTTGAAGTATTTTCTCAATGTACTTCTCCTGAGATAAGTGAATCAATTTCTCACCTCTATCTCGAACAATTCTCATACCAAGAATTTGTCTCGCTGGACCCAAATCTTTCATAGCAAAGTACTTGCCATGCTGGTTCTTCAACTCTTGAATTCTGCTAATGTTCTTGCCCACAATGAACATATCGTCAATGTACAACAGTAAGATGATAAAATCATCCTCACTAAACTTCTGCACAAACACACAATGATCAAAAGTAGTCTTCTTATAACCATGCTCCCCCATAACTGAATCAAACTTCTTATACCATGGCCTCGGTGCCTGTTTCGAACCATAAAGACTTTTCTTCAAGTGACAAACTAAGTCCTCCTTGCCCTTTTGAACAAAGTCTTTCAGTTGTACCATGTAAATCTCTTCCTCCAAATCACCATGAAGGAAAGCCGTCTTTACATCCATTTGCTCAACATCTAGATCAAGAATCGCTGCCAATCAAAGTACAGCCCGAATGGATTACATCTTCACAATAGGAGCAAAAATTTCATCAAAATCAACTCCTTTTTTTTGGCAGAATCCTTTCACAACCAACCTAGCCTTGTATCGAGGTAGCAAACTGTGCTCTTCTTACTTAATCCTAAACACCCACTTATTAAGCAACGCTTATTAATCTTTAGGCAACTTCACCCACTCAAATGTATTATTTTCAGCAAAAGAATCCATCTCATCTTCCATTGCACCATTCCATTTATCCTTATGTTCATCTTCCAAAGCTTTATCATAGCTTTCAGGTTCTTCCCCATCAGTAAGTAATATATACTCACCAGGACTATGCTTACTCGACAGTATTAGACCTCTCACAGATCTTCTAACATTTGATAGGTTTCACGGTAGTTGGTGTATCACCATATCATCACCATGATCACCAATACCATCATCATCATGTGTGGGAGCATTTGAACTGGGTGTATCAACATGTACCTCACCCTCAACCTGACCATGGACCGATGTAGAAGGAACAACTTCTGAATCTATCAAACTATCAACTATCAGAGCTGGTTTTCCGGACTTGTCAATGTCCTTAATCGTTTGATCTTCCATGAACACAACATATATGCTCCTTAAGAGCTTCTTCTCAATAAGATCATAAAATCTGTATCCAAACATATCCTGACCATAACCAATGAATACACATTATCGCGATTTCATCTCAAGCTTCAACCTCTCATCTTTGGGAATATGCACAAATGCCTTGCACCCAAATACTCTCAAATGACCATAAGAAACATCCTTACCGGTCTAAACTCTCTCTGGAATATCACTCTCCAATGGAGCAATCGGTTATAAATTCAATACATGAACAACTGAGCTCAAAGCCTTAGCCCAGAAAGTCTGGGCCAAGCCTGACTGTGAAATCAAACATCTAACCCTCTCGACAGTTGTCCTATTCATCCTCTCAGCCAACCCATTCAACTGTGGAGTCTTCTAATGCCTAATACCATGTTCCTTGCAATAAGCATCAAATGGTCCAAAATACTCTCCACCATTATCACTTTGGATACACTTTAACTTCTTTCCTGTTTGTCTCTCTACTAATGCCACAAAATGCTTGAAATATCCCAAAACCTGATCTTTAATATTCATAGTGAAAACCCACAGCTTCCTAGAATGGTCATCAATGAATATAACAAAATATGATGCACCACCAAGAGATCTTGTCTTCATTGGACCACACACATCTGAATGCACCAGATCAAGTATCTCGGGTTTTCTAGAAGGTACAGAAGACTTGAATGAGACCCTGTGTTGTTTCCCTGCAAAACAATGTGCACACTTCTGTAAGTGTAAACCGGAGATACCTAGAATAGCCTCCTTTGACAACACAGATAATCCCTTCTCACTCATGTGACTGAGTCTCTTATGCCACAACTCCATGACATTATCATCCTCCACTGCATTAACCATGTCCTTGGAGACCTTAGCCTGCATCCAATAGAAAGATGAAGTCTTATCATCTCGAGCCACAACCATAGAACCTTGTTAAAGTTTCCATTTACCCCCTCCGAATAAACTATAGAAACCTTCATCATCAAGTTTTCCATTAGATATCAAATTCAAGCGGACATCTGGAACATGCTTAACACCCTTAAGCAAAAGCTTAGTACCAAGACTAGTCTCTAAGAAAATATCACCAATGCCAACAACCTGAGATACACCATCATTACCCATCTTTATGAAACCATAGCTACCCGGAGTATAGGTAGAGAACAAATCCTGCTGCGATGTAGCATGAGTAGTAGCTCCACTATCAACAACCAACTGGTTTCATGACTAGCAACATTAATGGCATCGTCCTCTAGAAGAATAAGAAACTCGTCTTCAGTGATAGTCACTATATCTTCACCATCTTCTAATCTTTCCCTTGCTGCTTGTTTTCTCTTTTCAACTTCCAGTAATCTTTCTTCATGTGCCCTTTTTGTGATAATAATGACACTCCATTTTAGAAAATTTGTTAGATTTGCTCCTGCTCCTGTTCTTGTTTTTCTTGGGATCTCTAAATGAACTCATCCCCCTTTACTCAGTAACCAATACATCTAAACGCGAGGAACTAGGATTTGATTGCCTCCTCATTTCTTCATTCAAGACACTGTTATCAAAATAGCACCATCCGATGCAAAATTACCAAGAGACATCCTAAACACCTCCCAAGAATCTGGTAATGTACCAATGAGCCATAACCGGTGAATCTCATCCTCAAACTTGATTTCCATGTCAGAAAGTTTATTGAGCAATCCCTGAAACACATTCAAGTCATCTATCATCGGAGTTCCCTCCTGATACCTCAACTCAATCAACTTCTTGATCATATACATCTTATTATTCCCAGTCTTCTGAGCAAACAGTTGCTTCAGCTTTAACCACAAAGAGTGAGCATTAGTCTCATTTTTAATATGATGTAACACATTATCATCTACCCATTGCCTGATACTACCACAGACTTGGCGAGGAATCAACTTCCACTGTTCATCATTCTTATCATCATGTTTTTTCTCCTGAAAAAATGGGACATGATATTCCTTCACAAATAACAGTTCTTCCATCTTGCCTATCCATAGTTCACACAAGCAAACCAAAAACCCAAAGTTATTAAAGCCAAAGCTCTTCTACCACTCTGTTGAGAAACAACGCACAAAGACGCAGCGGAATAAAGTTTCCCGCACTTGTGTGAACATGTGAGAAAAATATATACAACTTGGCAGCAAAAAAGTTAACGACACACCAAAATTATACGTGGAAAACGTCCTCAATGTCTGGAGTAAAAACCACGGGACCGTTATCCACTTAAAAAATCTACTATCACCAATGTATTTGAGTTACAACAACGTCCTCCCTATTAAAAAATAACAGATGCAGAGACTAAGGCTCCAAAGAGCAATCTCCAACACAAAGAACATACTACAAGAGAACAATACAAGAGCTAGAAATCAGCAGTTCCAAAAAACCCTAAGTTCACTAAGATTTCGGTATCCTAATCAGGTCTCCACCTTACAAATCTTCGATAAAAAATTCAAGTAAACCTCTGCAAAATACCTGCTCAAACCTAGAAGAACTCACCATTGGATCTCCCAAACACTCACTACAGGTGCTGCAGAAAAATCTAGAAATTTTAGACACGACCAGCAACGCTAAAACCTAGATTTCTCCCCAAAAAAGCGTTAAAATACAATCTCCAGCATCGAATCTAAAGACCACTAAGTCAATAAGCTATCCTCCAAAAATCAGCAAGGTTGGAGCTTGTTTGAGTGTCCAAACGTTCAACACAGCAAACTCTAACTTTGTCTATCCGAGATCTTTCATCTCAAATTCTCCTTTTAAATTTTTTGTTGCTTTCTGTATTTCCTCTGGAGGTCCAATGATGTTTAGATTATCAACATATACCGCGATAATTACAAATCCGGATGGCGTTTTCTTTATGAAAACACATAGGCATATAGGATTGTTCACATATCCTTTTTTCTAAATGTTCATTGAGACGGTTATACCACATCCGTCCAGATTGTTTTAACCCATTTAATGATCTTTACAATTTTATTGCACATAACTCTTTAGGTTTGGATTTTAATGGTTTCGGCATCTTGAATCCATCAGGGATTCTCATATAGATATTAGTATCTAATGACTCATATAAATATGTTGTAACAACATCCATTAGATGCATTTCTACATTTTCATTAACCGCAAAGTCATTAGAAATCTAAACGTAATTGCATCCATAATGGGGGAATATGTTTCTTTGTAATCAATTCCGGACCTTTGGGAAAACCCTTGGGCTACAAGTTGAGCTTTGTACCTCATAATCTCATTTTTCTCGTTATGTTTTTGGACGAAAACTCATTTATGAGCACTATAGGTCTGAATACATTCCTTTTGTTGAGTGAATCGAGTTCAACTTACATTGTATTTTTCTATTTTAACCAATCATGTCTCTTCTGACATTCATATACGGACTTTGGTTATGGATCTTCATTTTCTTCATTTATTTCCTTTGAAACAAGATATGAGAAAACGTCATCAATGTCATCCATTTTGTTTCGATTCCATATTTTTCCACTTTGGATATAGTTGATAGAAATCTCATGATTTCTTCAGATTCAAGATGGTCCATATTTTTTTCAAGATCATGATTTGTCTCTTCGTGCATATTTTCTGTTATTGTAGGAACATCATATTTTTGAACTTCCTTTCTCTTTCTAGAATTTTATCCCTTAAAACCAATTGGTCTACCACACTTCAAGCATGTTTGAAAGTCATGTGTATCCCTTGCTTTTTCACATTCATGTGGAATTTTTATTCGAGCAGGGGCATTTGCAGCTTGTATATGTGGCTTAGTTACTCCTTTAATATCTACAAATGCATCAGGTAATTGATTTGCTACACTTTGCAAATGCATTATTCTCCAAACTTCTAGTTTTAATTGCCTTGAAGGGGGATCAAGGTATAATAGTGATGGCACACACCATTTTATATTTTTATCTACCCGTTTATTCTCTCCCCCTAGAACTGAGAATTCCTTTTCATCAAAATGACAATCGGCAAAATGTGCCATAAAAACATCTCGAGTCTGAGGTTCTAGGTATCTTATAATTGATGGAGAATCACAACCAACATATATTTTCAATCTTCTTTGTGGTCCCATCTTAGTGCGTTGTGGAGGGGCAATAGGTACATATATCACACAACCAAAGATTTTTAAATGAGAGATATTTGGCTCTTGACCAAAAGCTAACTGTAATGGGGAGTACTTATGCTACATGATGTTCAACATTTATTCCCGTTCCCATGCAATAATCATTAAATACTTGAGATGTGAACTTACCAGCGTTATCTAGTCTAACTCCTTTGATTGGATAATCAGAAAATTAAGCTCTTAGTTTGATTATCTGAGTTAGAAATCTCGCAAATGCCACATTTCGAGATGATAACAGACAAACATGTGACCATCTAGTAGACGCGTCTATCATTACCATAAAATAATAGAATTGTCCACATGGTGGATGTATAGGTCCACAAATATCGCCTTGAATCCTTTTAAGGAACTTTGGTAACTCCTTATCAATTTTGGTAGGTGATGGCCTTATGATCAATTTACCCAGAGAACATGCAACATATGTCATTTTATTTCCCTGATAAATCTCTTGGATTTTCAGTGAATGTTCATGTGAACTTTCTATAATCTTTCGCATCATTGTGGTATCTGGGTGACCAAGGCGATCATGGCATAGTGTAAAATCATCACCATTTTTCTTGATCACAAGGTGTGATTCTATTGCATTTATGTATGTATGATGCAAACCAGAAAGGAGTCTTGGTAGCTTTCCCAATACATTATTTTTTCCAAAATTTTTAGAAGTTATATACATATACTTCTTTCCATTCTCAGTTGCAGACTGAATATCAAATCCTTGAAGGTATAAATCTTTGAAACTCAACAAATTTCTTTTAGAATTCGGAGAAAATAATGCATTATTAACTGAGAACCTTGTCCCATTAGGTATTATAAAATTTATTTTATCAGTCCCTTCAATCAGGTCTGCAGGACCTGAGATTGCGTTGACTGTGATTTTTGTTAGTTTAATATCCAAGAAATATTTTTTATGTTTGAAAATAGTGTGTATTGTTCCACTATCTAGTATGTATATATCTCCAAGATTTGTCTTGGATGTTGTTCCATTCGTATTGTAATCCATTTTTGAAATAAAAATAATGAATCAATAACAATATAATATATTTATTCATGAAGAGGAGAAATCACACAATACATGATAGGTAACATAATTATTTTAAAACATTTTAAACAAACAACAATTTATTCATAACATAATCATAGGAAATTCAAACGTCAACTAATAGGCATTTCAGTTCTCCGCGAGGACGGTCCCATCGAGATCATTGGCAAAGTCGGATGCATCAAGATGAGTTGTATCCTCAGAGTGTTCTGTGAGGTCCACTTCCTTTCCTTTACCTTTGCCTTTGGCAGACTCCTTGTACAGAGCACAAAGGTGTGCAGATTTCAACATACCTGAGACCAATGTCTTTAGTACCACATCTGAAGCAAGCACTCTCATGTTTCTGGGGGGTACTCATTTGAATTTTTTTCCCCTTTGGAACTTTGTCTGAGCGATTCCACTGATACGGGTTCCTGTTTTGTGGGTTGTAATTTCTCCCACGCCCACGATAGTTTCGGCGGCCACGTCCCCGAAAAGTTTTATTCTCCCTAACCGGGTTTTTAACGTCCAATGCATTCACTTCAGGAAGTGCTTTGGATCCGGTGGGTCGAGACATGTGGTTTTTGATGAGGAGTTCATTGTTCTTTTTCGCTATTAGAAGCGCTACGATCAAATCCAAAAATTTGGTGTACCCACGCAACCTATATTGTTATTGCAGAGTAATGTTGTTTTGTGGAACGTAGTGTATGTTTTCTCAAGCATCTGAGATTCGGTGATGGTTTCACCACAATATCTCGATTTTGCCACAATTTCTAACATGGCGGAATCGTAGTTCATCACCTTGTCAAAGTCCTGAAACCTTAGACTTTGCCATTCATCCCGAGCAAGTGGAAGAGTTATGTCCCTTTGACGATCAAATCGATCTTTTAAGGACTTCCAGAGCTCTTGGAGATCTCTCATGTGTGCATAATCATGTATGACACTTTCGTCGAGGTGTCTCCTAAGAAATATCCCCGATTTAACCTTTTCTTGGGCTGTCATCTTATTGTTCTCTTTAATGGTCTCTGTTAACCCAAGAGATTCTAAATGCAACTCGACGTTGGTTGTCCAAGATATATTGTTGGCTCCAGTGATATCTAGAGCTGGGAATTGGAGCTTCTCGATATTTGCCATTTTATTTTTTTCTTTTCTAAAATAAAATCATAAACAACATAATTAGATTTTTTTTTATTAATACATAGGAGGTGCTGAAATAAGTAGCGCGATTACAAAGAATACAAGTGCATAAAAAATGAAATAATAACCATCAAAAATTCTTCGGGATTAAAGTCTCTAACAAATAAACCGTAAATAGAAACAATTATAAAACCTATTACAAACATTAAAAACGGATGAACCATTTTTCTTATGAAAACAAGCGATTTTAGAGAGGATTAGAGAGAGATGAAAATTTTTGAAGTGATGAAAAATGAGTGAAAGATAAGAGTATATGTAAATTAAAATTACTGTTAATTAGCCATTTGAAAAGTAAAAAATTTGAAAAAAAAATTCTTTGTGACCGTTGGAGATTAAAAGTTAAAGTAATAATTAATATAAAATATAAAAATTTAAAGATTAAATCTAATTTATCAAAATATAAAAAGGTAAAACTATTAAACGATAATAAGATGATAATTATATGGTGAATAAATCGGCTATATTAAGCAGCAGAAATATTTAACTAATATTAAGAAGATAAATAAATTATGGTAATAAAAATCATCCATATCAAAACGATAAATAATAAACATTAAATAAATTATGGTGATTAAAATCATCCACGTTTAAGGAGTAAATAAAATATGATTAAAGCAGTAAATAAATTATGGTGACAGAGTCATCCATCATAAAATAATAATTTGTGGTGCGTTAAACAACCATTACAAAAACATAAAATTAAACCATGGGGCGGCTGAGCCACGCTCCGGTAAAATATTAAATTAAAATATGGGGCGGTAGAGCCACACTCCAATCATAATAATTATAAATCGAACTGATAGAGTGATCGTGCTGATAACGTGTTATAATTATATTATATATGAGTGTATGTATATGTATATGAATCATAAATAATGGAAAATATTAACTTTTTATAGGAAAGAAGATGAGAGAGAAGGAAAGCAGAAATGAGAACACTTGTAGATTATTGAGAATGTGCCGAAGTATGAAAATTGCGTTGTAATTGTACAATAATTACAATATGTTCCTTTATATAGAGTAAAAAATAGACAAATATTACTGTGGTAGTATGACATTATTTATGACAATGAGCTTTATTACCATTTTCATACGTCAATGTTTCTTTTACTTTTGTAACAAAAGTAACATATTTAATAATAGGAGATTTACCGAAACTGCCACTTTTGACAAGTAACTTTCATAAAAAGTCATTTGCTACAGTAAATTTGAAACAGTAATGCTACAGTGACAATTTATGACAATTTTACCCTTTATGACTAAAACGAATTTTTAGTCCACGAAAACACATAGATATGTTATGTACATAAAGTTTGTCCATTAATTTTTTGCTCAGAAACACATGGATATTTTTCTAGAAACATATGGACATTTTATTTATAGATAGTTGTCCATATTTTTAAAATGCATAATGTATATTTTAACAAAACTCTAAATTATAGATTTTAACAAAACTAAAAAGTAAACCCTAAATTATAAAATAGAGAACTCAAACATAATGTCTTAACTACCAAAATATAATTTTTTTATGGCCAAAATTTAACATAAATGGTGAATTTCATGGTGTACTATAAAAAATTAAACCGCTTAATGTACAATGATTCGTCTACATTTGAAAAGAAAACTAAAACATAAATTGTAAGTGAGGAATCCAAATCGATTAATGTATAGTCGGTCGTCCATAAAAGACATTAAAACAAACAAAAAAATAATTCTTAAATTATAAAGGAGGAACTCAAACCGATTAATGTACAGTCGGTCATACATAAAAAACATTAAAACAAAAAAATTATACAATCATTCTTCCACCTTTAAAATGAAGACTAAAACCTAAATTGTAAATGAGGAACCCAAACCAATTAATGTATAGTTGGTCATCCATAAAAAAACATTAAAATAAACAAAAAACTAAACCTTAAATTGTAAACGAGGATCCCAAACCGATTAATGTACAATCGGTTGTCCATAACATTCAATAAATAAAACTAAACCTTAAATTGTAAATAAGGAATCCAATCCGATTAATGTACAGTCGATCATACATAAAAGACATTAAAAGGAAAAAAAACTTCAATTGTAATTGAGGAACCCAAACCGATTAATGTATAGTCGATCGTCTATAAAAGATATTAAAGTAAACAAAAAAACTAAACCCTAAATTATAAAGGAGGAACCCAAACCGATTAATATACAGTCGGTTATACATAAAAGACATTAAAACAAAAAAAACTAAACCCTAAATCGTAATTGAGGAACTCAAACCTATTATGTACAGTCGGTCGTCCATTAAAGACATTTAAAAAAGAAAACTAAATCCTAAATTGTAAAAGAAAAACTCAAACCGATTAATGTTCAATCGGTCATCTATAAATAAATAAACTAAACCATAAATTATAAATGAGGAATCCAAACTCATTAATATACAGTCGATTGTACATAGAAGATAATCTTAACAAAAAAAAGCTAAACTTTAAATTATAAATGAGAAACTCAAACCTACTAACATAATAAAATATATTTTTAAAAAACTAAACCCTAAATTGTGAATGAAGAACCTGAATAGATTAATTTGTTGTATATATGAAAATCAAAGTCTTGAAGTAAGAATGGAAAAATTGATGTCACTAGGATTGAAAACTATATCCTAATTATAGTTATCCAAACAAAACCGTCATGTGGACAAAAAACATAACATATAGTTATTTATGAAAACCCGTGTACCAAATTTAAAATAAACTCAAAAAAAAATTTTCAGATGTTGAAAAAGCAAAATCGTCTTTTTACGTGAAAAATGATTTTTTGCGAGTGGCATTTGGAATATGGTTTTTTTCGAAAACTATTTTGATTTTTGTGGCTTTTCTGTAAATAAGTTTTTAATAATTACGAGGGTAGTGTTGACTTTTTTAATATAAAGTTTATGTTACTGAACTATTCTAAAAATGGTATAGATTCACAAAAGTGACATTAAATTTTCTCTTTTACTTATTTTTTCTTTCAATTAAATTCTGTCAAGTCAAAACTAATTTAAATATTTATTAAATTAATCAGATAATTTTTTTTAAAAAAACTGTGCAAATATTTTGAACTTTTTCTCCATGTAAAATATAAAAATCTATATAAGCTGTCTTGACAAATTTATCTTTTAATAACATGAGATAAATAAGGGCTGTTGGACAGAGCTGGTTCACAATGTCAGATCACAACCTACGCACAAGTTGAAGACAGCGCGAGAACACAGGTAATGAAAAAATAAAATTAACTGGAAAATAAAAATAAAAAAGCAAAATAAAACAAATCTTCGTTAATTTTTAGGCACTCATCAATCCAGCTAAGGTCTTCCAACCTCTGCCACCAGAAAATAAAGAAAGAATTAGACAGATTCAGAGAAGTACAAGAAAAACAACAAGAAGAGAGAAGAACAACAATAAATCTTCTCTTCCCCATTTTTTATTTTGCAGATCTCATCTCCGTGTCAATTATTTTGGGTATGACTTTTTAAACTCTACTTCTTCATTGTTTCTATGGCCATTGAAAATGTTATCATCTCCCTTAGATCCTCTGTTACATTGTTTGTATTCTTAAGGGCTTTTTAACATTGTTATTTCCCATTCGAAAAGGAATCTAGTTTTATGGTAACGGTGTTCATGAGTCACACACCATATTTGAGTTTCTAATCTCTATTAAATCATAGTGTGAAATTTCTAATTGGTGGATTTAGACTTGCACCTTCACCAGTTCATGCAATGTTTTCATGTTAAACTCTTCAGGGTATTGTAACTGATAGTAAAAGGAGTTGATGTAGCTTTTATATTGACATTGTTAGGTAGTAGATTACTTGTTCAAATACAACTTCATTTTGATTTCTCTGTTAGGTAAAACTTCCTTTATCTTCCCAAATCGGAGTTTTGTTCCTCCTCTCCTTTCTCCTTTTCTTCGTAGTTGTTGGCTCTTAGAAAGCTATCTTTTATTTCTACATATATATCTTGCGTGCATTTGATGTTACTGAACTCGTAGTTTGTTGTTTTCTCTTGAATGGTAAAGTGTAGCCTTTATGTTGACATTGGTTAGGCTCAAATGTAACTTTCTTAGGCCAAGTTCATCTTTATCCGTGGTTGAAAGAGCTGCTTCTATCTTCCCAAATCAAAGTTTTGTTATTTCCTATATTATTCTTGCCTTTGTAGTAGTTTGCTTGTAGAGTTAAGCTATCTTTTACTGGAATTAAATATCTTGCGTGCATTTGATGTTACTGAAGTCGTATTTCTTTGAGTAAGATTAGTTTTGTGTTTATGTTGTGTAGATGGCAAGTTCAAAGGAGTCTCAGAATCTTAGAAATCTTGCATACACTGGGAAACAGGCTTTACTTCCTCCAAAAAGTCCGTTTACTGGTGGTCCAACATTCTCTACAGATTTTGTTCCCACTAGTTTGATTGGATCCAAAGCTGTTCAGAAGCTGGGAGAAGGAAACATCAATCATCATCGAACTTCATCCGAGAGTTTTCTGATTGAGGAACAGCCTTCTTGGCTTGATGACCTTCTTAACGAGCCTGAGACACCTGTACGGAAAGGAGGTCATCGACGGTCATCAAGTGATTCATTTGCATATGTAGATGTGCCTGTTGGTTTTGATGTGGATTATGCACTTTGGGATGGTGGTAGATATAATAATAACAGTTTTACCGGTCACGCTAGAGGTCCCAAGGAGCTTGATTACCTCAAAGGCCAGCACGGCCCCTTCTACCCTTCGGTTCATTTGCCCAAACAGAAAAATAGAAGATGGGATTCATTATCAGATTCCGGTGCTCGCCCGAACAGTAGTTCTGGTTGTTTGGAGAGCACCGCTATCCCAAGATCGGGGTCCTCCGGTACCTTACATGAAGCAGAAAAGGTTTCTTGTGCTGCTGACGGAAAGAAAGATGTTTCTATGCATTTCATAAATATTTCCGCAAAGTCGTTCTCAGAGAAAAGGCATTATTCTTTTGCTAAATCTGCTGCTTCTGAGGCAGATACGAAACGTGCTAGACAGTACGTAGTTTATTCTTTCTATTTTAGTTTGTTTTCTATTTACTTTCTGATATAGAAACATCTGTGATTTTAAATCTTCTCTATATAATGTCTATTGCGTTAAACGTTGGACTGACATGTTATATAGGAGTAAGGAACACTCTTAGGTCAGTTATAACTTTATTCTGCTTAATCAAACTAGAGCATTTTGTTTTGCAGGCAGTTTGCGCAACGCTCTCGGGTCCGTAAAATTCAGTACATAGCTGAACTTGAAAGGAACGTTCAGATGTTACAAGTAGAGGGTTCTGAAGTGTCAGCGGAGCTTGAGTTTCTCAATCAACAGAATCTAATCCTCAGCTTGGAGAACAAATCCCTTAAAAAGCGGTTGGAAAGCTTAGCACAAGAGCAACTTATAAAATACTGTAAGTCCCCTTAAAACTTTCCCTCATCATTTCGTATAACTTTGAAAGTAGGATGTCCATTTTTATCAGTGATTTTATACTACCGTTAAATCATCATTTCGTAAACTAAATTACTACGCTAGAAAGCTTATAAGCGTGGAGTAGATCAAAAGATGTCTTCTATTTTCCCTGAGTATGTAAACCATGTTTAGTGACATGACAACTTAATCTTGATTTCTTTTTGCAGTAGAACATGAAGTATTAGAGAAAGAGATTGTGAGGCTAAGAGCTTTATACCAGCTACAACAGCAACACGAGCCACAGCAGCAACAGCAGACAAAAAAACAAGGAGCATCTAGCCACCAGCGTTCTAAGAGTAGAGATCTAGAGTCACAGTTCACGAACATGTCCTTGAGGCCCTAAGGGTTTAAAGTTCCTGCCGAAAATATTCTAATGCTTATGGCTTGAGCTTGAGCTGTCTTCATGGTTCCAGGCCAGCTTCTTGTGTATCTTTCCAGCTGCTCTGTTTGTTCTTGTGCTTCTTTGTTTATTTTTATCTTTGTTGACCCGGTTTGACATCTCGATGAGCAAGTACCAGCGATTGATGGAATAATGACATAAATGAAACAACAGGTTCATTAGAGGCTGTCTGGTCTGTCTCTGCGCACATCAGGTATTTATGATAAGATATTATTAACTTATTTGTTCATGTCGTCTCCTCAATAGAATGTAATCCTTAATAGACTGCAATCCTTACCACGATACTGGCTTCATTCTAGGGCTCTCTCATCTCGGGCTGAGCATCGCTTGTATTGTGTACGTGTCTGAAGAGAATGTTCCCTGTAAAACGCGTAGTGATGTAAGCTCTGTCTCAACTGTTGTTTGTGTTGTTCATCTGTTTGTGTAAACAAACTCACATCATTTATCAGAAATTTGAACATCTTTAGGAATATTATGGTTCTGATGTTGCTGTGGAAAATTCAATATTTGATGCTAATAAAATGTCGATCATTCTTAAAGCAAGCAAAAATGTCACATCTGAATATCTTGGTATGTTAAGAAAACTAAACAAAACCCGAATAATATGGATGCAAAGTCATTCTTGTCTGCGCCTTTTGACATTGTCTGGCGAGAATGATTCCCATCTACTATGGTCTAGAGAGCTCAAATCTTGAAGCTCTGCTATTGCTAGAAGGTACTGAGTCAACTTTGGAAGCTCTTGATCCTTATCTCGGTTAGCATGAGCTTTTCTGAATGGCTTGATGGTTAAACCGTTTTGAGGATTCATCACGAAATTCCTCCTTAAGTCATCAAACATTATCGTGTTCTCAGAATTATAGAACTGCACAAGTCAGAATAGCACCCATCAGTTACATAGAAAGGTCATAATTTATGTAACAATAGAGATTGAATAGGATATGAATACCTCGGGAAGTAGTGCCCAAATTAGGCCTAGCGGTTTGCAATCAAAAATCCCACGAGAGTCTGATTGAACAGTGATCATAGCAAGATGGTCAAGAAGGGCAGTGATCTTGTAGTTAGGATTGTTCAGCACTCCGAGCTCTGTCATCTTCAACTCAACCCATTTCATGCTGCGAGAGCCAAATTGAATAACTCTATAGCATCAGCAAAGCTAAGAATAGGACTAAATTGAATCGGAAAAAATGCAACAAAAGCTACAAGCATATTAAAGCAAAATTGAAATATTGAAGTAACAACATCACCTGGTAGCAGACCATATCATGATATCGTATTCTGCATACGCAGCAGTAAGAAACTCATGGAGATCTACAATAGGTAGTCAGAACATCCATCAGAGAAAGAAGGTAACTAACTAGTTAAACATATACAGTATAAGTATAAAGGCTTACAAGGACGCATAAGCTGTAGTGGGTTCTCCGCTGTGGAACGGTGATCGAACAATGTGTAGTCAATATCTAAAACAAGAAGTTTCTTTCCTTTACGACATGGCGTTCGAAGGTTTATCTGCAAATAATGTAAGATGTGGAGTTACAAACATTAGCACAATGTGATAGTTAACATTTACTAAAACATCAAAACTCACCTTGTACTGATCAATTCTTCTTCGCAACTTTTGCTTATTGACTTCTTTGTCTTTAATGTCTACAGCTTCTTCCTTACCAAGCTCAAAATCATCAACAATTTCCGGAGATTCTGCTTGATCCACTATTATATCATCTTCAGTTGTACTGAATATCCAAAACCCAGAAGCATACATTTTCAGCTACCATTGAATTTTTATTTTTATTTTTAAATAACGAGTAATCAAAGCTGTAGAGTAGCTCGCTCACCAGAATTTTTTCAAATCCATGGATCATTATAATGAATTTCATAATTTTTCTTATCATGCTTCAATGCATTATGAATTTCAATCATTGTTATTATTTAGATCAGTCACATAATCATTGTTACCATTGATTTTTTTTTTCAATTTTATTTAGGGTTTTAGCAATTGAAAAAGATGAAGAAAGAAAAGAAAGACTAACCCAATCATTGTCATCTTGAGCGAAGGTTTAAAGGAGATCGTAGAGAGCAAAAGAGAATCATCAGAGAGTTTATTTCCGATCTTAGGATAAAGAAGCTTTTGGCGTTTCGGCAAAACATTAGTGAGAAGACAGATGCGTCGCTTCAATTCGGCTACTGAATCATCAGCACAGATTCGGACGGTATATTCTTTTCCGTTCCACTTAACCGTCAGCGTTAGTTCCTCCTCCGTTAGAGGAGACAGCGCCGCCGTCGGAGATGAGGAAGTAGAAGCCATTTTTTTAATTTCGTTCCTTCTGGCACTTCGCTTTTTTCTCAATAACTGGATACAGTATGAGAGATGAGAGATTGAAGCAAAGCCCAGAAACTAAAAGGGGCCTCCTAACATATTTATTTATTTTAGCCCTTTTGTAAACTTAATGGAGCGAGCAAAATTTGATGAAAAACAAAAAACAAACAAAATCTCTCTTCTTTTTGAGTTTTAGAGAAGAAATTTCTAGTTGTCCAAAAGAAAAAAAAATGAAAAAAAAATGAAAAAAAAATGATCTTCTTTATTAGGAATTAACCCGCGCGACGCGTAAGTGTTTTTTTATGAGTTAATTTGCCACATGGTAATAGTGGGCTAATCACTATTTATAATTGGCAGGTTCATTAGTTGGGCAAATACAAGGTAGTCCTTTCCATAAGGATTTAATTACAAGAAATATCATTAACGCATTTTTAAAAAACCCTCATTTTAAGTTATAATTACACATCAGCCACCCTTTCACATAATGATACAATTCCAATAATGGGTCTAATTTTGCAACAATTTTGTTTAGAAACCCAAGAGGAAACAGATCCAATTCGTACACCATATTAAACTAGGTACACTATAATAGAATGAAAGACGTACACCATATTAAACTAGGTCTACGTTGATAGGTACACCATACTAAACCAGGTATAATTAATTAGAATGAAGGACGTACACCATATTAAACTTGGTGTACATTGATAGTACACTGTATTTGAACGTACAATATTTTAAACTAGATAGTAACGTACACCATAAAGGTGTACGTTAGATGGTGTACAAACATGGTAGGATGACAGTTATATCATATTGCAGATACGTCTTGCACACTAGTAAAAGTAACAAATTTCACAAAACCTATCTAAGTCAATAGTTGCGCAAGCCCAAAGTAATGTCATTTGGCGACAATAACAAGCCCAATAACGAGAAAAAATCAACGTTGGAAACATCCATCTAAAACAAAGACATGTTGTGGGACCTTAGGTTCAAATACCCCTACGGGTCATTTGTACATGGGAGAGAGATTGTTATTAGAGGAGGAGGATGTATTAGTAAGCAAGTGGGACCAGAATCTTTTTACTAATTATAAATAGTAATAGGACCAGAAACCCAATTACTTTTGAAAAATGTCATAGTCCCACAATTATTTCATTTTTATTTACCTTTAAAAGTTTGTTGTTGTTCAACGTTCATTATCTTTATGTCAATTTTGTTTTTTTAAGAATAGTGCATCATATATAAAATAAATTATGGAATGGTGGTTTACACTTATGCAATATATATATTTTCCATAAAATTTTCATTGCATTACTTACAGCGCTGCGGGATATAAACAAAAGGCCCGTCTAACAATGGAGTACATGATTTATAACCTAGAAAAACTCTGCTCCAGCAGATACATGGAGCTAGAGTATTGAAACTCATTATTTTCTATGTTTCAATCGATAGATAGTATAGATGGTGAAATGTCGAACTTAATATAGAGTATGTCTGTAGCACTTAACATGTGGATTAAACTAGCAAGTCAAGCAATATATTTTAGGGGTTTTTCTTACTGACAACCTAAAATACAGAAAATTAAACTAGAGATGCAGAGCCTGTCACACTCTAACAAATCATAAACTAAAGATGCGAAATCAAAGACTAGTTGTGAAAACTAAAGTGGCTCGAGTGGCTCACTCGAGTGGTGCACTCGAGTGGACTAGTCGAGTGGTACAAGAACTCTAATGAAAGTAGTAAACAAGAGATCTAAAAATGACAACTAGTTCAAATAAAAGACAAAGGGATCTTGGGGATAGATTCATAGGATCATCTACACTCTCACGCCATGGGTGCTAATTTACTAAACTCAGGGTGAATCCCTTGATGACGGATCTCACTTCCAATCCAACCCACTGTCGTGGTGAAGGGTCTCAACAAGTGACTAAGGATCGATCCATCAAAGCCAAGAAAGACTCATAACAAGTGAGTAGTTAGGTCGTGATGTAAATCAACATCTGATGCACTAACACTCACGCTATTGTGTCTTAATCGCTGGAAAAACTAGATCTGGTGGTTCACGGCACTTTTGATGCTCATGAAGTCACCTAAAATCATGATCCTCTTGATCAGAGAGGTACAAGCATTAAAAACGAGAACCCAAGAGGGATATTAAAACCGAATCAGCATAAATCAACAAAAACCATGGCGATCGAGTGAGACTACCTAATCCATTCCACAAAAACCCTAAAACGACTACTCACTCATCGAGATCATCATCGAAGCCAAAAGCCCAGGAGAGGTTTGACTCGTCATAGATGAAAGATGATCTGAAGAGGAAGAAAATACGAAAAAGGAACAGTAACGATAAACTCGATCTATTCAAATAACAAAGAGTTGCAAAAATCTGAATCAAAATCTAAAGATAAACTAGAGAGAGAAAACTAAAAGAGATAAGCTAAATATACTAAAAGCGGCGCAGAATGAAAAAAAGTCTAAAAAAATCTCCGCCCCCCCCCCTCCGCGAGTTATCATTAACCTAGGTATTTATACACGAGAATTAGGGTTAATGAACGTCTCACTATAAATTGCGGAATCTTCTCGAAGCGGTGCTCACCACTTGACCCATCAGTTAAGTGGTCTGGTCGAGTAGCCTCCTCGAGTCTTCATCCGAGTAGCCTTCACTTGTATGGCTTCCAGTCACTCGAGTAGGCACTCCTTGCAAAAATCCTCACGTCACTTCATAGCCTGAGAGATCACACAAGTGATGACTCCTTGCAGCTCTAAGTACCTGAAAGTACCACATGTATGTAAAATGCATGCAAACTAATGCAAAGAGACTAAATATCCTAAATGTCAAATAAATGCAATAAGTGATAAGAGTAATGCCTAAAACCTATGCTAAGTTGCAGTAAAACAATAGTAAAAACATGCCAAAATGCAATGTTATCAAACTCCCCCAAACTTATCATTTGCTTGCCCTCAAGCAAATAGAAAGAATAAGATGAAAGGAGTAAGATTGAAAGTGGGGACTCGGAACCAAGCAAACTAAGCAAACCTCTGAAGTCAACACCACAGTTAATAGTTCTAGCATGCAAATCACAACAGTTTTACTTAAAAGCTTTAGCCATACTCATCACATAGAATTCAACACTAAGACTCAGCCAAAACAAGCATTCAAAGTAAACTATCCCTTTAACATTTATTAATCACGAACTGGTGGATCATGATATGCAATAACTAAAACTCATTTGGTTGAGGGACAAGTTTTAAGAGATTAAAATGATCTCTTCTTCCTCTGGTTTAAGCGCAAGTATCAAGATCTCTCATTGAAAAGGATTGAATTTTAAGAAAATGCTAAAAGTAAAGCCAACTGATGCATACAGGAGCAGACTATCATCTACCCATGATCATCCAATGACTTCCCTAACTCTAAAACCTCAGAAACTGAGCCTAGCACTACCCTTTGGTATTTAAAGACTTTCTTTCTTTTCTCTATGAATCCAAGGATCGATCTTTCTGTTTTTCTTCTAAGGAGAGGGTGTTTCTACATTTTTTTTCTTTAACTTCTTGCGGATTTGGAAAATTTTCTATTTTTTCTAAGACTTGACTCAAGTGGTATGGCTATATATATTTTTTTCTTTTTATTTTCATGATTCAGAGCCAACTCTTATCTTTTTCTTCCAAATCCTTTACTAGACTTATACATTTTCTTTGAACTACCCTCTCTAAAGCTGATATGATTATGGCCAGCAAGGAAGAGGAACCTATGCAACATGGAGACGCCAAAGAGGAGCAAAGGCAGCAGCTTGAACCGGAGCTACAAGGAGCTGAAGATTTATGCATTTCTCCGGGTCCTATCACTCGGTCTAAACAAAAGAAGCTCAAGACCACTTTGCAACATCTCCTCAACACCATCTCGGGCAGTTTGGTGTGTGCTAATCCAGCCACATTGGTTGTGATACAAGCCACCTAAACATTTATCAAGAGAGGTGATATGACTTATACTCTTTTTCCCTTCATTTGGTTTTGTCCCAATGGGTTTTCCAAATAAGGTTTTTAATGAGGTAAGCCATATCACTCACTCATCAGCCTCTTGATAAAGCTTAAGCCCATTTCTATCTATTATCCAAGTGAAGCACAGCCCAAGTCCAACAAGAGTTCAGCCGAAATCTTGAAGAACTTGAAGAGTTATTTTCTTGTCAAACTTTGGTTTTAATGCTTTGTATTTTTCGAGATTTTCCTTTACTCTTTGGCTGATTTAAACTCTTGTAATGCTTCATTTGTGAGTTATCAAACATCTTTTCAACTTCTAAAACTCTCTGAAACTTGTTTGTTCATCCTTGCTTAAAGTGTTCGGATCTTCATCCTTCACACCAAGTAAGTCGAAAGTCTTAGGATCTTTCACACTCCTAGGAAGTTTCATCTCGATCCACCCCTTGTTCACCTCGTCTAGGGTCTTCACCCACGTCCAGAGCAAGCCTGAAAGTCCAGAGGATCTCCATCTCCTTTGGAAGTTTCGCATCAACCCCCCAAACTCATCGGATCCCTTCCTAGTTCTTCACCTTTCATCTCTTCCGCATCACTCACCTTGTCACCAATCCTCACAACCTCTTGGAGAAGCATTCAGGGACTTGATCCTCACCTAGGATCACATCAAGTGGTATCAGAGCTGACTCCACGCCAGGTTGTATCTCTTCCGATCTGATATACCTTTTCATATTCCGATCTGTATTATCTGTTGACTGTTGGAATTTTCATAAATTCGTCTTGTCTGATAAAATCGTGAGATCTGTTGAATCTGCTTCAAAAAAGAGTCTAGTATTTGTTAAAATTGATTCTAGAATTTTTTAGCATGTTTTGATAATTTTCCGAACCTGATTTAGTCGAACAGTCACATTTAGAGGTTATCAGAATCTGAACAGTTATTTTCGTGTAACTTGCTAGAATTGTTTAAAATCATTGGTTAATCCTAAAATCGTGAAACTTGTTGCATTGAAACCATGATTAAGTCTAGTATTTGTTAAAATTGTTTCTGGAATTTTGGAACGTAATTTGACATTTTATTCTGATCGATCAAGTCAAACTGTCGATTAGGGTTACTTGTCAAATAAGTTTTGTTGATCTTGTGGTGTTTGAACATTTCACTAGTTTATTTGTTGGATTCTGAACAGGTACCATGGCGGGGACTAGCCATGATGAGCAAGAGTCTTCTAACTCCAACAAACAACTTATGGAGTCCTTCAAAGCAATGATGGTTGAGAGTATGGCCAATATGAAAGCAGATTTAGAGAGGTCCATCAACAACCGATTCCGAGAACATCAACAACCTGTTATGGAAGAACAACTTAGGAGGCACCCACGACCTTCTGATGCTGAGCATTACTACAGTCAAACTTCTAGATCAAATCGTCCTCGAAGAAGACAGCCAAGAGAAGATCAAACCGATAGAAATCACCAAACCGCTACTCGAGATCCACTAGCCGGTGTGAAGATAGAAATTCCGTCGTTTTATGGAACCAGCAAACCGGAAGAATATCTTGAGAGGGAAAAAAGGTAGAGATTATCTTTCATTGCCGGGAGTTTACTCAAGAGGTTAAGGTCAGACTCGCCCCAACCGCATTCAAGGATTACGCTCTAAGTTGGTGGGATCAGTTGGTAACGTCTAGAAGAAGAGCTGGAGATATACCGGTTGAGACTTGGACTCAACTAAAGATCATTATGAGGAAAAGGTTTGTACCAAGTCACTACCACAGGGAGCTTCACCTTAAGCTTCAGAACTTGTCTCAAGGCAGTAGGTCCGTTGAAGACTATTTCAAGGAAATGGAAACCTTGTTACTCCGAGCTGATATTCAAGAAGACAATGAAGCTACTATGGCCAGATTCATGGGAGGTCTTGACAAAGACATCATTGAGAGGCTGGAGGTACACCATTACGTCGAGCTAGAAGAGCTTCTCCACAAAGCTATCATGTTTGAAAAAACAACTCAAGAGGAAGAGCTCTAGGCCCGGATACAACTCTACCAAGTTCAGCAAAGACTACAAGCCTAAGGATTACAAACCGCTTGCCAAGCCTAAGATAGACGAGCCCCGCTCAAAGGAATTGATCAAGGATCAAGCACCAAGGCTAGAGAAATTCAGTGTTTTAAGTGCAAAGGTTTCGCCACTACTCCCGTTCATGCTCCAATCAGAGAACCATAGTTATTAGGAACAACGAGCAGATAGATTCAGAGGAAGATCACTCGAAACTGAACCTTTAGAGGAACCACTTAGATTGCCGGAGTTCGGACAACTCTTGGTCACTAGAAGAACCCTTAGCCTACACATTCAGGCCGAGAAAAAATGAGCAAAGAGAAAACCTCTTCCACACTAGTTGCCTAGTTCAAAAGAAAGTCTGCAGCCTAGTGATTGATGGAGGTAGCTGTACCAACGTCATGAGCCAGTCCATGGTTGATAAGCTTGGACTTACGATCACTAAGAGAGCTAAGCCAGTATAAGCTGCAATGGCTTAATGATGAGGGAGAATTGGAAGTCAAAAACCAGGTCATAGTTCCTTTGTCTATAGGGAAATATGAAGATGAGGTCCTATGTGATATTTTACCAATGGATGCTGGACATATCTTGCTTGGAAGACCTTGGCAATCTGATCGAAGAGTCATGCACGATGGATTTACTAATAGATATTCGTTCGAAGTTTAAGGGCAGAAAGAACATCCTTGTACCTTTAACTCCTCAAGAAGTTCATCTAGATCAAATGGCCTTGAAGAAAAGTAAGCCCACTTCCGGCCAAGCTCAAAGAACCGCCAACCTTATGATCACACCTCGACAAGGAGTTACCCCTCTTCCCTCTTTTTTGTGTTTAAAGAATGTTTTAATATTAACCAAACGGTGCAGGAAATTCCTAGCAAAATTCAATATCTTTTACAGGAATTCAAAGATGTTTTTCCGAAGAACCTCCCCAAGGTTTGCCGCCAATCCGTGGCATCGAACACCAAAGCGATTTCCTACCCGGAGCGTCTCTTCCCAATAAACCAGCCTACCGAACCAACCCTACGGAAACTAAGGAGCTTCAACGACAAGTCACCGAGCTCATGGAGAAAGGACATATCCAGCGAAAGCATGAGTCCATGTCGCTTTGCTTGTTCGAAGAAAGATGGTAGCTGGAGGATGTGTGTCGACTGCCGTGCTATCAACAATATCACTGTAAAGTATCGACATCCCATACCTAGACTAGATGATATGCTTGATGAATTGCATGGTTCTTGCATTTTTTCTAAGGTAGATCTTAAGAGCGGATACCATCAGATTAGGATGCAAGAAGGGGATGAATGGAAAACCGCATTTAAAACTAAGCATGGTTTGTACGAATGGTTAGTCATGCCTTTTGGGTTAACAAACGCACCTAGTACGTTCATGAGGCTAATGAACCACGTTCTTAGATCATTCATAGGTCGTTTTGTGGTAGTTTACTTCGATGACATTTTAATCTATAGCCGCAGCTTAGATGAACATGTGGAGCATCTTAGAAAGGTTTTAGAAGTGCTTAGGAAGGAAACCTTGTACGCTAATCTTAGCAAATGTACTTTTGGAACGGATAACCTTGTCTTTTTAGGCTTTGTTGTGAGTGCAGATGGAATCAAGGTCGATGAAGAGAAGATACGAGCTATCAAAGATTGGCCGAGTCCAAAGACCGTTAGTGAAGTAAGAAGCTTCCATGGGTTAGCCGGTTTTTACAGAAGATTCGTTAAAGACTTCAGCACTCTAGCCCCCACTCACGGAGGTTATCAAGAAGACTGTCGGATTCAAATGGGAGCAAGCTCAAGAAAATGCATTTCAAACTTTGAAAGAGAAGCTAACACATGCCCCGGTTTTATCTCTTCCTAACTTCGATAAAAATTTTGAAATTGAATGTGATGCCTCAGGAATTGGTATTGGTGCTGTTCTTATGCAGGAGATGAAGCCCATAGCTTACTTTAGTGAAAAGCTTGGAGGCGCCACACTCAATTACCCGACTTCGACAAGGAGCTCTATGCTTGTTAGGGCTGTGCAAACTTGGCAACATTATCTTTGGCCCAAGGAGTTTGTTATCCACACAGATCATGAGTCTCTCAAGCGGCTCAAGGGACAACAAAAGCTGAACAAAAGACACGCCAAGTGGGTTGAATTCATCGAGACATTTCCGACGTCATTAAGTACAAGAAAGGTAAGGAGAATGTAGTAGCCGATGCTCTTTCTCGGAGGCGTTCTCTTGAATTCTCTTGAGGTTAAGTTACTAGGGTTTGAACAAATCAAAGAACTATATGCTAGTGATGATGACTTCAAAGAAACCTATGCTGCATGTGAAAAATTTGGCGTTGGAAAATATTTTCGAAGTGATGGATTTTTATTTTACTTAAAATCGCCTATGTGTGCCTAACTCCTCCTTGCGAGATTTGTTTGTTCAAGAAGCTCATGCAGGTGGACTTATGGGACATTTTGTGGCAAAGACTTCAAGTGTGCCACGTGAGCACTTCTTTTGGCCAAGACATGCAAAGTGATGTCGAAAAAAGCTTGTCAAAGATGTATAACGTGTAAGCAAGCTAAATCGACAATTCAGAATCACGGTTTGTATACCCCTCTTCCTATTCCCTTGCATCCTTGGCACGACTTATCCATGGATTTTGTAGTAGGATTGCCTAGGACTAAGACTGGAAAGGATTCGGTATTTGTGGTAGTTGATAGGTTCTCTAAAATGGCTCACTTTATACCTTGCCATTAAACCGACGATGCCGTTAATATAGCTGGGTTGTTCTTTAGAGAAGTCGTTAGGTTGCATGGAATGCCTAGAACTATTGTTTCGGATAGGGATACCAAATTTCTTAGTTATTTTTGGAAAACCCTTTGGTCTAAGCTAGGAACCAAGCTTTGTTTCTCCACCACATGTCACCCACAATCCGATGGCCAGACCGAAGTAGTCAATAGAACCTTATCCACTCTGTTGCGTGCTATAATTAAAAAGAACCTTAGGACTTGGAAAGAATGTCTGCCTCATGTTGAATTTGCTTATAATCATGCTAGACATTCCGCATCTAAGTATTCACCTTTTGAAATTGTTTATGGGTTCAATCCCATCTCACCTTTGGATCTAATGCCTTTTCCCGTGAATGAAAGGATAAGTCTTGATGGTAAGAAAAAGGCTGAGCTTGTGAAACAGATCCATGAGAAGGCTCGGAACAACATAGAGCACAAGACCAAGTTGTACGCTAAGCATGCAAACAAGGGCCGAAAGTTTATGGAGTTTAAAGAAGGGGACTTGGTGTTGGTTCATTTGAGAAAAGAACGGTTCCCTAACGAGAGAAAATCCAAGCTTATGCCCAGGATTGATGGTCCATTCGAAATCATCAAGAAGATCAACGACAACGCCTACCAGCTTGATCTCCAAGGTAAGTACAACGTGAGTTCGAGTTTTAATATTACTGATTTGGTTCCTTATTTTGCAGATGAAACAGATTTGAGGTCAAATCCTTTTCAAGAGGGAGAGGATGATATGATTATGGCCAGCAAGGAAGAGGAACCTATGCAACATGGAGATGCCAAAGAGGAGCAAAGGCAGCAGCTTGAACCGGAGCTACAAGGAGCTGAAGATTTATGCATTTCTCCGGGTCCTATCACTCGGTCTAAACAAAAGAAGCTCAAGACCACTTTGCAACATCTCCTCAACACCATCTCGGGCAGTTTGGTGTGTGCTAATCCAGCCACATTGGTTGTGATACAAGCCACCTAAACATTTATCAAGAGAGGTGATATGACTTATACTCTTTTTCCCTTCATTTGGTTTTTGTCCCAATGGGTTTTCCAAATAAGGTTTTTAATGAGGTAAGCCATATCACTCACTCATCAGCCTCTTGATAAAGCTTAAGCCCATTTCTATCTATTATCCAAGTGAAGCACAGCCCAAGTCCAACAAGAGTTCAGCCGAAATCTTGAAGAACTTGAAGAGTTATTTTCTTGTCAAACTTTGGTTTTAATGCTTTGTATTTTTCGAGATTTTCCTTTACTCTTTGGCTGATTTAAACTCTTGTAATGCTTCATTTGTGAGTTATCAAACATCTTTTCAACTTCTAAAACTCTCTGAAACTTGTTTGTTCATCCTTGCTTAAAGTGTTCGGATCTTCATCCTTCACACCAAGTAAGTCGAAAGTCTTAGGATCTTTCACACTCCTAGGAAGTTTCATCTCGATCCACCCCTTGTTCACCTCGTCTAGGGTCTTCACCCACGTCCAGAGCAAGCCTGAAAGTCCAGAGGATCTCCATCTCCTTTGGAAGTTTCGCATCAACCCCCCAAACTCATCGGATCCCTTCCTAGTTCTTCACCTTTCATCTCTTCCGCATCACTCACCTTGTCACCAATCCTCACAACCTCTTGGAGAAGCATTCAGGGACTTGATCCTCACCTAGGATCACATCAAAAGGCATACATTTTTTTAGCAAACTCTTTTCTTTCTTTTCTTTCCCAAACTCAAACCCAAAACCCATTCGAACCCCTTAGCCTAATCTGATTCAAAAAGTGTGAACCAGAGACTACATGAGAGGCTACTCCTATCGGCAAAACCTAACACTTTCTCTACAATTCAATCCGAAAATAGGCCTCACTTCTCTCACAATTTATGTATTGGTCTGAAATGAAGTTTTTGGTTTGGTTTTGTGGAACTATCTCAACGATGGAGACAACTACTTGGATTAGCAAGAGTGGTAAAAGGTGAAAGAAAATCCAAGTATTTTGAGGTATCCATGAGTTTTAAGTTTTAGAGCATATCATGATAATTAAGTTTTCAAATTTAAGGTTCAAATTCATAGGGATAGATTTACAAGTCACATCAACTTTTTAACCAAGTAAGAGTGTTAAATTTAATTCCAAGCAAGGTGCAGCCTTATGTTTCAAACTAAGGTGAATGCATAAGATAACTTATAAGTAATGGCACTGAAATCATATGTTTGGTTATTAAGCCTTAATTGGCTAACTCGTCATCATCCCCTATGCTAAATGCAACAATCCTAAGCAAATGCAACTACATGACACTCTGTGTTTTTTTTTAGTGAAATCATTTTCTAAAAAATTTTAAATTTTTATGGGTTTTAGATGCACATAGATGGATGCAAAATTTGAATTAAGAAAACAAGGGAAACATGTCAAATACATCTCTTAGACACTCCCCCAAACTTAAATTACACAGTCTCTTGTGTAATAAAAAATCAAAGGAAAGCCTAAGAGATTAAAAACAAAGAAAGACAAAAATATGCTATGGTATTTATAAGGGTGAGGGTGTGGTACCTCATTGGGGTGGAGTGAAGTATGCTCTCCTGGGTATAGGGTGGAATGACTGGGGAGATTCCTTGCATCGGCTCAGCTCCCTCGTGCGACTCGAGTGGACCACTCGACCAAGGTTGGTCGAGTGGCGTCTTCTGCGTGCTCAACTTGACTTGGTTGGACATGAAGAGTAGAGGCTTCTGGTGATGAATGCTCCAAATACTCGACGGGATGGTCAGGACGTCTCTTCCACTGCATCTGATCAACAGATGATCTCCGTGATGGTGAGGCAAAGTGGAATCTTCTGGAGAAGCCCCTAAGTGAGCTTGTTCTCCTCAAGTAGGTGGGGACTAGGCTTGGCTTCTTCTGCTTGTTCTCAGCAGCTACCAACTTCTTGGTGAGGTTTGTAACCTTTTTTTTAAGGCGTTGAATGCCTTATCCTGCCACTTGTTCCACTTCTGAAGAAACCAATCATCTGATTAGCTTCTCGTAGCGATGTACACTCTGAGTCAACAAAATAGAAGGTCTGAGGCAGCTGAGTGCTGTCCATGAAAGAACGAAGGACTTCATCATCGGATTCTTGCATTTCAGCTAGTTGATCATAAAGATCTCTCACCGGTGGAACAAAATTGATACTCCTCGCTCCCTTTTCAGTGTAGATCTTAGGCAATCCTCCATAGGGTAGAAGGATTTTCGCCCTTCCAACTCGTGGATGAGTGAAGTTGAAGGCGTACTTGTCCTCTTCACGGTTTGCGCTGATGGTCTGCGTGTCGCGCATGTGGTCCAAATCCATCCAAAGTGGTGGTGTAGGGCGATATGTAATCTCTACTCCAGTTGCATGAAGGAAAGGAGTGACAATACCTCCTACAGCAAGTTCAACTTTGTTCGCCATTTTGTCATTTCTGATGGCGTTCGTTCTGTAGCTCATCAGATGCGTCACCAGAACTATGGCGTTTCCAGTATCCGCCATGTCTCCTCGCATCTCTTCTCCATTGTCCCTCTTTTCCCTGGAAGAGTAAACCAAGTACTCTTGGAGAGACTTATCCAGCATCCTCAGTTCCCCTTCGTTTACTGTCCCTGTAGCCCTTCTTGCAAACATTGTGTTTGCAAGAGTCATGTGTAGATACCTCACGGAAGGGTGCCTAATCTCACTGCTCTTAGCTCTGGAAGACTTATACTTGTCCTTGCCTCTCAACGTCAACCACAGCTCATTAAGCTCATTGAGCTCACTAACCTTCTTTTAAACCCGAACTCACTGTCAACAACACTCAGGGGCAGTGTGTACTCCGAGCCTCTAATCTTGAAGCTCACATAACCAAGTTCTTCGTCAGATCCCATCTCTGATCTCGCTTCATAAAGATGAAGCTTCACCGTTCCCAAGAAGTAGCAAGTTTCTTCCTGGAAACCATCAAAGGGTCTCTGAGTGAGCCCAATGATGTCAGCTGCTTGGTAAAACTTCCCAACTTCTCTACAAATTCCCAGAGTTTGCATAGTGGGGCGGTGTAAGTATCTAGTACCAAAGAACTTCATCCACTTCAGTAGTGAGACGATCTGATCTTCCTCCGAGTTATAGTTGTGGATGCTACTTTTCTTAAGACTGTATATAGTGGTATGTTAGTTTTTGCAACAGCTCAAGATGGAAATCGTCACCATTACCCCATTGCGTTTGGTGTAATTGATAGTGAGAAAGATGTTAGTTGGACCTGGTTTTTTAAAAAGCTGAAAACAGTTATACCAGATGTTCCTGGTTTGGTTTTTATAAGCGATAGACATGCAAGCATCATCAAGGCAGTCATTGAAGTGTACCCGAGTGCACTGCATGGACATTGTATCTGGCATTTGGCTCAAAACGTGAGAGGACATGTGAAGAATGAGAAGGATCAATGCGTGGAAACATTCAGGGAATGCGCTCATGCTTATACTAAGAGCGAGTTCAATAGAGAGTATGCTGAATTTAGGAGTAGGTTTCCTAAAGCCGGTGCATATCTAGATAAGAGTATAGGGCTGGAGAAATGGGCAAGAAGCCATTTTGAAGGAGACAAGTACAACTTAGACACTAGCAATTCCGTAGAATCATTAAATAGTGTGTTTAAGAAAGCAAGGAAGTACGACCTGTTACCTATGATTGATGCGATTATTGAGAAATTTTCTGAATGGTTTAACATACATAGGAATGAATCTGGGAGTGCATTGGCCACAAAGAAATTGGTTCCTTTTGTGTAGAATGTATTGCACGAATGATGTGTTGTTGCTAATCATTTAAAAGTGACTAAGCTCAACAGTTACCACCTTGAATACAATGTTATTGGGCTGGATGGGATATCTTATTTGGTGGACTTGAAAATGAAAAGTTGTTCTTGCAGATGTTTTGATGTAGACAAGTATCCGTGTGTCCATGCAATAGCCGCAGTGAGGGAGCTCAGGAAGAAATCAACTAGAATAGTGAATATCCAAGTGTATGATATCTGCTCCAAATATTACTTGATTGAAACGTGGGCATTGGCCTATTACATGACGATTAATGTAGTGCCACATAAGTCAAAGTGGATTATTCCTTCTGAAATTGAAGAATTATTCGCCTTACCGCCGGATTACACAAAAAAATTGGGAAGAAATCAAGAAAATCGGTTTCCATCGACCGGAGAACGTCGGTTAAAGAGGAAGAGGCGGAACAAGCCTGTGGCTGGCATAGTCTTGGAGAGGTGGTTGCAGCCCGAAAGTAATGATGAGAAAACTTAATTTGTTTATGTATTTGTGTTTGTATTTGTAATTCTCATATTTGTACAACAGCGGTAAACTAAGTACAACTAAGTACGAGTAAGTTTTTTTTCTATAAATAAATGACTTTTTATTCAGCAATTAACTCAATACAATTTTAACTAAGCTCAGAACTATATGGATTCGAAAAACATATTTAACGATAAAGAACAAAGAACAATATTTATAATTAATACAACAAATTTTATGATTTTCATAACAAATATTATTGTTCTCACATAAAACACTCCTTATAGTACATAGGAGACTATGTAAGTGGCGACCTGTTATGATGCCAAAGAGGTGAAAATCATGATTTTGTTATATTTTTATTAATAAAATATCGTAAATGAGGATTAATAGTGGAAAATCATGTGGCCAACTGCAATAGAATGATTTACATCATAGTCCAACTTCAAAAACACAAAAAATGCATTTGTACAACTATAAGGATGAAAGGCCAACTGAACATCTAGGTACAACTATGGTTATATCAAACATATTTTTTATTAATATCCAGCCGCCAAATTGGAAAATGGGGCCACAAACAAATTTTCTATATTTTTCTCAATTTCTTTTCTTTTATTAATCTCTATTTCTTTTTATTCTCTTTTTCTCCATTCACTTTTTCTTTTCTTCTCCGATTCTCTTTTTACCCTTTTCCCTTTTCCCCATGGGAGACAAAGAGGAGAGCGATTACGTCGATGATTTGTGGGAGGTAAATCTAAATCCCAATTTATAGATCTAGGTTAATCAATTTAGGAATTAGGGTTGAAATTAGGGTTCGTAGTGTTTCTAATTAGGGTTCGTAGAGTTTCTTATTGAATCTTTCCTTTATATAGTGATAATGCCGCTCAGTGACCCAGGAAGTTGCAATGACAGTTCAGACTCGGGTGCAAGTTTGGACCCCTGTGTTAGAGGGGATGGTAATTTTGGTGTTCCGTCATGTTGTTTTTGTGGTCAATTCGTCCTAGTTGAGGTGTCTACCATTTTTTGAAAATAAAGGAAGAAGATACTACAAATGCCCAATGAGTGAGGATGGTGGAGAACACCTCTTTAAGTGGTGGGATGAAGCAATTGAAGAGGAGCTTACAAAATTAACGATCCGACTTGATGATGCTTTTCGATTTGGAGGTAGTAGTGGTAATCCTGCGTTGGAGTCAATTCGGGTGTCAGTGCAGCAAATGCGTGTTGAAATTAATGATCTTAAGGAGCGCTTAGTGCAGAAAGAAGAAGAGATTGGTAGGTTGAAGTAGTTACTTGCTAAGTGATGATCTTCTCATCTTATGTTACATGTTCCAAACACTAAGTTGTTAAATTTTAGTTTGTAAAGGTTAAACATCTGTGATATATCATCTTATGTTACATTTTCTAGACACTAAGTTGTTAAACTTTAGTTTGTAATGGTTAAACATATGTGGTTGTACCATATAAACTTAGTTGAACCAAAAAACTGAATATAGTTGTACCATTTGTACCTAGTTGAACCAAAAACTGAACTCTAGTGAAGTCTAGTGAACTCTAGTGAATATAGTTGTACCATTTGTACCTAGTTTTACGATGATCACATCACATATAAACCGAGTTGAACCAAAAAACTGAACTCTAGTAAAGTCTAGTGAACTCTAGTGAATATAGTTGTACCATTTGTACCTAGTTGTGCGATGGTCACATGACATACAAACCTAGTTGAACCAAAAAACCGAATATAGTTGTACCATATAAATTTAATTGAACCAAAAAACTGAACTCTAGTGAAGTCTAGTTAAGCAAAAAACAAAAAAAATAGTTGTACCATATCAACCTAGTTGAACCAAATCCTGAAAATAATGAAAATAGTTTACCAAAACAATCCACAACTAACAATCACATTACTTCTTCCCAGTCTTCTGACACTTCGCAAGCTCAATTGTTTCGAACAGGGGAGTTACTGAACGAGGTGTGGGATACAAGTGGCAACACGCAAGTCCGCATACCTGGCTTAACACCACAACCACAAGAGTCTAAACCTAGAACATGTAACAACCACGACATCTAAAGCGCCCAAGCAATACAAACAATAGTTCCTAGTATGTGATAGTGTCCAATCGCACCCTCCGTAGAGGATTTACTATGGGATAGTGTCCAATCACACCCTTCGTCGAGGTATATGAAATAGTGCGTAGTCACACCCTCTGTCGACACTAGTATGAGATAGTGCCCAATCACACCCTCCGTAGAGGCCATACATGACTCCGGTAATATAAGAGTCCAACTGTGTACCCCGCCCAAGTCCCCACATACACATACTATATTTATCACATCACTAACACCAAAACATGTGACTCAATCAATATGTTAAATCCTCTAAATCACCTATGTCCGGTTTAACACGAAAAAAGCATAATCGATCACAAAGAGTCAATAACAAAGACATTACATATTCTAGTTCTAAACTATCAATTGAAGAGGTTAAGCCAAGTCCTATGGAGTAAAAGAAGGTTCGCGTGGTTTGCCCTCACCTTAGCAACTAAATGATGAAAAAACTCATGTTTCCTCTCTGGAAATATTTCCTTTTTGAGAAACTTTCCTCTTCTGGATTTTCCTCTTTTGCACCTTATTTTTCTAGATTTTCCTTTGATGGACTTTCCTAAAATAGAAACCTTCCATAATTAGAAACTTTCAAAAAATATAATTTAGGATTTCTCAATTAAAGTAATAACTGTTTCCAGAAATTAGCACACAATCACCGTCTGCTTCAAACCCTTATTCCAGACGTAGCTTACATCAGAACGGCAAGCTCGATCAGAGAACTTGGTCTACAAACCAAGCCTTGCCCATAATTTTTACAAGCACTCTAACTCTATTGAGGCACTTGGACTGTTTCTCGAGTCTGACAAATATAGGCCAAATGAGTGGATTGAACTCAAAGAAAATTCTAAGTGGCAGCTTCAAGCTATAAGATCCCCGAAAGATACTGTGGTTGAGCTACAGAATCAAGTGCAAGAGTTGAGAGGTAGAGTTCGTGATTCTTCTTCTAAAACATTGACCTTCAAAGAGGTTCCACCTTCTGGGAATTTCACTGTAAACACCATTGATGGGAAACCTATGGAGTGGTCAAGGGAGATTGATTACCCACCTGATCAGGAGAAATTCTACCTTGAAGAAGAAGCCATAGAGAATCAGTCTCCAGATCTCTCGCGAGAGCACGCTGAATTCGAGTATCACCCTGGAAATGAAATCAAGAGGACCTCAGTGCCTCTCAACAAACCCCTATAATTTCTGTAAGGGAGTCAAGCTCAGTGACTTAAAACAAGATCACTTGGGAGAAAATCCCATGACTATCCTTGTATATATTTTTGTTTTAAATTTCTAGTTATTTTTATGTGTTTTCTAGTTGTTTTGATTATCAGGTCTTAAGCTCCAGGTTCATGCAAGGGAGAGTAAAGAGTAAAAGTTGGAAAAGCTGAACAAGAACTCGATCTATAGGACTCGATCAAAGAACTCAAGTTGGAACATAAGCCTCGATCTAGGTAACCACTCGGTTGACAGAACTTGAGCAAATTGACCGAGTCCTACCTCAAGCTCGGTCAACGAGCTAACTTGGTCAGTCCAACCGAGTCAGTCAACCGAGTCAGTTTTCCATTTTTAACCGCGTGCATTTGAGTTTAAATTTTAAATTTTGAATTTGAATTCTGACAGAACTCGGTTTTCTTGCCTGAGTGGGGCCTAGGGTTTTGGTTTTTAGCAAATCCTTATCTCTTTAAATGAGTTCCATACGCCTCTTCTTCTTCACTTTTACAGCCATTTGCGATTTGAAAAAACATTTGATAACAAGATTTTATTCTCAGATGCAATTCCTCAAGGCTATCATGTCATCGTAGCATTTGTGGTGTCAATCGAAATGAGTGTGTTCGTTAGCAATCAAGATATGATCAAATACTCTTAATTCAAGCCAGATAGAGAGTTTGTAAACTAACAACCTAAGTGATCAAAAGTAAATGACAGAAGGGAACTAAAGCAAACAAAGCAGATGGTGATAAGAAATCAATAAGAAGAAAGGCGCTGAGGAATGGGTTCATGGATCTGTGAGTCCTCCTAATCTCTCATAGATGTTTAATCAACTTCACACTGAAACTATCTCTAGATGATAGTCATCACAGAAAGGTGAATCCGCCACTACAAGAAAAATACCGGAAAACTGATGGCCAATTCCGTCGGAAATCTGTCGGAGTTAGCAAAATCCATCGGCAATCCATCGGTTTTTTCCGTCGCTTCTATCTCATCGGAAATTAAATCTCCGTCGGAATACCGAAATCAGGATTGCGTCGGAAATCCGTCGATGTTCCGTCAGTTTAAAACCAATGGAAAACAGACGGATTTCTGATAATTATAAACCGACGAATTTCCGACGGATCTAAAACCGATGGAATTCCGACGGATAAAAAACCGATGGAATTCCGATGGATAAAAAACCGACGGATTTCCGACGGAATTGTTTAATTTTTTTTTTAATTATATAATCAAATTTTTAAAAATAAATTTATTAATTTTAAAATTTTGTTTTATAATATAAATTAAAATTAAAGAAATAATAATTATAAAATAATGCAATAATTCAAATAAAAATTCAATGAATATAAAATAATTCAAATAAAAAACAAAAAAAACTAAAACAAACTAAGGGATAAGAATTCCTCCATGCGTTGCTGCAATACCAGGTGATCCGCCTCCAATTTGCGGGTTCTCTCGCGTTTTGCTTCTTGTTGGAGGCGATCCGCTTCTCGTTGGAGGCGATTGGCTTCTTGTGCATCCTTGAGCAATGTGAGAGCGGAAGGTTGGACACCGTCTTGCCGAAACTACAAAAATGAAAATTTAGTAAAATATAAAAGTATAAAACTAAAATAACAATATTTTAATTAAATAAGAAACTTACTAGTTGTTTGGCCCGTGTGACCAAACTAACCGCTCCTAGATTGTGCGTCGCCTTGCCTTTTCCTTTGCGATCGCTGTTTTGGCACGCAGAATGAGTTGTGGAGCTTGTCTTGGTCGGTTCTTCGCTCCAATAAGTGCATAACCCGCTCCATAGGCCCGGGTTGGAAAGCAACTCCCTTGGGACATCATTCTTGTGCCACTTCTCCTTCCACTCGTTCAGCTTCCATGAATACATTCTCGCTGCTTTTCTATCGAAGCATCGTCTAACCGAGGCGGTCATGTGGCTGTCCCAAGTAAATTCTTGCTGCAAATCAAAAATTAAATTAAAATAAACTATATTAAATAAAAGTAAAACAATTTAAAATATAAGGTACTTACCGCAAATTGGCGAAACCACAATTCCTGATCCGCCATCGGCATTTGGTTGTAAGTCGGGTATGGATGCCGAAGCATTCCATTGAGCATCCGGTTTATGGACTTGGAAATCCCATTTCCGGAATCTCCGAACCTACAAAAGAAATTATTGCAAATAATTTGAATTGTAACTAAAGTAATAATAGTAAATAAATATTAAAATTCTTAAAATTAACAAAAACTGACCATGTGTCTCTGCCTACGCAATCCGGATGGAGACGAGGCAATCTATCTCGTCCTGGTTGAGCGACAAAGTCCTCGACGCTCATCTGCGTCGGTGCAGTAGGTGAAGGTGTCGGCATAGGCGCTGTCTCTGGGATATGTGTCTCCGGTCTAGGAGAACTCCTTGAACCGGCACTACCTCTCCGGCGAGTACTACGTCCGCCGCCGCCTGAATGGATAAACCGACCGTAATCCCTAGAAAAATTAAAAAAGAAATCAAACATTATATGAAAAAAATTATCCATCATCAAAATAATAAAAAAATTTGTAAATACATGATTATTCCAAAACAATTATACATTTATAAAATAATGAATAATTGATGGAATTACTTATAAATTACTAAAATCATCATACATTTATATTTATAAGTATTAATTCCAAAACAATTTTAAATTTGTAAATCCATGATTTATAAAAGAATGAATAATTCATGAAAATAATTATAAATTACTAACATGATTAAAAATAATCAAAAAAAATAATCATAATTTTCTAAAAATTAAAATTATGAAAATAATTATAAACAATTCAATAAATAAATAAATTAACAAAACATATAATTTCAATAAACATAAATTTAACAATTCCAAACCTAAATCTAACAATTAGAAACCTAAATCTAACAATTATAATCCTAAATCTAACATTACAAACATAAATCTAACAATTCTAATTTTCTAAACCAATCAATCTAACTCAAAACCTACCAATCCATAATAGAAACTTAAAAACTTACAAGTTTGGATGATTGTTAGACATTTGGAGGATGGATCGACGGAAATCCGGAAGATTTGGGGAGTTTTGGCAATTTTTTGGTGATTTTGGAGAGTCTGCGAAAGTGAGGAGGAAGAAGACGATGTCAGCATATATTACGATATTTCCGATGGATATATCCGTCGGAAATCCGTCAGTATAAAAAAAATTAAATTACGCACGTTCTCGATAAGGTTTAGGTAACGTTCGCGCCTAAATTTTCGCGAATCCGTCAGAAATTTCTGACGGATTTGCGACGGACTCGCAAAAATTTAGGCATCACGGGAAACGAAAAGATTTTCGCGGTTACATTTTCAATATCCATCGGAAATCCGTCGGAAATTTCCGACGGATTTCCGATGGATAATATAAATATGCATGTCCTCTGATTTGCCAGTCAATCCTTAAACGGGGACACATGTTACCACAAAACCTTCGGAAATCCGTCAGAAATTTCTGACGGATTTCCGACGGATTTGTGGTTTTAGTGGTTATTTACGCACCGTTTCAGTAAACATATGTTTTTAGTATTATAAATTCATGATTGCAAACACATATAACTTATAGAAATCTTTCATTTGACAAATTTTGAAAAGTTAATACGATTATTTCATTTTTGGTAAACTTGTATGTTAACTATACGTTTATCTATCAAACACTTTCGGTCAAAACAAGTCTAAAAATGAAATCTTTTGAAAATATGTTATATATCACATAATTTATTTTATTTTGTCAAAGTTTGTTGTTAACATTGTCTGGATGTACAAGAAATTACAAGTTAACCATGTAACCCCCAAAACCGTTGGAAATTGATATTTTTTGCGAAAACACATGTCCGTGTTTAAGGTTTTAAATTATCTTTCCGATGGATAAGGGTTTATAAGTGGTTTAATGTTAAAGTGGTTTAATGAGTTTTGTTGGTTTGTTAAGGTGTTTGTTTAGGGAATATATATTTCTGGGAAAATCTTATTTTATTAAAACTTGTAAAAATATACAAAGCTGAAGTTGAGCTTATAAAATGCTCGTCAGCTGTGGTCTTCGACGAGCTATGGTTTACACCGTAATGTCAAAATTAAATAAAATACAAAAAACAAATTTACATCTTTCTGTAAAAATAAAAAATAATACAAAACACACATATAACTAATCTTCATTAGATGATGATGCTGATCCCTCAGATGGAATTGAGTCTGAATCCTCATAAAATTCACCTTGTTCTTCTTCTGATTCGGAAAAAAACTAAACCAAATTGTGTGAAATCAACAACAAGATCCAGAGCACAAGAAGGCTCAACTGGATCCATTGGAACAACTTCTGCTGGCTGTAAAGGATCATGTTTTGCAACTCCATAAATTCTTCCTCTCGGGGTCACTGTAGTAACTGTGCACCAAGGATCTGTCCCCCGTGTAATTCGAGGGTAACGAATATAGCACACCTAAAAAAACATATTAATTTTGTAAGTATTATACCAAAATAATGAATTGAGTATTAATTACAGTAATATTTGTACCCTACCTGCTCAGCTTGTGATCCTAGAATAAATGGGTCATACGTTTCTAGTCTCCGACTTGAATTAACAAACGTAACACCAAATTGGTCCACATGAAGCCCACAACCGAGTGTTGAATCATACCAATCACACTTGAAAACAATGCACCTCAAGTCTAACATACCTGGGTACCGCACTTCCAATATTTCCTGAAGAACGCCGTAGTAAACATCATTACCAGATTTCACTGAAATATCAGAATCCGAAGTTTGCGTTGTCCTTCTCTCGTCATGAACCCTAAACCCATATCCACGACTGCAGTATCTAGGATAAGAAGTTGCAATGTAGTTTGGACCATTAACAAATTCCAATAACCATGTAGGAAATGTCTGTCCGTTTCTTACTCCTTCAGAAACCTACAAAAATAAGTTACAAATTAGTATTAAAAACATATATTTATTAAATGATTTAGCGTTTTTAAACACTTACGTAAAACCGAAACCAAGGCATAAATTCCTCCTCATTATGGACTTGAAGCTCGTCTTTTGTCTTATCCATATAGTACCCGCGTATTAATGCCATGTAAATCCTGTACGAAAACCAAAATTGTTGACAAGTTAATAAAAACATATAAAATAATCAATTATACATTAAATGACACAAAATAATTTTTGTTTACCTTTTGTATTCCGTAATTTCTTCACAATTGGTTAGGATATACGTATGCAAGTGTTTAAACTCCTCTTGAGATAATTTACACCTTTTTCCTTTGCCACTGACTCGCCCAACTTGGGAAAATAACTCTGGAACAACGACGGGGTAAATCGCTCTCTCACCACGATCATCATGGTGACTAGGACGTATACTCTTCGTACGAACTTCTGACGGGAAGTAATATTCAGCAAATTGTGAGGCCTCTTTGTTGATGCTCTGGGCGATAATAGATCCCTCTACTCTACTCAAATTCTTAACCTTTTTCTTCAGATGAAACATATACCGCTCAAATGGATACATCCAACGGTATTGAACCGGGCTTCTCGTGGGAGGTTGTTAGATAAAGTGATTGATACCTCGACAGTGGATTAATTAAACATTCATGTTTGAGTTCTAGATTATTTTTATTTGTCCCTGAATAATTGTCTGGTTCATGATCTCTTAATTGATACCATTTTATTTTCTATTTTCGTTTAAGTTACAAACAAAAACAATATCATTGTCCTAGCTTAATTTAATTCTCAAAGAATCATAGTGTAACCTTGGTCTCTGTTGATTCAATCCCATCTATACTGATGTGATTGTCTATGCACTTGCAGTTTTTTTCTTTGGGTTCAAACCTCTGTGTATCAATTTATACTCCGCACAAGGCTTATGCTCATGTGTCTGAAATTCTATGGAAATTATTTTAGATTTAACACAAATTATTTTAGATTTAATTGGATTCGACGCTTTAGAGTTTTTTATGTGTCAAATGACCAATTTGATTTTTTAATATTTTTTTTTTACTTCTAACCGAACAATCAAGCTAGAAATTGTTTAGTATTAAATATCAAATTAGAAATAGACTCTACTAACTCCAAGTCTCTAATTTTATTATATTAAATAAAATATACCTAAAACACTTATACCCCGCGCAAGGTGCGGGTTCCTCACATGGTAATATGTATTTCCCCTTTTTGGACGTAAACACCTTGTTAGTTTGAAAAATAAAACAATTTAGTTTTTGATTAAGTTTATCTTTTTTTTCTTTTTCTAATTTGAATTCAAGAAGAAAAATATTTTACTTTATTTTTAACTCAAAAATAGTTATCTCCAAAATTTACTCTTTGCAATATAGTGTAACAATGGAGACCTCTGTTTTCACGATGGAAATAAAGTATGGATAGAGAAAAATCCAACTCCAAAATGAAACTATACAATTTTGAAGAAATATAATGGAGAATTAGGTTAGATATGGCATACCTCAGATGAAATAATCGCATATTGTTCTCAAAAGAGGTGTAATTTCCACTTGGATTATAAACTTGGCATTTTCTAAGGAAATCTTATCTCTTTTGGGAGTGCACAACCTTGGCAAAAATGTGATTATGTTCCACTTCTTCTCTCATCGATACATGTTGGAGTGTTTTTTTCAACATGAGTTATTGGTGTTATAGGTCATTTCCCATTTTTTTTATATATCTATATGATTATGTTAAAAATTTGTTTGAATTGGAATCATAATCACGGGTTAACAAACCGAGTTGAGCAAGTTGAAGACATCTGTAGTTTGGAAAGAGAACTTGCTAGAGTAAGGAGAGAACAAAAGTGGTTAGTTTATTTGGGTAGATTAGGAGTAAACATGGATGACGATCCTCCTCCGGTTGGTCAAGGAAATGTTGGGAATGATGGGGTTTCTCAAGGAAACGATCATGGCAATGGTCAAGGGAATGTTGCTAGAGTGATGGAAGCCTATGATGAGCCAAACATTAACGGTAATAGAACCGGAATTCGGCTCCTCCGGTTGGAAACAACAACTGTGAGATCAAAGCTAGCCTAATCGACATGACACAAGGTTCAAAATTTCATAGTCTACCAATAGAGAACCCCTTGGATCATCTAGATAAATTTGAAATGTTTTGTAGGATGGTTACCAATGATGCAAGAGGTTGAATTAAGCACTATCCTAGAACATGAAATTCATACCTATGACTAATCCACTCTCGTGGCACTAATCATTTTAATAACTATCCAATCATTAATAACTCTCGTTAGTGATGTGTGCTGTTTGTTGTGGTGTAAATAATGCGTAGTCAAGTTTTCCTCAAACAACACGATGATAAAGCTGCAAGTGCACAACCAAATCAATTGTAGTACTTAAGGTATATCGATCCCACAGAGAGAGAAGTTGTATTACGAATCTAGAGGAACAAGTAAGGGTAGAACTGAAATATGAAAGTGGGGGTTTTGTTGTTGTGTCATGGCAACAAGTAAATAAAGCAAATAAAATGAGATGTAAACTAATATGAGAGAGGCGTTGGGCATTCAAGGGATCGCAGGGGTTCGATGATCAGTTCATTCAAAATAAGTTCATGTAAATGCATGTCTACTCCTAAGTCTCGGACTATGAAACACGAAAGATCGATTAACCTATAATTCATAGAGAAAACCGGCTGAGATCAATATATCCTACGCAGGAAATAACACATATATCAAAGCATTAATGTCAAGTTCAATCCTAATCCGTAAAACTCCATAAGTAAGGGGTATGTGCTTGTTATGACGAGATACTTATCCAAACTAGGTTCAAGCAAACTAAGCAAGCGATTAGCGAAACCTAGATGCCTGAAAATCAGTGGCTAGTTCATGATGCTAGCTACATGCATTAAGAGAAAGCTCAGAATGAAAGACAGTGCAAACGATGATGCATAGACAATAAACTCGCCAATCAAACGACCTAGATCATCTCCCCCCCTTTGATTAACCCTTTAAATCCAACAAGTAAACTACTCAAGCTTGCTTAAAGGAATCATCAAAGCAAGGTTTAAGTAACTCATAGATTGCATAAAATATAGAAGAAAAGGTTTAGAGATTACAAAGTAACAAGAGATTGAAGGAGAGAAGATGTGGTGATCTTCTAGGGCTTCGGCGAGCAAGAGGGCTTGATACGACTCCTCTGGTCGTCTTTAGGATTTCTAGAGGTTTCTATGAAGTCTCTGTAGAAGCACTTTGAAGGCACAAAGAAGGCACACGAAACCCTAATGATTAGGTCAAGTATTTATAAGGCTTGGGGTCCAAGAAGTCGGTTTTAGGTTTTGGAGGCTAAACTCGTCGTTTTGATAAGTTTGGAGGTAGGAGCATGGGCCTTGGTCACGGAACTTGTGACTAAGGTGGTGAGGAAGGCTGGCCTCGGTCATGGAACTTGTGACCGAGGACACCAAGAAGCTTGGCCTCAGTCACACTCCTTGTGACTGAGGTTGACAGGTCGTCACACTTTGGCTTGTATCTTCCAAACGGCTGAATGGATTGCTTTGATTCTTGGCCTAGGTGAATCTTGACTCTTCCATAGTTCTAGGAATATAAAGATATCTGAATTTGGTTCACGGGAAGGTCTTCAACGAATCTCAAACTTTTGATGCTCTGAAACTGCCTTAAAACGGGTTTTGCTCTTTTTTGGTCTTTTTTTGTTCATTTTTCCTTAAAACCTGTAAAAACTCTTCGAAACTAGAAATACTTGATAATAGCCTATTTAGCCTTGAAAACACACCAAAGTCTTCATAAAACAATATGAAAATGATAGTAATATAGGTAAAAATATGATGTTTTCAACTCCCCCAGACTTAGACTTTGCTTGTCTTCAAGCAAACAGGAAAGTAAAGCCATGGAAAAGAGGTTTTGAAAATCATTGGAACTCACTTATGATGTGATCATGGATAGCTCACAGAACCAGCTTGAACCCGAGGATGCTTTGGCCGTACCAAGTGGACCAATGACTAGATCCAGAGCCAAAGAATTTCAGAACGCCATCACCACATTACTCACTCAAGTTCAACCGACTAAAGTTCAGTTCGAGAACAAGGAAAATCAAACCATCTTGGTTGCTCGAGTGGACTAATAACTCGTGATTCGTTTGTACTCTTTTTCCTAGCCTTTGGTTTTTTCCCAATGGGTTTTCCAAAGGAAGGTTTTAATGAGGCAAATGGGTCACTCTAATCCATCTTAGTCCACAAGAGTTAAACAAGTTGGTCCAGGTCCAAGTCTAATAATTTTTGGATTTATCTTTTGAAGTCTCAAGCCCAAAGAAGAGTTTAAATCAGCCCAACTTACTAAGCACCTGATTAATTTCGGCCAAGGGAGTGGAAGAGGTGGCTTGGGAGACTCCAAGAGATATTCCAAACTAGTTAATGCTTTCTTAAATTTCTATGAATTAATTCTAGTTTTTCTTTACTTCATTTTTTCTTTAAAACTCTTTTGTTGCACTCATTTTCGGATCAACCAAGTTTTTTTTTATTAAAAATTGAGAGTGTTTTCTCTTGTGCTCTTTGAAGAACAAAACTGATTGTTGGTGAGTCATATCCTTCAATCGATCGAATCAAGGTGTGTCATATCCGCGATTCAAACCTTGGCGATTTCAAGTGTGTCATATCTTGGAAAAGTCATTGAGGAAATATCCAAGGCCTTCCGCAACCTTGGTGCGATCCATTCACTCCACCTCTATCTTTCTATCCACTCCTTTCATCTTACCCCTCGAAAGTGCCGATTCTAGGAGGATCATATCAAGTGGTATCAGAGCACACTTTCGGGTTTGGTATTTTTCTTATCATCTTCTCACCTTTTCCATCTTCTTATATCCTCTATCTTTTCATTTTCAATTTCTTTTATCTTCTCTAGTCTTTCTTATCTATTTGATCGGATCACTAGTTTGGGAGATTAGTCAATTTAGTTTGATTGAGTGAATAAAAAGGAGAGAAACACTTGTGAGGATCGACTTTTTATTACTAACGTTTGTTAAGTGTGCAGGGAAAACAAAATCAATGTGTCTAATCATTCCAGCGAAGAAGTTGAGAACACCAACCGAGCTCAAAGAAGAAGAAATAACACTCTGGACATGCAGACCGTAGTGGTAGAAATGAGGCGGATGGTGAGGGAAGAGATGGGTGCAGTCAATGCAAGGATCGATACGATTCAAGAGTCCGTTAATCAAGGACTATTGCCGAATACTGTTGGTAGAAGAAGAAGAGCACGACCTCAAGATGAAACTGATGGGGATGACTTGCATTACTACAGCAGAGGTAGCCAAGCTTCTAATCAAAGTGAAAGAAGGCCGAGACGAGTAAGAGAAGCTAGGGGTCGAAATGAAGATAATCTCGGTGGACTTAAGTTGAAGATACCACCATTTCATGGAAAAAATGACCCGGATGTCTACTTGGAGTGGGAGAAAAAAATTGAGCTCGTGTTTGATTGCCAAAATTATTCGGAGCAAAAGAAAGTTCAAATAGCGGCAACGGAGTTTTCTGATTATACAATTAATTGGTGGGATCAGATTGTGACAAGTCGAAGACGTAACCAAGAACCGGCTGTAGTCACTTGGGAAGAGTTGAAAAATCTGATGAGAAAAAGATTTGTTCCAAGCCACTATCATCGGGAGTTGCATCAGAAGCTTAGGCGTTTAACTCAAGGAAGTAAGGGTGTGGAGGACTATTACCAAGAGATGGAATCTCTAATGCTTAAGGCCGATATAGATGAAGATGCTGAGGTGACAATGGCCAGGTTTTTGAGTGGTTTAGCTCGTGATATTCAAGATAGAATGGAGCTTCAAACTTATAAATATTTGGAAGAAATGCTTCATAAGGCTGTGTTGGTTGAACAGCAAATTAAAAGGAGAAGTACTACTAGACTTTCCTATGGAGCTGGAGCGGCTAACACTAGGACGGGTTACAGCCGAGAGGATAAAACTGTTTCCAAGCCAAGACCGGACCCTAAACCCCACGCCAATGCTGAAGACGCCAAGGGTAAAGCTGTAGCTACTACGTCTCGAAATCGGGATGTTAAGTGTTTCAAGTGTCAAGGGAGAGGACACTATGATATATTAGTATTTTGTCCCAATTTAGCTAGTCTTTTCATATTGTTTTCGAGTCTTTTCTAGTCTTTTTGTGTCTTTTCAGGTATTTTAAGGCTCTGGAGCATGGATTGAAGATGTTGGAAGACATTGGAGCAAAAGGAGCAAATTTGAGCCAAAAGACGATTTTCCACCTGCGCGAGCACCTGCTCGGACCTGGCGAGCACCTGCACGACCTATTTTACCTAGGGACGCATTTTTATTTTATTTTATTTTATTTTTAGAATAAATAGAGGCCAGCCGCCTCAGACTTGTATCACGTTCGTTTTCAGACTTTAGTTCTTCGTGCTAGGTTTATGTTGGTTTTCAAGACTCCACCACTTTGTTCTTTTCGATTTGGATTTATATTATTCAGCTTTGGATCTCTATTCCCCTACTATCGATCAATCCACAACTTGTTTGAGAAGTTTTCCTGAACCTTATTCTTTCAATAAATCATGAACTCATCTCCCTGCTTTGTTGTGTTTGATTTTGCTATGTGTGAGTAGATCCTTAGCTAGGGTAAGGTTTTCAGTGGTGATTTAGGTTGTTAATGGCTGAGCACAAATAGGAATGGAATTTATATGTCTTCGCCAATAGGGGTTCGTAATGCCTAGGTTAGCTTGATCACCTAGCCTATGATTTGTAGGTTAAACTTATTCACGAGAGTGCTCTAGGTTGCTAGAAAAATCATTGGTGAGCAATTGGTGCGTAGCCAACGAGAGTTGATTGCTGCGATTGATTATGAACATATTGAACCTGTTTGTTAATGCTTATCGTCTTCGTTAGATCCAGGCGAGAGTTTCGGTATCTAGGTTGTTAGATAAAGGTGTCGATACATCACGAGAGTGGGGCAACATTTAATTGTGTTTGAGTTCTAGACCGGTAGTTGATTAGCCCTGAATAGTTGCTCAGCCTTGTCCCTTAATCACCAGCGAAATACCTTGACGTAGTGCTTTTTATTAATTGTTTACATCGATTTTATTTAATTATTTGCTGTTCCGAAAATCACACAAAAACCATATTGTCTTAGCTTTAAATTAAAATCTCATAATTTCATAGTGTAACCTTGGTCTCTGTGGATTCGATTCCTTTTATACTATTGCTATTGTTCTGTGCACTTGCAGTATTTAATTGGGTTAAAACTCGAGACATCAAGTTTTTGGCGCCGTTGCCGGGGACCAATTGCGTTACCTTTGATTTTTGATTTTTTTTTAGTCTAAGAAACTACTGATCTTTATTTTTATTTGTTTCTGCTATGTGTCAGGTGCATGACCAGTAGAAGAACGAGAAGAAATTGCACCGAAGATCTAATCATCCTCACCAACGAAGAGTTAGCTAGCATCGAACGTCAAAACCGTCAAAAGAGACTTACAGCTGCTCCGGTCATCATGGCTGAACAAGACAATGGTATGGCTGCTCAGTTATAGTTGCTAAGGGATCAGATTTCTCAGTTGAGAAGAGATCAACCGCCAGCTCCATGAGTTCAGCCGGGTATAGGGGATTTGGATAATCCCCATGCATTTTATCAAAACCGGTCAGCTATTGTTTCTCCAACAATTCAGAGGCAAGACTATGAGATCAAGCCTCAAATGATCACATTGGTGAAACAACACCTCTTTCACGGACTGCCAGCTAAAATACCGATGGACCACATCAAAAATTTTGAAGAAATTTGTAGCACCACTGGTTCGAATGGGGTACTGCCGGAATTTCTAAAATGCAAGGTGTTTCCGTTTTCTCTTGCTGACAAGGCTCAGAGGTGGTTGAAGTCATTGCCAGCTGGTTCTTTGAGGACGTGGGATGAAGTTAGAGCTGCTTTCTTGGACCACTTCTACACTAAGTCTAAGACAGCCGCTCTACGGAACAAGATTTCATCTTTCCAACAACATTCTGGTGAAGCTTTTTGTGAAGCTTGGGAAAGACTGAAGGAATACCGTAGGGAGTGTCCTCATCATGGTTTTAAAGATGAACAGATTCTGGGAATATTTAATGATGGAGTTGAATGGGATTACCGCAATGCCTTGAATGCTACGAGTAACGGGTCTTTTATGACCAAGACTAGAGATGGTGCTTTTGAGCTGATAGAGAACCTTGCTTCAAGCTCTAGCAACAGGTCTCCTGAGTATGATAGGTCCAAGAAAGTTAACAGTGTGGACACTCAGAAGATTGATGAGCTGACAGCGAAGGTAAATCTACTCCTACGCGAAAGTCAAAGACCGGTCAAGTTTGTGGAAGAGAATGGGGCTGCGCCTATTTCTCAAGAGTTTGAAGAAGATGACGATGCTGGAGTGCATGAGGTTAACTATGTGAGTGGTCAGGGATATGTCCAGAACCGTGGGTTCAATCAAAATTATCGGAGCCACCCCAACCTCTCCTACCGAAGCACCAATGTCGAGAACCCACAAGACCAAGTTTATCCGCAACAAGGGGGTATCACTCAGTTGCCACAAGCTCAGGGTTTTCAAAAGTTTTACTCCAGTAATACTCAGGGGAAGCAGTACGTCCCTAATCAGAATCAGAATCGGTTCCAAGGAGGAAACCAACAACAAAACGTCCAATTCACGGCACCACAACAAGCTACATCCGCGCCTACATCTCAAGATGAACTGAAAAATCTTATGCAGCAGCTGATGGTTAACCAACAGAAGGCGTCTACTGAGATAAATATCAAGGTAGATCACATGTACACTGATTTAAACATGAAGTATGAAGCTGTTACCGCGCATGTGAAGACACTTGATACACAAGTAGCTCAAACCGCCGAGGCTATCAAGCGACCAGCTGGAGCTCTTCCAGGTAAAGGTGAACTTCCCAGGAATGAATATCACGTGAATGCTGTTGAGTTGAGGAGTGGAAAGTTGCTGGTACCACCTACGATGAGAAGCTTCCACGGAAAGGCTAAGGAGAAGAATTTCGGGCATCATGCTCAAGGGAGTGATTTTGCTGAGAAAGATGGACATGTTGAGGTTGGATCAAGCTCAGGAACACCTCTGGGAACTGTTCCAAATAAACCTGAAGAAAAATTTTCCGAGCACCCCAATCCTGCCTCGGAGCACCTGCTCCCATAGGGTACTCGGCCGAAAATCTCAAAAACTCCTGAAACTCCACCAGAACGAGTCTACGTACCTAAGGTCCCTTATCCAGTACCTCCAAAGAAATCTCGCAAGGATTTGGAAGATGCAAATTGCAAGGAGATGCTTAAAGACTTGACGCTGAAGCTTCCTTTGGTTGATGCCGTGCAAATGATGCCTTCTCTCAAGCGATACATGAAGGAGCTGGTAGCTGGTAAGGTTGTTGAGGAAGAGAATGTAATGATTGTTTCTAAGGAGTGCAGCGCCATACTTTAGAGTAAGGTGTTGAAAAAGAAAGAAGATCCCGGGAGGTTTGTTATCTCGGTAAAGATAGGACCATGCACATTTTCCTGTTCTCTGTGTGACTTAGGTTCCAGCGTCAATCTGATGCCATATTCTGTGGCTAAGCGTCTGGGATTCACCAAGTTCAAGCCTACAAAGATCTCATTGGTTTTTGCGGATCGGTCTACAAAGCTTCCGGTGGGTATTATTGAAGATATGCACGTCCAAATTGGGGATACATTTATCCCAACTGATTTTGTGGTTCTGGAACTTGATGAAGAACCCAAGGACCCACTGATTCTGGGTAGAGCTTTCTTATGCACGGCTCGTGCTATCATTGATGTTGAAGAAGGCATAGTTGATCTCCGTCTTAGAGATATGTTAGTTTGGTTTGAGATGAGCAAGCTACTCAAGAAACCGATGATTGATGGACAGACATTCGTGATCCATGATGGGTCAGTAAAATCAGAAGATGTGGTTGAAGAAATTTTGGCGAATGATCCATTAGAAGTCGCTTTGACTAAACCCGAGGGTGAACACGGTTTTCTGAGTGAAGACACCCATGTATTTGCTGAGTTTCTTGATTCCAACATCAGAGTGGAGGACGGAGATGGATTTCTGAGCCTGGGAGAAGGCACAAAAATCGAAGACAAGGGAGCACCTCAGCGAGCACCCCACCGAGCACCAGGAGCACCTGCTCCGAAAAATCCGATTTTGGGAGGCTCTTGGAGTGAGCTGAAAGCTCCAAAGCTTGATTTGAAGACCCTCCCAGCAGGGCTCGGGTATGTGTTTCTTGGTCCGAACTCCACTTATCCAGTTATTGTGAATGCAAATTTGAACAATGTAGAGATTACCTTGCTTTTGTGTGAATTGAGGAAGTATAGGAAGGCTCTAGGATATTCACTAGATGATATCACTGGTATATCCCCTGACTTATGCATGCACAGGATACACCTAGAGGATGAATCTATGACTTCTGTCGAGCATCAGAGGCGGTTAAACCCTAACCTCAAGGATGTCGTCAAGAAAGAGATAATGAAACTTCTAGAGGCTTGTGTGATTTAGGCGATTTCTGACAGTAAGTGGGTTAGCCCTGTGCATGTAATTCCTAAGAAAGGAGGTATCACAGTGATTAAAAATGATAGGAGTGAACTGATACCAACTAGGACAGTAACCGGACATAGGATGTGCATAGATTATCGGAAATTGAATGCTGCTACTCGCAATGATCATTTTCCATTACCATTTATTGACCAGATGCTAGAGCGTCTAGCTAATCATCCATATTACTGTTTCTTAGATGGTTTTTCAGGATTTTTCCAGATTCCCATCCACCCGGACGATCAAGAGAAGACGACATTCACATGTCCTTACGGCACCTTCGCGTACCGTCGTATGCCATTCGGTTTGTGTAATGCTCCAGCAACATTTCAACGTTGTATGATGTCTATATTTACTGACCTTATTGAGGATATTATGGAAGTATTTATGGACGACTTTTCTGTGTATGGGAGTTCGTTTTCTTCTTGTTTGTCTAATTTGTGCAGGGTATTGCAAAGGTGCGAGGAAAAGCATCTAGTTCTCAACTGGGAGAAGTGTCACTTCATGGTCCGAGATGGGATAGTGCTTGGGCACAAGATATCAGAGAAAGGGATTGAAGTTGACAAAGCAAAGATAGAAGTCATGATAAGTTTGCAACCGCTTAATTCGGTTAAGGGAATCCGCAGTTTTCTGGGACACGCGGGATTCTACCGTCGTTTCATCAAAGATTTTTTTAAGATTGCTAGACCTCTTACGAGATTGCTGTGTAAGAAGGTGAAGTTTGAATTTGATAGTGACTGTTTGGCGGCTTTTCACACCATTAAGGGAGCCTTGGTTAGTGCACCGATAGTACAACCGCCAGATTAGGAGCTACCGTTTGAGGTTATGACGGATGCAAGTGATTTTGCTGTGGGAGCTGTTCTGGGTCAGAGGAGAGACAAGAAGCTCCATGTGATTTATTATGCCAGTCGGACGATGGATGATGCTCAGTGTCGGTACGCCACTACCGAGAAGGAGTTATTAGCGATTGTTTTCGCTTTTGAGAAGTTCAGGTCATACCTCGTCAGATCGAAGGTAATTGTTCACACAGACCATGCTGCATTGAAGTATTTGCTGACGAAGAAGGATGCAAAGCCCAGGTTATTGAGGTGCATTCTGTTGCTACATGAATTCGATCTAGAAATAAAGGACAAGAAAGGGTCCGAAAATGGGGTTGCGGATCACTTGAGTAGGTTACAGATTGAAGAGGACACACCTATGGAGGATAGTCTACCAGATGAACAGATATATTCTATCAACACCTGCGAAATTTTCCGAGCACCCGACCGAGCACCCAAAGGAGCACCTGCTCCCGAAACGTTTTGTGAATCGATTCAAACCAGTCAGTCCTCTAGTTTCCCATGGTTTGGAGAGATTGTAAACTTCTTGGCTGCTGATAAGGTTCCTGAGAACCTAGCGGGAAGCAAAAGGAAGAAGTTTTTCCGCGATGTTAGGTGGTATTTTTGGGATGAGCCGTTTTTATACAAGCAGTGTTCGGATGGGCTGTACAGGAGATGTGTGTCTGAGGTAGAGATCCCTGGGATTCTACAACATTGTCACAGTTCGTCATATGCTGGGCACTTTGCCACATTCAAAACAGTTTCAAAGGTCTTACAAGCCGGTTATTGGTGGCCGACGATGTTCCGTGATGCACACAGATTTGTTTCTAGGTGTGATGCGTGTCAAAGGCAAGGGAACATCAGTAAGCGCAATGAGAAGCCCCAGAATTTTATTCTGGAAGTTGAGGTTTTCGATGTATGGGGTATAGACTTCATGGGACCGTTTCCATCCTCCTACGGTAACGAGTACATTCTAGTGGCTGTTGATTATGTTTCTAAATGGGTTGAGGCGCTGGCTAGCCCAACAAATGTTGCTAGAGTGGTTATCAAGATGTTCAAGAGTGTCATCTTTCCGAGGTTTGGAGTCCCAAGAGTGGTGATTAGCGATGGAGGCTCACACTTCATAAACAAGGTTTTTGAGAACTTGTTGAAGAAGAATGGTGTTACACATAAGGTAGCTTCCCCCTATCACCCTCAAACTAGTGGTCAGGTCGAGATCTCCAACAGGGAGATAAAGAATATCCTACAGAAGACAGTGAGCATCACACGTAAGGATTGGTCGAAGAAGTTGGATGACGCTCTATGGGCGTATAGGACCGCGTATAAAACACCGTTGGGGACAACGCCTTTTCATTTGGTGTATGGGAAGGCATGCCACCTTCCGGTGGAACTGGAGTACAAAGCGGCCTGGGCTATTAAATTGCTCAACTTCGACATCCTACCAGCATTCGAGAGGAGATCCATGCAGCTGCACGAGTTGGAGGAAATTAGGCATCTCGCCTATGACAACTCAAGGATCTACAAGGAGCGATCAAAAGCCTACCATTACAAGAGGCTCATCCCCAGGAGTTTCTCTCCCAATGATCAGGTACTATTGTTCAACTCTTGTCTCAGATTATTTCCAGGTAAGCTGAAGTTCAGATGGTCTGGCCCCTTCATGATCAAGGAGGTTAGACCACATGGAGCTGTGGTGTTGCTAAACGCAAAAAGAGATGAATTCATGGTCAATGGCCAAAGGATCAAGCCGTATCTGGCGGATACACACATTGGAGAAGGTGACACTGTCGCCTTAGGTAATGTTCCTCACGCCTAAACGGGCTACAAAGTCGAGCTAACGACTTAAAACAAGCGCTTGGTGGGAGGCAACCCACCGGTAAGGTTTCTTGTACATATTCCATTCTAAATTTCTTTCAATACTAACTTTTTGTGATTTCAGTTTTAATCACATATATATATATATAAAAAAAAAAAAAAAAGGTATCGAGCACCCTAGAACTGGACCGAGCACCTGCTCCGCCAGTGTGCTCGACGAGTCAACACAAACAAAAGGTAAAATGCAAATTTTCCTTTTTCCAACCCCACTAACTTTCTCTTTTTCCTATTTTGCAGGCACATGCACTGGTCACCACTACCATCCAAATTCCGAAACCCTACCTCCTCTCCACTTTAAAACTCGGGCCGAGCGACTTCACCTTCCTCCATCGCCATCTCTCTCTCATCTCGTCTGCTCAGGTCCAGCTTTCTAGATCTCTCCGCCACACCGCCGCTGCTTTCATCACCACCGCTCCCAAGACGCGAAGCCTTGCTCCCCGCAAAACTCTCCTCCACTTTTCACGTGTCGACACCCGATCCGTGACTTCGAGCTCTCCGCTAGGCCGTACTCCCCGCCTCACCGCAAGTTCCTCTCGACTTGCTCTCGCTCGGCCAAGTTCTCTCTCTCACCTCACTTCGCCACTCTTCTGCACTTCGCCTCTTATCTCAGATCCATCACCACCATCATTCGCTCTCCCTGAATCTTCTCGCTCATCCTCCGCAGCCTCTCTTGACACCGGCGCGAATCTTTCTCGCCTCACCGTACCGCTCCCCTCATCTCTCGGCAAGCTTTTCCATCGCAAATATCCTGGTTTCGCTCAGTCACATCGCGCTCCGCCTCACCGAAAGTCACCCTCGACTTTTTCACGCTCGGCCAAACTCCGCCTCCTGCTACCGTGACTGCAAGCTCCACGTCTCATCATGCCTCCGAAGCAGTTCTTCACCACTAACAAGGGAAAAGGAAAAGCTAGCACCTCCACATGGTCCACCACCACCGAGAGACTCGCCACGCACCCGTGGCCCCACCCCAAAAACACGCCTTTCGATCTCGGAATCAAGGAGCTCCCGCCCATCTCACCGGACTCGTGGGACACTCGCGATGCCTATTACTACAATTAGCTCCTCGGGCTGAAGCTAGAGCCTACGAGGTACATGTGCGAGATGACGCTTCAGCAACTAGGTCTCCAATACCAAGTTCGGAGGATCCTAAGCCACGCACATTGCATGTCTTTCGCGCTAGAGGAAGATGTGCTTTACCCGAACCTTGTGAGACAATGCCTAGCCACCACCACTCTCACTTACAAAGATCCGGACTCCCCACCACTTGAAGAAGGTACATTTTCGTTCTTTGCTGGAGGAACGAAGTACGACATAGCTATGTGGGATTTTTGCGTTTTGTATGGTTTCCGGGAGACGGTCACCAAACTGGATTCACCGAAGACATTCGCGCAGTCCAAAGAATTCTGGAGCCATATCGCCTCAGGCCCTTACTCGTCCAACTCCGCAAGTCAAAATCGCCTCCGTCATCCCGCACTTCGCATTTGTGCAAGAATATTCAGCAACATGCTTTTTGCCCGAGCTGTAGGTAACAAGGTCCATATCGATGAGTTGCTGTTATTATTCTTGGGATGTGCTCATATTGTAGGGAATGGGAACACGGAACAATTCGAGGTGTACCGTTCCAACTTAGGTGTCCGCTTTGCCGAGGTGATTTACGGAATCAAGGACAGCCCAACGGAGAACAACAAGGGACAGAGAGTTGAGCGAATAGGGAGTCTCCTAACTCCACTTTTTCGCCATCACCGAGTGGATCTCTCATCCGCTTCATGCATCACCCAGCTGTCACGGATGGATATGAAGCACCTGCTCGCGTCCAAGATCATCCTTGCACCGTCAAACTACCAGTTCATTACTGCGACCGGGGAGTCTAGCCTCATCGAGCTTCCGAACCCGGCCGCGACTGAACTCTACACCATGGAAGATCTTGCGTTCCACCCACCAATGCAGTACCTCATCGCCATCCGGAGACGATCATCATCAGCTAGGGCGAGCACATCCCGTCGAAGCACATCTCGTCATGACACCGACGATGACGCCACTCCGAACCCACGCCTAGTACTTCCTTATCATTCCGCCCCCACTCAAGGTGAGTTTGATCTTCCACCCATCTCTGATGATGCTGACACTGTCGAGTACAGGAGGTGGATGATCGAGTCAACGAAAAGAAACAACAGCCTCATGCAGAGGATCATGCAAACATTGGCACGAGGATGTTGCCACACCACCGCCGCAGCAGCTGCCACGCCACAGCCTTCAAACTCAACCTCAGGCTCCGGGCAGCCATTGCACCGTAGGAAGAGGCGAGCACCTGCTCCACCAGGGTGCTCCATGAGCGACGACCATGACACCGCGACTACTCAGTGATATCCCTCTTTACCCTCTATCATCATTGTATTATCCATGTGTGTTTTTATTTTTCTTTGTCGCCAATCTCTCGCTCTTTTTCACACCGGGGATGGTGTGATTTAAGTCCGGGGGAGCGGTTAGTCATTTTATTTTATTTTATATTTTATTGAATCTTGTTGTTGTGTCAGTCCCAAGAGTCTTAGATTTTTTGTGAATCAGGTCCTGCTGCTTGGTTTACTTTTATTGAGTCTGTTTTGAGTCAAAAGCTTGTTTGGGAATTATGAACTTGATCTATTGGATTTATTTTCGGACTAGGGATTACTTGTAGGACTCATAGTTTAGCCAAAGTTCTGTATCGAAAAGGCATTGGGCGGATTGAATATTCCCCAAAGCTCACGCTCACCGGGAAATAGGCTGAACCTATGTCATCTCTAATCTTTATTGGACCCTAACCTGATCTTCAATTTCTTTCTCAGGGTTTTGATGTTCATTAGGGAAGACCTATTCGAGCCAAACAAGACCACGCAACTCTCCACAAAGTATGATATTCCTCTCTCACTCCCCTTCATTACACCGAGAAAAAGAAAGAAAAGAAGAGAAAAAGAAAATAAAAAGGAGAAGTTCAAAACAACAAGCCGAAGTGAACCAAGGGATGATGCGTAGACCCGTGTATCCTTTGTGACCTCATGGAAAGCTTGTTGTAAGGGAAACTAAAAATCGAAGTGAACTAAGGGATGATGCGTAGACCCGTGTATCCTTTGTGACCTCATGGAGATTCGTCCCTTTGTGACCTCATGGAGATTCGTCCCACAAAATAAAGAAGAAGCATCAGAAAAGTGATGGCTGTGATAAAGGGTGAAGCATCGGCAAATGAAAACCGATGGCTGTAAAGAATAAACAGAAAAATCATGGCGTGGAAGGAGGGAAAGAGGGGAGAGGAAAGTTATATGGGAGAGGGTATTTGGTTAGAAGAAGTTGGCACCTTTTGGACCGATTTCCCCTGGTAATATCACTGTACTTTATTTTCATTAATCTATGTAAGAGATGACAGTGGGGATTCCGAAACTTCTGTTGGGTTGTGAGTTATTAAGGTTAGGTTATGAACCCCACGGCTAACTACGATACATGTCCTAAGGTCCAGTGAAGAAGGTATGAAGTTCGAAATTTTTCCAACAAGCAAGTGAGTTCCCATGATTTTCAAACCTCTTCTCAGTTCTTGATCTTGTTTTGTTTGAGGACAAACAAAGGTCTAAGTCCGGGGGAGTTGATATATTAGTATTTTGTCCCAATTTAGCTAGTTTTTTCATATTGTTTTCGAGTCTTTTCTAGTCTTTTTGTGTCTTTTCAGGTATTTTAAGGCTCTGGAGCATGGATTGAAGATGTTAGAAGACATTGGAGCAAAAGGAGCAAATTTGAGCCAAAAGACGATTTTCCGCCTGCACGAGCACCTGCTCGGACCTGGCGAGCACCTGCTTGACCTATTTTACCTAGGGACACGTTTTTATTTTATTTTATTTTATTTTTAGAATAAATAGAGGCCAGCCGCCTCAGACTTGTATCACGTTCGTTTTCAGACTTTAGTTCTTCGTGCTAGGTTTATGTTGGTTTTCAAGACTCCACCACTTTGTTCTTTTCGATTTGGATTTATATTATTCAGCTTTGGATCTCTATTCCCCTACTATCGATCAATCCACAACTTGTTTGAGAAGTTTTCCTGAACCTTATTCTTTCAATAAATCATGAACTCATCTCCCTGCTTTGTTGTGTTTGATTTTGCTATGTGTGAGTAGATCCTTAGCTAGGGTAAGGTTTTCAGTGGTGATTTAGGTTGTTAATGGCTGAGCACAAATAGGAATGGAATTTATATGTCTTCGCCAATAAGGGTTCGTAATGCCTAGGTTAGCTTGATCACCTAGCCTATGATTTGTAGGTTAAACTTATTCACGAGAGTGCTCTAGGTTGCTAGAAAAATCATTGGTGAGCAATTGGTGCGTAGCCAACGAGAGTTGATTGCTGCGATTGATTGTGAACATATTGAACCTGTTTGTTAATGCTTATCGTCTTCGTTAGATCCAGGCGAGAGTTTCGGTATCTAGGTTGTTAGATAAAGGTGTCGATACATCACGAGAGTGGGGCGACATTTAATTGTCTTTGAGTTCTAGACCGGTAGTTGATTAGCCCTGAATAGTTGCTCAGCCTTGTCCCTTAATCACTAGCGAAATACCTTGACGTAGTGCTTTTTATTAATTGTTTACATCGATTTTATTTAATTATTTGTGGTTCCGAAAATCACACAAAAACCATATTGTCTTAGCTTTAAATTAAAATCTCATAATTTCATAGTGTAACCTTGGTCTCTGTGGATTCGATTCCTTTTATACTATTGCTATTGTTCTGTGCACCTGCAGTATTTAATTGGGTTAAAACTCGAGACATCACACTACGCCAACGAGTGCACCAATAAGAGAACTATGATTCTATTGGATAATGGCGAGATTGAAACTGAGGAGGAAAAACTTGAAAGTGATGTTGAAACCGAGGAGGACATAGAGTTACCAGCCATCGGAGAATTATTGGTAACACGACGTTCCTTGAGTTAAAGATTCTGTCCAAGAGCAGCGGGAAAACTTGTTTCACACGAGATGTTTGGTACAAGGTAAGGTCTGCAGCCTTATTATTGATGGTGGAAGTTGTACTAATGTGGCTAGTGCAACAATGGTGAAGAAGTTAGGACTGGAAGTTAAGAAGCATCCGAAACCATTTAAGCTTCAATGGCTTAATGATGCTGGTGAGATGACCGTGAGCCGCCAAGTATTGGTTCCTTTAACCATAGGCAAGTATGAGGACGAGATATTATGTGATGTCTTACCTATGGAGGCCGGCCATATACTACTTGGAAGACCATGGCAGTTCGATAGAAGGGTCTTACATGACGGTTTTACTAACCGTTACTCTTTTGAGTTCAATGGCCGAAAGACGATACTTGCTCCTTTGGCGCCACATGAGGTTCATCAAGACCAAGTCCAGCTGCAGCAACAAGGAAAAACCATTGTGAGTGAACCCCTAAACACGCCACCTCAAAATAAAAATGAGAGTTTGAGAAAACCCAAGAAAAAGGCTTGTGAGAGTAAACCCGTGAGGCATTCAAATTTCTTTGTGAGGTCAAATGTGGTTAAGAGAGCTCTGTTCTCTAAACAACCCGTTCTATTATTTGTTTACAAAGAAGCATTGCTGAACCTTACTAACCCCATACCGGAATTGCCGAATAAAATCTCTTCTATTTTACAGAATTTTGAAGACGTCTTTCCGGAGGAAAACCCTAAGGGATTGCTGCCTATCCGGGGGATTGAGCACCAGATTGATTTCGTGCCGGGAGCTTCACTTCCCAACAGGCCAGCATACAGAACCAATCCGGTGGAGACTAAGGAGCTTTAAAAACAAGTGAGTGAGCTGATGGACAAAGGATACATACGAGAGAGCAGGAGCCCTTGTGCTGTGCCGGTGCTGCTTGTTCCGAAGAAGGATGGGACTTGGAGGATGTGTATTGATTGTCTAGCCATCAACAATATCACTGTAAAGTATCGCCATCCTATCCCTCGTTTAGATGATATGTTAGATGAGCTGCATGGTTCTAGCATATTTTCGAAAATAGATCTTAAGAGTGGATACCACCAGATTAGGATGAAAGAGGGTGATGAATGGAAAACTGCGTTTAAAATGAAACATGGCTTGTATGAATGGTTAGTTATGCCATTTGGATTAACCAATGCGCCTAGTACTTTTATGAGGTTGATGAATCATGTTTTAAGGAGCTTCCTTGGAATTTTTGTTGTTGTTTACTTTGATGATATCTTAGTTTATAGCAAAAATTTAGAAAAGCATGTTAATCATCTAGAAGCGGTTTTGATGGTACTTAGAAAAGAGGAACTTTATGCTAATCTAAAGAAATGCACCTTTTGTACGGATAACGTTGTGTTTCTAGGTTTTGTCATAAGTGCAGATGGCATCAAAGTGGACGAAGAAAAGGTACGAGCTGTCCGAGAATGGCCCAGTCCGAAAACCGTAGGAGAAGTGAGAAGTTTCAATGGACTTGCGGGATTCTATCGGAGATTTGTGAAGGACTTCAGTACCATAGCTGCTCCTCTCACTGAAGTGATCAAGAAAAATGTCGGATTTAAATGGGAAGAGGCACAAGAAGAAGCATTCCGATTGTTACAGGATAAACTCACCAATGCACCACTTTTATCTTTACCGAACTTTCTTAAAACTTTTGAAATTGAGTGTGATGCATCTGGTGTAGGTATTGGAGCTGTCTTGATGCAAGAGAAGAAGCCCATTGCCTTTTTCAGTGAGAAGCTTGGAGGAGCTACATTGAACTATCCAACCTACGACAAGGAGTTGTACGCACTTGTCCGAGCATTGCAAACATGGCAGCACTACCTCTGGCTGAAGGAGTTTGTTATTCATACTGACCACGAGTCTTTGAAGCATCTAAAGGGTCAGCAAAAGCTCAACAAGAGGCATGCTAGGTGGGTAGAATTCATCGAAACATTTCCCTATGTGATCAAGTACAAACAAGGTAACGAAAATATAGTTGCTGATGCCTTATCTCGAAGGTACGCCTTGATTTCTACTATGGATGCTAAAATTCTGGGATTTGAACACCTTAAAGATCTTTATCAAGTTGATTCTGATTTTCAAGAGATTTTTAAGTCGTGTGATAAGTTTGCTTTTGGGAAATATTTTAGGCATGACGGATTTCTTTTCTATGAAAATCGGTTATGTGTGCCTAATTGTTCCGTGAGAGATTTGTTAGTTAGGGAAGCGCATGGAGGAGGCTTGATGGGGCATTTTGGGATTTCCAAAACTTTAAAAGTGATGCAAGAACACTTTTACTGGCCGCAAATGAAGAGAGACGTCGAAAGAATTTGTGGGCGATGTGTCCCGTGCAAACAAGCCAAATCGAAGGTATAGTCCCAAGGTATGTACACGCCTTTGCCTATTCCTGATCAGCCTTGGACTGACATTTCTATGGATTTTGTGCTTGGATTACCTAGAACTAGAACTGGAAAAGATTCAATCTTTGTTGTTGTCGATAGGTTCTCTAAAATGGCACATTTTCTTGCTTGTCATAAAACTGACGATGCTTCCCATATTGCTGAGTTGTTCTTTAAAGAAATAGTTATTTTGCATGGAATGCCTAGGACTATAGTCAGTGACAGGGATACAAAATTCTTGAGTTATTTTTGGAAGACGCTTTGGTCTAAGTTAGGTACTAAGTTGCTGTTCTCAACTACTTGTCATCCTCAATCCGACGGCCAAACTGAAGTAGTTAATAGAACTTTGTCTACCTTGCCGCGTGCCTTGATTAAAAAGAATTTAAAAACTTGGGAAGAATGCTTACCACATGTTGAATTTGCTTATAACCGATCTGTGCATTCCGCCACCAAGTTTTCTCCTTTTGAAATTGTTTACGGCTTTAATGTTTTATCTCCTTTGGATCTAACCCCATTGCCTTTGAGTGAAAGAGCAAGCTTGGATGGAACAAAAAAAGCTGAACTTGTTAAACAGATTCATGAGAAAGCAAAGCACAACATAGAGGAGAAGACGAAGCTGTACGCTAAACAAGCTAACAATGGCAGGCGCAAGATGATTTTTGAGGAAGGAGATTACGTGTGGTTACATCTAAGAAAGGAGAGATTTCTGGCTGAGAGGAAGTCTAAGTTGATGCCTAGGATTGACGGTCCATTCCGAGTCACAAAGAGGATCGGCGATAATGCTTACCAACTCGATCTCCAAGGTAAGTACAATGTGAGTTCAAGCTTTAATGTTGCTGACTTAATCCCTTTTGTTGCAGATGTTCCCGATTTGAGGACAAATCCTTTTTAAGAGGGAGGGGATGATGTGATCATGGATAGCTCACAGAAGCAGCTTGAACCCGAGGATGCTTTGGCCGTACCAAGTGGACCAATGACTAGATCCAGAGCCAAAGAATTTCAGAACGCCATCACCACATTACTCACTCAAGTTCAACCGACTAAAGTTCAGTTCGAGAACAAGGAAAATCAAACCGTCTTGGTTGCTCGAGTGGACTAGTAACGGGTGATTCGTTTGTACTCTTTTTCCTAGCCTTTGGTTTTTTCCCAATGGGTTTTCCAAAAGAAGGTTTTAATGAGGCAAATGGGTCACTCTAATCCATCTTAGTCCACAAGAGTTAAACAAGTTGGTCCAGGTCCAAGTCTAATAATTTTTGGATTTATCTTTTGAAGTCTCAAGCCCAAAGAAGAGTTTAAATCAGCCCAACTTACTAAGCACCTGATTAATTTCGGCCAAGGGAGTGGAAGAGGTGGCTTGGGAGACTCCAAGAGATATTCCAAACTAGTTAATGCTTTCTTAAATTTCTATGAATTAATTCTAGTTTTTCTCTACTTCATTTTTCTTTAAAACTCTTTTGTTGCACTCATTTTCGGATCAACCAAGTTTTTTTTTATTAAAAGTTGAGAGTGTTTTCTCTTGTGTTCTTTGAAGAACAAAACTGATTGTTGGTGAGTCATATCCTTCAATCGATCGAATCAAGGTGTGTCATATCCGCGATACAAACCTTGGCGATTTCAAGTGTGTCATATCTTGGAAAAGTCATTGAGGAAATATCCAAGGCCTTCCGCAACCTTGGTGCGATCCATTCACTCCACCTCAATCTTTCTATCCACTCCTTTCATCTTACCCCTCGAAAGTGCCGATTCTAGGAGGATCATATCAACTTATCTCTTTGGAATGTCGTCCTCGCACTCCTCCTCGCTGTGGCTTTAGAACTTACTTTAGTACTTGCCCATAGGAGGCATCAATAATCCTTACTCCAACTCCACGATCCAAAGGTATTTCGGCCTCACCATTGTCATCTCTTTACATAGATTAATTGAAAATAAAAGGCAGTGGTCTTACCAAAGGGAAACCGATCCAAGGATCTCGACTTTCTTCTACCCAAGACTTTCTTTGTATACTTCATTTCCTCTCCCTCTTCTCACTTCCAAGACAACCGGTTTTTCCCTACTTTTGTTTTTCCCTACTTTTCGAGCGTATCATGTTATTTTTTTCTACCGGTTGCTTGCTCGTTGGACAGGTCTCCATGAGGTCCCTCGGTTCACTTTGGCGATGTCGGTTTTTGCTTTTATTCTTTTGGCGACAAGTATCTGCGAGACTCCGAAAATTGCACAAAATCCCTTGGTCACATCCACTATGTCGTTTGCTTTTCTTTTTGCTTCAGATTTTTTTGAGTTACAAAGGGGAAGGAGAGGTGAAGCATATTGGTGAAGAATTGCATTGTCTTATAAGGCTCGAATATGTCTTGTCCAATGAATACCAAACCCCCTGAATAAGAAATTAAAAGTCAGCTTAGGTTTCGATAAGGTTTAGAGACAATGTTGGCTTAACCTATTTTCCAATATCAAGAGACTTTGAGGAATGTTGAGTCAACCCATAGTCTTTCCGAACTTCGGTTCTACGGCCAAGGTTTGAATCATAAGAGTGTTAATCCAATTCAGATAATCCATCAAAAAAAGTTCATAATTTTCTAACTATTTTGACTCAATAAAACAAAAGAAAAAATTTGACTCGATAAAAACGGCATAAAATCAGCAAAATTATTGACGTAAAAAGTGGAAAAAGGTCTCAAGTCAACAAAATAGAAAGTAGCATTAATAAAGGATGGCACATCTATCCCATAGACTTAAATCACACCGTCCTCGGTGGGAAAATAAGAAAGAGACGAGGATGAAAAATCATAAAGAAAGAGTTGAGTTTAAGAACAATGTCACCTCGAAGTAGATTGCTGGCGACTAACCGGTATTTCTTTCTTTTTGTTGCTTGACATCAAATGAACTCGGTTTAGTTCATTGAATTCTTGTTGATAAATCTCTAATTGCATCCTTCCTGAGACAAAAACCTAAAAACCATCAATAATCTTGGTAAATAAATAAAATAAAAACAAACCTAAAGATAGAATGGTGGTGGAAGTGATGGTGAGATGGTGGTGGTGATGTTTCGTTGATGTCGTATCGGCCACAGTTGAGATCCTATCCATGGTGACATAAGTCTCCTATGATTAGTCTTGTTAAGGTTATGGCTTGGTCGTGGAGTAGTCCGTGGAACAGTCTGCGGAACGGTTGATCTACATATTTGCCAATCTTGCGATCCAAGCTTCCTTTTTCAAAATTTCTTCGATCATAACTCATATGGCACCGGTGGAATGATGTGTGATGTTTGTTGTGGTGTAAATAATGCGTAGTCAAGTTATCCTCAAACAACACGATGATAAAGCTGCAAGTGCACATCCAAATCAATTGTAGTACTTAAGGTATATCGTTCCCACAGAGAGAGAATTTGTATTACAAATCTAGAGGAACAAGTAAGGGTAGAACTGAAATATGAAAGTGGGGGTTTTGTTGTTGTGTCATGGCAACAAGTAAATAAAGCAAATAAAACGAGATGTAAACTAATATGAGAGAGGCGTTGGGCATTCAAGGGATCGCAGGGGTTCGATGATCAGTTCATTCAAAATAAGTTCATGTAAATGCATGTCTACTCCTAAGTCTCGGACTATGAAACACGAAAGATCGATTAACCTATAATTCATAGAGAAAACCGGCTGAGATAAATATATCCTATTACTCAACTTACGCAGGAAATAACACATATATCAAAGCATTAATGTCAAGTTCAATCCTAATCCGTAAAACTCCATAAGTAAGGGGTATGTGCTTGTTATGACGAGATACTTATCCAAACTAGGTTCAAGCAAACTAAGCAAGCGATTAGCGAAACCTAGGTGCCTGAAAATCAGTGGCTAGTTCATGATGCTAGCTATATGCATTAAGAGAAAGCTCAGAATGAAAGACAGTGCAAACGATGATGAATAGACAATAAACTCGCCAATCAAACTACCTAGATCATCTCCCCCCTTTGATTAACCCTTTAAATCCAACAAGTAAACTACTCAAGCTTGCTTAAAGGAATCATCAAAGCAAGGTTTAAGTAACTCATAGATTGCATAAAATATAGAAGAAAAGGTTTAGAGATTACAAAGTAACAAGAGATTGAAGGAGAGAAGATGTGGTGATCTTCTAGGGCTTCGGCGAGCAAGAGGGCTTGATACGGCTCCTCTGGTCGTCTTTAGGATTTCTAGAGGTTTTTATGAATTCTCTGTAGAACCACTTTGAAGGAACAAAGAAGGCACACGAAACCCTAATGATTAGGTCAAGTATTTATAAGGCTTGGGGTCCAAGAGGTCGGTTTTAGGGTTTTGGAGGCTAAACTCTTCGTTTTGATAAGTTTGGAGGTAGGAGCATGGGCCTTGGTCACGGAACTTGTGACCAAGGTGGTGAGGAAGGCTGGCCTCGGTTACGGAACTTGTGACCGAGGACACCAAGAAGCTTGGCCTCAGTCACACTCCTTGTGACCGAGGTTTATAGGTCGTCACGCTTTGGCTTGTATCTTCCAAACGACTGAATGGATTGCTTTGATTCTTGGCCTAGGGGAATCTTGACTCTTCCATATTTCTAGGGATATAAAGATATCTTAATTTGGTTCACGAGAAGGTCTTCAACGAATCCCAAATTTCTGATGCTCTGAAACTGCCTTAAAACGGGTTTTGTTATTTTTTGGTCTTTTTTGGTTCATTTTCCCTTAAAACCTGTAAAACCTCTTTGAAACTAGAAATACTCGATAATAGCCTATTTAGCCTTGAAAACACACCAAAGTCTTCATAAAACAATATGAAAATGATAGTAATATAGGTAAAAATACGATGTTTTTCAACTCCCCCAGACTTAGACTTTGCTTGTCCTCAAGCAAACAAGAAAGTAAAGCCATGGAAAAGTGGTTTTGCAATCATTGGAACTCACTTATCTCTTTGGAATGTCGTCCTCGCACTCTTCCTCAACTCTGTAATATTCAATTATGACAATGTCATGTAGTCTCACTAAAGGAAATGCAATCACAATCATTTGGCTTGGTGGAGAAAGGCTTAAGTGTAAAAGAGATGGTTCAAATTGTTTGTGGTTAATAATTTTCTTTTTAACTTATGGTCCAAATTACCCAAATTTTACTATCATATAATTTTTAAATAAAGTTTTCAGATTAATTTAACATAAGATTCTTATCAAAAATACATAAGATTATTATATGTGAAAATACAAATATTTACATAATGATATGTAATCTTAAAAATATCACAAAAACGTTTACAACAATTTTACTAAAATATCTTTATAAAAAAAAAATTCTAGATACCTAAAATGAAAAAGATTTATCTTTTTTCTCATATTCTTCTAAAGAAATCCCCTTTTCTTTCATCTTCTTCTAATCTGCCTGAAGATTTATGCCCTCAATGCAAGATTATTCTGTGTGCGGCAAAGACTCTCTATCAAACATAAGGTCTCTCAAAAGGAGTAAGATCGTGTGTGAGTGTGACACGTGTACGGCTATATCATTCAGCTGAAGAGTAAAGTTATATTCATCTCTTCATCGTTTCTAGTTAATTAATTGATTTGGGTTTTCTTATGTAACTTGAGAGAGATCGCAATCAATTCAGTGAGTGAGAGTAAGCGAGTGTTAATTTGATTATCCTTCCCCTTTTCTCTCATCTTCTTTGAATCCTCTCCTGTTGATGCTCATCTCCTTTAAACCGGTGTTCATAAAGATCTTAATCAGCAACCGTAGATCCATTGGAGCTCGATAGATCTAAGCTTGGAGGTGGGGTTCGTCTAGGATTTTAGCAGATGAGGAGAGGAGAGAGAGAGAGAGATGGCAGTAAATTTGAGAGGAGAGAGGCGGTAGCGGATTTGAGAGTTAGTCTTTCATGGCGTCAATGTCTGAGAACGAAGACAACAATATCACGGAGAATAAGATTTGTATAGCTCCCATCGTGTCTGAACTACAGAAGAATAAAGTTCATCTCTTTTACTGCTTAGAGTGTGAAGAATCACTTTGTATAAATCTGGAATCTGGTACATTTGCTTGTTCTTTATCTGATTCTGCTGGGATTGGCTAATGGCTGGTGCGCATTACAGGCTTTTCTTTTTCTTAATTGTTTTATAAGCTATTTTGTGTTCTTGTTATGTCAGTTTTGCGGATGGAAATTGATGTTCAGAGGTTCTTGCAGAACTTAATTCTAAACAATTGTACAATCTTATAATACCACATTTGTTTTTTTGGAATCTGCAGGTTTATAATAATTTGTGGAGTTAGAAGTCTTGAGAATGATGGGGAATTGGTTCCATGACACTCGATCTATTCAAGGTAAAAGAGTAACTAACGTCTTAAGGAAAGAAACTGAATACAAGTTCATACAATCTTTGCTTAGTTTTAAACGCGGTTTTCCACTCATCCCCTTTTTCATCCTAATCTGATGATACCCACTTTTTAAATCAACCCTTGAAAAGATGCAAGACCCATGCAACTCGTCTAACATGTAATCTAATCTAGGTATAGGATGGCGATACTTAACCGTTATATTATTGATGGCTCTGCAATCGACGCACATCCTCCAGCTTCCGTCCTTTTTTGGTACAAGTAATACGGGCACAACACATGGACTCATGCTTTCACGGATGTGTCCTTAGTCCATAAGTTCCGTGACTTGCTTCTGCAGTTTCTTGGTCTCCATGGGATTAGTTCGATAAGCTGGTTTGTTCGGCAATGAAGCTCCCGGGATGAAATCAATTTGATGTTCTATGCCTCTAATGGGTGGTAATCCATCTGGATTCTCTTCGGGAAACACATCCCTATTTTCCTGCAATACATGTTTAAGAGTGCTAAGGATTCCCTGCTCAGGGTTATTGATGCTCATAAGCATTTCTTTATAGACAAAGAGTAACTTTGGTTTACGCGGATCACTTCCCTTGGGTTTACTCGGAGCAATAGCAAGATTGGATGGTTTGATAGCTTTCTTTCTATCCATCTTCATGACCAGCTGATCTTGGTATACCTCATGAGGAGTCATAGGAAGCAACACAGTTTTTCTTCCTTTGAACTCAAACTTATAGTGATTGGTGAAACCATCATGCACAACCTTCCTATCCGACTGCCATGGTCTTCCCAACAATATATGGCTGGCCTTCATTGGCAAAATATAACATAAAACTTCATCCTCATATTTTCGAATAGACAGAGGTACCTTGACTTGATTATTCACAGCCATCTCTCCATTTTTGTTCAGCCAGTGCAGCATATATGGTTTCGAATGCTTGATTACTTGCAACCCAAGCTTCGCAACCATAGTCTCACTAGCAACGTTTGTACAGCTTCCACCATCAATGATCACACTGCAAATCTGATCCTTAACCATACACCTTGTATGGAACAGGTTCTCTCTTTGTTCTTGCTCATCAGATTTAGCGATAACACTCAAAGCACTTATAGCAACTCCCACCATCATTTGCCCTTTAGCGGCTGGTTCATACTCTTCTGCCGATGAATCCTTCTCAAGTTGTTTATCCTTAGGCATCTCATCCTCAGACTCAACTTCCCCATTTACCATGATGATCATAACCCTCTTGTTGGAGCACTCACTAGCATAATGTCCCATGCCATGACACTTAAAACACTTGATGTCTCTTGTTCTTGATGCAACATTAGTACTCTGTCCTTGAAGATCCAGACCCTCAACCATGGGCTTGACATAAGGTTTGTAATCTTTTTAAGTTCCAGACTTCTCTTCCCGGTAAGAACTAGATTTTGCCGGAGTAAAACTTGGCTTGGAGCTTCTCCTCTTAAGTTGTTTTTCGAACATAATTGCCTTGTGCAGCAATTCTTCTAACTCTTCATAGTTTTGAACCTCCAGTTTATTAGTAAGATCTTGGCTTAATCCTCCCATGAATCTAGACATAGTGGCTTCTTGATCCTCTTGAATGTCGGCTCTTATCATCAAAGTTTCCATCTCTTTGAAATACTCTTCAACAGACCTATTGCCTTGTACCAAGTTTCTCAACCGATGGTGTAGCTCTCTATTATAGTGATTTGGCACAAATCTTTTCCTCATAATATTCTTCATCTGAGTCCAAGTCTCCAATGGATAATCTCCTACACGTCTCCTAGTGAGAGTTAACTGATCCCACCAACTAAGTGCGTAACCGGTGAACTCGGTAGGTGCAACTTTTACTTTGCTCTCTTCAGTATAGTCGTGACAATTGAAAGCAATTTCCATCTTCTTTTCCCATTCAAGATACTCCTCAGGGTCACTGCTGCCTTGGTAAGGAGGGATACGAATTTTCACTCCAGCCAGATTATCTCTAGGAACCACTCGCTCTTCTCTAGCATGTCTTCTTCTTTGGTGACTACTTGACTTAGAACATTGACTGTAGTATTCTAAATGATCGCTAGCCTCGGCTTGACTTTGTTAATCACGTTCCTTCCGTGGTCTCTTTGATTTTTCCCTGATCAAGTCTAAAGGCCTCGAATTGCTCAGCTATTAATCTGCCCACATCGGCAATGAGAGTTTCATAAATTTGTTTTTGATTGACGCTATTGCTTCCTCCTTTTTCTCCGTCTACTGATGGTGTTACCATCCTGGAGATCAACACCAAAAGACTCCCAGTAAAGTGTTCTTGGAAGAAATCACAAACAACAGAAAAAAAAAATAAGAAAGTAACTCTTCAACTGCCGAGAAAACCCTAATGGTGACCGTTCGACGAAATTGACTCAGGAAAAATATCAAAACACAACAAAACATTCCGACAAAAACTTTAGTGAAAACTATACTCTTTTTCGAAACAAATCCAACTGATCTCACAATTTTTTGAGTTAACACGAATTTATAAAAATCCAAACACTGAGAATCGGTGGAAAAACCCTTTTGCAAAATTGCTTGAATGTGATTGGTCAGACTAAAATATCAAATTGACTCCGAAAATTTTGAAATCAATTTTAGTGTAAACAAGACTCAATCGAGGTTCTAACACCACAGATTTCACGATTTTAGGATTAATATTCGATTTTAAACAATTCTAGCAACCTAGTGATCGAAACAGATACAAAACAGTTTTTCGCAAAAACATTTTTGATGATTAATGAGAAGTCACAAATGAAACGTTTTAATTCAGATCGACACAATCTGACATGAAGCGGCTCTGATACCACCTGATAAACTCCTGATCGTGATGAAAGCGTCAGCCCCTTGATGCCCTTCGTGTGGTTGTTATGTAGTTGCGGATTAACGGTGTGACTCGATGAAACGATGACTCGATGGATCAAAGTGAAACTTCTAAAGGATTACGGAAGATCCTTAGACTTTCGAAGTTCCGATTCACTGAGGATATGATGCACCAACAGCAAAAACGAATTGAGGATTGTGATATGACTCACACAACACTCAGATCAAACAAATAAGAAAGTTTTAGAATAAAATGTTTGATGATTAAAACTAAAAGTCAAATGCAGAATATAAAGAGAATGGGGGACAAGGAGAAGAGACACACGGTCAATACAGAATTTAAGAGACATGCCTCGAAAATTCATGTAACATAAAGACCAAGTTTGAATTGAAATAATTTAGAAATATTACAAAGGAAAATTCGAAATTCAACATGTGATAGAGTGGGCCGGATGATGACAATTCAAAATTCTGTGGCATCTCATTCCTTCTGCTTATGTTTCCCATTCTTTGGCAAGGGTCACACTTGGAGATGAAGTTCTGAGCGTCGTTAAACATAGTGGGCCACCATAGCCCTGCTTGGAGCACTTTCTGGACAGTTTTGAAGGTGGCAAAATGACCTCTACAGGTGGAGCCGTGGCAATGATCAAGAACTACATTTACTTCTTCTTCAGTTATGCATCTTCTGAATAGACCATCCGAACCCTTCTTATAGAGGCATGACTCGTCCTAGTAGTAATGATTCACATCTCTGAAAAATTTCTTCTTTTTGTAGGCATCCAAACACTTCGGGACTTCCCCACATACCAAGTAGTTAGCCAAGTCAGCATGCCAAGGCGTCTTCTCCTCTAAAAGTGCTACCATCTCCACGAACTCGTTTTGGGTAACTCGACGTGTGATCGAGTCTGTTCTTCTGGTGTTGGACTCGGTTAGTTGACCTAGTTCTCTGGCCAAGTTCATCATCATGAGTTGTTCTTCAGGCATGGAGTCATCTATGGGTCTTATATCTTCTATCCTCATCCTTGACAGATGGTCAGCTACTCCATTTTCAATACCCTTCTTATCTACTATTTCCATATCGAATTCCTGAAGCAGGAGTATCCAGCTTAGCAGTCTTGGTTTGGTATCCTTCTTTGCATAGATGCGTCTCATTGCTGCATGATCCGTGTAGACAATAACCTTAGAACCGACTAGATAGCTTCTGAACTTCTCAAAAGCAAACACCAATACTAACAATTCTTTCTCTGTGGTTTCATACCATCCCTCTGCATCATCCAATGTCCTACTTGCATAATAGATAACATGCAACTTCTTGTCAATTTTCTGCCCCAGAACAGCTCCTACTTGCATAATCAGAAGCGTCACACATAATCTCGAATGGATAGTCCCAGTTGGGAGCCTAAACTATTGGCACATAAACTAAGGCTTCTTTGATGAGATGAAAAGCCTTCAGACACTCAGGGTCGAAGATGAACTCTGTCTCCTTGCAAAGCAGCCTAGTGAGTGGTCTTGCTATCTTGGAAAAACCCTTGATGAACCTCCGGTAGAAACCCGCATGTCCAAGGAAACTTCTTATATCCTTGACAGTTTTCGGAGGATGCAGTTGCATCATCACCTCAACCTTGGCCTGGTCTACCTCTATGCCCTTTTCCAAAATCTTGTGGCCCAAAACGATCCCCTCTGTAACCATGAAGTGGCATTTTTCCCGATTCGTAACCAGATTTGTTTCTTCAAATCGAGTTAGGACCCTGCACAAGTTCAACAAACAAGAGGAGAAGGAGGAGCCATACACCGAGAAATCATCCATGAATACCTCTACTATCTCCTCTATTAAATCCGAAAAAATTGAGGTCATGCATCTCTGGAAAGTACCAGGTGCATTGCACAAACCAAAAGGCATTCTTTTATATGCAAAAGTTCCGTAAGGACAGGTGAATGTGGTTTTTTCTTGATCATTAGGGTGTATAGGGATTTGGAAGAATCCACTATATCCATCAAGAAAACAGTAATATAGATGATTGGCTAGCCTTTCTAACATTTGATCAATGAATTGTAATGGAAAATGATCTTTTCTAGATGCAGCATTCAATTTCCTCTAGTCTATGCACATTTTATGACCAGTAATTGTTCTTGTGGGAATGAATTCATCCTTATCATTTTTCACGACAGTTAGCCCCCCTTTCTTAGGGACACAATGCACAAGGGATATCCAAGTACTATCAGAAATGAGATAAATGATACGAGCATCTAACAACTTAAGAAATTCCTTTTTAACAACTTCTTTCAAGTTTGGATTTAATCTCCTCTGAGGTTCAATGCTAGAGTATGATTCATTTTCAAGGTGAATTCTATGACTGCACAGAGTAGGCGAAATCCCCTTAATGTCATCAAGTGAGTATCCAATTGCTCTTCTAAACTTTTTCAATTCGGTTATCAAGGCATGCAATTCATTAGAGTTCAATGCATCATTTACGATAACAGAATATGTAGAATTAGAGCCAAGAAAGGCGTACCTTAGCCCACATGGTAATGGTTATCACCAAGCAAATTCAAGAGGCCCAAAGAAATCACTAAATGGGTATGTGCTCCATTTGTGCTCTTTTTCCCTTCACCAATTTTTGTCTCAATGGGTTTTGTTGGTAAGGTTTTTAACGAGGCAAATGGATCGCATTATCATCGGCCCATTTAGTTGATTTTCCGCAAGCCCAACAACACATTCTCGGCCAAGGAGTTCAGGAGACAGTTTCGAATTCTCAAACTCTGATTTTAATGTTTTCTCCTTCTCTCTCCTTCATGCAAACTATCACTTGTCTTTTAATTATGTTGTGTTGAACAATTTTTGGAGGAAGCTTGATTTTTAGAAAAGAAACTTGAGAGTTTTCTCTTTGATATTTCTGGGAAGGAAATATTCTGTCTTCTAAACTTCTTGTGTGTGAATCCTTGAAGCTTAGAGTGTATTAGACTTACCATAGATCCTTTTACAGATCTGTGTGGCATCTCTCAATCCACTATCACGTCCGTTCATCCCTTTGAATCTGTTGAGAGTGACCTTAGTCCAGCAACAGCCTCACCATCAAACCACTTCACCATCCATTCAATCGGAACTGTTGAGAGTGACCTTAGTCCAGCAACAATTCCTCCATCAATCTATCATTTAGGATCTGATTCATTTGGGTTCCTATATCATCTGGTATCAGAGCTTAAACGCTCCTAATCAGGTTTATCTATTCCTTTTTTTTACTTCAGTTTAATTTGTTTTGTGTGTGTCTGTTCATCTCCTTAATTTCGGAAGTTAAGTTGTTTTCATCTGTAATATTGCCTGAATTTTCATAAATAATTGGCGTGTGATAAAATTGTGAAACTAGTTGCATCTGAACTTAGGACGAGTCTAATATTTGTTAAAATTGGTTTTGGAATTTTTGGATGTGTTTTGATAGTTTTTCGAAACTGAATTTTGAGTACCGTCGCTGTTAGGATTAACAGATCCTTCATCAAAAGTTGTGATTGTGTTTATTGTGTCTTCCAGTTTCCTTTGCATTTGATCTATTTTGTTTGAGTTGAGAGACAGGAAGAACTCAAGACATGGGAGATCAGGGAGCTAATGATTTGGTTCAAGCTCTTGCTGCTATTCAAACTCAGCTATAGACCCTAGGAGAGCGCATAACTCGAATTGAGCAACCGCCACCACCAGCACGAAGAGCTCGTATCAGAAATATCCACCCACACCGAGTAAATCTAGAAGATATTGATGAGTTTGACTCGGAAGAAGAACCACCAGACCCTGAACCAAGGCAGAGAAGGCAACCGTGCCGTGACAGAGAAGGCGAAGTAGATGCACGACACAGAAATAATGACATCAAGCTCACTGCACCCACTTTTGCTGGAAAAGTTAATCCTGATGCTTATCTTGACTGGGAAAGGCGTATGGAGTATATCTTTGATCATTAGAATTATTCTGATCAAAGAAAGGTGTCTCTAGCTGCTGCTCAACTTAGTGAAAATGCCTTAGCATGGTGGGACAGAGACGTGTCCGAGAGAAGAAGGCATAGACATGGACAAATTACTACTTGGGCAGATATGAGATTTGCTATGAGGAAGAGATACATCCCTGCATACTACTATAGAGAGCTGCAAAAGAAATTCAGAAATCTCACTCAAGGATCCAGATCCGTAGAAGAATATTTTGACGAGTTTGAAACACTTCGAAACAGATTGGAGAGTGAAGATTCTGATGAAACTCTAATGGCACAGTTGATTGATGGTCTTCATGATCGTATTGCTAGAAAGGTGGAGAGACAGACTTACCATGATTTAAACGAGCTGCTGTACTTAGCTACTCAGGCTGAGCAACACATTAAAAGGAAAACGTTGTCAACAAGCTGTAGCAAACCTGTTTGGAACCAGCAACCGCAAAAAGTTTTAGACAAAGGAAAGAATACTGAAGCGGATTCTAGATTCAAAAAGTCTGCACCAGAACCGTCTAAATTCAATAAACCGGAACAAGGTAATACTCAAACTCAACGAACTAGAGATATAACTTGTTTCAAATGTCAGGGAAAAGGACATTACGCAAGGGACTGCCCAAATCAGAGAGTTATGATTCTCAAAGCAAATGGAGAGTATGAATCTCAAGACGAGGCAGAATACGAGCAAGAAGAGTCTGAAGAAGATATTGTGGATTATGCTGACACCGGAGAATTGTTAGTTACGAGAAGAGTACTCAGCGCTTTTTGAACCAGAACCTATTCAAAGAGAGAATATTTTTCATTCTCGTTGCACAATTAACTCCAAGGTATGTAGCTTAATTATTGACGGTGGTTCTTGTACTCACGTGGCTAGCAAATATTTAGTTGATAAGTTAGGAATTCCAAAGACCAAGCACCCTCGACCTTATCGACTCAAATGGCTGAATGATGACGCCGAGCTTAAAATTTCCGAGCAAGTTACAATTCCATTCAGTATTGGTAAGTATGCGGATCAAGTTTTGTGTGACGTAGTGCCTATGCAAGCTGGACATTTGCTGTTAGGGCGTCCGTGGCAATTTGATAAAGAAGCATTACAGGGCGGACCAATCAGTATACCTTCTCGCACAACAACAAGAAGCATAGTTTGGCGCCATTGACACCTCAAGAAACATTTGAAATGCAACAAACCATGTCTAAAGGAAAAAAGCTAAGTAAAACCAATCTTTATATCACACCTAATACTGTTTTGAAATCTCTTGAAATAAAAGAAGAGGTGCTACTAATGATCTTTAAGGAAGGTTTGTTTTCAGGTCAAGAAGAACAAGAATTACCACCAGCTGTTCTAGAGCTACTTAACAGATTTTCTAATGTATTTCCTGAAGAAATTCCGACAGGGCTGCCACCAACAAGGGGAATCAAACATCAAATTGATCTAGTCTCTGGAGCCCCATTGCCAAACAGAGCGGCTTATAGGGTTAATCCGGCAGAAGCAAAGGAGTTGGGAAAACAAGTTCAAGACTTGATGTCTAAAGGCTATATCCGAGAGAGTCTAAGTCCATGTGCTGTTCCTGTGCTTCTAGTGCCAAAAAAAGATGGAACTTGGAGGATGTGTGTTGATTGTAGAGCCATCAACAACATCACCGTCAAATACCGACATCCCATCCCGAGGCTGGACGATATGCTAGATGAGCTTCATGGAGCAACTATCTTCTCAAAAATCGATTTAAGAAGCGGATATCATCAAGTGAGGATGAAGGAAGGAGATGAATGGAAAACGGCATTTAAAACCAAGAGAGGTTTGTACGAGTGGCTGGTTATGCCATTTGGACTCACTAATGCGCCAAGTACATTCATGAGACTCATGAACCATGTCTTACGGGCCTACATCTGTAAGTTCGTAGTAGTTTATTTCGACGACATTTTGATTTATAGCTCTAATCTTGCAGATCACTTGAATCATCTTGAACAGGTCCTTGAAACACTAAAGGCTGAAAACCTCTATGCAAATCTAAAGAAATGCACGTTTTGCACTGATCAAGTTGTCTTTTTAGGATTTGTTGTGCGTTCACAGGGTTTAAAGGTCGATGAAGAGAAGATCAAAGCGATACAAGACTGGCCGACTCCAACTACTATCGGACATGTGAAGAGCTTCCATGGTCTGGCTAGTTTCTATCGGAGATTTGTAAAGGATTTTAGTACCCTTGCTGCACCCCTAACCTCGATGATCAAAAAGAATGTGGAGTTCAAAATGGGGGCCAGCACAAGATGAGGCATTCGCCAAGCTTAAAGACAGCCTCACACATGCGCCTGTTTTGGTACTTCCTAACTTTGACAAAACTTTTGAGATTGAATGTGATGCTTCTGGTACAGGCATAGGAGCTGTTCTTACTCAAGGAGGCAAACCAGTAGCATATTTCAGTGAAAAACTCAGTGGAGCGTCTCTTAATTATCCCATCTACGATAAGGAGCTCTATGCTTTGGTAAGATCTCTTGAAACTTGGCAACATTATTTATTGTCCAAAGAGTTTGTTATTCATACAGATCGCGAAACGCTCAAACATCTAAGAGGACAAACTACACTAAAGAAGAGACATGCTAAGTGGCTCGAGTTTGTAGAAAATTTTCCTTACGTGATAAAGTATAAGAAAGGGAAGGAGAACATTGTAGCTGATGCACTATCAAGGAGACATGCCCTAATCAGTACAATGGAGGCTAAGATTATGGGTTTTGAACATATCAAGAGCTCATACGAAACTGATCCAGATTTTCAAGAACTTTTCCAAGAAACAAGCAAGGCTGCTCGCGGATCATTTTATCAACATAATGGGTTTTTGTTCAAAGATAAAAGGCTGTGCATTTCTCAAGGGTCAATGAGAGAGCTGCTGGTTGGAGAAGCTCACGGAGGAGGCCTCATGGGACATTTTGGACGAGACAAGACTTTGAGTGTTTTAATGGAGCATTTCTACTGGCCGCATATGAAAAGAGATGTGGAGAGATTCTGCGCCAAGTGCATCACTTGCCTAAAGGCAAAATCCAGGTCACATCCTCATGGTTTATATATGCCTATGCCTATTCCTAACCTGCCTTGGGTAGACATTTCTATGGATTTTGTTTTAGGTCTGCCAAAAATCAACCACAAGGATTCCATCTTTGTAGTTGTAGACAGGTTCTCAAAAATGGCTCATTTTATTCCATGCAACAAGACAAATGACGCTACTCAAACTGCTGATCTCTTTTTCAAAGAAGTAGTGCGTTTACATGGAGTGCCGAGGACCATTGTATCTGATCGCGACACTAAGTTTCTAAGCCATTTTTGGAAAACGTTGTGGGGAAAGTTGGGAACCAAGCTGCTTTTCTCAACCACTTGTCACCCCCAAACAGATGGCCAAACTGAGGTTATCATGCTTACCTTTCATTGAATTTGCTGAGAGCAACGGTTGGTAAGAACTTACGAAATTGGTTATCATGCTTACCTTTCATTGAATTTTCTTATAATCATGCTAAGCATTGTGGTACTAAATTTTCTCCTTTTGAGATTGTTTATGGATTTAATCCAGAAACTCCAATTGATCTAATATCCCTGCCCCGAGCTGTTTATTCTAATGAAGGAGAAGCCATAGCAGATTTTGTGAAGAAGCTTCATCAAAAGGTCACAAAAAATCTGGAAGAGAAGACCGAGAAATACAAACAACATGCTGATAAGCACCGAAAGGATGTCACATTCAAACCAGGAGATTGGGTTTGGTTGCATATCAGGCATGAGAGATTTCCAGAGAAAAGAAAATCCAAGCTCGCACCAAGAGGCGATGGACCATTTCAAGTGCTAGAAAAGATCAACGATAATGCTTAAAAGCTTGATCTACCAGGTCAGTTCACTATTTCTCATACTTTCAATGTTACTCATTTAGCTCCTTTCCATGCAGATTTACCTGTTCTGAGGTCAGAACCTTTTCAAGAGGGAGGAGATGATGAGGACATCAATACAAGCTCAGCTGGATCAAAGGAAGAAGCTGTACACATAGCAACCATGGAACAAGCACCAAGAACAAGAGCTGGAACAAGGCGTGTGAGAGAGGAATTTATCAAGTCCATGAACAGTCTCATCATTAATGGAGTGCAAGAAGACGTGCAAGAATTACACAAAAGTCATACGACACCTTTCTTGCCGGTTCTTCAAGGAAACAAGGAATTTGCTATTTTTACTATCACCAAGCAAATTCAAGAGGCCCAAAGAAATCACTAAATGGGTTTGTGCTCAATTTGTGCTCTTTTTCCCTTCACCAATTTTTGTCCCAATGGGTTTTGTTGGTAAGGTTTTTAACGAGGCAAATGGATCGCACTATCATCGGCCCATTTAGTTGATTTTCCGCAAGCCCAACAACACATTCTCAGCCAAGGAGTTCAAGAGACAGTTTCGAATTCTAAAACTCTGATTTTAATGTTTTCTCCTTCTCTCTCCTTCATGCAGACTATCACTTGTCTTTTAATTATGTTGTGTTGAACAATTTTTGGAGGAAGCCTGATTTTTAGAAAAGAAACTTGAGAGTTTTCTCTTTGATATTTCTGGGAAGGAAATATTCTGTCTTCTAACTTCTTGTGTGTGAATCCTTGAAGCTTAGAGTGTATTCGACTTATCATAGATCCTTTCACAGATCTGTGTGGCGTCTCTCAATCCACTATCACGTCCGTTCATCCCTTTGAATCTGTTGAGAGTGACCTTAGTCCAGCAACAGCCTCACCATCAAACCACTTCACCATCCATTCAATCGGAACTGTTGAGAGTGACCTTAGTCCAACAACAATTCCTCCATCAATCTATCATTTAGGATCTGATTCATTTGGGTTCCTATATCATTTTAGTCATCACCATGTCACTTTGTGCATTTATTTGGCATATAGGATATTTAGTCTCTTTGCATTTGTTTGCATACATTTTGCATACATGTGGTATTTTATTTGGTAATTCTCGTGTATAAATACCTAGGTTAATGATAACTCGCGAAAGCGAATTTGGAGACCTTTTTATTCTGCGCCGCTTTTAGTAGATTTAGCTTTTCTCTCTTAGTTTTCTCTCTCTAGTTTATCTTTAGATTTTGATTCGGATTTTTGCAACTCTTTGTAATTTTAATAGATCGAGCTTATCGTTACTATTCCTTTTTCGTATCTTCTTCCTCTTCAGATCATCTTTCATCTATGACGAGTCAAAGATCTTCTGGGTTCTTGGCTTGGATGATGATCTCGAAGAGTGAGTAGTCATTTTAGGGTTTTTGGGGAATGGATTAGATAGTCTCACTCGATCGCCATGGGTTTTGTTGATTTATGCTGATTCGGTTTTAAAATCCCTCTTGGGTTCTCGTTTTTAATGCTTGTACCTCTCTGATCAAGAGGATCATGATTTTAGGTGACTTCATGAGCATCAAAAGTGCCTTGAACCACCAGATCTAGTTTTTCTAAGGATTAAGACATAATAGCGTGAGAGTTGGTGCATCAGATGTTGATTTACATCACGACCCAACTACTCACTTGTTATGAGTCTTTCTTGGCTTTGACGGATCGATCCTTAGAGCAAGATCTGTAGTCACTCAACCCCTAGGCTTGAGTAGGCCATATCTTCAGATCCTTTACCACGACAGTGGGTTGGGTTAGAAGTGAAATCCGTCATCAAGGGATTCACCCTGAGTTTAGTAAATTAGCACCCATGGCGTGAGAGTGTAGATGATCCTATGAGTCTATCCCCAAGATCCCTGTCCTTTATTTTAGTCGTAATTTTTAGATTTGTCTTGTTTACTGCTTTCATTTAGTAGTTTAGCACCACTAGGCCAAGTCCACTCGAATTCACCACTCGGGTGACCTACTCGAGTCACTTTAGTTTTTGCATCTTTAGTTTATGATTTGTTAGAGTGTGACAGGCTCTGCATCTCTAGTTTAATTTTCTGTATTTTAGGTTGTTAGTAAGAAAAACCTCTAAAATATATTGCTTGACTTGCTAGCTTAATCCACATGTTAGGTGCTATAGACATGCTCTAGATTAGGTTCGACATTTCACCCTCTATACTATCTATCGATTGAAACAAAAAAATAATGAGTTCCACTTAGTCCATGTAGATGTCTAAGCTTTAAAATTGATTTTTTCCCTTTTGGATTAGATATTCTTAAGGCTAGCTCGTTTGGCAAAATCTAGGGGCTAGATCTGAGGTTTCTCTCACCCGACAGGTGCATGTAGAGATCCTTGATCCCCTAATACCAGAGATCTATAGCTTTTCGCCAGGACACTGGGTTAGGTTATATTTTGACATTGTTAATTTGGGTCTTATTGCTGTCCTTTTCTATGTTCCGCCAATACAATTGAGGTCTGTTTTCGGGGGAAGGTATTGGGTCCTAGAATATGTTTAGGATTGTTGGGGGGTCACCACGACAGTGGGATCGCCATAGCTTTGATGATCAACGTCTAGGGATTAGCTTTTGTGAAGTCATGTTAGACACCTATGGTAGACTATGGAGGACGGCATGATCAATTACCCCACTCTCAGGACCTTTCTTCTCCATATTATTTCCTGCTATTTTCTGTATATTCACTACCACTCCGCCAAATCTGACCGAGTCCATATCTAGTATTTTATTTTATGCATTTTTCATTCTGTTTAGGTTGTTAGTGACAAACACCCTTCTGATTTGGCTTGATGATGTGATCATGGATAGCTCACAGAAGCAGCTTGAACCCGAGGATGCTTTGGCCGTACCAAGTGGACCAATGACAAGATCGAGAGCCAAAGAGTTTCAGAACGCCATCACCGCATTACTCACTCAAGTTCAATAGACTGAAGCTCAGTTCGATAACATGGAAAATCAAACCGTCTTGGTTGCTCGAGTGGACTAATAAATGGGTGATTTGTTTGTACTCTTTTTCCTAGCCTTTGGTTTTTTCCCAATGGGTTTTCCAAAGGAAGGTTTTAATGAGGCAAATGGATCACTCTAATCCATCTTAGTCCACAAGAGTTAAACAAATTTGGTCCAGGTCCAAGTCGAATAATTTTTGGATTTATCTTTTGAAGTCTCAACCCCAAAAAAGAGATTAAATCAGCCCAGCTCAATAATCATCTGATTAAAATCGGCCAAGGGAGTGGAGGAGTTGGCTTGGGAGACTCCAAGATATATTCCAAACTAGTCAATGTTTTCTTAATTTTCTATGAATTAATTCTAGCTTTTTCTTTACTCCATCTTTCTTTAAAACTCTTTTCTTGTACTCATTTTCGGACCATCCAAGTTTTTTATTAAAAATTGAGAGTGTTTTCTCTTGTGTTCTTTGAAGAACAAACCCTAGTTGTTGGTGAGTAATATCTTTCAATCAATCCGAATCAAGGTGTGTCATATCCGCGATTCAAACCTTAGCGTTTTCAAGTGTGTCATATCTTGGAAAAGTCATTGAGGAAATATCCAAGGTCTTCCGCAACCTTGGTGCGATCCATTCACTCCACCCCTATCTATCTATCCACTCCTTTCATTATACCCCTCGAAAGTGCCGGTTCTAGGGAGGATCATATCACTTGACTTAACTAAATTTGATTGCATCTTGATTGTTAAAAACGCACCCATTTGGATTGATACCTATTGCACTACAATGACATGTTTAGGGTAATAGGTAATTGATACCCTGTTCTCAAACTAGTAAAATACTTGTTTCAATTTGGCGCCATTGCCAATTGGGTGATTATTTGTTACATTTAGGATTTCAAATTTCTTGAGATCAAGTTTGTTTTTATTTTTACACTACTTACTAAGTTTCTGAATTTCCTTTGTTCATTTGTTTCAGGTACTACTTAGTCAACCAACTCGGTCTGTCCAACCGAGTCTCTCTGACCAAGTCCTGATCCCTGCATGCAAACACGATCAAAAGGAAATCAGAACCTCCTGCAACTCGTTGATAACTTAAATCACTCACCTCGTCATCATCGTGAGCAAAGAGACCGAGTCCCACAAGATCAACAACAACCATTCGAAATGGAAAACCAACAGCAACAAGGTGCTCAGGGAGGCAATCAACAACATCCTGTTGCACACGACCCTCAGCCAAGGAGGCAACGTTTTATTGGAGCAGGGGATGCTCCGCCTCCCCACACACAACGTCAGGGTATTATAGGTCCCCCTGTCCAGCAGAACAATTTTGAGATCAAGAGCGGCCTCATCTCCATGGTTCAGAGCAACAAGTTCCATGAACTGCCAATGGAAGACCCACTCGATCACCTGGACGAGTTCGATAGGCTCTGTAGCCTAACAAAAATCAATGGAGTTTCTGAAGATGAATTCAAGATCCGTCTGTTCCCTTTCTCTCTGGGCGACAAGGCTCACCAATGGGAGAAGACTATACAACCAGGATCTATCACTACCTGGGATCAATGCAAGAATGCTTTTCTTGCCAAGTTTTTCTCCAACGCCAGAACCGCCAGACTTCGTAATGATATATCCGGTTTTGCCCAAAAGAATGCTGACACATTGTGTGAAGCTTGGGAGAGATTCATGAGCTACACCTCACAGTGCCCTCACCATGGTTTCAGCAACGAGAGTCTCCTGAGTACTCTCTACAGAGCCGTTTTGCCCAAAATACGTATGCTCCTTGATACCGCTAGCAAAGGGAACTTTTTGAACAAGGACATTGCAGAAGGCTGGGAATTGGTTGAGAATCTAGCACAGTCTAATGGTAATTATGCAGAGGACTATGACCAAAATTATCAAGGAAATTCTAATTCCGAGGACAAGAAACAGATCCATGCTCTAAATGACAAAATAGATAGGCTCATCCTAAGCCAGCAAAAGCAGATACACTATGTGTCTGAAGAAGAACAAAGTCAAGTTCAGGTTGGGGAGAGTGACCAACTCGAGGAGATCAGCTACATTCAGAACCAGGGGGTTACAACAAAGGATTTGTCAACTACAAGGCTAATCCGAATTTTTCCTACAGAAGCACTAACGTCGCCAACCCTCAGGACTAAGTGTACCCTCCTCAGCAGCAACAGCTCCAGAACAAACATTTTGTTACATACAACTAGAATCAGGACTATCCTCCCAAACCTCAGTACAAGCAAGGATTTCAGCATCAACAGCCAACCCAAACCGCACCTTCCGCATTTGCAAACCAAGAACCGGACATGATGGCAATGATTCAACGGCTTATACAAAGCCAAGAAAAAAGTGTGATGGAGGTTACCAACAGGTTTGCTGAGATGACTAACAATCTGGACCACTCCTACACTGCCCTCAACAATAAAATGGAGACTATAAATTCCAAGCTGCACTATTTAGAGAGCAAGGGTGCTTTTACTTTCCCCCTTATCAAACTGGCCAACTCCCAGGAAAATCAATCCAAAACCCCAAGGAGTATGCTCCCGCCATCAGTTCAACTTGCACCTGCGAGCTATCACCAAATGGGATCAGTCATCCACTAACTGAGGACAGTGAAGAACAAGTTGGGGAGCATTTCTGCAACACATCAACGGAGACATGCGCTATCACCCTATGCAGTTGAAAAGAACTACCTACCAGAGAAGGACCCACCAAGGGTAGCGAATTTAAGAATAGGGAGGATCTCTATCAAATTAAAGATGAAGAAAACAAACTCGATGGACAAACTCGGTCTACCAATCGAGTCGAGGTTCCAACAAATGGAAAGGAAGATAAAGTCGATGAAGGAACTCGGTCAACAGACCAACTCAATGCTCCACATGTGGGGAAATCAGCTTTTGTTCCTCCTGCGTATAAGCCCCCACTCTTTTTTTCTAGGAAGATTCAAGAAAGAGTTAGTGGAAAAGTGTCGAGCTCTTTTCGACAAGTAGGTACAAGATATAAAAATCAGAATGCCTGTAACACCCCTATCCGTAAAATCTGCCCCAACAATGGTGTTAACCGGTAGACCTCAAAAATTTTCTCGATAATTCTCTAAGTCTCAAACGAGGTTTCTGGATTTCCTCAAATTCAAAGTTTATATGCACAACGGAACTACAACACTTAAGTCATGCAAGCGAGTCTCAAAATTTCTCAAATAAATTCCATTCAACTAACCAAATCTCAACAAAAGAATTCCTCAATAATTCAATAACTCAAATATCTCAAATACTCGCTAACATGGTTCTTAAGCAACTAAACATCAAACTCAAAGCACAAAATAATAAAATCAACTAAACTCAAACTCCCAATAAACCATCCATCCCATCCAACGCCTCCAGGTCCCGCGAGCTCCTCCTTAATCTTTATTACCTGCATCAATGAGTGGATGCGTAAACAACAAAAGTTTCCTAGTGAAGCGATCGTCCCGTCTAACCGGTTTAACGTATCAAATAAGGTTCAATTACATGCGATTAATTATGTCAATATTATTGTAAAGCAACAGTTCCCTCAAACGCATATGCCAAAGCACATACAACACAACAAACGGAACCCAAACTGTCAAGACATCAAACGTAATACCAATAACACAACAAAACAACCACACAAACAAACCGTCTCAAATACACCAACCACGGTCACGCACTCACCTTAATATCTCAGAGGCTTTTGATTAACCTACAGACACATAAAATCAATCAATACAACTGTCTAACCAACACCCCAACAAAATGCATACTCACAATCACAAAAACCCTTACCGATTCGGGTCCGCGTGAGATATGCTAACCAAAACCCCAAACTACTCAAGCTTCTCGAAGATCTCTGCCACAGAACCATCAAACATCTTTAATAACCCAAAACTATCGGACCAGAACACTGGATTTACGATGAAATTGGCTTACCAATCGACGAACTCTCGGACAAACGGTAAAGCTCTCAGGGTTCACGAACAACTCCTCAAAAAGATCGACAACTGGCAGATTTTCTGTGATAGATCATCATTAATACCTTAATAACGAGATCTGATCGGAACAGAATCACAAAAATCACAAAGGAATCGCTTACCCCTTCACGAACCTTAATTCTCGGCCAAAATCTCCAAAACTCGAAGCTCTAGGGTTCTTAGCTCTGGCTGCGCAAAATCTCTGTGTTATGCGACTCTAAAACCCTCAAAACTCTTATACTAATCGTCCCTTAAGTTTAATCCACGAATTCGACCTCGGTCCTTAAGAAAAACCCACTAAAAACTCACAAACAATGGCCCATCTTCATAATATGACTCGGCCCTTCACACCACCGCCTTATTCCATCCTTAGAATATATTTCACGAGTTTGGGTCTTGACAAAACTCGATTTGACAGATCCAATCAAATTTGGGTCACAAACCACCTTAATCCGCATATTCGGTTCCATAACCAACCCAAAATATCAAAATTTCCTTAAACCGATTCCAGCTCGTTCGATTATCATTAATTCCCAAAATATTAGGATTGATCGAAACAGAAATTGATTTGACCGAGCCAATTGGTCCAAGCCCAACAATTTCCCTTATTTGGTTCGTAGTCCCTCTTTAATGAATCCTGGTCCAATCAGGAATTCTATATGGCCAAACCAAATTTCACCTCGACCCAACTTAATCATTTTCCAAAATAATTCAACCCTGACTTCCCCAGCCTGAGCCGACCATTTTCATTTTTCGGACAAAAGTTGTCCTAAATCGGACCAAACCTGTCCGGATCCGACCAGAACTGTCTGAACGTGACCAAACTCCATTTTTCTGACCAACTTGTCCATTTCCAGACCAAACATGTCCATTTCCAGACCAAACTCCATTTTCCGACCAAACATGTTTTTCCGAACACACATGTCCGAATGACCGAATCTGTCCGAATGACAAAACCTCGAAATTTCTCGACTGACCATAACATTGCCCATACCGAGAATCCATTGCCCAGAACACGGGTGTTACAATGCCCCTGGTAGATGCTTTCAGGCTTTTGCCCTTATATAACAAATTTTTGAAGGATGCTGTAGTAGAAAGGACGAAGGAACTTCAGGGAATGGTAGTACTGAGCCATGAATACAACGCTATCTTATCAAACAAGGTAGTTATCAAAGAAAAGTTAAGTGACCCAGGTTCTTTCACCCTACCATGTTCACTGCGTCCACTTACTTTTAAAAACTCTCTATGCGACCTTGGAGCTTCTGTAAGCCTTATACCGCTTTTGGTAGCAAAGAGATTGGGCTTCAGCAGATACAAACCTTGCAACATCTCTTTAGTCTTGGCTGATAGATCTATCAGGCTCCCCCATGGGTTACTAGAAGATTTACCCGTCAGGATTGGCCATGTCGAAGTGCCAACAGATTTCGTAGTTTTGGAGATGGATGAAGAACCCAAAGATCCTTTAATCTTGGGAAGACCGTTTTTAGCCACAGCTGGAGCGATGATTGATGTCAGGAACGGAAATATTGACCTCAATCTTGGGAAAGATTTGAAAATGTAGTTTGACATAAAGGATATCATGAAGAAGCCAACAATTTAAGAGCAGCTCTTTTACATAGAGGAAATGGATCGGTTTGCGGATGAACTACTGGAAGAATTCTCAGAGGAGGATCACCTTCGAACTGCTTTAACCAAGAATGGGGATGATGGGTATCTCCACAATGATGCACTGAGCTATCAGAAATGTTTAGACGTGCACAAGCCAGTAGCTGAGCCATACGTGTTTGAAGACTTGGTTGGTTCAGAAAAAAGAGCTATAGCAGTAGTTGGGGAAAGTTCAGCTCAGACTAGGCCAAAAGACTCGATCAACACGTTGAGTTGAGCTCCGACTCGAGGAAACATTCTGAACTCGAGTACCACTCGACCTGTTCCGCCAAGTCATCACATCGAGTCAAGCATTCTCGCATCTGATGATTAGTCAGAACTTAAGGCACCCAAAGTAGACCTAGCAAATTCCTTGTTTCCTTGAAGAACCGGCAAGAAAAGTGTCGTCTGACTCTTGTGTAATTCTTGCACGTGTTCTTGCACTCCATTAATGATGAGGCTGTTCATGGACTTGATAAATTCCTCTCTCACACGCCTTGTTCCAGCTCTTGTTCTTGGTGCTTGTTCCATGGTTGCTATGTGTACAGCTTCTTCCTTTGATCCAGCTGAGCTTGTGTTGATGTCCTTATCATAAAACCTATGCTAAGTTGTAATAAAACCATAGTAAAAATGTGCCAAAATGCACTGTTATCAAACTCCCCCAAACTTATCCTTTGCTTGCCCTCAAGCAAATAGAAACAATAAGATGAAAGGAGTAGTGTGAAAGTGGGGACTCAGAACCTAGCAAACTAAGCAAACCTCTGAAGTCAGCACCATAGTTAATAATTCTACCATACAATTCACAACAGTTTTACTTAAAAGCTTTAGCCATACTCATCACATAGAATTCAACACTAAGACTCAGCCAAAACAAGCATTCAATGTAAACTATCCCTTTAACATTTATTAAGCACGAACTGGTGGATCATGATATGCAATAACTAAAACTCATTTGGTTGAGGGACAAGTTTTAAGAGATTAAAATGATCTCTTCTTCCTCTGGTTTAAGCGCAAGTATCAGGATCTCTCAAAGAAGTGATAAAGCTTTAGCAGAAGGCTAAAGGTAGGATAGCCAATTGATGGATACAAGGATATAATCTTATCTACCCATAAGACAACTATGACCTTCAACCCCCAGCCTCACATAAACTCTCAAAACTACTCAATCTTTTTCTTTTCCCTTGGTCCTTTTGGTTCTAAGGAGTGGAAATTTCTTTACAAAGGCAGAATCTAGCGGATCTGGGTTTTAAACTTTCTTAAACTTTGATTTAAGGCTTGGACTCGAGTGGTTCACTCGAGCAGTTCATTTGAGTGCTCTACTTGGACTCGGTTTCTTTTCTTTTTAACTACACTGAGCTTAACTTTTCATTTTATTTTCATAGTTCCAGATCCTTTACTAGACCAAACAATCTTATACATATTCCCAACTCCTTAGAAACTTTTTCATATATTTTTTTCTCTTTTCACTCTTTCTTTTATGCTCACACTCTTACCAACCCAAGACAATGATTCCCTATAACTATACTAACTCAAAAATCATGAGCAAGACTCTACATGGGATACTATCCTTGTCGGCACAAACCTAAAACTTCCTACCAAGCTCAATCAGAATGTAAAAGGCCTCACACACACAAGAGTGATTTAATGGTCTGAAAGAAGTCATGGTTTTGGTATGGTGGAACTGCTCTAAAGGTGAGAGCAGCTACTTGGATTAGCAAGAGTGGTAAACGGTGAAAGAAAACCCAAGTATTTTGAGGTATCCATGAGTTTTAAGTTTTAGAGCATATCATGATAATTAAGTTTCAAAATTAAGGTTCAAATTCATAGGGATAGATTTACAAGTTACAACAAGTTTTTAACCAAATGAGAGTGCTAAGTTCAATTCCAAGCAAGGTGCAGCCTTATGTTTCAAACTAAAGTGAATGCATAAGACAACTTGTAACTAAGGCACTGAAATCATATGTTTGGTTATAAAGCTTTAATCGGTTTAACTCGTCATCATCCCCTATGCTAAATGCAACAATTCTAAGCAAATGCAACTACATGACACTCAGTTTTTTTTTTTGTGAAATCATTTTCTAAAATTTTCAAAATTTTTATGGGTTTTAGATGCACATAGATGGATGCAAAATTTGAATTAAGAAAACATGGGAAACATGTAAAATACATCTCTTAGACACTCCCCCAAACTTAAATTACACAGTCCCTTGTGTAATAAAAATTTAAAGGAAAGCCTAAGAGATTAAAAGCAAAGAAAGACAAAAATATGCTATGGTATTTATAAGGGTGAGGGTGTGGTACCTCATTGAGGTGGAGTGAAGTAGGCGCCAATGCTGGCTTGCATGCTCTCCTGGGTATAAGGTGGAATGATTGGGGAGATTCCTTGCATCGGCTCAGTTCCCTCGTGCGACTCAAGTGGCCAACTCGTCCAAGGTTGGTCAAGTGATGTTGGCTGAGCGTATCCCTGATTCGACTCGAGTGGACCACTCGACCCAGATGGTCGAGTGGCATCTTCTGCTTGCTCAGCCTGATCTGTGTGAGTTGTGGAGTCAGGTGACAAATGCTCCAAGTGTTCAGCGAGATGGTCATGACGTCTCTTCCTCTGCATCTGATCAACAGATGATCTCCGTGATGGCGAGGCAAAGTGGAATCTTCTGGAGAAGCCCCTAAGTGAGCTTGTTCTACTCATGTAGGTGGGGACTACGCTTGGCTTCTTCTGCTTGTTCTCAGCAGCTACCAACCTCTTGGTGAGGTTTGTAACCTCTTTCTTGTCAAAGTTTTGAGCTTGTCCTAGCACTCTTCTAAACCCAAACTCGCTATCAACCACGCTCAGAGGCAATGTGTACTATGAGCCTCTAATCTTGAAGCTGACAAACCCAAGCTCTTCGTCATATCCCATGCCCGATCTCACCTCATAGAGATGAAGCTTCACCATTGCCAGGAAGTAGCAAGGTTTTTCCTGGAAACCATCAAAGGGTCTCTGAGTAAGCCCAATGATGTCAGCTGCTTGGTAAAGCTTCCCAACTTCTCTACAAATTCCCAGAGTTTGCATAGTGGGGCGGTGTGGGTATCTAGTACCAAAGAACTTCATCTGCTACGGTGTTTAGACGATCTGATCCTCCTCCGAGTTATAAATCTTACTCTTATCTGAACTTTCAGAATCATCACTGTCTCCGTCTTCCCTTTGCATCGACTTTTCTTCTAAAACTCTCTTCCCGCGAGCTATGTCTCTTTGGGATCTCGAGAATCCACTCCCAGCGTGTGTACTGCTTTGAGTTGCTCGAGTCCTGGTGTTACCTAAGTACCTGGATCAATGGGAAAAATTGTAAGTTTCAGCAAAAATTTGGACCACTCGAGTAAGTCACTCGACCAGTCAGGTCGAGTCGACAAAAATTTCCAAATAATTTTTGTATTCGACTTGACTAAACCGAGTGCTTGGCTCGAGCAACTAAACAGACAATCAAAGACATTGGCAATTCAAAGCAATCCATGTTTAAACACCCAAAGTTAAAAGAATGTCATCAATTTTCAATGCTCATCACGAGTTCTATGAGGTTGAGTTATAAATCTCAAGATTTTGCTTAAATTTGACAACAAAAACTACTAGTGAAATCTCAAATTAAAAAAAACACAAGCAAATAGCAATGGTGAAATTTTATGTTCTAACTCTATACGAAATTCCGAGAGTTTAATGCTTCAATTAGAACAAAATTTCACAATTATAAGATTTTCAACCATGGGGTTCACTTCCTATGCCAAGTTCTTCTCATAACCAACCCGATTTAACGACATGCAAGTGAAAAATTTAAAGAAAATTTTCAAAAATTTCGAAAACTTCAAACCCAGATTTTCGCGACAAAATGGATCAAAAAGTTGTAAAAAACATACAAGTTGGTGTCGGAAATAGTTGAGTGAAATGACATGATGATGATTTGATGAAAACTTTGAAAATTTTAAGAAAATTTCTAGAGAGCTTTTTGAGAAATTTTTTTTGAAAAATCGTGTAAATGATGAAAGAAGAAGTCGAGTGAAATAAAGAGGATAGCTTAGATGAACCGAGTGGTTGAGAGTAAAAGTTGAGATTTTTAGAAAAACCTGGACCACTCGACCAGTCAGGTCAAGTGGTGTGGTCGAGTGGAGTAATCGAGTGCTTTGGCTTTTCAAGACTTCGACTCTTCACGCACACTTGGCTAATCTCATAATCCCAAGTGAGCTTGTTTAAAGTCACATAGCTTGACTTCTTACTCTTTTAGGCTGAAAAAGTGTCCTTGAGAGTCAGTGTTGACCTCTCTGGACTTGGCTTGGAATGATGGTCAAATAATGCTCTGAAGGCATTGTAAAACCTTTGACTCATCTCTGGTGGTTTAGGTTTCTTGTTGGAATTCTCAGATGAAAATTGGGTTTCCTTAAGCTTTGAAACCTCCATAGTCAATCTTTCCACTGAGAGTGAAAGTTCAGCAACCAAACTCTGTAGGGCAAGGATTGTACCCTGATCTGCACCATGTTGAGTCGTGGATGATGGCACAACTACTTGAATAGGAGCGTGGTGAGAAGCATCCAAGAGAAGTATGTTATGAGAATCATCCGAGTGATTCACTCGAGTGGATGAAGTCGAGTGGTTTGTGCGGTCACTCGAGTGGTCACTCGAGTCTGGTAGTCGAGTGACCTGTGCGATTCCCTCATTAGGTGTCCCATCTTAAGCAAATGTGACAAAAGGTTGCACTACTCCTTGAGAGTGACTTCTCACATTGACTGTATAGCCCAGGAGTCGACAATTCCGCTCAAACCTTTCCTCATCATCGACCTCTTCCACAGAGTAAATTTAACCTTCAAAAGTTGAGCTCTTTAATCTGGATGAAGTGTTGAATCTCACCACTAAACCATTACTAGCTCAAAGAATGATCTCTCCAGTCTTGGCATCGATGACGGCTTCCAAGGATGCTAGAAAGGGTCTCCCTAGAATCAAAGGATCTTTGGGTTTTTCGTCCATCTTCATGATGATGAAATCCGTGGGTATTTCAAGTTTCCTTATCCTCACTGGAACATTCTCAAGTAGTCCATGTGGAAATATCACCGTTCTATCAGCTAAGACTAGTGATAACATGCTTGGCAAGAACTTGTGATAACCAAGCCTTTCTGCAACAGACAAAGGCATAATGCTGACAGAAGCACCCAAGTCACAGAGAGACTTACCAAATGCTTGGTTGTTGATTGAGCATGGAAAACTGAAAGATCATGGATCTTCTAACTTCTCTTGTACCAAAACCTCCTACTGAGCAATTACTTGGCATTCCTGAGACTTAGCAGGTGTTGCTCTCCTATCTTGAATTCTCTTCGAGGTTCTTTCTCTCAAACCATACCCAAAAGGTCCTAGTTTCTCAACAGCTTCATCAAAGGTCATTGAGTCTTCCAGCTCCAGAAGTTCTTCTTCCAACATGATCTCATATTCCTTCTCAATATTTTCAGCAAATCTTTCTGGGAAAGGACTCCTGATCATGGCGTGCAGGTCTAGAATTCGCTTATCGTTCACTGAGACGAAGTCAACTCGATCACTCACTCGAGTAGGTTGCTCGAGTGGTGTGCTCTCAGCGATCACACCAGCAGCTTGACAGGATACCCCCCCCCCCCACCTAGAAGATCACCGTCCCAGGTGATGTGTGAGAATCTCTTCGTGAAAGGAAGGAGATGGATAGCTGGGGCTGTGGAGATTGCATAGACATTTGCAAAGTCTTTGGGGTTTTGCACTGCTTTCCCAAGAAGTTGACCTGTGGACTTAGTGGAAGCTGAGGGAGAGTTGGACTCAACATGCTTCAATCTGCAGTTCAAGATTTCAAGCTTGTGGTTCAAATCGTCGTAAGAGAAATCAATGTGAGTTCGAAGCTCAGTGAACCGCTTGGTGGTATCTTGAGTTACAGCGTTTTGACCTTGAAGAAGTTGGAGAAGCAATGCCTTAAGCTCACTATCAGACTACGGAGCAGGTCTTGGGTCAAATCCAGGTGGATTTGTTAGAGGATTTTGAACAAAAGTCTTATTCGGAGCAGGTTACTGAGTAGGATACACCTGGTCTTGAGGGTTTGCAACGTTGCTGTTACGGTAAGATAAGTTGGGGTTGCTCCTGTAGTTAATGAAGCCGCGGTTAAAACCAGCTTGATTCTGAATGTAGAGTATCTCTTCAACCTGATCATCTTCAACAGTTGGATCCTGAGGTGAGGATGACTCTCCCACAAAGTGGACTTGTTTCAGCTGAGCGAGGAGAAGCTTATCAAGCTTGTCTTTCAGTGCTTAAATCTCCTTGCTGTTGGAAGTAGCAGAAGTACAAGATCCCCTGATCGTTCTGTCGAAGTCTTCATTGTAGTTTCCATCAGAAATGGCTAGATTCTCAACTAAATCCCATCCAGAAGTGACATCTTGGTTCAGGAAGTTGCCATTTCTGGCAGTGTTCAGATGCAACCTGATCTTTGGACTTGTGCCTCGATATAGTGTGCAAAAGAGGGATTCCTTGCTGAATCCGTGGTTAGGGCATTGAGTGGTATACATCCTGAACCTCTCCCAAGCTTCTAAGAAGCTTTCACTGTTCCTCTGAGTGAAGCTTGAGATGTGATTCTTCAGCTTTACAGTTCTGGAGTTGGAAAAGAACTTCAGGAGAAACGGCTTCTTGCAATCATCCCAAGTAGTGATAGAATTCTGGAGCAAAGCTCGTTCCCATTGAGAGGCCTTGTCGCCTCGAGAGAAGGGGAAAAGACGAAGCTTGAACCCGTCTTCAGATATACCGTTGATCTTCGTGAGCTCACACAAACGGTCGAATTGGTAAAGATGTTCCAATGGGTTCTCCATGGGGAGACCGTGAAATTTGTGGCTCTGGACCATGCTGATGAGACCAGATTTGATCTCGAAGTTGTTGTTGGCAACAGGAGGTGCCACAATCCCTTACTTGGTGAAGTGTGTGCTTGGTGCATCACCAGCTCCAATGATTCGAGGTGCAGGTTACTCTGCCATTTCAACTGGTGTCTCCTTAGTGGATTAATCTAAGCGAGTCTGAGAGCGTGTTCGCATGCGGTGTAAGGACGACTCGAGAGAAGCACTGGAGTAGAAAACTTGAGCAGACTAATGGAGTAGAATGGTACCTGATGCAACACAAACAGAACTTCAACACAAATCAGTAAGACTTTAAACAAAAGGCTAATGGAAATAGAATATCGATCCGAGAAGTCTAGTAGCAAGAACAAGCCTTGCTAGATGAAAATCTCAGATCGTGTATGCAAATGAAACTTGATCTAGTAAGCTTAAAATAATAAATGTGCAGACAATGATTCTAAACTGGCAACGGCGCAAAATTGGAACTCATTATTTTTCGGTTTCAATCGATAGATATTATAGAGGGTGAAATGTCGAACCTAATCTAGAGCATGTCTATAGCACCTAACATGTGGATTAAGCTAGCAAGTCAAACAATATATTTTAGGGGTTTTTCTTACTAACAACCTAAAATACAAAAAATTAAATTAGAGATGGAGAGCCCTTCATACTCTAACAAATCATAAACTAAAGATGCAAAAACTAAAGTGACTCGAGTAGGTCACCCGAGTGGTGAACTCGAGTGGACTTGGGCTAGTGGTGCTAAACTACTAAATGAAAGCAGTAAACAAGACAGATCTAAAAATTACGACTAAAATAAAGGACAGGGATCTTGGGGATAGACTCATAGGATCATCTACACTCTCATGCCATGGGTGCTAATTTACTAAACTCAGGGTGAATCCCTTGACGACAGATTTCACTTCCAACCCAACCCACTGTCGTGGTAAAGAATCTGAAGATATGGCCTACTCAAGCCTAGGGGTTGAGTGACTACAGATCTTGCTCTAAGGATCGATCCGTCAAAGCCAAGAAAGACTCATAACAAGTGAGTAGTTGGGTCGTGATGTAAATCAACATCTGATGCACCAACTCTCACGCTATTGTGTCTTAATCCCTGGAAAACTAGATCTGGTGGTTCAAAGCACTTTTGATGCTCATGAAGTCACCTAAAATCATGATCCTCTTGATCAGAGAGGTACAAGCATTAAAAACGAGAACCTTAGAGGGATTTTAAAACCGAATCAGCATAAATAAACAAAACCCCATGGCGATCGAGTGAGACTACCTAATCCATTCCCCAAAAACCCTAAAACGATTACTCACTGTTTGAGATCATCATCCAAGCCAAGGACCCAAAAGAGCTTTGACTCGTCATAGATGAAAGATGATCTGAAGAGGAAGAAGATACGAAAAAGGAACAGTAACGATAAGCTTGATCTATTAAAATTACAAATAGTTGCAAAAATCCAAATCAAAATCTAAAGATAAACTAGAGAGAGAAAACTAGGAGAGATAAGCTAAATCTACTAAAAGCGGCGCAGAATAAAAAGGTCTCTAAATTCGCTTCCGCGAGTTATCATTAACCTAGGTATTTATACACGAGAATTAGGGTTAATGAACGTCTCGCTATAAATTGCGGAATCTTCTCGAAGCAGTGCTCACCACTCGACCCAGCAGTTAAGTGGTCTGGTCGAGTAGCCTCCTCGAGTCTTCATCCGAGTAGCCTTCTCGAGTAACTTGAGTTTCCTTTGCAGTCTTCAACGCTATGGCTCCATGTCACTCGAGTCATGACTCCTCACAGAAATCCCTACGTGTCTTAATGGCTAAGTGGTTACTTGAGTGATGACTCCTCACAGCTCCAAATTCTTGAAAATACCACATGTATGCAAAATGTACGCAAACTAATGCAAAGAGACTAAATATCGTATATGTGAAATAAATGCACAAAGTGATATGGGTGATGACTAAAACCTATGCTAAGTTGCAATAAAACCATAGTAAAAACGTGCCAAAATGCAGTGTTATCACTAAGGACTCGGGCAGATCTACCCCATCTCGGAACCCTAGTTTCACTACTTAGACATGCAAATTGAAAACGTAGAAATCAAAGTAAAAGACATGTTCATAAAAAATGATGATAAATAAGTTCAAAAAATGAGGCTAAGAAAAACCGAGATTCAGATTCAAAGATAAAAGTTGTTCAGCTGCCCTTCGCTTCTGCGGCTCGGGTTTATATAAGACCCTTACATATTAAACCTAATTCTAGAAAAGGAAACTAAGTCATTCGGTTGCAGGACTCGGTAAAAATGACCTAGTGCTCTTGGTCGAGTCGTGTTGTCTTTGGCTTTGTCCCCTACTCGGTCAGGAGGTCGAGTTCTCTTCGTCGAGTGCGTGGACTCGGTCTGTCAAGTTGAGTCACTTGTCCGAGTGTTAAAGTCTTCTGACCGTGCATTGCACTCGGTTTGAGTACATCAAGTGCTTGATCGAGTGGTGAAGTCCTTTGTAGCGGACTCGATCAGTTGCCCGAGTTCATCCCATCGAGTTTGTCTACACCTTTCTTCCTTTGCTCCCGCAAGCATTTGTTTTCCCTGAAACTAACTCCAAAATGCAATATCTATGCAATGCCTATGCAAAAACTACTAAGTATGCAAAATGGAAAAAAGGACTCTAAATAATATAAACAACGGGGCAAATCAATGCTAAAATGGACTTAGATATAGGCTAAAAACGGGTAAAATATGGAGACATCACTGGAGGCGATGAAGGAGGCTCTGTAGAGACGTCCTAGGGTTTCTGATGGCATGGCTGGAGAGGCACAGAGGTTCACCGAAGAAGCACACCTCAAAATATTAGGTTAAATGAGTATTTATAGGGCTTAGAGTGTAGAAAGTTGGTTTTAGGGTTTTTAGTGCAAAACTCAGTGTTTTAGGCAAGGAGGGATGAATTCTTCTGGCATAGATCATGGGTCTCTTACCCGAGGTGGTGAAGAAGGCTGGCCTCAGTCACGGGTGCCATGACCGAGGTGGATGGGGAGCTTGACCTCAGTCACACTCCTTGTGACTGAGGTTGACAAGGCTTCACTCTTTGGATTATATCTTCCATATGGCTAAATGGATTGCTTTGATTTTTGTCCCAGATGAAACTTGACTCATCTAGCTTTACAGAGACACCAAGATCTCTGGATTTGATGCACGGAAAGATCTTAAACAAATGCCAGACTTCTGATGGTCTGAAATTGCCTTAAAACGGGTTTTGCTCCACTTTGGGTCCTTTTTGTTCCAAAACTTGTAAAAGTCTCCAAGAAGTGAAATTGGTGGAAAATGGCTTTGAAATGTCCATAATCACTTGTTTCTTCATTAAAAACCTAATAAAAACATATAAAAAGTGGGCGAAAATACGATGTTATCAACTCCCCCAGACTTACACTTTGCTTGTCCTCAAGCAAACAAGAGAGCTAAACGGGTGGAGAGGTTTGAAAATCGCGGAAACTCTTCTATAATCAGAGACCATGCTCCAATAGATAACCTGCGAACTCATTAGTACAAAGATTCACATCAGAACATTCTCACTATAGACTCACAACATTCTCTACTCTTGTCCGTCCATCTCAAACCTACAAAAGAACTCAGAATTCATTTTAGTTAACTCCGTACATTCATTAAGGGTTGTGTGAGGTTTCTCATCAGAAGGTATCATTCAGGGTGGACGGCGCTTGGTAAGAAAGGGCTTTTTGGTGTTTAAATGGTGGAGTTATAGTGTTTAAGGCTTACCAATGAGTCAAAGGTGCAGCGTATGTCGCAAGACAGCAAGAGAGTGTGAACCCGTTGATGTTCAATGTTTCCAACCACTTCTTCGTATAACACCTGACTCCTTTTCTTCTTTTTCTTCCTTTAGTTCCCCCAGACTTAGATTTTTCTGCGGGGTTCTTTGCAAATGACTCCACACCTTCTTTAAAAGCAATCCATCTTCCTTGGGAATATTTGTGCTATGAGATTCTTTTATTTCGTAACCGTTTCCTTTCCTTTCGTTTTTCTTTTCTTCTTTATTTTTTGTTAAAGGTGAAGGCGAATAATGGTATCACGGGAAATTTTCCTATCCTCGCTTCCAACCTTCGTGTGATTATTCCTTTCAAAGTAAAATAATGGGGGTCATTGGAAATTTTCCTACCCCTTTACTCAAAAGAAAAACAGTTCATCTTTTCTTTTTTTTTCGAAAGGGGAAACGGTACGTATTCACACAAGTCTCATATGCATGAAATAGGTACCTTTTAATGTCGATTTCCAAGGAAGAGTAGTCTCTAGACCAAATCGTCACATTCTATTTTTAATTCTACCAAAGCCTCCATCTTCGGTGGCTGGAAAACTGTGTCAGAAATTTCTCTCTCACTTTTCTACGACATATCTGCCAAACGAGAAAGAAAAATGATGTGATCATGGAGAGCTTACAAGAACCGCTTGAAGCCGAGGACGTTTTGACGGTACCAAGTGGTCCGATGACAAGATCTAGAGCCAAGGAATTCGGGAATGCGATCACCACATTCCTCACTCAAGTGAAGCCAGATACAACTCAGTTTGGAGACGTACCACTTAAACTGGTCGTGGTTACTCGAGTGGACTAACAAGCGGGTGATTTGTTTGTACTCTTTTTCCTAGCCTTTGGTTTTGTCCCAATGGGTTTTCCAAAGGAAGGTTTTAATGAGGCAAATGGGTCACTCTAATCCAGTTAGTCTACAAGAGTCCAAGTCCAAGTACAAAGTCCAGTCCAAGTCCAATAAATGATGGAAGGTTATTTCTGAATTTCAAGCCCAAAGGTGAATAAAGGCTAGCTAAGTCATGTGATCAATAATCCGACCAACAATCGACCAAGCCCTTCAATATTTGTCCAAAAATCGGTCAAAATAAGTGGAAGAGTCGACGCTGGAAGTTCAAGAATCCATCAGATTTTCGAAGTTTAATGATGCTTTAATTTCTGATCCATTAACTTTAGTTTTACTCCATCTTTTTTTCATATAACTTGTGTTTTTCCTTATTTTCGGATCATTCAATCTTTTTTTATAAAACTTTTAAGAGTGATTTCTCTTGTGTTCTCTGAAGAACAACTTCTGATTGTTGGTGAGTCATATCCATCAATCCATTCGAATCAAGGTGTGTTATATCCTCGATTCAAAACATTGGCTAATCCGAGTGTGTCATATCTCGATTAGGCCATTGAGGAAATATCAGAGGCCTTCCGCAGCCTTTGTGCGATCCAATCATTCCACCCATCTATCCACTATCCGATCATTTTGATCATACCCCTCGAAAGTGCCGGTTCTAGGGAGATTCTCACCGAGAATCATATCAAGTGGTATCAGAGCACACTTTCGAGATCGGTATTCGTATCTATCATCTATCTATTTTAGCTCTTTTCTTTCTATCTTGTTCTTTTATGCTAAGTTGATCGGATCAATCATTAGGGAGATTAGTCGATTTAATTTTATTTCGATTATAATTTCTTGTTGATCTTGATTTGGAGTTTGTTATATTTTAAAAAAAAAAAAAAAGAAAAAAAAAATTAAATTCAGTCCGAATTAATTAGGGGGGGTATTAATATTTTTTTTAATTATTTGAGTCTGATTTCTCTCTTAATTATTTCTGATCATTTGATTTTTCTTAATTCAAAAAAAAAAAAAAAACAAAAAAAGTCTCTTTACTATCTATCTTTAATCCATCGGTTTGTTTTGGGTTGTTGGAATTGTTCATTCGATTTGATCGGTTTTTGTTCCATAAGAACCATTGAGAAATCGCTGAGGGAGAACATTTGAGTGCTGAGTGATTGAGTGAATAAAAAGGAGAGAAACACTTGTGAGGATCGACTTTTTGTTACTACTAATCGTTTGTTAACTGTGCAGGGAAAAAAAAAAACTATAACATGTCTGACCATGAAAGCAAAGAAGCTGAACACACTAACCAAGCTCAAGGGAAGGAAATAATAATCTGGACGAGCAAGCTCTTATGGGCATGATGCGGAGATTGCTGCGGCGTGAGATGCCAGCAATCAATGGACGGTTCGATAAATTTCCAGAATCGGTTAATCAAGGACTCCCACCAAATAATGCTGGTAGGAGACGACACGCACAACCACCAGAAGAGGGGGATGACGAGTCGGAATACTACAGCAGGGGTAGCCGAGCTTCAACCGAGTCAAAGAAGGCCAAGACGTAGTGCGAGAAACTAGGGATCGAAATGAGGATAACCTAAGTGGTCTTAAGTTGAAAATACCACCATTTCATGGGAAGAGCGATCCGGATGCTTACTTAGAGTGGGAAAAAAAGATTGAGCTTGTGTTTGATTGTCAAAACTACTCGGAGCAAAGAAAGGTGCAAGTTGCGGCAAAGAGTTTTATGATTATGCCATTAATTGGTGGGATCAGATTGTGACGACTAGGAGACGTAACCATGAACCTCCCATAGTCACTTGGCGAGTGTTGAGAAATGTAATGAGGAAAAGATTTGTTCCCAGCCACTATCATCGAGAGTTACATCAGAAGCTTAGGCGTGTAACTCAAGGAAGTAAGAGGGTGGAGGATGATGGTCAAGAGATGGAATCTTTAATGATTAAGGCTGATATAGATGAAGACACCGGCGCCAATGGCCAGGTTTTTGAGTGGTCTGGCCCGAGACATTCAAGATAGGTTGGAACTTCAAACCTACAACATCTTGGAAGAGATGCTTCATAAGGCAGTTCTGGTTGAACAGCAAGTTAAGAGGAAAAATACTTCTAGAGGTTCCTATGGAGCTGGAGCAGTTAACACTAGGACGAAGTTACAGCCGAGAGGATAGAACCATTGTCAAACCAAAACCTGATCCTAAGACACCCTCAGATGTTCAAGACGCCAAGGGAAAAGCTGTGGCGACTTCGTCTAGAAACCGGACGTTAAATGTTTCAAGTGTCAAGGAAGAGGACACTATGCCAACGAGTGCACCAACAAGAAAACTATGATCCTCTTGGATAATGGCGAGATAGAAACTGAGGAGGAAGAGTTTGAAAAAGAGTGTGAATCCGAGGAAGACTTAGAGTTACCAGCCATCGGAGAATTGTTGGTGACAAGACGTTCTTTGAGCATTCAAGTTAAAGATTCTGTCCAAGAACAGCGGGAAAATTTGTTTCACACGAGATGTATGGTACAAGGTAAGATTTGCAGCCTTATTATTGATGGTGGAAGCTGTACTAATGTGGCTAGTGAAACAATGGTGAAGAAATTAGGGCTGGAAGTTAAGGGACATCCGAATCCTTTCAAGCTTCAATGGCTAAATGACGTTGGTGAAATGACCGTAAACAGCCAAGTATTGGTTCCTTTAACCATAGGCAAGTATGAGGACGAGATTCTGTGTGATGTATTACCTATGGAGGCTTGCCATATACTCCTTGGAAGACCTTGGCAGTTCGATAAAAGGGTCCTACATGACGGTTTCACTAACCGGTACTCTTTTGAGTTTAATGGCCGGAAACTGACACTTGCCCCATTGGCGCCACATGAGGTTCATCAAGACCATCTCCAGCTGAAACAGCAAGAAAAAACCATTGTGAGTAAACCCCTAAACACACCATCTCAAAATAAAAATGAGAGTTTGAGAAAAACCAAGCAAAAGGCCTTTGAGAGTAAACCCGTGAGGCATTCAAATTTCTTTGTGAGGTCTAATGTGGTTAAGAGAGCTTTATTCTCTCAACAACCCATTCTTTTATTCATTTACAAGGAAACTTTGCTGAACCTTACTGACCCCGTACCGGATTTGCCGAGTAAAATCACTTCTCTTTTGCAGAATTTTGAAGACGTCTTTCCGGAGGAAAATCCTAATAGATTACCGCCTATCCGTGGGATAGAGCACTAGATCGATTTTGTGCCAGGAGCTTCACTTCCTAACAGGCCAGCATACAGAACCAACCCAGTAGAGACTAAGGAGCTTCAAAAGCAAGTGAGTGAGCTGATGGACAAAGGATACATTCGAGAGAGCATGAGCCCTTGTGCTGTGCCGGTGCTGCTTGTTCCGAAGAAGGATGGAACTTGGAGAATGTGTATTGATTGCCGAGCCATCAATAACATCACAGTTAAGTATCGCCATCCTATTCCTCGTTTAGATGATATGCTAGATGAACTGTATGGCTCTTGTGTGTTTTCTAAAATTGATCTTAAAAGTGGATATCACCAAATTCGCATGAAAGAGGGTGATGAATGGAAAACTGCTTTTAAAACAAAACATGGTTTATATGAGTGGTTAGTAATGCCTTTTGGATTAACTAATGCACCCAGCACTTTTATGAGATTAATGAACCATGTCTTGAGAGCTTTCATTGGAGTTTTTGTTGTTGTCTACTTTGATGACATTCTGGTTTATAGCAAAAACTTAGACGATCATGTTGAGCATTTGAAATCTGTTTTAGAAATTCTAAGGACAGAACAGTTGTTTGCTAACCTAAAGAAGTGTACCTTTTGCACGGATAATCTTGTGTTTCTAGGATTTGTTGTGAGTGCACAGGGTATACAGGTTGATGAAGAAAAAGTCCGAGCTGTCCGAGAATGGCCTAGTCCGAAAACCGTTGGAGAAGTGAGAAGTTTCCATGGACTAGCGGGATTCTATCGGAGGTTTGTTAAGGACTTCAGTACCATAGCTGCTCCTCTTACTGAAGTGATCAAGAAAAGCGTGGGGTTTAAATGGGAAGAAGCACAAGAAAGAGCATTCCAAACCTTGAAGGAGAAACTCACCAATGCACCCCTTTTGTCTTTACCAGATTTTATGAAAACTTTTGAAATTGAATGTGATGCATCTGGTGTAGGTATTGGTGCTGTTTTAATGCAAGAAAAGAAACCCATTGCCTTTTTCAGTGAGAAACTTGGAGGAGCTACGTTGAACTATCCAACCTACGACAAGGAGCCTGACGCTTGTCCGAGCATTGCAAACATGGCAGCACTACCTATGGCCAAAGGAGTTTGTCATTCATACTGACCACGAGTCTTTGAAGCATTTAAAGGGTCAGCAAAAGCTCAACAAGAGGCATGCTAGGTGGGTAGAATTCATTGAAACATTTCCCTATGTGATCAAGTACAAACAAGGTAACGAAAATGTAGTTGCTGATGCCTTATCTCGAAGGTACGCCTTGATTTCTACTTTGGATGCTAAGCTACTGGGATTTGAACACCTTAAAAATCTTTATCAAGCTGATTCTGATTTTCAAGAGATTTTTAAGTCGTGTGAAAAGTTTGCTTGTGGGAAATATTTTAGGCATGACGGATATCTTTTTTATGAAAATCGATTATGTTTGCCTAATTGTTCCGTGAGAGATTTGCTAGTTAGGGAAGCACATGGAGGAGGCTTGATGGGGCATTTTGGGATTGCCAAGACTTTAAAAGTGATGCAAGAACACTTCTACTGGCCGCAAATGAAAAGAGACGTTGAAAGAATTTGTGGGAGATGTGTCACGTGCAAACAAGCCAAATCAAAGGTACAGTCTCAAGGTATGTACACGCCTTTGCCTATTCCTGATCATCCTTGGACTGACATTTCTATGGATTTTGTGCTTGGATTACCTAGAACTAGGACTGGAAAAGATTCGATCTTTGTTGTTGTTGATAGGTTCTCCAAAATGGCACATTTTCTTGCTTGTCATAAAACTGATGATGCTTCTCATATAGCTGACTTGTTCTTTAAGGAAATAGTTCGTTTGCATGGGATGCCTAGGACTATAGTCAGTGATAGGGACACAAAGTTCTTGAGTTATTTTTGGAAAACGCTTTGGTCTAAGCTAGGTACTAAGTTGCTGTTCTCAACTACTTGTCATCCTCAATCCGGTCAAACTGAAGTAGTTAATAGGACTTTGTCTACCTTGCTGCGTACTTTGATTAAAAAGAACTTAAAAACTTGGGAAGAATGTTTACCACATGTTGAGTTTGCTTATAATCGATCAGTGCATTCCGCAACCAAGTTTTCTCCTTTTGAAATTGTTTATGGCTTTAATCCTTTATCTCCATTGGATCTAACCCCATTGCCTTTGAGTGAAAGAGTAAACTTGGATGGGAAAAAGAAAGCTGAACTTGTTAAACAGATTCATGAGAAAGCAAAGCACAACATCGAGGAGAAAACAAAGCTGTATGCCAAACAAGCTAACAAGGGCAGGCGTAAGATGATTTTTTTGAGGAAGGAGATCTCGTTTGGATACACCTAAGGAAGGAGAGATTTCCGGCTGAGAGGAAGTCTAAGTTAATGCCCAGGATTGACGGTCCATTCCGAGTCACAAAGCGGATTAGCGATAATGCTTACCAACTCGATCTCCAAGGTAAGTACAATGTGAGTTCAAGCTTTAACGTTGCTGACTTAATTCCTTTTGTGGCAGATGATCCAGATTTGAGGACAAATCCTTTTCAAGAGGGAGGGGATGATGTGATCATGGAGAGCTTACAAGAACCGCTTGAAGCCGAGGACGTTTTGACGGTACCAAGTGGTCCGATGACAAGATCTAGAGCCAAGGAATTCGGGAATGCGATCACCACATTCCTCACTCAAGTGAAGCCAGATACAACTCAGTTTGGAGACGTACCACTTAAACTGGTCGTGGTTACTCGAGTGGACTAACAAGCGGGTGATTTGTTTGTACTCTTTTTCCTAGCCTTTGGTTTTGTCCCAATGGGTTTTCCAAAGGAAGGTTTTAATGAGGCAAATGGGTCACTCTAATCCAGTTAGTCTACAAGAGTCCAAGTCCAAGTACAAAGTCCAGTCCAAGTCCAATAAATGATGGAAGGTTATTTCTGAATTTCAAGCCCAAAGGTGAATAAAGGCTAGCTAAGTCATGTGATCAATAATCCGACCAACAATCGACCAAGCCCTTCAATATTTGTCCAAATATCGGTCAAAATAAGTGGAAGAGTCGACGCTGGAAGTTCAAGAATCCATCAGATTTTCGAAGTTTAATGATGCTTTAATTTCTGATCCATTAACTTTAGTTTTACTCCATCTTTTTTTCATATAACTTGTGTTTTTCCTTATTTTCGGATCATTCAATCTTTTTTTATAAAACTTTTAAGAGTGATTTCTCTTGTGTTCTCTGAAGAACAACTTCTGATTGTTGGTGAGTCATATCCATCAATCCATTCGAATCAAGGTGTGTTATATCCTCGATTCAAAACATTGGCTAATCCGAGTGTGTCATATCTCGATTAGGCCATTGAGGAAATATCAGAGGCCTTCCGCAGCCTTTGTGCGATCCAATCATTCCACCCATCTATCCACTATCCGATCATTTTGATCATACCCCTCGAAAGTGCCGGTTCTAGGGAGATTCTCACCGAGAATCATATCAAAAAAGAGAACAATGTGAGGTCTGAAAAGAAAGGTTATGGTTTAAGGGTGGGAACCACTGAAAATGAGTGGCCATTCAGGATCAGCAAAGAGTGGTGAAAAGGATAAGAAGTCATGAATGTGCTGCTCGTTTCCCTGATCTAATACCTCTAATGAAAAAGAATTAAGGTTAGTATTAGGGTTCAAATAAAATGGAGTTAACATAAGATTCAACCAAGTCTCAGTAAGATGAAACTTCATGGGAGAGATCCTACTGTGAGGTTCTAGGTGTTGTCCGTTCTTTAGCGAATTCTGCAAAACTTGCCCTTAGGTCGAAATCATCATATCATAGGGTCAGAACATATATAAGGTCGAAATCATCATATCATAGGGTCATCATTTCCTACAAATTTTTGACTTAATAAAACATGAGACTAAATAAAAAGACATTAAAATGACTCAAAAGAAAAAAAAATGCGTAAGTAATGGATAAACATCTCCCCAGACATAAATCACAGTGTCCCCAGTGTGAATAAATCTAGAAAGGACGGGAAAAAAAAATAAAAAATAATAATGAAAAGCATAAAAGTAAAGATAGAACGAGTGAACCTTCAACTTCTCAGGAGGTTCTGGTGCTCGGTGGTGGACTAATCGATATGTCCTAGATCTAAGCTCTCCTCTGCAGCTATGCAATAAGAGTGTGTTGCTCGGCTAACTCCTCCTCCAGCTCCATACGCCGTGCTCTCTCTGTCTCAAAGGAGGAAGTGGCGGTGTCACGTACTGTAGAAGCTTGTGAGACACGCTGAGAAGCAAAAGAAACCATCGCCTTCTTCTTGATGAAGATGCCAAGTGTGAGTGGAAGTCGATCCTCGACTCGTGATGAGTAGAACTCATGCGGTGATGGACTCCAGCTAATAAATCCATCACTAAGGCGTGGCATGGTATGGCAGGGGAGCAGTATGGTGCGGATCATGCTAGGAGGAATGTGGTACTTGTATCCCAATTGGTCGGGGTTGATGCTTGCTCCTTCAAGAATCCTCATCTTACCAAGCTTCTCTAAGTCCATGTGGTTGTCCTTGGAGGTGTAAGGGTGAGATGCTCAAAGTTTAAACCCTAGAGCTACACCGCAAGTGCACAGATATGCAATTGTAGTATATCGGGGTCGAATCCGAGACTCACAATATTTTACAAAAGATTGGCTAGGATCAAATTAAATTCCAGTTCTAGAACTCAAAACACTAACTTAGAACTAACCAACGCTCGCTGTGAAAGTTCTCTATGCTTAAAATCTAAGAAACCAAATTCCTTTGTGAGACTTAAAGTTTAAAACAAGCATTAAGTTCAAGTTTAATTTGTTCACAAATTATCTAATTCAAATTCCTTTGTAATTATCTAATTTTCTCACTCTAGGTTCTGTCAAATTGCCGAGTGTGGCTTTATCAGGTGGCATGTGTCGATCGACACAAGAGGGTCTATCCGTACTCCGGCTTCAGCTTTCTCAGCAACAATGCTCCAAAATGCTCCAAAATGTCCAAAAGTCTCCAAATACGTGTAAACCTATAAAAAACTCTACTAGGCCTCTAAAGACGAATAAAAGACTTAAATAAAGACATATATCATGGCTTAAAAACCGTAAAAAACCATGATATATCAACTCCCCCATACTTAGCCTTTTGCTTGCCCTCAAGCAAACATAGAACCAAACAAGAGAAAGAAGTTTGAAACCACAGAAACTCATTTTGTCATAGGAACACCACACTCACATTCACCATAGTAAACCACTAAGTTTTCTTACCTGACAGGATCCAGACCACCATGTACTTCACCGTAGACATTCGCAGTTTTCCATATTCAACCCACAATTTCGCAACATAGTCCATAAGCCCTCATCACTGGGTCTCATCTCTGATCTCAATGTCAAGGACCTTCTAGACTCATTCCCATACTATAAAATGATGCAGCGACCATTACTGAACTTTTTGGTACTCTTTCTCTCCCCCAGACTTGTTATTTTCCAGATTTCTCAATGTTTTTTTTAACAAAGGTGTAGGCGAATAATGGCATCACGGGAAATTTTCCTAACCTTGCTTCCAACCTTCGTGTGATCGTCTCTTTCAAAGTAAAATAATGGGGTCATCGGAAATTTTCTTACCCCTTTACTTGAAAGAAATTCATCTCATCTTTTTTCCTTTTTCATTTCTCTTTTTTTTAGAATAAGGGAGAGGAGTACCGTTTCGTATACATAGGTCGTTCTGCTGTCAAGTATGAATGAGGAGTCAAGCAATAAGAGCATCACTCACATCGATGAGCTAAAAAGAAAAAAATCAAAAATTAGCTCAGGCTTTAGTGGATTTCTGCTGGAAATAAGGACGTCTCTAGTCAACCGGTCAGACTTGGCTTTTTCCATTAGTCTCGGATGTCAATCAAGTTCGAACGAAATGGTTACTTAAGCTCCTACAAAATTTGGTAGTTTCCTCAAAAAATCCTAGTTTCATACTTAATTTGACTCAATAAAACACAGACACAATTGACTCTTAAGAAAAGAAAAGATAATGTTAGTAACTACCTCCCCAAGACTTAAACAACACTGTCCCCAGTGTTATAGAAGCATGAGTTCGGTGAAGAGAGAAATGAAAAAACTATGAATATGGGAGAATGAAAATTACCTATGCAGGGTCCCTGTGTCGATCGACACATGCTTAAATCGATAAGGGTGGTATGAGTTTAGTGGTGGTGTTGATTGACACAGCTAGTGGTGTCGTTCGACACCAGCCATATGCATCAACATGGATTTTCGCAAACTGGTGGAATAAGAACCTGTAAGCTATGATAAACAACTCAAAACCAACATAAGAACTGCAACATAATATCATAATCCATTCCCAGAGTTAAATGACCAAGATAAAGATAAAAACTAAAAGAAAACATAAAAATGTCATACGGCTAAAGAAACAAAAACATAAAAGCTGAAAGGGAAAGAAAAGAAAAACTAGAAAAACTGAAAAGCAGGAGGAAGCTAATCCTCATCATCGTCCCAATCAGAAGTAGCAGCAGTGGAAGTGGAAGGCGGAGTGTCAGGATTCGGGGAGGACGCAGTGGCTTCCAGACGGTCCTGCGGGGTGTAACCACAGCGATGTATAGAAGTAATTGTCTTCAAAATCTGCTGCAGACTTTGAACCACATATCTCTGGAAACCCAAGTCATGACTCAGGTCATCGGGTTCCTGAGGCATTGGTGTCTCGAAGGCGATGCACAGAGGTGTAATGAGACTGGATGCTGAAGATTTGGATCGCTTACGCTTCCGATAGGAGGGTGCATCGGTCAGAATCTCGGGGTCAATCAGAAAGCGAAGATCAGCGAGAGTGGATAGAGATGTGAGGTTGGACCGAGGTAGCTGCAGGTGGTGAGTCCCTGTGAGGTTAGTGAAAACGTACATCCAACTACCGGTGAGCATACCGGTGTGCTTCAAATAGCTTCACCCAACAAGTCTTTCTTGGAGATAACTTGTGCAGACCAAGATGAGGGTGAGCAAGCCCCTGATTGTCTCCTTCTTCCTCTTGTCCGTGAAGGGCTTCCGCTGCAGATCTATGAGATGATGAGCAAAAACAGCACCAAAGTTAATATCATACCTAGCTGGGAATGCAATGGAGTATTCGTGCTCCGTCAGGTGGCCCACTACATAATGAAGCGTGATCAACTTATGAAGTCTCATCTTGGCAACCTCGGATTTGCATAAGATTGTGCTACCGATGAGCTTAGCAAGGTAACAGAGCACGGGTGATAAACTCCTGATCGTGATGAAACCGTCAGCCCCTTGATGCCCTTCGTGTGGTTGTTATGTAGTTGCGGATTAATGGTGTGACTCGATGAAACGATGACTCGATGGATCGAAGTGAAACTTCTAAAGGATTGCGGAAGATCCATAGACTTTCGAAGTTTGGATTCACTGAGGATATGACGCACCAACAGCAAAAACGAATTGAGGATTGTGATATGACTCACATAACACTCGGATCAAACAAATAAGAAAGTTTTAGAATAAAATGTTTGATGATTAAAACTAAGAGTCAAATGCAGAATATAAAGAGAATGGGGGAGAAGGAGAAGAGACACACGGTCGATACAGATTTTAAGAGACATGCCTCGAAAATTCATGTAACAAAATGACCAAGTTGAAATCGAAATAAGATAGAAATATTACAAAGGAAAATTCAAAATTCAACATGTGGTAGCATGGGCCGGATGTTGACAATGGGCTGAGGTAAAGTATGTGGCCTTGCCTCATTAAAAACCTCCCTTAGAAAACCCAATGGGAAAAACCAAGCGGAGGGAAAAAGAGAACAAGTCCACATACCTCCATTGTCATCGCCTAGATGGCTTGAATCACAACCAGTGTGGCTGGACAAGCATCACATCTAAGACTGGCCTGAATGGTAAGTAGAAAATTGTTGATGATTTGATTTAACTCTTTAGCTTTAGACCGTGTCATGGGACTAACAGGAACAATAAGTGCTGCATCCTCTTCAGCTCCAAGCTCCTCAGGTTCAAGATGTGGATTAGTTCCATGCTCCAAGCTCTCCATACTATCCAAGCTCTCCGTGCTCACATCAGGCTCTCCCACTTGAAAAGGATTTGTCCTTAAATCCGTTTTATCTGCAATAAAAGGCACAAGATCAGTAACATTGAAAGTATTACTTACATTATATTTACCTTGCAAGTCCAGTATGTAGGCGTTATTGTTGATCCTTTGAAGCACTTTAAAAGGTCCATCCATTCTTGGCATTAGCTTAGACTTCCTTTCATTAGGAAAGCGGTCCTTCCGAAGATAAATCCAAACTAAGTCTCCTTTCTCGAGAATAAGTTCCTTGCGGCCATTGTTAGCATACTTAGTGTATTGCTTTGTCTTATCCTCAATATTTTTCCTAGCCTCCTCATGAATTCGCTGAACCATCTCCGCTTTCTTCTTTCCATCTGTACTATTCCTTTCACTCAAAGGTAAAGGCATTAAATCCAAAGGAGTGGTGGGATTAAACCCATAAACAATTTGAAACGCCGAGAATTTAGAAGCAGAATGCATAAAATGATTATAAACATACTCTACATGTGGTAAACAATCCTCATGGGCCTTTACGTTCTTCTTAATCAACGCACGCAAGTATCCTTCATGCCTATAATATTTCCAGAATGCAAATTTCTCACAAGCAGCAAATATTTTTCCAAAGTCAGAATCATTTTCATAGAGAGTTTTAATGTGCTCAAAACCAAGTAGCTTGGCGTCTAAAGATGAGAGTAACACGTACCTCCGGGACAATGCGTCGGCCACGACATTGTCCATACCTTTTTTGCACTTGATGACATAGGGAAAGGTCTCAATGAACTCCACCCACCGAGCATGTCTTTTATTGAGCTTTTGCTGCCCCTTGAGATGTTTTAAAGACTCATGGTTGGTGTGGATCATGAACTCCTTAGGCCAGAGGTAATGTTGCCACGTTTGTAAAGCTCTCACCAATGCGTAGAGTTCTTTGTCGTAGGTTGGATAGTTAAACGTTGCTCCTCCTAGCTTTTCGCTGAAATAGGCTATTGGCTTCTTGTCCTGCATTAACCCAGCACTAATCCCAACACCAGATGCATCACATTTGATTTCAAAAGTCTTAATAAAATCAGGGAGAGAAAGGATAGGAGCCTGAGTAAGTTTTTCTTTCAAGGTCTGAAATGCATCTTCTTGAGCCTTTTCCCACTTAAACCCAACGTTCTTCTTGATAACTTCAGTAAGCCGAGCAGCCAAGGTGCTAAAGTCCTTAACAAATCTACGGTAAAATCCCCCAAGTCCATGAAAGCTCCTCACTTGTCCTACGGAGGTTGGACTCGACCATTCTCTAATTGCTTTTACCTTCTCTTCATCCACTTTAACACCATCTGTACTTACAACAAAACCTAAAAAGACCAAGTTATCATAAATGTTTTCCTTTCTAAGCACATCTAACACCTTACGCAAATGTTGCACATGATCTTCTAAGTTCTTGCTGTAAACTAAGATATCATCAAAGTAAACAACCACAAAATGCCCTATGTATGCCCTAAGAACATGGTTCATTAATCGCATGAATGTACTAGGTGCATTGGTAAGCCCGAATGGCATCACTAACCATTCATACAACCCTTGCTTAGTTTTAAACGCGGTTTTCCATTCATCCCCTTCCTTCATGCTAATCTCATGATACCCGCTTTTAAAATCAACCTTAGAAAAGATGCAAGATCCATGCAACTCATCTAACATGTCGTCTAATCTAGGAATAGGATGACGATACTTAACCGTTATATTATTGATGTTCTGCAATCGACGCACATCCTTCAGCTTTCGTCCTTTTTTGGTACAAGTAATACAGGCATAGCACAAGGACTCATGCTCTCACGTATGTGTCCTTTCTCCATAAGTTCTGTGACTTGCTTCTGCAGTTCCTTGGTCTCCACGGGATTAGTTCTATAAGCTTGTTTGTTTGGCAATGATGCTCCAGAGATGAAATCAATTTGATGTTCTATGCCTCTAATGGGTGGTAATCCATCCGGACTCTCCTTAGGAAACACATCCCTATATTCTTGCAATACATATTTAAGAGTGCTAGGGATTTCCGGCTCAGGGTTAGTGATGCTCATAAGCGTTTCTTTATAAACAAAGAGTAAGTTTGGTTTATGGAGATCACTTCCCTTTGAGTTACTCGGTGTAATAGCAAGGCTGGATGGTTTGATAGCTTTCTTTCTACCCATCTTCATGACCAGCTGATCTTGGTATACCTCATGAGGAGTCATAGGAAGCAACACAGTTTTTCTTCCTTTGAACTCAAACTTATGGCGATTGGTGAAACCATCATGCACAACCTTCCTATCCGACTGCCATGGTCTTCCCAACAATATATGGCTGGCCTCCATTGGCAAAATATCACATAAAACTTCATCCTCATATTTCCAATAGACAGAGGTACCTTGACTTGATTATTCATAGCCATCTCTCCATTTTCATTCAGCCACTGCAACATATATGGTTTTAAATGCTTGATTACTTGCAACCCAAGCTTCGGAACCATAGTCTCTCTAGCAACGTTTGTACAGCTTCCACCATCAATGATCACACTGCAAATCTAATCCTTAACAAGACACCTTGTATGGAACAGGTTCTCTCTTTGTTCTTGCTCATCAGATTTAGCGATAACACTCAAAGCTCTTATGGCGACTCCCACCACCATTTGTCCTTTAGCGGCTGGTTCATACTCTTCTGCCAATGAATCCTCCTCAAGTTGTTTATCCTTAGGCATCTCAGCCTCAGACTCAACTTCTCCATTTGCCATGATGATCATAACCCTCTTGTTGGAGCACTCACTAGCATAATGTGCCATGCCATGACACTTAAAACACTTGATGTCTCTTGTTCTTGATGCAACATTAGTACTCTTTCCTTAAAGATCCAGACCCTCAACCTTGGGCTTGACATAAGGTTTGTAATCTTTTTGAGTTCCGGACTTCTCTTCATGATAAAAACTAGATTTTGCCGGAGTAAAACTTGGCTTGGAGCTTCTCCTCTTAAGTTGCTTTTCGAACATAATTGCCTTGTGCAGCAATTCTTCTAACTCTTCATAGTTTTGAACCTCCAGTTTATCAGCAAGATCTCTGCTTAATCCTCCCATGAATCTAGACATAGTGGCTTCTTGATCCTCTTGAATGTCGGCTCTTATCATCAAAGTTTCCATCTCTTTGAAATACTCTTCAACGGACCTATTGCCTTGTACCAAGTTTCTCAACCGATGGTTTAGCTCTCTATTATAGTGACTTGGCATGAATATTTTCCTCATATTATTCTTCATCTGAGTCCAAGTCTCCACTGGATAATCTCCTACACGTCTCCTAGTCAGAGTTAACTGATCCCACCAACTAAGTGCGTAACCGGTGAACTCGGTAGGTGCAACTTTTACTTTGCTCTCTTCAGTATAGTCGTGACAATTGAAAGCGATTTCCATCTTCTTTTCCCATTCAAGATACTCCTCAGGGTCACTGGTGCCTTGGAAAGGAAGGATACGAATTTTCACTCCAGCCAGATTATCTCTAGGAACCACTCGCTCTTCTCAAGCATGTCTTCTCCTTCGGTGACTACTTGACTTAGAAGATTGACTGTAGTATTCTAAGTGATTGCTAGCCTCGGCTTTACTTTGTTTATCACGTTCCTTCCGTGCTCTCTTTGAATTTTCCTGATCAAGTCTCAAGGCTTCAAATTGCTCAGCTATTAATCTGCCCACATCGGCCGTGAGAGTTTCATACATTTGTTTTTGATTGATGCTATTGCTTCCTCCTTCTTCTCTGTCTACTGGTGGCGTTACCATCCTGTTGATCAACACCAAAAGACTCCCAGTAAAGTGTTCTTGGAAGAAATCGCAAACAACAGAAAAAATAAATAAGAAAGTAACTCTTCAACTGCCGAGAAAACCCTAATGGTGACCGTTCGACAAAATCGACTCAGGAAAAATATTAAAACACAACAAAAAATTCCGAAACCAATTTTAGTGAAAACTAGACTCTTTTTCGAAACAAATCCAACCAATCTCACAATTGTTTGAGTTAAAAAAAATTTATAAAAATCCAAACACTAAAAATCAGTGGAAAAACCCTTTTGCAAAATTGCTTGAATGTGATCGGTCAGACTAAAATATCAAATCGACTCCGAAAATTTGGAAATAATTTTTAGTGTAAACTAGACTCAATCTAGGTTCGAACACCACAGATTTCACGATTTTAGGATTAATATTCGATTTTAAACATTTCTAGCAACCTAGTGATCGAAACAGATAGAAAATAGTTTTTCGCAAAAACGTTTTTGATGATTAATGAGAAGTCACAAATGAAACGTTTTGATTCAGATCGACACAACCTGACACAAAACGGCTCTGATACCACCTGATAAACTCCTGATCGTGATGAAAACGTCAGCCCCTTGATGCCCTTCGTGTGGTTGTTATGTAGTTTCGGATTAATGGTGTGACTCGATGAAACTATGACTCGATGGATCGAAGTGAAACTTCTAAAGGATTGTGGAAGATCGTTAGACTTTCGAAGTTTGGATTCACTGAGGATATGACGCACCAACAGCAAAAATGAATTGAGGATTGTGATATGACTCACACAACACTCGGATCAAACAAATAAGAAAGTTTTAGAATTAAATGTTTGATGATTAAAACTAAGAGTCAAATGCAGAATATAAAGAGAATGGGGGAGAAGGAGAAGAGACACACGATCAATACAGAATTTAAGAGACATGCCTCAAAAATTCATGTAACATAATGACCAAGTTTGAATCGAAATAAGATAGAAATATTACAAAGGAAAATTCAAAATTCAACATGTGATAGCGTGGGCCGGATGATGACAATGGGCTGGGGTAAAGTATGTGGCTTTGCCTCATTAAAAACCTCCCTTAGAAAACCCATTGGGAAAAAACAAGGGGAGGGAAAATGAGTACAAGTCCACATACCTCCATTGTCATCGCCTAGATGGCTTGAATCACAACCAGTGTGGCTGGACAAGCATCACATCTAAGACTGGCCTGAATGGTAAGTAGATGATTGTTGATGATTTGATTGAACTCTTTAGCTATAGACCTTGTCATGGGACCAACATGAACAATTAGTGCTGCATCCTCTTCAGCTCCAAGCTCCTCAGGTTCAAGATGTTGATTAGTTCCATGCTCCAAGCTCTCCATGCTATCCAAGCTCTCCATGCTCACATCAATGGGATGGCGTATATCTGACTGCTTTGATGTCTTGGAATCATAGTCACCAGTGCCAAAGTTACCCCAAAAGACCTGCTTATCAGGGAAATCACTCGGAATTGCCACCCCTTTAGCAGTCTCGTGGAACTTGTTGATGCGGCCCAACATGGGGAAAGGTATCCTGTAGCACCTTCCGCGAAGCATGAAAGTGATTGTGTCTTGCTGAGAAATCTTGTTAGCAGAATCTTGTTTGGTAATTACCTGATTCGTGCGTTTAGACCTTCTTGGAGTTGTCATCTGCAGCTTTGAGCAAAAGCAAAACACATGCAAGTCATTAGTGTGGGAATCAATTTTAGAAAATCACAATTGTGGGTGGTGAACCTCAAGGATTCTAAACCATAATATCAAAATCAACACCAATCCATTGTAAAAACAACCAAATTCGCTTTTCTATGAACTCAAGGTAAAAAAAACCTCCATGAGCAACTAGGATATGCAAACGTGTAAAATATCAATAGATATCACAAATCAATGATGGATTTATCCTCTAACATCCTAAATAGGGAAGATTTAGGCAATGAATTGAGCTAATTAGATATATAAACTAAAAATCAAACCCTAGGGTTCAAAACGAAGATTGGGAGATTTGAAGAACATACCTTGGATTGTGAATGGAATAGATGGTAGATATGAGTTAAGCACAAAAATCCATTGAACATAGGACTTTAAATCGCTTAAATCGATGAAGAAATGAGGTTTTTAAAGATTTGGGAGTGTGATTTTCGGAGGTTTTTGTGAAAGAGGGTTTTGGGGAAAAAGAAGAAGAAGAAGGGAATTTATACCACTTACCTCGTGCATGGGTGTCGACTGGCACTAGGGGTGGTGTCAATCGACACCCACACCCTAAGTCAGTTATGTTGTTGCTGTGTGAGGGTGTCGACCGACACCAAGGGTGGTGTCAATCGACACCGACCCTCATGGTCGACAAAGAACTCTTTTCTTTTGCTTTTCATGACCCGAAACATGCAAAAACCAAATCTAAACAAAGACAAGACGCAGAATTTATGTATATACAGACTTACCAGTGGGTTGCCTCCCACTCAACGCTTGTTTAACGTCACGAGCTTGACTGTACTATGCTCATGCATCATGTGTAACCGGTAAATACATCACGTGTCCCGAAGGAATCTCAGCTTTTGCCCAATAGTGCTTCACCCTTTGTCCATTCACAGTGAACTCATTGCCTTCAGCATTCATGAGCACAATAGCACCATAGGGACGGACATCCTTTACGGTGAAAGGACCTGACCATCGAGAGCGAAATTTTCCAGGGAACAATTGTACCTGGTCGTTTGGTTCAAAACTCCTGGAGATTATCTTTTTGTCGTGATAAGCCTTAGTGCTTTCCTTATACAACTTAGACCTCTCATAGGCATGGTATTGGATCTCCTCCAGTTCATTGAGCTGAACTAATCTCTTCTCTACAGCACTTTTGATATCAAAATTCATCCTCTTAACGGCCCATGCTGCCTTGTGCTCCAGTTCTACTAGAAGATGACACGCCTTTCCATATAGAAGATGGAATGGCGTAGTCCCCAGCGGTGTCTTGAATGCGGTTTTGTAAGCCCATAGTGCGTCGTCCAACTTAGTAGACCAATCTTTCCTGGTTTTGCCTACTGTTTTCTCCAAAATCTCCTTGATTTGCCTATTGGAAACCTCAACCTGCCCACTCGTCTTAGGGTGATATGGAGTGGCAACGCGGTGATGAACGCCATGTTTCTTCAATAGCTTCTCAAAAACCTTGTTGATGAAGTGTGAAATGCCATCACTTATCACGATCCAAGGTACTCCTAAATGGGGAAAGATGATTGTTTTAAACAGCTTAAGAACCACATAACATCATTTGTAGGGCTAGCGATGGCTTCCACCCCTTTAGATACATAGTCCACAGCAACTAAAATGTACATATTTCCAAAAGAAGAAGGAAAATGACCCATAAAATCAATGCCCCAGCAATCAAATACCTCAACTTCCAATATGAAGTTTTGTGGCATCTCATGCCTCTTTTTAATCTTTCTTTTTCTCTGACAAACATCACACTGAACTATGAAAGCGTGAGCGCCTTGGAACATAGTTGGCTGAAACTTGGTATTTTTTTGGTGGGTTTCATTTCAATCGATTTATAGTATAAAGGGTGAAATGTCAAACCTAATCTAGAGCATGTCTGTAGCACTTAACATGTTGTTTAAGCTAGCAAGTCAAGCAATATATTTTAGGGGTTTTTCTTACTAACAGCCTAAAATACATAAAATTAAAATAGAGATGCAGAGCCTGTCACACTCTAACAAATCATGAACTAAAGATGCAAAAACTAAGACTAGATGTAAAAACTAAGGTGACTCGAGTGGACTAGTCGAGTGGTACAGGAACTCTAATGAAAACGGTAAACAAGAGATCTAAAAATGACAACTAGTTCAAATAAAAGACAAAGGGAACTTGGGGATAGACTCATAGGATCATCTACACTCTCACGCCATGGGTGCTAATTTACTAAACTCAGGGTGAATCATTTGACGACGGATCTCACTTCCAAACCAACCCACTGTCGTGGTGAAGGGTCTCAACAAGTGATTAAGGATCGATCTGTCAAAGCCAAGAAAGACTCATAACAAGTGAGTAGTTGGGTCGTGACGTAAATCAACATCTGATGCACCAACTCTCACGCTATTGTGTCTTAATCCCTGGAAAAACTAGATCTGATGGTTCAAGGCACTTTTGCTGCTCATGAATTCATCTAAAATCATGATCCTCTTGATCAGAGAGGTAGAAGCATTAAAAACAAGAACCCAAGAGGGATTTTAAAACCGAATCAGCATAAATCAGCAAAAATCCATGGCGATCGAGTGAGACTACCTAGTCCATCCCCGAAAACCCCTAAAACGACTACTCACTCATCGAGATCATCATCGAAGCCAAAAGCCTAGAAAAGCTAAGACTTGTCATAGATGAAAGATGATCTGATGAGAAAGAAATTTCGAAAAAGGAACAGTAAATCAAAACTCGATCTTATTAAAATTACTAAGAGTTGCAAAATTCCGAATCGAAATCTAAAGATAAACTAGAGAGAAAAAACTAAGAGAGATGAAAACTAATTATTCTAAGGCGGTGCGGAATAATATTTGTGTCAGCGCTCTCCGCGAGTTATGATTATTCTTGGTATTTATACATAAGAATTAAGGATAATGAGAATTCGCCATAATTTGCAGAATCTTCTAGAAGCGGTGCTCACTACTCGACCCAGCAGTCGAGTGGTCTGGTCGAGTAACTTCCTCAAGCCTTCATCCGAGTAACCTCCTCGAGTAACTTGAGCTTCCTTTGCAGTCTTCAACTCTATGGCTCCAAGTCACTCGAGTCATCACTTCTTGCAGAAATCCCTACGTCGCTTCACAGCCTGAGAGGTCACATAAGTGATGACTCCTTGCAGCTCCGAGTACCTGAAATGACCACATGTATGCAAAATGCATGCAAACTAATATAAAGAGACTAAATATCCTAAATGTCAAATAAATACAGTAAGTGATAAGAGTATTGCCTAAAACTAATGCTAAGTTGCAATAAAACAATAGTAAAAACATGCCAAAATGCAATGTTATCATTGGCCACCAGAAACCTGCCTGGAGAACCTTAGAGACAGTTTTAAAGGTTGCGAAGTGTCCCGCATACTCGGCACTATGACGATGAAATGGCACATCCTGAACATCAGTCTCAGCTATGCATCTCCTCTAAATACTGTCAGCGCAATGCTTGTATAGGTAGGGCTCATCCCAGTAAAACCATCTAAGCTCTCTCAAGAATTTCTTCTTGGCATACCCCTTGAAGTTTTCTGACTCAACATCTGCAACTAGATAGTTAACAATGTCAGCATACCACGGTCTATCAGGAACATCACTGCACATACCTCATTGTTTCAATCACAATCAAGGATCATAAGGGTTCTCGGAGCTTATGAAAGAGCTCTTCGGCGAGGTTATTGAGTGTATCCACATAAAATGTGTGTCCATCAATGGTGGGTCGCCTCGCAAGCTTATCAATCTCAAAATTCATCACGAGGTTGCTGACGTTCTATGCTATCCTGATATTTCTCACATTAATGAGTGCACCAGCTGTAGCCAAGAAAGGCCTACCTAGGATAAGGGGATCCTTAGGCTCATCTGGGTATCGCAACACCACAAAGTCAGTGGGAATCATGCATTCCCCTATGCATACAGACACATCTTCCAACACACCTTCTACAATCCTGATACTTCTATCAGCTAAGATCAAAGAGATCTTTGTAAGCATGAAATCAGTCATACCAAGATTTACAACAACTGAATGAGGCATCAAACTCACACTAGAACCTAGATAACATAGTGAACCTTTGAACCTGTCCTTGAATATAGAACAATCCAAAACAAAACTTCTTGGATCCTTTAGCTTCGCTAGAATTTTGTTCAGAATCACAGCAATGCATACCTTAGGCTTGTATACTCATTGTGCTAAAATCTGTGGTTTAACAGAACTCGGTTTCTCAGAAGTGTCTTGGTGTCGACCGACACCACTGTTGTATCGATCGATTCTGATCAATGGATTTGATCCTACATCTGTAGTTTGCTGGTGTTGATCGATACCAATGGGGGTATCGATCGATGCTGGCACATTGGAACTCGGTAGTGTTTCAGCTGATAGTTGGTGTCGATCGACACTAGAGGTGGTGTCGATCGACACAGGCACCTCTTCTGCAGCATCTTCTTCAATTTCTTCTAACTCCACGAGTTCATAAACACTTAATCCACTTCTAAGCACATGATTAAGCTTCTTACCAATTCTCAATGTCATGGCACTGCACTGATTCTTCGGGTTAGCATCCATTCTTCCCGGAAGAACTTCGTCTTGTCATTTCACAGACCCAACAGTCAGCGTAATCTGAGTATCCAATTGCTTGACATGAGTGTTTAAATCATCAAACTTCCCATTCAAGTCTGTGTACAAAGCATCAATTTTGCCATTACAATCAAATGTAATCCTCTGTTGACCCTCTAGAATATTCTCAAGCATAAACTTCATCTCACTTTGCTTGGATGGTGCAGGAGATGTTTGGTAAGACGAGGATCCATAGTTCCTAGTGAAACTATTGGTTCTCTGAAAGGGCTTCTGGTACTGCGGCTTAGAAACATAACCAGAAGAGTTTTAGTTAGCTGAGTAAGTGTTCCTCTGATTATTTCCGTTGTAACCACTTTTTCCTTGTTGATTACCAAATCTCTTACCCTGAAAACCTGTCCCACAAATGTAATTCACATCCTCTTCATCACATCTTTCTTCCTCGGGCTCAAAAGTTTCAACCTCTGCAGCAAACTGAACCATTTTCTTATTCACCATAATGTTATGAACCGAATCCAACTTAGTCTTTAGCTCAGCAATCTGTTTGCCATCTATGTTCCCAGCTTGCTTCTGTCTCACAAAATCAGCATTCTTGGTGCTATGACTATACGCCAAGTTCTGAATCAACTCATATGCTTTTTCTGGAGACCTTGTGTTGAAATTCCCATTGCTAGCAGCATCTAAAGCCATCTGATATCTCCAATCAACACCTCTGAAGAAAATACCCAACAGCTGAACTTCACTGAAACCATGATGCGGACAATCTCTCTGGTAAGACCTGAATCTCACCTATGCAGCCTTGAATGATTCAGTAAGTCTCTGCGTGAACTGAGAGATGTTATTCCTCAAATTCTCAGACCTCGCATAATCATAGAAGTTTCGCAGAAAAGCTCTCTTGGTACCCTCCCAATTGGTTAAAGACCCTGTAGGCAATTGCATCAACCAGTAAGCTGCTTCACCACTAAGAGAATGTGCGAAAAGCTTACAAAAGAGGTAGTCATAGCTGACTACATTGTGCTTCATGCTAGTTACCAGATGTTCAAACCTCTCAATGTTATCCATGGGGTGCTCATGAGAAAGTCCATGGAAATGATGTTGTCCAACTAAGATGTAGTAGGACGGCTTCAGCTCAAAATCAGCTTGCTAGAGGGAGTCGAATGGCAGACCTGTTCGCATAAAACTCATCAGGTCTGTTGTAATCTCCAAGTATTCTCTCGCTTCCCGCGCGCGCTGGCGCATTCTCTTGCACATTCCCTACGCCTGCAACAGCTACTGGCACAATGGGGTTACCATTATCATCAAGCCTTTGCCCTTGGTTATTGCACACATGACCCTTTTGGTCCCTAAGAACACCAGCTTTATCCTGAAGTATTACCACACGTTCAGCCATTTCCGCTGGTTTCCTTGCTTTTCTTTCTGCTCGTTCCATCTTTGCAAGCTCTTGATTCGGAATAGACAAAAGCTGACTGTCTTTGCTGCTCCTGATAAACAGAAAAATAAAAACTTAGTCTAAATTCTACACTTAAATCTATTGGAAACAAGAGTCCCCGGCAACGGCACCAAAAACTTGATATGCTCAAAGTTTAAACCCTAGAGCTACACCGCAAGTGCACAGATATGCAATTGTAGTATATAAGGGTCGAATCCACAGAGACTCACAGTATTTCATAATAGATTCTTTAGTTTCGAATTAAGCTAAGTAAGATAGGTGATAAATGAAAACAATACAGAAAAGTAAATGAGAATTGTTTTATTCAAATGGGAAAAAACGTCAAGCTCAGGGAACTTCTCAGGAATTAAGGAAATGCAAATCAAAGGATTGGCTAGGATCAAATTAAATTCCAGTTCTAGAACTCAAAACTCTAACTTAGAACTAACCAACTCCCGCTGTGAAAGTTCTCTATGCTTAAAACCAAAGAAACCAAATTCCTTTGTGAGACTTAAAGTTTTAAACAAGTATTAAGTTCAAGTTTGATTTGTTCACAAATTATCTAATCCAAATTCCTTTGTAATTATCTAATTTGCTCACTCTAGGTTCTGTCAAGTTTTAAACCACACCGTCATGCTAATTCAATATCCTAAGATCTAGATGCATAGGTGATCATGCTAGATCTAGCGTTAAGAATAACCTAGGTGAAGAACTTATAATATTGTGAATCCTAACCAATCAATCAAAGTTACAAATTCATGAAAACCCTAGTGAGAATCCCTGAACCTAACAAATGATCTACTCAAACATAATCAATCAAATCATAGACATGAATAGAATAGATAGCATAAATAAACTGTAAACCATGATATATCAAAGGGCTGTGTGTAAGATCAACTCCAGCAGTCTCCAGCTTCTTGTAAAATGTAGAAAGGCTTTTGAACATTCCATTCAATTCTCCATAGATACTGTGTATCTTAGTGTTGATATCCCTTGTTGCTTGTTGATGAGAAACAAGTATTTCAAGCATCAATTTCTTAATGTTGTTACCTTGAGGTTGAGGCGCCTGAGCTCGTCCAGTTTGGATGTTTGGAAAGGGTATCTTGCTGTTGACTGGAGACGTGGCTGGAAGTTGTTGTTGCCACCAAAGTTGTTGTTTTGAAAGCGGTTTTGAAACGGCTTTGATTGTTGCGGATAGTTCTGAACTTGAGGGTTCTCCACATTCGGATTCCTGTAGGAAAGGTTAGAAGTGTTCCGGAAGTTGTTGTTGTATCCATGGTTCAGGTAGAAGCCTTGAGTACCAACATAGTTAACATCTTCTTCTTGATTGAATGAATCATCAAACTCTTATAAAGCATCAGCGTTTCCATGTTCAATCGCCTTGCAAGCATTGATTGTGCGCTGTTGGTTTCTCAAAAGTTGGCTCATCATGTTCTTGAGCTCGGTGATTTGCTTAGCATCAGAATCACTAGAATGATTGTTCTATCAAATTCGGTGCATGTGTTGCTACTACTTGCAGCAAGGTTCTCGATGAGAGCTTGTCCTTCTAGAACGGTCTTAAGAGTGAAGTCTCCATTGCTGGCCGTGTTGAGTGAAAGCTAAAACTTAGGATGTAAACCTCTATAGAAAGTACTTAGAAGATTACCTTGACTGAAGCCATGGTGTGGACAATCATGGTCATAGTCCTTAAATCGTTCCCATGCTTCATAGAAAGATTCCACAGGTCCTTGTTGAAAGCTTTGGAGCTTGTTCCTAAGAGAGTTGGATATTGACTTCGTGTAGAAGTAGTTAAAAAAGGTTGACTTGCATCCTTCCCAAGTAGTGACCGATCCAGGGGATAAAGACTTTAACCATCTATGAGCCTTGTCGGCTAGAGAGAGAGGAAAAGCTTACACTTTAAATAGTCTTCAGGTACACCATTTGTTCTTCTTGTACTGCAGATTTCTTCAAAGAGATCGATGTGATCCATAGGGTGTTCCGTGGAGAGGCCATGGAACTGGTTTTGCTTCACCAAAGCAATGATTTGAGGTTTTATCTCGTAGTCACGTCTTCGTGGATTAGGAACTCGTACGGCAGCTTGGTCTTGAGGGTACTGAGGAGTATCAAAGTCGGCTATCGTACGGTGAAGGTTGGCATGTCTCAGAGGGTCCACATAAGCAGCTTGTCTAACACTAACGTTAGCATGATGTTGTGCATTGGCAGCATGAGGAGGCTGGTTAGGAGGATCATTGAGGTTTTCTCCCATGCCTAGAGGATTAGCTTCACGAGCTTGGTTGCGGACCTCCGAAGTTTTCTAAGTTCACGTTCTAGTCGATCAATGTCTTGGATTGGAGTTTTGGCTCCTCATGCACTGCAAATCCAAAAACAAAAACTAAAAGGGAAAACAGAGGTTATCGATAAACAAAGAAGTAAAAGCAAAATAAAATTAAAAAATTCAAATGAAAAATTCAAAGTATCTTAGACGAGAGTTCTTATCGAATTCAAAGGCAGCTAGTATACTCCCTGGCAACGGCGCCAAAAACTTGATGCTCACGAGATTGTTGATTATAAAGTTTTCCTTTCAATATCACAACTTCTAAAATGAAAGTGCAGAGTAAATCGGTTATAGTATTTAAGGTTATCGATCCCACAGAGAGTAATAGCTACACGAAATGAATTCAAAGAAGAAATCTAACTAAAACAAAATATGAAAGGGTTTTGTTTTGGGTTTTCTAATGATTAATGCAATGAAATAAGAAAGCAATAAACTAAATTCACTTTTAAACTTATGAATGAAGGCGTTGGGCATTTGGGGAATTATCTTAGGGTTTCCATGGTTCTCAACAAATCAAGTGAAAGATAATATGCATATTTTTTCGTTCTAGGTTCTCAACTACGAACACGGATAAAAAAACAAGCTATAGTTCATAGAATGAATGTCTAAAGTCTCAGCACCCCGTTACTCAACTTACGCAGGCAACGACATACATCAACCAGCAAGCTAAACAAGTTCGATAAGTTCAGAAAGCCCCATAACTCAACTCACGCAGGGTATGACACGAAGCTTCAGTAACACTAGTTCCGAGAAGTAGGTTTACATGGTTAGCGCTCCTCTTCTCTTAGATCAGTGCTTGGTGATCAATTCAAGCAACATGCATTAAGTAAAAGATGTCCTAAGAGAACTCTAATAGCAAACGAAAATCAGATATAACAACCTAGATGAATTGAACCATGAAATCCCCTTGAATCACCCCATAAAACCCAACAAAGAGATCTACTCGCTCATGATGCAAACAAATGCAATAGATATCATAAATTACATCACAACTGATTCAATAAGACAAGGGGGGTTCAAAGAAAACTTCTCTAGATGTCACAGAAGATGACTTGTCTCCCCAAGAGCAAATAAGAGTAGAGATAGATGAGAAACAATGAAGAACAAAGATGGAACTTCAAAGTGGCGACTTCTAGGGTTGGAGGTGATATGATCACGGAATCATCCGAGAAGACCCATGTGCCTTGATCAGCAAAAACGAAGTCTATGATCAAATTTTCTATCCCATCGGCCACCTGGAGTACATTCTCACCTCATCTAGAGCATACATCGAAGTTGAATCACTCCAATCCGAGTTAAGGTGAAGAAATTATTCAACTTCCAAGTCAAGTGACTCCCAGCTTACGCGATTCAGACATACGTGCGTTCAATAATTATTTCCTACCAAACCAGAAGCAATCAAGCTATGAAACAAATGTTTCTGGAATTTTGATTCATCATAGAGTCTGGGAAAATTGTATTCACCCCAATGCTGGTTCAGACTTGGGAGATATGAATTTTACAAGTCAATGGATCTGCTTCAGGCCCTATTACGCGACTGAGCCAAAGATTATGATGAACAGAAAACCTAAGGTACGATCTCGACGTAAAACCAATTGTATAATCTTACTGGATCTCATAGGTTTCCAACAAGCCCAAGAACACAAGAAATGGATATCGGACCACAAAGTTATTGCTCATTTCCCTAAATGGGTCAACCTGGTGCTGTACTTAAAGAACTCCAAGTCCAGTCCATTTAAGAGCCTACAAAATCATGTTTCGCATCCTGGAACATCTACTAAGCCGAAGAGGAGATTTCTTGGCCATCTCGGGAGCTGACCATCAAGAAGCTCAAGAGATATTTCTCATTCTTGTTTTAAGACCTTTTAGTTTATTTCAGCAATTAATATTGCTTTGATATTTTCTAGACTTTCTTTTTGCTATTTAAGCATGTCGAGACCTTCCATAAAATCAATTAACTTTTTCTTTTTATAATTTGAGAGTGAATCTCTTCTGTTCTTCTAGAACAAACACTAGATTGGTGTGTCATATGCAGTCTGTTCTTCTTTTGTTTTCTTGGTGAGTTATATCAAAGTAAAACACTAGATTTGTCTCGTCCATGTGTGTCATATCTTGGGAGACTATTCGGTATATCAGGAGCCATTCCGCAACTCCTGTGTGACCCTTCATTCCATCCAACAAATCTATCCATTTCACCAACCTGAAAGTGTAATCCGGGGAGATCCATCACCAGGATCGTATCATTTGGTATCAGAGCCACTTTCGGTTTTTGATTCTATCAAAATTGAGTCTTTCTTTTTTTTCCATCTCTTTTCTGTCTTTCTGTGTCTAGATCAATCTGATCTTTCGTTTAAAAAAACAAACAAAATAGAGCGTTTTTTCGTGTCTGATCATCTTCTAGCCTTCATTTTCGTGTCAGTTACATCTCCACTCGTTCAGAAGGTCGAGTCCTCTTGATCGAGTTCTATAATCTTGTGTCAAAAAATAATAATAATAATAATAATAATAATAATCTCAGCTCGGTTTGTTTAACTCGGTCTATCAACCCGACTCAGTGTGGAAATCACGAAATCTTGTCTTTGGTATTCCACCCTGTCAGTTTATCGAGTTATGTTGATCGAGTACTGAAATTATGTGATGATTAACTAATGAGGGGTATTATGGAAGAGACGATCCAAAAGCGTATCTAGAGTGGGAGAAAAGGATTGAGCTAGTTTTTGATAGCAAAAACTATTCTGAGCTTAAGGAGGTACGAAAAGCAACCTATGAGCTTTATGGTTATGCTAATACTTGGTGGGATCAGTTGGTGAATATTAGGAGACGAAATGGCAAGAATCATGTCAAAACATGGGCTGAGATGAAGTCTGTTATGAGGAAACGTTTTGTGCCCTGTGGCTATCACCAAGAGCAACATTATCTGCACACTTTTCGGAAGTTTGAGGGCTTTATGCTTGAGTATCTTCAGGGTGAGCAGCAGCAGCCCAAGAAGAGAAACACAAAACCAAAAGTCGAAGCCAAACCGCCCACGTAAGTTGCAAAGTTTGTGGAACAATCTGGTCCTGAAAAAGTGATAGCAGTTCAAGAGTATTTACAATCTTCTCTTACAGTGGAACAGGAGAATCACGAGAAGAATGAACAACCTGAATGCGCGGTTCAAGAGCCAGAATCAAAGAAATCCGAGGAAGGAGATTCGGGGGAAAAGGAAACCGGCGGAAACATTACCGAGGCTGTCCCGAAGAAGCCGTGCACCAAAACGATTGAGGAAAATAATGGAGTCATATATTCCATGCTGATAAAGGATAAGAAGCCAGACTCAATTAAATTTTCCAATCAAAGACGGTACAGTTTCGAGGACGAAACGTTTTTCAAGAGGAGGGGTATGATATGATCATGGAATCATCCGTGATGACCCGTGTGACTTGTTTAGCACAAACGAAGTCTATGATCAACTTTTCTATCCCATCGGCCACCTGCAGTACATTCTCACCTCATCTAGAGCACACCTCGAAGTTGAATCACTCCAATCCCAGTTCAAGTGAAGAAGTTATTCAACTTCCAAGTCAAGTGACTCCCAGCTTACGCGATTCAGACATACGTGCGTTAAATATATATTTCCAACCAAACCAGAAGGAATCAAGCTATGAAACAAATTATTCTGGAATCTTGATTCATCATAGAATCTGGGAAAATTGTATTCACTACAACGCTGGTTTAGACATGGGAGATATGAATTTTACAAGTCAATGGATCTGCTACAGGCCCTATTGCGCGACTGAGCCAAAGATTATGATGCACAGACCAACTAAGGTACGATCTCGACGTAAAACCAAATATATAATATTATTGGATCTCTTAGGTTTCCAACAAGCCCAAGAACAGAAGAAATGGATATCGGACCACAAAGTTATTGCTCATTTCCCTAAATTGGTCAACCTGGTGCTGTACTTGAAGAACTCCAAGTCCAGTCCGTTTAAGAGCTTACAAAATCATGTTTGGCATCCTGGAACATCTACTAAGCCAAAGAGGAGATTTCTTGGCCCAATTAATAAGTCGATCTCGGGAGCTGACCATCAAGAAGGTCAAGAGATATTTTTCATTCTTGTTTTAAGACCTTTTAGTTTATTTCAGCAATTAATATTGCTTTGGTATTTTCTAGACTTTCTTTTTGCTATTTAAGCATGTCGAGACCTTCCATAAAATCAATCAACTTTTTCTTTTTATCATTTGAGAATGAATCTCTTCTGTTCTTCTAGAACAAACCCTAGATTGGTGTGTCATATCCAGTCTTTTCTTCTTTTGTTTTCTTGGTGAGTTATATCCAAGTAAAACACTAGATTTGTCTCGTCCAAGTGTGTCATATCTTGGGAGACTATTCGGTATATCAGGAGCCACTCCGCAACTCCTGTGTGACCCTTCATTCCATCCAACAAATCTATCCATTTCGCCAACCTGAAAGTGCAATCCGGGGAGATCCATCACAAGGATTGTATCATTTGGTATCAGAGCGACTTTCGGGTTTGGATTCTATCAAAATCGAGTCTTTCTTTTTTTCCATTTTTTTCTGTCTCTTTGTGTCTAGATCAATCTGATCTTTCGTTTAAAAAAAAACAAAATAGAGCGTCTTTTCGTGTCTGATCATCTTCTAGCTTCATTTTCGTGTCAGTTACATCTCCACTCGTTCAGAAGGTCGACTCCTCTTGATCGAGCTCTATAATCTTATGTAAAAAAAAAATTAAAAAAAATAATCTCAGCTCGGTTTGTTTAACTCGGTCTATCAACCCGAGTCAGTGTGGAAATCACGAAATCTTATCTTTGGTATTCCACTCGGTCAGTTCATCGAGTTATCTTGATCGAGTACTGAAATTATGTGACGATGAACTAATGAGGGGTATTAAATTGGAGTTTCCACCATTCTATGGAAGAGACGATCCAAAAGTGTATCTAGAATGGGAGAAAGGATTGAGCCAGTTTTTGATAGCAAAAACTATTATGAGATTAAGAAGGTACGAAAAGCAACCTATGAGTTTTATGGTTATGCTAATACTTGGTGGGATCAGTTGGTGAAAATTAGGAGACGAAATGGCAAGAATGCTGTCAAAACATTGGCTGAGATGAAGAATGTTATGAGGAAACGTTTTGTGCCCTGTGGCTATCACCAAGAGCAACATTATCTGCACACTTTTCGGAAGTTTGAGGGTTTTATGCTTGAGTATCTTCAGGGTGAGCAGCAGCAGCCCAAGAAGAGAAACACAAAACCAAGAGTCGATGCCAAACTGCCCACGTAAGTTGCAAAGTTTGTGGAACAATCTGGTCATGAAAAAGTGATAGCAGTTCAAGAGTATTTACAATCTGCTTTTACAGTGGAACAGGAGAATCATGAGAAGAATGAAAAACCTTAATGCGCGGTTCAAGAGCCAGAATCCAAGAAATCTGAGGAAGGAGATTCGGGGGAAAGGCAAACTGGCGGAAACATTACCGAGGATGTCCCGAAGAAGCCGTGCACCAAAACGATTGAGGAAAATAATCGAGTCATATATTCCATGCTGATAAAGGAGTAGAAGCCAGACTCACCTAACTTTTCCAATCAAAGATGGTACAGTTCGAGGACGAAACATTTTTCAAGAGGAGGGGTATGATATGATCATGGAATCATCCGAGAAGACCCGTGTGCCTTGTTCAGCACAAACAAAGTCTATGATCAAGTTTTATATCCCATCGGCCACCTGGAGTACATTCTCACCTAATCTAGAGCACACCTCGAAGTTGAATCACTCCAATCCGAGTTCAGGTGAAGAAGTTATTCAACTTCCAAGTCAAGTGACTTCCAGCTTACGCGATTCAGACATACGTGCGTTAAATATTTATTTCCAACCAAACAAGAAGGAATCAAGCTATAAAAAAAATTATTCTGGAATCTTGATTCATCATAGAATCTGGGAAAATTGTATTCACCACAACGCTGGTTCAGACTTGGGAGATATGAATTTTACAAGTCAATGGTTCTGCTTAAGGCCCTATTGCGCGACTGACCCAAAGATTATGATGCACAGACCAACTAAGGTACGATCTCGACGTAAAACAAAATAGATAATATTATTGGATCTCTTAGGTTTCCAATAAGCCCAAGAACAGAAGAAATGGATATCGGACCATAAAGTTATTGCTCATTTCCCTAATTGAGTCAACCTGGTGCTGTACTTGAAGAACTCCAAGTCCAGTCCGTTTAAGAGCTTACAAAATCATGTTTGGCATCCTGGAATATCTACTAAGCCCAAGAGGAGATTTCTGGGCCCAATTAATAAGTCCTTCTCGGGAGCTGACCATCAAGAAGCTCAAGAGATATTTTTCATTTTTGTTTTAAGGCCTTTTAGTTTATTTCAGCAATTAATATTGCTTTGATATTTTCTAGACATTCTTTTTGCTATATAAGCATGTTGAGACCTTCGATAAAATCAATCAGCTTTTTCTTTTTATCATTTGAGAGTGAATCTCCTCTGTTCTTCTAGAACAAAGCCTAGATTGGTGTGTCATATCCAGTCTTTTTTTATTTTGTTTTCTTGGTAAGTTATATCCAAGTAAAACACTAGATTTTTCTTGTCCAAGTGTATCATATCTTTTGAGACTATTCGGTATATCAGGAGCCATTCCGCAACTCCTGTGTGACCCTTCATTCTATCCAACAAATCTATACATTTCGCCAACCGGAAAGTGTAATCCGGGGAGATCCATCACCAGGATCGTATCATTTGGTATCAGAGCCACTTTCGGGTTTGGATTCTATCAAGATCGAGTCTTTCTTCTTTTCCATCTTTTTTCTGTCTTTTTGTGTCTAGATCAATCTGATCTTTCTTAAAAAAACAAAAAACAAAATAGAGCGTCTTTTCGTGTCTGATCATCTTCTAGCCTTCATATTCGTGTCAGTTACATCTCCACTCGTTCAGAAGGTCGAGTCCTCTTGATCGAGATCTATAATCTTGTGTCAAAAAAACAAAATAAAATAAAATAATCTCAGCTCGGTTTGTTTAACTCGGTCTATCAACCCGAGTCAGTATGGAAATCACGAAATCTTGACTTTGGTATTCCACTCGGTCAGTTCATCGAGTTATCTTGATCGAGTACTGAAATTATGTGACGATTAACTAATGAGGGGTATTAAATTGGAGTTTCCACCGTTCTATGGAAGAGACGATCCAAAAGCGTATCTAGAATGGGAGAAAAGGATTGAGCTAGTTTTTGATAGCAAAAACTATTCTGAGATTAAGAAAGTACGAAAAGCAACCTATGAGTTTTATGGTTATGCTAATACTTGGTGGGATCAGTTGGTGAAAATTAGAAGACGAAATGGCAAGAAGCCTGTCAAAACATGGGCTGAGATGAAGTCTGTTATGAGGAAATGTTTTGTGCCCTGTGGCTATCACCAAGGGCAATATTATCTGCACACTTTTCGGAAGTTTGAGGACTTGATGCTTGAGTATCTTCTGGGTGAGAAGCAGCAGCCCAAGAAGAGAAACACAAAACCAAAAGTCAAAGCCAAACCGCCCACGTAAGTTGCAAAGTTTGTGGAACAATCTGGTCATGAAAAAGTGATAGCAGTTCAAGAGTATTTACAATCTGCTCTTACAGTGGAACAGGAGAATCACGAGAAGAATAAACAACCTGAATGCGCGGTTCAACAGCCAGAATCAAAGAAATCCGAGGAAGGAGATTCGGGGGAAAAGGAAACCGGCGGAAACATTACCGAGGCTGTCCCGAAGAAGCCGTACACCAAAACGATTGAGGAAAATAATGGAGTCATATATTCCATGCTGATAAAGGAGAAGAAGCCAGACTCACCTAACTTTTCCAATCAAAGACGGTACAGTTTCGAGGACGAAACGTTTTTTAAGAGGGGGTATGATATGATCATAGAATCATCCGAGAAGATCCGTGTGCCTTGTTCAGCACAAACGAAGTCTATGATCAAGTTTTCTATCCCATCGGCCACCTGGAGTACATTCTCACCTCATCTAGAGCACACCTCGAAGTTGAATCACTCCAATCCGAGTTCAGGTGAAGAAGTTATTCAACTTCTAAGTCAAGTGACTCCCAACTTACGCGATTCAGACATACGTGCGTTAAATAATTATTTCCAACCAAACCAGAAGGAACAAGCTATGAAACAAATTATTCTGGAATCTTGATTCATCATACAATCTGGGAAAATTGTATTCACCACAACGCAGGTTCAGACTGGGGACATATGAATTTTAAAAGTCAATGGATCTGCTTCGGGCCCTATTGCGCGACTGATCCAAAGATTATGATGCGCAGACCAACTAAGGTACGATCTCGACATAAAACAAAATAGATAATATTATTGGATCTCTTAGGTTTCCAATAAGCCCAAGAACAGAAGAAATGGATATCGGACCACAAAGTTATTGCTCATTTCCCTAATTGGGTCAACCTGGTGCTGTACTTGAAGAACTCCAAGTCCAGTCCGTTTAAGAGCTTACAAAATCATGTTTGGCATCCTGGAATATCAACTAAGCCCAAGAGGTGATTTCTTGGCCCAATTAATAAGTCTATCTCGCGAGCTGACCATCAAGAAGCTCAAGAGATATTTTTCATTCTTGTTTTAAGACCTTTTAGTTTATTTCAGCAATTAATATTGCTTTCATATTTTCTAGACATTCTTTTTGCTATAAAAGCATGTTGAGACCTTCCATAAAATCAATCAACTTTTTCTTTTTATCATTTGAGAGTGAATCTCTTATGTTCTTCTAGAACAAAGCCTTGATTGGTGTGTCATATCCAGTCTTTTCTTCTTTTGTTCTCTTGGTGAGTTATATCCAAGTAAAACACTAGATTTGTCTTGTCTAAGTGTATCATATCAGGGGAGACTATACAGTATATCAGGAGCCATTCCACAACTACTGTGTGACCCTTCATTCCATCCAACAAATCTATCCATTTCGCCATCCTGAAAGTGAAATCCGGGGATATCCATCACCAGGATCGTATCATTTGGTATCAGAGCCACTTTCGGGTTTGTATTCTATATAAATCGAGTCTTTCTTTTTTTCCATCTCTTTTCTGTCTTTTTGTGTCTAGATCAATCTGATCTTTCTTTAAAAAAAAAAACAAAATAGAGGGTCTTTTCGTGTCTGATCATTTTCTAGCCTTCATTTTCATGTCAGTTACATCTCCACTCGTTCAGAAGGTCGAGTCCTCTTGATCGAGATCTATAATCTTGTGTCAAAAAAACAAAATAAAAAAAATAATCTCAGCTCGGTTTGTTTAACTCAGTCTATCAACCCGAGTCAGTATGGAAATCACGAAATCTTGTCTTTGGTATTCCACTCGGTCAGTTCATCGAGTTATCTTGATCGAGTACTGAAATTATGTGATGATTAACTAATGAGGGGTATTAAATTGGAGTTTCCACCGTTCTATGGAAGAGACGATCCAAAAGCGTATCTAGAATGGGAGAAAAGGATTGAGCTAGTTTTTGATAGCAAAAACTATTCTGAGATTAAGAAAGTACGAAAAGCAACCTATGAGTTTTATGGTTATGCTAATACTTGGTGGGATCAGTTGGTGAAAATTAGGAGACGAAATGGCAAGAATCCTGTCAAAACATGGGCTGAGATGAAGTCTATTATGAGGAAACGTTTTGTGCCCTGTGGCTATCACCAAGAGCAACATTATCTGCACACTTTTCGGAAGTTTGAGGACTTGATGCTTGAGTATCTTCAGGGTGAGCACCAGCAGCCCAAGAAGAGAAACACAAAACCAAAAGTCGAAGCCAAACCGCCCACGTAAGTTGCAAAGTTTGTGGAACAATCTGGTCATGAAAAAGTGAAAGCAATTCAAGAGTATTTACAATCTGCTCTTACAGTGGAACAGGAGAATCACGAGAAGAATAAACAACCTGAATGCACGGTTGAACAGCCAGAATCAAAGAAATCCGAGGAAGGAGATTCGGGGGAAAAGCAAACCGGCGGAAACATTACCGAGGCTGTCCCGAAAAGGCCGTACACCAAAACGATTGAGGAAAATAATGGAGTCATATATTCCATGCTGATAAAGGAGAAGAAGCCAGACTCACCTAACTTTTCCAATCAAAGACGGTACAGTTTCGAGGACGAAACGTTTTTCAAGAGGAGGGGTATGATATGATCATGGAATCATCCGTGATGACCTGTGTGACTTGTTCAGCACAAACGAAGTCTATGATCAAGTTTTCTATCCCATCGGCCACCTGGAGTACATTCTCACCTCATCTAGAGCACACCTCGAAGTTGAATCACTCCAATCCCAGTTCAGGTGAAGAAGTTATTCAACTTCCAAGTCAAGTGACTCCCAGCTTACGCAATTAAGACATACGTGCGTTAAATAGTTATTTCCAACCAAACCAGAAGGAATCAAGCTATGAAACAAATTATTCTGGAATCTTGATTCATCATAGAATCTGGGAAAATTGTATTCACCACAACGCTGGTTCAGACGTGGGAGATATGAATTTTACAAGTCAATGGATCTGCTTCAGGCCCTATTGCGCGACTGATCCAAAGATTATGATGCACAGACCAACTAACGTACGATCTCGGTGTAAAACAAAATAGATAATATTATTGGATCTCTTAGGTGTCCAACAAGCCCAAGAACAGAAGAAATGGATATCGGACCACAAAGTTATTGCTCATTTCCCTAATTGGGTCAATCTGGTGCTGTACTTGAAGAACTCCAAGTCCAGTCCGTTTAAGAGCTTACAAAATCATGTTTGGCATCCTGGAATATCTACTAAGCCCAAGAGGAGATTTCTTGGCCCAATTAATAAGTCCATCTCGGGAGCTGACCAACAAGAAGCTCAAGAGATATTTTTCATTTTTGTTTTAAGGCCTTTTAGTTTATTTCAGCAATTAATATTGCTTTGATATTTTCTAGACTTTCTATTTGCTATTTAAGCATGTCGAGACCTTCCATAAAATCAATCAACTTTTTCTTTTTATCATTTGAGAGTGAATCTCTTCTGTTCTTCTAGAACAAACCCTAGATTGGTGTGTCATATCCAGTCTTTTCTTCTTTTGTTTTCTTGGTGAGTTATATCCAAGTAAAACACTAGATTTGTCTTGTCCAAGTGTGTCATATCTTGGGAGACTATTCGGTATATCAGGAGCCATTCCGCAACTCCTGTGTGACCCTTCATTCCATCCAACAAATCTATCCATTTCGCCTACCTGAAAGTGCAATCCGGGGAGATCCATCACCATGATCGTATCATTTGGTATCAGAGCCACTTTCGGATTTGGATTCTATCAAAATTGAGTCTTTCTTTTTTTCCATCTATTTTTATTCTTTCTGTGTCTAGATCAATCTGATCTTTCTTTATTAAAAAAATCAAAATAGAGCGCCTATTCGTGTCTGATCATCTTCTAGCCTTCATTTTTGTGTCAGTTACATCTCCACTCGTTCAGAAGGTCGAATACTCTTAATCCAGTTCTATAATCTTGTGTCAAAAAAAAAAAAAAAAAAAAAAATCTCAGCTCTGTTTATTTAACTCGGACTATCAACCCGAGTCAGTGTGAAAATCACAAAATCTTGTCTTTGGTATTCCACTCGGTCAGTTCATCGAGTTATCTTGATCGAGTACTGAAATAATGTGACGATTAACTAATGAGGGGTATTAAATTGGAGTTTCCACCGTTCTATGGAAGAGAGGATCCAAAAACGTATCTAGAGTGGGAGAAAAGGATTGAGCTTAAAAAGGTACAAAAAGCAACCTATGAGTTTTTATGGTTATGCTAATACTTGGTGGGATTAGTTGGTCAAAATTAGGAGACAAAATGGCAAGAATTCCGTCAAAACATGGGCTGAAATGAAGTCTGTTATGAGGAAATGTTTTGTGCCCTATGGCTATCAGCAAGAGCAACATTATGTGTACACTTTTTGGAAGTTAGAGGACTTGATGTTTGAGTATCTTCAGGGTGAGCAGCAGCAGCCCAAGAAGAGAAACACAAAACGAAAAGTCGAAGCCAAACCTCCCACGGAAGTTGTAAAGTTTGTGGAACAGTCTGGTCATGAAGAAGTGATAGCAGTTCAAGAGTATTTACAATCTGCTCTTAGAGCGGAACAGGAGAATCACGAGAAGAATGAACAACCTGAATGCGCGGTTCAAGAGCCAGAATCAAAGAAATCTGAGGAAGGAGATTCGGGGGAAAAGCAAACCGGCGGAAACATTACCGAGGCTGTCCCGAAGAAGCCGTGCACCAAAACGATTGAGGAAAATAATGGATTCATATATCCCATGCTGATAAAGGAGAAGAAGCCAGACTCACCTCAACTTTTCCAATCAAAGATGGTACAGTTTCGAGGATGAAACTTTTTTCAAGAGGAGGGGTATGATATGATCATGGCATCATCCGTGAAGACCCGTGTGCTTTGTTCAGCACAAACAAAGTCTATGATAAACTTTTCTATCCCATCGGCCACCTGCAGTACATTCTCACCTCATCTAGAGCACACTCGAAGTTGAATCACTCTAATCCGAGTTCAGGTGAAGAAGTTATTCCACTTCCAAGTCAAGTGACTCCCAGCTTACACGATTTAGACATATGTGCGTTAAATAATTATTTCCAACCAAACCAGAATGAATCAAGCTATGAAACAAATTATTCTGGAATCTTGATTCGTCATAGAATCTGTAGAATCTGGGAAAATTGTATTTACCCCAACGCTGGTTCACACTTGAGAGATATGAATTTTACAAGTCAATGGATCTGCTTCAGGCCCTATTGCGCGACTGAGCCAAAGATTATGATGCACAGACCAACTAAGGTACGATCTCGACGTAAAACCAAATAGGTAATCTTATTGGATCTCTTAGGTTTCCAACAAGCCCAAGAACAGAAGAAATGGATATCGGACCACAAATTTATTGCTCATTTCCCTAAATGGGTCAACCTGGTGCTGTACTTGAAGAACTCCAAGTCCAGTCCGTTTAAGAGCTTACAAAATCATGTTTGGCATCCTGGAACATCTACTAAGCCCAAGAGGAGATTTCTCGGCCCAATTAATAAGTCCATCTCGGGAGCTGACCATCAAGAAGCTAAAGAGATATTTTTCATTCTTGTTTTAAGACCTTTTAGTTTATTTCAGCAATTAATATTGCTTTGATATTTTCTAGACTTTCTTTTTGCTATTTAAGCATGTCGAGACCTTCCATAAAATCAATCAACTTTTTCTTTTTATCATTTGAGAGTGAATCTCTTCTGTTCTTCTAGAACAAACCCTAGATTGGTGTGTCATATCCAGTTTATTCTTCTTTTGTTTTCTTGGTGAGTTATATCCAAGTAAAACACTAGATTTGTCTCGTCCAAGTGTTTCATATCTTGGGAGACTATTCGGTATATCAAGATCCATTCCGCAACTCCTATGTGACCCTTCATTCTATCCAACAAATCTATCCATTTCACCAACCTGAAAGTGCAATCAAGGGAGATCCATCACTAGGATCGTATCATTTGGTATCAGAGCCACTTTCAGGTTTGGATTCTATCAAAATCGAGTCTTTATTTTTTTCCATCTATTTTCATTCTTTCTGTGTCTAGATCAATCTGATCTTTCGTTTAAAAAAAAAAACAAAATAGAGCGCCTATTCGTGTCTGATCATCTTCTAGCCTTCATTTTCGTGTCAGTTACATCTCCACTCGTTCAGAAGGTCGAGTACTCTTGATCCAGTTCTATAATCTTGTGTCAAAAAAAAAAAAAAAAAAAAAATCTCACCTCGGTTTGTTTAACTCGGAGTATCAACCCGATTAGTGTGGAAATCACAAAATCTTGTCTTTGGTATTCCACTCGGTCAGTTCATCGAGTTATCTTGATCGAGTACTGACATAATGTGACGATTAACTAATGAGGGGTATTAAATTGGAGTTTCCACCGTTCTATGGAAGAGAGGATCCAAAAACGAATCTAGAGTGGGAGAAAAGGATTGAGCTAGTTTTTGATAGCAAAAACTATTCTGAGCTTAAGAAGGTATGAAAAGCAACCTATGAGTTTTTATGGTTTTGCTAATACTTGGTGGGATCAGTTGGTGAAAATTAGGAGACAAAATGGCAAGAATCCCGTCAAAACATGGGCTGAGATGAAGTCTGTTATGAGGAAACGTTTTGGGCCCTGCGGCTATCACCAAGAGCAACATTATGTGGACACTTTTTGGAAGTTAGAGGACTTGATGCTTGAGAATCTTCAGGGTGAGCAGCAGCAGCGCAAGAAGAGAAACACAAAACCAAAAGTCGAAGCCAAACCGCCCACGAGAACAATCTGGTCATGAAGAAGTGATAGCAGTTCAAGAGAATTTACAATCTACTCTTACAGCGGAACAGGAGAATCACGAGAAGAATGAACAACCTGAATGTGCGGATCAAGAGTCAGTATCAAAGAAATCCGAGGAAGGAGATTAGAGGCAAAAGCAAACCGGTGGAAACATTACCGAGGCTGTCCCGAACAAGCCGTGCACCAAAACAATTGAGGAAAATAATGGAGTCATATATTCCATGCTGATAAAGGAGAAGAAGCCAGACTCACCTCAAATTTTCCAATCAAAGACGCTACAGTTTCGAGGACGAAACTTTTTTCAAGAGCTACCCATGATCATGATGTGATCATGGGTAGCTCACAGAAGCAGCTTGAAGCCGAAGATGCTTTGGCAGTACCAAGTGGACTAATGACAAGATCAAGAGTTAAAGAGTTCGATAATGCAATCACCACATTACTCACTCAAGTTCAAAAATAAATAATTTTTGGAAATTTATTTTCATAAAGTTTAAGCCGAAGGAAGACTAGATTTCGGACCAAGAAGTGGAAGAGTTGGCGAGGGAGAGTCCAAGAGATATTCAAAATTTAGTTAATGTTTTTCTTACATTTCTATGAATTAATTCTAGCTTTTTCTTTACTCCATCTTTCTTTAAAACTCTATTTTTGTACTCATTTTCAGATCATCCAAGATTTTTATTAAAATTTGAGAGTGATTTCTCTTGTGTTCTTTGAAGAACAAAACCTGATTTTTGGTGAGTAATATCCTTCAATCAATCCGAATCAAGGTGTATCATATCCGCGATTCAAACATTGACGATCTCGAGTGTGTCATATCTCGGAAGAGTCATTGAGGAAATATCAAAGGTCTTCCGCAACCTTTGTGTGATCCATTCACTTCATCACTATCCATCTATCTATTCTTTCGTTCTACCCCTCGAAAGTGCAGATTCTAGAGAGGATCATATCAAGTGGTATCGGAGCACAATTTCGGGGTCAGTATTTGCATCTATCATCTTTGATCTTAGATTTTTTTGTTTCTCTCTTTTCCTTTGTTCTTGTTGATCGGATCATATCTTTAGGGATTAGCCAAATTTTTTATCCGATTTTTTCTGTTTGATCTCTATTTAGTTCTAGTTTTAATTCTGAGTTGTTTAAAAAAAAAAAAGAAGTTGATCGGACCAAAGAAAAAAAAAGAAGAAGAAAAAAAGAAAAAAAAATTTTAATCAGTCCGAAATTAATTAGCTTAGGGGGGGTTTTATTTTTCTAATTTTATCTCCTTAATTTTTCTGATCCTTGATCTGTTCTTATTTAAAAAAAAAACTAAACTCTTTTCTCTTTTCTTTCTATCTCAACTCAATTGTTTCGAATTTGTGTTGTTGGAGTTGTTCATCCGATTTGATCAGTTTTGTTCCATACGAACCATTGAGAAAATCGCTGAGAGAGAACATTTTGAGTGCTGAGTGATTGAATGAATAAAAAGGAGAGAAACACTTGTGAGGATCGACTTTTTATTACTAATGTTTGTTAAGTGTGCAGGGAAAACAAAATCAATATGTCTAATCATTCCAGCGAAGAAGATGTGAACACCAACCGAGCTCAAAGAGGAAGAAATAACACTCTGGACATGCAAACTTTAATGGTAGAAATGAGGTGGATGGTGAGGGAAGAGATGGGTGCAGTCAATGAAAGGATCGATACGATTTAAGAGTCCGTTAATCAAGGTCTATTGCTGAATATTGCTGCTAGAAGAAGAAGAGAACAACCTTGAGAAGATGCTGATGAGGACGATTTGAATTATTACAGCAGAGGTAGTCAAGCTTCTAATCGGAGTCGAAGAAGGCCTAGACAAGTAAGAGACGTTGGGGGTCAAAATGAGGACAATCTCAGTGGACTCAAGTTGAAGATACCACCATTTTATGGGAAGAATGATCCGGACACTTACTTGGAGTGGGAGAAGAAAATTGAGCTTGTATTTGATTGTCAAAACTATTCGGAGCAGAAGAAGGTTCAAGTAGCGGCTACCGAGTTTTACGACTACGCTATTAATTTGTGGGATCAGATCGTGACAAGTAGAAGTCGCAATCATGAGCCGCCCGTAATCACTTGGGAAGCGTTGAAAAATCTGATGAGAAAAAGATTTGTTCCAAGTCACTATCATCGGGAACTACATCAAAAGCTTAGGCGTCTAACTCAAGGAACTAAGAACGTGGAGGATTATTTCCAAGAGATGGAATCTCTAATGATTAAGGCTGATATTGATGAAGATGCTCAGGCGACAATGGCCTGGTTTTTGAGTGGTTTAGCTCATGATATTCAAGATAGGATTCAGACATACGTGCGTTCAATAATTATTTCCAACCAAACCAGAAGGAATCAAGCTATGAAACAAATTATTCTGGAATCTTGATTCATCATAGAATCTAGGAAAATTGTATTCACCACAACGCTGGTTCAGACTTGGGAGATATGAATTTTACAAGTCAATGGATCTGCTTCAGGCCCTATTGCGCGAGTGCTCTTGGTCGAGTCGTATTGTCTTTGGCTTTTGTCCCCTACTCGGTAAGAGGTCGAGTTCTCTTCGTCATGTGCATGGACTCGGTCTGTCAAGTCGAGTCCCTTGTCTGAGTGATGAAGTCTTCTGTCCGTGCATTGCACTCTGTTTGGGTACATCGAGTGCTTGATCGAGTGGTGAAGTCCTTTGTAGCGGACTCGATCAGTTGCCCGAGTTCATCCCATCGAGTTTGTCCACACCATTCTTCCTTTGCTCCAGAAAGCATCAATTTTCCCTGAAACTAACTCCAAAATGCAATATGTATGCAATGCCTATGCAAAAACTACTAAGTATGCAAAATTGACTAAAAGGACTCTAAATGATATAAACAACGGGGCAAATCAATGCTAAAATGGACTTAGATATAGGCTAAAAACGGGTAAAATATGGAGACATCAACACCCCCAAACTTAGTCTTTGCCCTCAAGCAAATAAATCTTAAATAGGGAGAGTTGAGTTGAAAACGGAGACTCAGAACCAAAACATGCTGATAAGAAGTATACAATCAATATCTCAGATACAATACAAGTGAGTTCTCTCCACAACACAGTATAACTTTCAGCCTCAACCTACACATGCATTCAAAAATACCAGACCCTTTAACATTCATTAATTTCACACCATGAATCAGACCATGCACATCCAATGAACTCATTTGGTTAAGGTAAAAGCATTTTTAGAACAAGGATCTCTCAGTAAAATAGAATGATCTTTAGAAGAATGCTAAAGGTAAGATTGCCAACCGATGCATACAAGGACATAATCCCATCTACCCAAGTAAACACAAGTGAAATCCCTCCTAGTTCTAAACCCGGAGCTTGTTTTCATTATAAGGAGAAGGTTTTTCTTTTGGCATAGCTAAACTCTAGCGGATTGGGTTACTTAATCACTTAGGCTCTCTCTTTCTCTTTTTTTTTTTCGCTCAAGATCTTTTAGGCTTTTTGCCCTTTTTCTAATACAGAGCCTAAACCTCATGAAATTTTTTTTTTCCTTTTCCCCAAATCCTTTACTAGGTAGCATACTTTTTCTTTTTATTTCTCTTTTCCTAAGAATCTCTTTACCCTTTTCTTTCATCCCCTTTTCGTCACGGCCCATAAAATCAAACATCACTAAACTCAACATGATGGACTCAGGCAAACACACCGAGTTGCCTCCTACAGTCTAAACCCAAAAATGAAGTTTTCTTCCTAGTTCTATATGATCCATAAGGGGCGAACCAGAACTACATGAGATACCATCCTTGTCGGCACAAACCTAACACTTTCTACCTAGCTCATTCCGAAATAAGGCCTCACACACACAGCAAATATCAGTGGCATGAAAAGAAGTTTGGTTCAAGGTATGGTGAACTGTTCCAAAGATGAGAATCAGCTAATTGGATTAGCAAGGGTAGAAAAATGTGAAAGAAAATCCAAGTATGTATGTAGTATCCATGAGTTCAAATTCGATGCATAGACATGATAATTAACATTCAAATTCAGTTCAAATTGATAGGGAAAGGTATAAAATCACAGCATGCTTCAATCAAGACTAGAAAGGATTTTCGAACATCACTTGAAATGCACTAGACAACTACTGAATCAGCATGCAATGCAACAGCCCTAAACGAAATGCAACTAGAATGATTCTTAAAATGCATATGCAACTACATGAACAATCTGTTTTTTTTTTTTTTTTTTTTTTGGAAAATTTTCGATTTTTTCAAATTTTTATGGGTTTTCTCTCCTTCAGCTTTATCCCCAGCGGGATCTTCTTGAACAGGCGCTTGTTCATCATAGAGTGACTCTAGGGTGGCCAGAAATCGACGTTTTGGGCCAGCGTGATCTTTGTTAGGGGTAAGTTTGGGAGGAGTAGCTTGGCTTCTCCAACCACCGGATGGTTGAACTTGTAAATGTAGCTATTGTCCAACCTTTTGTACTTCAATATGTGTTGTTTGGCGAGGTTGGTGAGGTGTATCCATCTAGCTTCATAAGGCTGGGTCACTAACTCCACACTGACAGCGAGGAGGATAAGAGTGATTATTCCTCCTACAGTGAGCTCTCCCTTTTTCCCGTTCCTATATAGCTTGGTCGCCCAGTCACGGTAGCTCATGAACTGATCGAGAAGGACCATCGTAAGACCAGCATCTGCTTTATCTCCTCTGAAAATTCTATCACCCCTACTTATTTTAAGGAATCTGAGTAGCGCCAAATTCTATCACCCCTTCGTTTATGTTCCCGTTGACCTTCCTTGCAAAGAACGTGTTTGCAAGGGATTTGTAGAAGTACCTGATGGCAAGATTCATGATATAGGAGCTCTTGGAATGGGCTGAACTGTAGGCGTCTTTTCCCGCTGTAATATTCCATAGTGCCTGCAGCTCCTCTTTGTCAAAGTTCTGCTGTGTGCTACGCCCAGGCGGAAAATCGAGCAAGTCGTTTAATTGGCTAATGAGAAGGATATGACCCCTTTCGTGCACCTCAAAGGTGATGAAGCCAACTTCGTCTGCGCTTTGACCGTCATTTACTGCTTCATGCTCATCCTCGTAGAAATGGACATTCAAGGTGGCGAGGAACTGGCAGGTTTCCTCCTTGTATCAAGCAAAAGGGGTTTCCATGAAAGTGCCCATGTGGCGGTCCTCGAACAACCATGATACATCCCTATTGATTCCCAATGCAACCATGGTTTCTAGGTGTGGGTATCTTGTTCCACTGAATTCCATGTTGGAGAAAGCTTCATAGAAATCCGCTTCCGTGAGATCAGGTCGTGGTTTCTTGCCCTGTTTCTTGACAACCTTCGGATTTGCAGCTTCCTCAGGTTCACCACTCAAGTTGTCAAGGTCTTCATCAACCAGTTTACGATGTTTTCCTCTAGCGATATCTCCTCTTTTTTTGGAGTATTGACTCGATTGTCCCTCTTGGTCCGAGTGTTTCCTCAAAAATGAGTCCCTTCTTTCTGCGAAACCACGCGCCATAGTGCTTGCAAACTGTCCGTGGTTCGAGCCTTTCTGTAGTGGGTACCTGAAATGTGTAGAGAATTGAAATAATTAGTCGCATGTTATGACTCAATATGCTTTACTTGATCAAACCAACCGAGTCAGGTGAAAATAATTTCACCCGAGCTCCATCTCGGTCAGAATGGTCGAGTACTTAGACCGAGTTCATAACGTCAAAATGCGTCCGATACCCCTAGCCTAATTCACAACTCAAGAACCCATGGTTTTGAGGAATAACTCTCAGAGTGAACTTAGCTAGAAGTCAAGAATGGTATTGACTCGATGCTGATGAACTCGATGAAGCAAATCGAGTGAGACGAAAAACATAGGTAGAACTCAATGCATTGCTCCAGAACATTCAAACTCAGAACCTAGAAACCGTAGAAAGGATGAAGAGAAACTTACTTGGGTCGGATCGATTTGAGTATGCCAGATTTTGTCATTATATCCGATCGAGTTGATAGAAATGTTGGAAAATTTGTGTTATGAAAATCTAAGGATTTTGAGAGAAATCAAATCGCAAACTCGATATTACTTGTGAGGGTGAGGATGAAGAGGGTGCGGATGGTGATATTTAAAGGGAGGAGGTTTGCTAAAAACCAAAAGCACAAGGCTCCCCTTTGATTCCCCTTGCCGAATCGGGCCCCCCACTCGATTCCTTATGTCGAGTTAGTTGCCAAAATTTCAAAATTCAAATTTAAATTCAAACTCGGTACAAATTTAAAGGGGGAGATTTGAACTCGATAACCGACACGATCAACCGACTTGTCCTGACTGCCTGAGTTGGCGTGTTAATCGCATGTTGAGGCATGACTCGGTCAGTTTGAACAAGCTATGTCAACCGAGTTCGTACCTGGACCTTAATCAATGCTTAACTCGAGTCACATTTAGCTCTTCCAACACCTACTTCTGACCTTCCAGAGCAGGAATCTAATAACCAAACATAACTAGAAAAACAGATCAAAGATCACTGAAATAAAATAAAAATTAAAGCAATATATACAAGGATAAACATGGGACTTCCTCCCAAGTGAGCTTGTTTAATGTCTCTAAGCTTGACTTACCTTACTCATCAGGCTCGGTCAGCTATACGGGGCTTGACTCTCCTACCACTCACCGTAAACTCGATCCCTACCTTGCTGATCAAAGTAATTGTTTCACAGGGGGGATCTCCAAACTCGGCGTTCTCTCTGGAAAGATCCGCGACGTTGTTCTCAACTGTTTCCCCTTGAAGGCAGACTTCACGTTCATCAGGAGGATAATCCTCTTGCAGTTGACCCTTTTTCTCTGCTAAGAATGGTTGGTTCTCCATAGTCGACTCCTTCGTAGGGTCATTGATGTCGAACTTCATCTTGCAGCCTTTTCCCGAATCAAGATCAAGCTTCCCATTTTTGACATCAATTAATGCCCCAGCAGATGCAAGAAAGGGTCTGGCCAAAATCAGGTGTTCTTTTTGTTCCGCATCAATGTCCAGTACTACGAAATCCATTGGCACTTCAACAGGGCCAATCCTGACAGGCAGATCTTCTAATACCCCACGGGGTCTCCTAGAAGTTCCATCAGCGAGAACCAAACTGAGAAAGCTAGGCTTGTAATGTGTGAAACCTAGCTCCTTGGCTACTGATAGCGGCATGAGATTCATAGATGCTCCAAGATCGCATAAGCAGTCTTTGAAAGTCGAAAGAAACAAGGAACAAGGTAGAGTAAATGAGCCTCGGTCGCCTAATTTTGTTTTGGAAATCAGTGGAGGAACGATCCCTTGGAAAATTTCACTGCATTCTTGTCTCATCTTCAGTATAAGTTTCCCTCGTTCTTTGTCTTGCTCTTCTATGATTCTGTTGATCTTCTCCATCGCTGCTTTCTTTGTTAACCTTTGATGTGGGGGCTTGTATGGAGGGGGAAGGAAACCTGATCTTCCAGCCAGAGTGTCCTTGACTCGGTCAGTTGATCGAGTCCTCCCATCGAGTTTATCCTCCTTTTCTCCCGTTTGATCGTTGACTCGGTCAGTAGACTGAGTTGTCTGACCGAGTGGGTCCTCCTGATCTTCATTATAGTCTCCATTTTGTTGTTGAGGGCAGTGTAGGAGCGGTCCATATTGTTCGTCATCTCAGCAAACCTCATGGTAACCTCCATCGCACTTTTTTCTTGGCTTTGTATAAGCTGTTGAATCATTGCCATCATGTCCGGTTCTTTGTTTGCAAAACCAGGAGGTGCGTTTTGGGTTGGCTGTTGCTGCTGAAATCCTTGCTTGTAATGAGGTTTGGGAGCGTAGCCCTAATTCTGGTTGTATGGAACAAAAGGTTTTTTATGGAGCAGCTGCTGCTGACGAGGGTACACTTGGTCCTGAGGATTGGCGACGTTAGTGCTTATGTAGGAAAAATTTGGATTAGCCTTGTAGTTGACAAATCCTTTGTTGTAACCCCCTGGTTCTGAATGTAGTTGAACTCCTTGAGTTTATCACTCTCCCCAACCTGAACTTGACTTTGCTCTTCTTCAGAGACATAGTGTATTTGCTTCTGCTGGCTTAGCATGAGCCTATCTATTTTGTCATTTAGAGCTTGGATCTGTTTCTTGTCCTCAAAATTAGAATTTCTTTGATAATTTTGGTCATAGTCCTCCGCATAATTACCATCAGACTGTGCTAGATTCTCAACCAATTCCCAGCCTTCTTCAACGCCCTTGTTCATAAAGTTCTTGTTGCTAGCGGTATCAAGGAGCATACGTATTTTGGGCAAAACGCTTCTGCAGAGAGTACTGAGGAGACTCTCGTTGCTGAAACCATGGTGAGGGCACTGCGAGGTGTAGCTCTTGAATCTCTCCCAAGCTTCATATAATGTTTCAGTATTCTTCTGGGCAAAACTGGATATATCATTACGGAGTCTGGTGGTTCTGGCGTTGAAGAAAAACTTGGCAAGAAAAGCCTTTTTGCACTGATCCCAGGTAGTGATAGATCCTGGTTGTAGAGTCTTCTCCCATTGGTGAGCCTTGTTAACCAGAGAGAAAGGGAACAGACGGAGCTAGAATCCATATTCATAAACTCCATTGATTTTTGTTAGGCTACAGAGCCTATCAAACTCGTCCAGGTGATCGAGTGGGTCTTCCATAGGCAGTCCATGGAACTTGTTGCTCTGAACCATGGAGATGAGGCCGCTCTTGATCTCAAAATTGTTCTGGTGGACAGGGGGAGCTATGATACCCTGACATTGTGTGTGGGTACGCGGAGCATCCCCTGCTCCAATAAAACGTTGCCTCCCTGGCTGAGGGTCCTATGAAGCAGGATGTTGGTTATTGACTCCCTGAGCACCTTGTTGCTGTTGGTTTTCCATTTCGAATGGTTGTTGTTGATCTTGGGGGACTCGGTCTCTTTGCTCACGATGCTGACGAGGTGACTGATTCATGTAATCAACGAGGTTCTGATTTCCTTTTGATTGTGTTTGCATGCAAAGATCAGGACTTGGTCAGAGAAACTCGGTTGAACAGACCGAGTAGGTTGACCGAGTAGTACCTGAAACAAAAACAAACAAAGGAAATTCAGAAAGTTAGTAAGTAGTGTAAAAATAAAAACTAACTTGATCTCAAGAAATTTGAAATCCTAAATGTAATAAACAATCACCCAATTGACAACGGCGCCAAATTGAAACAAGTATTTTACTAGTTTGAGAACACGGTTTCAATTGCCAATTACTCTAAACATGTCGGAACCCTAGTTTCACTACTCAGACATGCAAATTGAAAACGTATAAATCAAAGTAAAAGACATGTTCATAAAAAATGATGATAAATAACTTAAGAAAACGAATTCAATAAAAAGGTTGAGATTGCAGAATCAAAAATAGCAGAAAAGTAAAAGGAGGCTAAGAAAAACCGAGATTCAGATTCAAAGATAAAAGTTGTTCAGCTACCCCATTCGCTTATGCGGCTCGAATATATATAAGATCCTTACATATTCAACCTCATTCTATAAAAGGAAACTAAGTCAGTCGGTTGCATGACTCGGTCAGAATGACCGAGTGCTCTTGGTCGAGTCATGTTGTCTTTGGCTTTTGTCCCCTACTCGGTCAGGAGGTCGAGTTCTCTTCGTCGAGTGCGTGGACTCGGTCTGTCAAGTCGAGTCCCTTGTCCGAGTGATGAAGTCTTATGTCCGTGCATTGCACTCGGTTTGGGTACATCGAGTGCTTGATCGAGTGGTGAAGTCCTTTGTAGCATACTCGATTAGTTGCCCGAGTTCATCCCATCAAATTTAGAATTTTTGGTTGGATTAGTAGGTAAATCAAAGATTATTAACTGGATTTAATCTTTGATCGGTTTTCTGAAAATGTTGCAGAGTGAGAATTACTGCTGAACCGGACCTCTACGTTGCTAGTCTTAGACCGAGAAATCAACCCGAATTGCTAAGGTGAAGACGGAATTGTGTTTTCTTCCTATATAAATATATTTAGATGATTACTTAGTTTAAGGTTAAGCCGAGTATTCCTATATTATGAGTACCGTATTTGTTGATGAGTGTAATAATATTTATGAATATTATAAATTTGTTTATATAAAGAATATAGGAGTTTTAATGTGTGACGTGTGGTTTGTGAAATAAAATAAGAGCGGCTTTTATCATTTATTTTGTTATTGGATTTATCGGATTATTTATTGTTTCTATACTTATGATAACGGAAGACGTTGAATTAGATTATTGGAGTATTTATCTCATAGCGGATGATTAATAGAACAATATGATCCTAGATGAGGATCAACGTCCCTGAATGTTCTCCAATGGTTGTGATGAGTAGAGTGAACGGATATGAGTCCGGAACTGATGAAATGGAGTGAAGGTGATGAATCGGATTGAATGAGTGATATTCCAAAGGTGATGAGTAGCCTTTGCACACTCAGAGCTTGCTCCACGAGTGGGTGAAAACCAAACTCGGCTAGAACAAGGGGTGGATTGATGTGAAACGTCAAAGGATTATGAAGCGATCCAATGATTTCGAACTTGTCAAGGTGTGGATGATGATCCTTTACACCAGAGAAAAAGGCGATCAAACAAGAAAGAGTCTGAGAATAAAAATGTTTGATAAGAGTACAATGGAGTCTCAGCCTCAATATAAAGAGAATGAGGCGAGATTAGAAAGAGAAGACGAAATAAAGAGTGTGTGTTTACGAGACATGCCTCGGTAAACAGCACTCGGACCATGCAACATTAAAAGACAGTTTGAATTCAAAATAAGATAGAAAGATAAGAGATAGGTGAGGCCCATAATGTCTTCTAAATGGGCCTAGATGGATCAGTCTCAGCAAGTGACAAAGGTGACACATGAAACCCGCAAACCTCATTAAAAACCTTCTCTCGGAAAACCACTTGGGAAAAACCGAAGAGTAAGGGAAAAAGAATGTTAGTGTGTTTCATGGTCACTTGCCAAGCTCCTTGTGCATGAACCTTGACCAGAAAAGTCTTGGTATCATCTTTATAGCTCAAGTGATCCTCTTGAGTCATTGCTTGGCGGAGCAAAACTCTAAAAGCTTGGTGATATTTCATTGTTCGAGAGCAAATCTTGGGTCCGATAAGTGCTTTCCATGCTCCTTTAGATCTGTGCTCATCCATTACTTCATTTCCCATCCATGCTCCATGCTCCAGGTCCTTAGAGCTCTCCAGAATATATCATGCTCCCCCAGTTGAAAAGGATTTCTCCTCAAATTTGCTTTACCTGCCACAAATAACACTAAGTTAGAACCGTCAAAGAGTAACATTATGGGATGCTTACCTCGGAGATCAAGTTGATAGGCAATATTGATGATTCTTCTTGATAGGTGAAATGAACCATCAATCCTTGGCGTCCATACTCATTCTCCAACCTCAAAGATCATTTTTAAGTAAGGAAGAGGTATCTTATCGTGCATCAAAAAGACTCCAATTCCAGTCCTCGCAAAGCAACTAGATGAGATAATTATTGAGTCCGGTGGCTCCTCTTTTATTCCTGCAAAGTTGTCAACACTTTTGGCAAAGAGCAAGCATGTTATCACAGTCATGGAATCACTATAAACAAATAAACATATCTCAGCTTGAGTCAAAACATTATCCTTGTCATGTTTCCCTTTTACTTGTGTTTTACGACAATGATTTGATTCCAAATATTCCTTGAATAAATCCTAATTTTTCTCAGTCAATTCTGGAGATAATATATTCACTTTCACAGCTCTGAAATCATGAGAAAGAAATTGAGACACAGAAATACTTACCTAGATAATGTTCTTGGTGTATTTGGTTAACATAATCTCCACGGTAAATTGAAATGTTTTTGGATCTGGGGGCTCTTCTTGGATCAAGGCATTGTTAGTGACCAATCTGTCCACTTTAGAGGTTGACTTACACAATGATGGCTCTCCTGGTCGCCATTGATAATTTTGGAATGAACAAAATGATGAAAAATCTATTTTAGGTTCTATGGAGAACATGTGAAGTGAAGAGGTCCAAATCTTGTGGGGTAAATATCTTGAACGTCCTAGATAGTCACCAGGTCTTCAAATGTTGTTTTGAGATGCATCGCATATGGGTGGTAGTCCTATGGGGTCATCCGCTGGAAACACGTTCTTATGATCCTGCAAAAGACACGTCATCTCACTCGGCAGCACCGGTGTAAGGTTAGATACACAAGAAAATTTATCTAAAGAGACAAATATTTTATGATCCAAATATTCAGCATCATTAACCTTACTAACCATAGCAAAAATATTAACTTTCTTACCTTGCTCTTGATTCCCTTTGAGTTTAATTTTGTCAAGGTAAAACTCAGGAGCCGACAATGGCACAAGAGTAGTTTTTTTTTCTTGAAAAGATTTTGAACTCAAAATTGTACAATCTGCACCAAGAGAGAGCAAGTTAGCTTTCATTCATTTTTGAGAGTCTAGATAATTACCTCGGGTTTTTATTTGTGGTGAGGCATCTTGTGGTTTCTCCTTGATCACAATAATGTGTTCAGTTCTTGTTACTCTCTCTGATGGATCCATTGTTAAGCTCCGTGTGGATGTGATTCCGCCTAAGCCATTGCACACATCTAAGGTACCTGTATCTTTCTTGGTACTTAAGGGAAAAATCAAGTGCATTAAACTTGAAATTTCAACATTCAAAACAGGTTGTTTGAAGCTACGAGTGAAAATAAAATTATTCCAATATCGAATAAACTCGCAAGCTAAACTTACCTGAGTACCTTGTAAGATGTTACCAAACATTTCAGCTCGGAAAGCTTGTGAATGGGTTGACACCGCAGTAGGTAATTGATCGTAGACCAGAACTGCTTCAGCTTGAGTGAACCCTTTTAACACACGTGTTGTTGCTTCTCTAGGTGATTCTTGGAGTTTAACTTCTTGTGGTGATCCTGGTGGTTCTTCTTTGTTCAAGATGGTGTTGATGACATCTTGACAATATTTATTGGCTTTGGTATCAGCTTTGGTCTTCAACTGAATATGATCTTCATAAACTGCCTGAGGAGTCATCGGAACTAACACAATCTTTCTTCCTTGATGTTCAAACAAATAACGGTTTCTGAAGCCTTCATGCTGTACTCTTCTGTCTAATTGCCACGGTCTTCTGATATGATCCTAGGTGAGGATCAAGTCCCTGAATGCTTCTCCAAGAGGTTGTGATGATTGGTGACAAGGTGAGTGATGCGGAAGAGATGAAAGTTGAAGAACAATGGTTGGATCCGAGGAGTCTTGGGGGATTGATGCGAAACTTCCAAAGGGGATGGAGCACCTTCGGACTTTCAGGCTTGCTCTGGACGTGGGTGAAGACCCTAGACGTGGTGAACAAGGGGTGGATCGAAGTAAAACTTCCTAGGAGTGTGAAAGACCCTAAGACTTTCGGCTTGCTTGGGGTGAGTATGAAGATCCGATCACATTAAGCAAGGATTGAACAAACAAGTTTCAGAGAGTTTGAGAATATGAAAAGATGTTTGATAACTTAGAAATGAAGCCTTACATGAGTTTAAATCAGCAAGAGAGTAAAGAGAAAATCTCGAAAATAACATAACATTAAAACAAAGTTTGAACATAAAAATGACTCTTCATGTCTTTAAATTTCGGCTGACTCTTCTTGGACTTGGGCTTCCTTTATTTTGTGATAAGAGATAGAAGTGGGCTTAGGCTTTATCAAGAGGCTGATGAGTGAGTGATATGGCTTACCTCATTAAAAACCTTATTTGGAAAACCCAATGGGACAAAACCAAATGAAGGGAAAAAGAGTGTAAGTCATATCACCTCTCTTGATAAATGTTTAGGTGGCTTAGATCACAACCAAGGTGGCTGGATTAGCACACACCAAACTGCCCGAGATGGTGTTGAGAAGATGTTGACAAAGTTGTCTTGAATTGTTGAAGTGATCGTCTTAATATTCCCGGATCAAACGTTGTTGTTGAGCTAATCCATTTCTTCTTAGCTTCCTCGGCTACAAGCTGCTCCGGTTCAAGCTTCTCTTTCATTGTGCTTGGCATGATCACATCATCTTCCAAGGAGAATATGACTTGTTTCCATAGGTAGAACATCGCACAATACTTCATCTTCGTATTTCCCTATGGACAGAGGCACAAGGACCTGGTTCTTGACTTCCAGCTCTCCCTCATAATTAAGCCATTGCAGCTTATAAGGCTTAGCTCTCTTAATGACCGCTAGTCCGAGTTTTTCAACCATGGACTCACTCGCAACATTGGTGCAGCTACCCCCATCGATTATTAGACTGCAAACCCTTTCCTTCACTAGACAACGAGTGTGGAATAAATAACCACTTATCTTAGTCTCTTCCGGATTTTGTTTTTGTGTTGCCGGTTTAGTCATTCCTTGACTTTCAAATGGCATGTCTTTAGTAACTTGAAACTGGGATCCATCAAATCGAATTCTAGCTTGACCAGAATCTTCTTTATGCATGGTTGGTCGAAGAAAATGTCCTCCCTCGGTTGATTTGATGATCGGGTCCTTCAGTTTAGTTTTTGCAAGGTTGGCTTCGATCTTGGCTACAACATCTAGTGAAGTATCTCCAAATTTGTAGCTGTGTTCCCCTCTGCCTTCCTTCACACTTCTAGGCTTTCTTTGACTGTCATGAGACGATTTACCATTAGGTCTACAATAGTCATAGGCTGCTTCTTCTCTTTGTTGTCTCGGCTTGTCTCTCCATGGCTCTCTGCTTGGTTTTTCTTTTGGACGACCATGCCGTTGTGGATTTACTTTTTCAAATTGTCGGATCCTGGCTGTTAATCTTTTACACAACTTATGAGCCCTCTTAGCCATCATAGCCCCAAATCGTTCTTGTTCAGCATCATTGATGGATCTTTCTAGTTCAGCTCTCAGCTCTGCTCTCATGGTTGCCATACTCTCGTTCATTATGGCTCTAAGGAAATCAAGGAGTTGTTTATTGGAGTTTGAGGATTCCTCTTCATCATTGGTGGTTTTCCACCAAGGTACCTGTTCAAATCCAAACAAGTAACCAAGTAAAGATGCCCAAAGATAACACAACAAAAGAACTCGGCAAGCTTTCTAGAATTCGAAACGACTGTTTGACTTGATCGAACAGAATAAATTATCAAATCACGCTCAAAAATTCCAGAGATTATTTTAACAAATATTAGACTCAATTTAGGTTTCAATGCAACAGATTTAACGATTTTAGGGTTAACCAATGATTTTAAACAATTCTAGCAAGTTAACACGAAAATAACTTTTCAAATTCCGAGAACCTCTAGTTGCGACTGTTCGACGAAATCAACCTCGAAAAATTATTAAAACATGTTCAAAAATTCTAGATTCAATTTTAACAAATACTAGACTCTTTTTCGAAACAGATTCAACCGATCTCACGATTTTATCAGACAAAATGAATTTATGAAAATTCTAGCAATCATCAGACATAATCGATTCAAATGATCAGTGGAATATCAAAGGGTAAATCGTTTTGAATCGACACAACCTGGGTTGGAGAGAGCTCTGATACCACTTGATATGATCCTAGATGAGGATCAACGTCCCTGAATGTTCTCCAATGGTTGTGATGAGTAGAGTGAACGGATATGAGTGCGAAAGTGATGAAATGGAGTGAAGGTGATGAATCGGATTGAATGAGTGATATTCCAAAGGTGATGAGTAGCCTTTGCACACTCAGGGCTTGCTCCACGAGTGGGTGAAAACCAAACTCGGCAAGAACAAGGGGTGGATTGATGTGAAACGTCAAAGGATTATGAAGCGATCCAATGATTTCGAACTTGTCAAGGTGTGGATGATGATCCTTTACACCAGAGAACAAGGCAATCAAACAAGAAAGAGTCTGAGAATAAAAAATGTTTGATAAGAGTACAATGGAGTCTCAGACTCAATATAAAGAGAAGGAGGCGAGATTAGAAAGAGAAGACGAAATAAAGAGTGTGTGTTTACGAGACATGCCTCGGTAAACAACACTCGGATCATGCAACATTAAAAGACAGTTTGAATTCAAAATAAGATAGAAAGATAAGAGATAGGTGAGGCCCATAATGTCTTCTAAATGGGCCTAGATGGATCAGTCTCAGCAAGTGACAAAGGTGACACATGAAACCCGCAAACCTCATTAAAAACCTTCTCTCGGAAAACCACTTGGGAAAAACCGAAGAGTAAGGGAAAAAGAGTGTTAGTGTGTTTCATGGTCACTTGCCAAGCTCCGTCTGCATGAACCTTGACCAAAATGTCTTGGTATCATCTTTATAGCACAAGTGATCCTCTTGAGTCATTGTTTGGCGGAGCAAAACTCTAAAAGCTTGGTGATATTTCATTGTTCGAGAGCAATTCTTGGGTCCGATAAGTGCTTTCCATGCTCCTTTAGATCTGTGCTCGTCAATTACTTCATTTCCCATCCATGCTCCATGCTCCAGGTCCTTAGAGCTCTCCAGAATCATATCATAGAATTTCTTGCGTTATAAGTTACCTAGATTATGTCTTGTTGTGCAAATAAGAACTTGGTGTTACAGAAAGTTTTGATGAATGAAAATTATCAAATGAAGTTCAAAAATCAAAGCAACAATTTTTTGGGGTTTTATAGGGTTTTAAAAAGCTAAAACAAAAGACGAAAATTTTTTTATGAGCTTTTTTGGATTCTACAAAATTGAAACAACAAAACTTATGAAAATTGATTTTTATGGGTTTATATGAAGAAATTGAAAACCGAATTGAAACTAATGAAAGCGAACAAAATAACCTGATAGATAGGAGCTTTTGAAGCTCTGATACAAGATGGTGTAGGCACGATGTTTCTACACTTCACTTAAAAGAAACCAGAGCACAATATCGACGGAGATACTCCAGGTGGAACACCAAAGAGATAAGAGACCTAAAGACACCGCAAAATCAAAGAGAGTTGCTCCAACAAGCATACATACAACCAAACAAGAAGCACACACCTGCCATGGAGAACAAGAATGTTCTCAGCCAAGGAGAATTGTGCTAGCCAAGAGCTAACCCAGAATGAAGAATTGTTCAAACAAAGGCTAAGACGTCCATAGGAGAAGAGCCACCAGCAATTAACATTACAATGGATCAGAAACAAGCTCAAGACACAATGCATTCCATATTGCTTAAGGAAGCAAAACATGAGACACCCATACAACCTTACATGAGCAATACTGTACCAGGTAAAACACACGTGAGCTCTATGCCTCCTGAAGACAAAAATCAAATCTTGTATGACAAGTTTAAACAGTTTCCAACCCCTACGGTAAATCTTTCTCTATACCAGCATGCTTTTAATGATTCCATGACGGGATTGATGCACTTTTCTTTTCCAAGAGATAGTGACTCAGGTCTAGGAACCAAAGGATATCACACTGCACCTAAAGAAGAAAAATCTGAGCAGAGAATTGTTCAAACAACGGTTGATAAACAGATAAATTCTGAAAATACTTATATTGTTCTTTATAATTCCATTATCAGAATAATGCACTTGTCTTGTCTAGAATATGCCGAAACAGGTTTAGGGATTAAGGAGAAACAATGGGCCTATGGAGTAACAAAAATCTTAGTTTCTGACCAGAAACAAGACCGAGGAAGCTCTAATCCCTTACAAATCGAATCACAAGACCAGGAGCATGTCAAAGTAGTCAAAGCTTCTTTTTTGTTCAAAGATGATCCACCAGATGCATTGCTTATGTTCAAACAAAACTACAAGCACCAGCGAGGTAAGTCTCTATACCTTAAACCACTATCTGGTTATAATTCTTCTTATTTTGATGCAAGACATGGGAAAAACAGAGTAGAAAATCTTCTAGGACCCCATCAGTTCAGAGAAAGCTCAGAACGAAAGACAGTGCAAACGATGATGCATAGACAAGAAACTCGCCAATCAAACTACCTAGATCATCTCCCCCCTTTGATTAACCCTTTAAACCCAACAAGTAACTACTCAAGCATGCTTAAATGAATCATCAAAGCAAGGTTTAAGTAATTCATAGATTGCATAAAATATAGAAGAAAAGGTTTAGAGATTACAAAGTAACAAGAGATTGAAGGAGAAAAGAGTTGGTGATCTTCTAGGGCTTCCACGAGCAAGAGGGCTTGGTGCGGCTCCTCTGGTCGTCTCTAGGGTTTCTGGAGGTTCTCTCTAGTCTCTTTGACCGAGGTTGACAGGTCGTCACTCGTTGGCTTGTATCTTCCAAACGGCTGAATGGATTGCTATGATTCTTGGCCGAGGTGAATCTTGACTCTTCCAGCTTTCTAGGGATTTAAAGATCTCTAAAATTTGTCCACGGGAAGGGCTTCAACTAATGCAAAACTTCTGATGCTCGGAAACTGCCTTAAAACAGGTTTTGCTCCTTTTTGTGTCTTTTTCCCCTAAAACCTGTTAAAGCTCTTTAAAACTAGAAATACTCGATAATAGTCTATTTAGCCTTGAAAACACACCAAACTCTTCATAAAACAATATGAAAATGATACTAAAAATAGGTAAAAATACGATGTTATTAGAAGAAAAACTTAACGCTAATCAAATGCAGACACGAGAAGATCTTCATCAAACTAACTTCAAAGGGGTTCCAAGAAGAATATCACAATCTAGAGCAATTGAAGGAGTCAGGAATTATGCAATTTGCACGAGTGTTTTATGTTTATTTTGTAGGGTTTTTTTTTTAATTTTTTATTTGAGTCTTAGAAGTCCCAGCATTTTGTAACGTAGAATCTAGAGTATTCATAGTTTTTATTTCTTTTCTTTTATGTAATTTTCGGCCAAGAGAAGCCACCTGCTGTCGAGCGCTTTATAAGCTCCTTCTCAGCTTGTAAAATTTCAACCAATTATAAATAAAGATTGAACTTTCTTCTCGTTGAGAAAACCCTAGCTGCTTCCTCCTTTTCGCGTGAGACTCACTTGAAGAGAAAGCTCGACTTATCAAAGCTTTGTCACCAGCTTTGTGGTGTCACTCGCTCCACTGTTACTCTATTCATCGTTTCATCTCATTGCTGAACTCTGAGTGAGTGTTACCACCCTTAGAAGAAGCCCCATATCGATCCACTTCACTCCATCACTCGTCAAGCAGAGAGCCTGTTCTCACCAGCTGCTCGGCCCCATCACTATCCCCAGAAAACTGCAGATCCCCATAACCGAATTAGGCGGTTGTAAACTCATCATGACTTCTATCTTAGCCTTGTCAACTTCAATACTCTTCTCAGATACCTTGTGCCCAAGCACTATCCCATCTCGGACCATGAAGTGACACTTCTCCCAGTTGAGAACAAGATGCTTCTCCTCGCACCTTTTCAATACCCTGCATAGATTAGCCAAACAAACAGAAAATGAACTCCCATACACAGAGAAATCGTCCATAAATACTTCCATAATATCCTCAATAAGGTGAGTAAATATAGACATCATACAACGTTGAAATATTGCTGGAGCATTACACAAACCGAAGGGCATGCGGCGGTACGCAAAAGTGACATAAGGACATGTGAATGTCGTCTTCTCCTGATCGTCCGGGTGGATAGGGATCTGGAAAAATCCTGAAAAACCATCTAAAAAACAGTAATATGGATGGTTAGCTAGACGCTCTAGCATCTGGTCAATAAATGGTAGCGGAAAATGATCCTTGCGCGTAGCAGCATTCAATTTCCGATAATCTATACACATCCTATGTCCGGTTACTGTCCTAGTCGGTATCAGTTCGCTCCTATCATTTCTAATCACTGTGATACCTCCTTTCTTAGGAACTACATGCACAAGACTGACCCATTTACTATCAGATATCGCATAGATAACACTAGCCTCTAGAAGTTTCATTATCTCTTTCTTGACGACATCCTTGAGATTCGGGTTTAACCGTCTCTGATGCTCGAGAGAAGTCATAGATTCATCCTCTAGGTGTATTCTGTGCATGCATAAGTCAGGAGATATACCAGTGATATCATCTAGTGAAATTCTAGAGCCTTCCTATACTTCCTCAATTCACACAAAAGCAAGGTAATCTCTACATTATTCAAATTCGCATTCACTATAACGGGATATGTGGAGTTCGGACCAAGAAAAACGTACCTGAGCCCTGCTGGGAGGGTCTTCAACTCAAGTTTTGGAGCTTTCAGCTCGCTCCAAGAACCTCCGAATGTTGAACTTTCCGGAGCAGGTGCTCCCTACGCTGGCTGGGGTGCTCCCTGGACCTCAATTTTTGTGTCTTCTCCCAGACTCAGAAAATTGTCTTCTCCCTCCACTCTGATGTTAGAATCCAGAAACTTAACAAATCCATGGGTGTCTTCACTCAGAAAACCGTGCTCACCCTCGGGTTTAGTCAAAGCGACTTCTAGAGGATCACTTGCTAAGATCTCTTCACCCACATCATCGGACATATCTGATCCATCATGGATCACAAAAGTCTGTCCATCGATCATCGGTTTCTTTGAAGCTTGCTCATCTCAAACCGAACTAACATATCTCCAAGACGGAGATCCACTATGCCTTTTTCGACATCAATAATAGCACGAGCCATGCATAAGAAAGCTCTACCCAGTATCAGTGGGTCCTTGGGTTCTTCATCAAGTTCCAGAACCACAAAATCGGTTGGGATAAGTGTATCCCCAATCCGGACTTGAAAATCTTCGATAACACCAACAATAAGCTTTGTAGACTGCTCCGCAAAAACCAATGAAATCTTGGTAGGCTTGAACTTGGTGAAACCCAGACGCTTGGCCACAGAATATGGCATCAGATTCACACTGGAACCTAAATCACACAAAGAACAAGCAAACGTGCAAGGTCCTATCTTCACCGAGATAACAAACCTTCCCGGATCACCTTTTTTTGTCAACACCTTACTCTGAAGTATGGCGCTGCACTCCTTAGAAATAATCATCATATTCTCTTCCTCAACAACCTTTCCAGCAACTAAATCTTTCATGTACCTCTTAAGCGAAGGCATCATTTGTACGGCATCAACCAAAGGAAGCTTCACCGTTAAATCCTTTAACATCTCCTTGCACTTAGCATCCTCCAAATCTTTGCGAGATTTCTTAGGAGGCACTGGGTAAGGTACCCCGGGTACATAAACTCGCTCTGGCAAAATTTCTGGAGTTTTCAGAATTTTCACGGGAATACCCTATCGGAGCGGGTGCTCAGTGCTGAGCGGGTCCTCGCTGGATTTTTCTTCAACCCCGTTTGGAACAGTTTCCAGAGGTGTCCCTGAGCTTGAGCCAATGTCTACATGTCCATCTTTCACGGCGAAATCGCTTCCTTGAGCCTGATGCTCGGAAATTTTCTCCTTAGCCTTTTCGTGGAAGCTTGTCATCGTAGGTGGTGCCAGCAACTTTCCACTCCTCAACTCTACATCATTCACATGATATTCATTCCTGGGCAGTTTACCTTTACCTGGGAGAGCTCAAGCTGGTCTCTTGATAGCCTCGACGATTTGAGCCACTTGTATATCTACCTTTTTCACATGCGCGGTAACAGCCTCATACTTCGCATTCAGGTTAGTGTACATGTGATCTACCTTGGCATTAATCTCAATAGATGCCTTCTGTTGGTTAACCATCAGTTGCTGCATAAGACTCTTCAGCTCAGCTTGAGATGTAGGCGCGGAGACAGCTTGTGGTGGTGTAGCGAATTGGGCTTTTTGTTGTTGGTTTCCTCCTTGGAACCGATTCTGATTCTGATTAGGGACATACTGCTTCCTCTGAGTGTTGCTGGAGTAAAACTTCTGGAAACCCTGAGCTTGTGGCAACTGATTCATACCTCCTTGTTGCGGATAAACTTGGTCTTGTGGGTTCTCGACATTGGTGCTACGGTAGGAAAGGTTAGGGTGGCTCCGATAATTTTGATTGAACCCTCGGTTCTGGACATACCCCTGACCACTGACATAGTTAACCTCCTGTACTCCAGCTTCATCATCTTCTTCAAACTCTTGAGATATAGGCACAGCCCCATTCTCTTCCACAAATTTGACCGGTCTTTGACTCTCGCGTAGGAGTAGGTTTACCTTTGCTGTCGGCTCATCAATCTTCTGAGTGTCCACACTATTGACTTTCCTGGATCTATCATACTCAGGATACCTGTTGCTGGAGCTTGAAGCAAGGTTCTCAATCAGCTCAAAAGCACCATCTCTAGTCTTGGTCATAAAAGACCCATTACTCGCGGCATTCAAGGCGTTGCGGTAATCCCATTCAACTCCATCATAAAATATACCCAGAATCTGTTCATCCTTAAAACCGTGATGAGGACATTCCCTACGGTATTCCTTTAGTCTTTCCCAAGCTTCACAGAAAGCTTCACCAGAATGTTGTTGGAAAGAAGATATCTTGTTTCGTAGAGCGGCTGTCTTGGATTTAGTGTAGAAGTGGTCCAAGAAAGCGGCTTTAACTTCATCCCATGTCCTCAAAGAAGCAGCTGGCAATGACTTCAACCATCTCTGATCCTTATCAGCAAGTGAAAAAGGAAACAGCTTGCACTTCAGAAACTCACTCGGAACCCCATTCGAACCGGTAGTGCTGCAGATTTCTTCGAAGTTTTCGATGTGATCCATCGGTATCTCAGCTGGTAGTCCGTGAAAAAGGTGTTGTTTCACCAATGAGATCATCTGAGGTTTGATCTCAAAGTCTTGTCTCTGAATTGTTGGAGAAACAATAGCTGAACGGTTTTGATAAAACGCATGGGGGTTTTCCGAATCCCCTATACCCGGTTGTGCTAGCGGAACTGGCGGTTGATCTCTTCTCAACGTAGCAATCTGATCCCTTAGCAACTGTAACTGAGCAGCCATACCATTTTCTTGTTCAGCCATAATGACCGGAGGAGCTGTACTTCTCTTTTGACGTTCAAGGCGAACTAACTCTTCGTTGGTGTGGATGACTAAATCTTCGGTGCAATTTCTTCTTGTTCTTCTACTGGTCATGCACCTGACACATACTAGAAACAAATAAAAATTGAGCTTAGTAGTTTCTTAGACTGAAAATAAAATCAAAAATCAAAGGTAACGCAATTGGTCCCCGGCAACGGCGCCAAAAACTTGATACACAGAGTTTTAACCCAAAATAATTCTGCAAGTGCACAGACAATCGCAGTAGTATATAGGGTATCGAATCCACAAAGACCAAGGCTACACTATGAAATTATAGATTTTATTTTAAAGCTAAGACAAAATAAAAAGGTTTGTAATTTTCGGGACAAAAGCAAGTAAATAAATCGGTGTAAAAATAATAAAAACAAGCACTAGGTTAAGGTGTTTCACCGGTGATTCAGAGACAAGGCTGAGCAACTATTCAAGGGCTAAGTAACTACCGGTCTATAACTCAAACATAAAATCAATATCGCCCCATTGTCGTGATGTATCAACAACTTTATCTAACAACCTAGACACCGAAACTGTCGTTTGGACCTAGCGAGGTTGATAAGCACTAACGAGCTGGTTCAATCTCTTCACAATCAATCGCAACAATCAACTGTCGTTGGTTACGCACCAATTGCTCACCAATGATTTATCTAGCAAAATAAAGCACTGTCGTGAATAAGTTTAACCTAAAATCATAGACTAGGTGATCAAGCTAATCTAAGCATTAAGAATCCCTATTGGTGAAGACATTATAAATTCCAATACCTATTTGTGCTCAGCCATTAACATCCTAAATCACCATTGAAAACTGTAACCTAGCTAAGGATCTACTCACACATGGCGAAATCAAACACAACAAAGCAATAGAATGAATCCATGATATTATTAAAGAGATTAGGGTTCAGAATTCTTCTCAAAACAAAGTTGTGGTCTCTTTTCCTTCAAATCTTACAAAGAAATAAAAATCTGTATGTGATGTTCTTAGCAAAAGCGTAAGTGTGTCTCCTCAAGAAAAATAGAAGAAAAAACGATATATACAGGTCTGGAGGCGGCTGGGTGAAGATTAGGGCGTCCTTGGCGAAAAAATAGGAAAGTTGGGATTTTCCCTTATTTGCTCCGTCAGGTCGTCGTGAGCGGGTGCTCAGGTCTGAGCGAGTGCTCAGGTCTGAGTGGGTGCTCAGCGGGTGAATTATTGACTTTTCTTCAATTTCTGCTAAGTTCCTCCCAGAAGCTCCAATCTTCATCCTTAGCCATCTTTTGACCTGTAATGACTCAAAATAAAACTAAACGACTCGATAAAGACTCGAAAACAACTGTTAGAATGCGCCAAAAACGCAACACATCAATCATCATAGGGAGTTTTTCCAGCCATAGCAAAGAGGTTAGCCTTCTTACCTTGCCTTTCCTTTCCCTTAAGTTTAAGTTGATCAAGATATACTTCGTGTGGTGGCAAAGGCACTAAGGTAGTCTTTCTTCCTTTGTACTCGAAGGAATACTTGTTGGTGAATCCATCATGGGTCACTCTTCGGTCGGATTGCCACGGTCTTCCTAGAAGTATATGTCCGGCTTCCATAGGTAAAATATCACACAATACCTCATTCTTGTACTTGCCGATGACAATAGGATCCTCTACTTGGTGCTTCACCCTCATTTCTCCTTTATCATTGAGCTATTGAAAATCATAGGGTTTCAGATGCTTCTTGATACTTAACCCTAGCTTGTTGGCCATCACTTCACTAGCCCCATTCATGCAACTTCCTCCATCGATGATGAGACTACACACCTTATCTTTGACAAGACATCGCGTATGGAACAAGTTCTCAAGTTTCTCCAACTCCTTGGTCTTAGGTTGTACAGTTAGAGTCCTTAAAGCCACAAGTAGTTCCCCTTGAGCTGGAAGATCCTCCGTGTCGTCTTCTGTTGGTTTGATCTCCAGCAGCTCCTCTTCGGACTCATACTCCCCATTGCTTTTAAGAACCATAAGACGCTTGTTAGTACATTCACTCGCATAATGCCCCATTCCTTGACATTTGTAACACTTGATGTTGCTTTTCTTTGTCTCCATATTGGCTTTATCTCCTTGTTTGGCAACAAATGGTTTGGCCTCTAATCGGGTAGTGGTAGACGGATAACTATCCCCTTGAACTTTTGGTTTCGCATCCCTCGGATAGCTTCCCCTTGCATAGTTGCTTCCTCCAGCTCCAATGTAGGATCGCGTAGTACCTCTCCTCTTAAGTTGCTGTTTTATAAGTATTGCTTGATGTAACATCTCTTGTAGATCAACATGTGGTTGCATCTCCAACCGATCTTGAATGTCGCGTTGCAACCCTCCTAGAAACCTTGCCATCGTAGCTTCCCTATCTTTTCTTACATCAGCTTTGATCATTAAGGCTTCTAGTTCTTGGTAATAATCCTCCATGGGCTTTCCTCCTTGTACAAGCTTTCGGAGTTGGTTGTGGAGCTCTCGATAGTAATAGCTGCGAACAAAGCGCTTGCGCATGATAGTCTTTATTTCTGTCCATGTCTCAATCAAGTTCTCTTGGTTTCTCCTTCTTGAAGTTATGAGTTGGTCCCACCTGCTTAGAGCATAGTGAGTGAATGTTTTAACTGCTACTCTCAGTCGATTGGCTTCCTTATAAAACTGACAATCAAAGATCATCTCGATCTTCTTTTCCCATTCCAAGTAGGCATCGGGGTCGCTCTTGCCTTGGAACTATGATATACGTAATTTGAGACTTCCAAATTTATCCTGGGGTGGACTCCTCTCCTCTCTAACCCATCGGTGTCTCCTATGGCTGCTTCGAGATGAGTTACTATTGTAATCTTCCGCATCAATATCCCTTTGTCTTCGTGGTAGGTCTCGGGGTAGGTCTCTTAGGATATCTTCTTCTCGCCTTGCTCGCTCCATATTTTGGGCTTTGTTTCTCGCTGGATTGGTTCTTTGAGGGTTCATGTACTCAGTGATTACTGGGATGGTCTCATCTCGCAAAGAGTTGATCTTCTCATTCATCACCTTTTCCATTCTCTTCGTAAGAGCTTCAAGGAAGATTTTGTTGTTGTGGTTGCTTGCTCCTTCCTCAGATTCGGACATCTTGACCTGTAAAAATAAACGACACTACACCAGTTCTTTGGACAGAAATCAGATTGAAACACACAAAAACTCAAAAATGACTCCTCAACTGCCAAAAGACCCTAATCACGACTGGTCAAGAAAATCGGACTCAAACAATTATCAAATCAACTCCAAATATTCCAGTTTTAATTTTAACAAATAATAGACTCATCCTAGGTTCAGATGCAATTGATCTCACAATTTTATCGCAAACCATGAATTAACAAAAAGTCAGCCAAGATCGATAAAAACCACTCAACTTCTCGATAATGGCTCTGATACCACTTGATGCGATTCCCGTTGAAAATCACGCCCAAGCTCAATACCGTGAAGTCAAGAGGTTGGAGATCTCAAGCTAGACTCGACAAACGAGCAATCTAGCAAGAGAGATGGTGGTAGATTGATGATAAAGTGGATCGAATGACGCCACGACAAGACGCGGAAAAAACTTGCCAATAAGTCGATTAATCTTCGGATATACACACCGAAAGATCTAGTGGAACTATGGATAAACACACTACAGAACCGAGGGTGATCAAATGATAAACACACCTACGATCAGATCGAACAATTGGAATCACTCTAATGTTCTAAGTCGGAATCACTCCAACGAAAAGATATAAATATCAAAGATAATTTTATTCAAAAGAAGTTTAAGAAAAACAACCAAGTCTCGACATACATATAAAAAATGAGGAGGCGAAAGAGAGAAGACAAGAAGCAATAAAGAGTGATTGTTTACGATACATGTCTCGGTAAACAACATTCGGACCATGCAAATATAACTCACACAAGTTCAAATTCAAATGAGAAAAATATAGAAAGAAGATGGTCCTAGTCTCGACATAAGATGGGCCATGGATCAGACCTAGCATAAGGCAAAGGGAAACATGAGGCCCATGCACCTCATTAAAAACCTTTCTCGGAAAACCACTTGGGAAAAACTGAGGATAAAGGAAAAAGAGTATGCATGGAGCTCATGGCCATATGCTAAGTATCTTGGGCGTGTATCTTGTCCGGTCTGGCTTTGATACGGTCTTGAAAGCGCAAGTGATCCTTCGGATTAGTCACTAAGGGTAGTGAAACTCTAAATGCTTGATAAAAAGTCTTGTTCCAGAAACGTTTCAAGATTCTGGTGATTACTCTCCAAACTCCTTTTGCTCCGAGCTTGCTTCCTTGGTTGACCTTGACTTCAGCTACTTGTGCTTGGTTCTTATGAACTAAACCGAGTTCAATGAACTAAACCGAGTTCATTTGATATCAAGCAACGAAAACAAAGAACACCGGCTAGTCGCCAACTATCTACTGCGAGGTGACATTGTTCTTAAACTTGACTGTTTCTTTATGATTTTCCATCCTCGTCTCATTCTTATTTTCCCACTGAAGACGGTGTGATTTAAGTCTGGGGGAAGGATGTTCCATCCTATAATAATGCTACTTTCTATTTTGTTGACTTGAGACCTTTTTCCACTTTTTACATCGATAAGTTTTCTTATTTTATCGAGTCAATTTTCTTTTTGTTTTCTTGAGTCAAAACTTTGTAGGAAATGATGACCCTATGATATGATGATTTTGATCTTATATATATTCTGATTTATTTCCTAAGGAAAAGTTTTGCAGAATTCGTTAAAAAATGAGCAATACATAGAAACTCACTGCAGAACCTCTCCCCCAAAGTTTCATCTTACGGAGACTTGGTTGGATCTGATGTTAAATCCATTTTATTTGAACCTTAATACTGACTTTAATTCTCCTTTTTACCACTCTCTGCTAATCCTGAATGGCCACTCATTTTCAGTGGTTCTTACCCTTAAACCATAACCTTTCTATTCAGACCTCACATTGTTCTCTTTTTCTTTCTCGTTTGGCAGATATGACGTAGAAACGCGAGAGAAAAATTTCCGACACAGTTTTTGATACGATCCTCCCAATGAATTGACACTTTCAAGGGGTAAAACGAAAGAAAAGGATAAATGGATAGATGATGGATCAAATGGTCTCACAGGAGATGCGGAATAGCTTCTGATATGCCTCAATGTCTCCTAGGATATGACACACCTAGACAAGACAAGGTTTGATTCTTTCGGATATGACACACCGAAACAGAACCGAGTTGATTGTTGGATATTACACACCAAGCAATCGAAAGTTCTCAAAGAACTGAAGAGAATCACTCTCAAGTTTGATAAAAGAAAAGTTGATCAATTCTCCAAAGAGTTACACGAAATATAAGGAAAGAAAGCTTCAAAACTAAGCCAAGCAACAATAAATTGTCTTGGAATTAAAAAGAGAAATAAAAAGAAATATGGAGAGTTTGAATGTGAAATGGACTCTTGAGCTTCAATTTCGTCTCTCCCCCTTTTGGGCTTGGTGGACTTATATCAGATTCTAAAATGGACCATAAGCTTAGAGAACCAATTTTGCCTCATTAAAACCTTTCCTGGAAATCCCATTGGGATAAAACCAATGATAAGGAAAAAGAGTACAAAAATTGTCTCAAGCCCATTTAAGAATCTGTAACATCACTGTGGTGACGGGAGGTTCTTCCTGTTGAGGAATTATCTTGTCAAGTAGGTCTCCAATTCCCTTCTTGATTTTCCCAGCTCTTGCCCGAGTTATAGGTCCAACTGGTACAGCTATGTTCTTCTTAGTCTCAAACTCTGGTTGAAGCTCCGGTTCAAGCTCAGCTACAAGTGAAGTCTCCTTGGTGCTATCCATGATCGCATCAGTTTTCTAGCCACTGAAGACAGAGGCTTTGGAGAACTAAAAAGAGAATGTGACGATTTGTTCTAGAGACTATTCTACCTTGGAATTCGACATAAATAGGTACCTATTTCGTGCATATGAGACTTGTGTCAATACGTACCGTTTCCCCCTTTCGACAAAAAAAAAAAAAGAGAGGATGAAATGATATTCTTTTGAGTAAAAGGGTAAGAAAATTTCCAATGACCCCATTATTTTACTTTGAAAGAAATGATCAGACGAAGGTTAGAAGCGAGGTTAGGAAAATTTCTCGTGATACCATTATTCGCCTACACCTTTGGTAAAAAAAAAGGAAAAAAGAAAAATGAAAGGAAAGGAAACGGTTACGAGACAAAAGAATCTCATAGCACAGGTAATCCCAACGAAGATGGATCGCTTTTAAAGAAGATATGGAGTTGTTTGCAAAGAATCCCACAGAAAAATCTAAGTCTGGGGGGAACTAAAGGAAGAAAAAGAAGAAAAGGTGATATGATTATGGCCAGCCAGGACGAGGAACCTATGCAACATGGAGACGCCAAAGAGGAGCAAAGGCAGCAGCTTGAACCGGAGCTACAAGGAGCTGAAGATTTATGCATTTCTCCGGGTCCTATCACTCGGTCTAAGCAAGAGAAGCTCAAGACCACTTTGCAACATCTCCTCAACACCATCTCGGGCAGTTTGGTGTGTGCTAATCCAGCCACATTGGTTGTGATCCAAGCCACCTAAACATTTATCAAGAGAGGTGGTATGACTTACACTCTTTTTCCCTTCATTTGGTTTTGTCCCAATGGGTTTTCCAAATAAGGTTTTTAATGAGGTAAGCCATATCACTCACTCATCAGCTTCTGGATAAATCCTAAGCCCACTTCTATCTCTTATCACAAAATAAAGGAAGCCCAAGTCCAAGAAGTGTTCAGCCGAAAATCTCAAGACATGAAGAGTCATTTTTATGTTCAAACTTTGTTTTAATGTTGTGTTAATTTCGAGATTTTTCCTTTACTCTCTTGCTGATTTAAACTCATGTAAGGCTTCATTTCTAAGTTATCAAACATCTTTTCATATTCTCAAACTCTCTGAAACTTGTTTGTTCATCCTTGCTTAAAGTGATCGGATCTTCATCCTCACACCAAGTAAGTCGAAAGTCTTAGGATCTTTCACACTCCTAGGAAGTTTCATCTCGATCCACCCCTTGTTCACCGCGTCTAGGGTCTTCACCCACCTCCAGAGCAAGCCTGAAAGTCCAAAGGATCACCATCCCTTTGGAAGTTTCGCATCAACCCCCCCCCCCCCAAGACTCATCGGATCACTCCTTGTTCTTCACCTTTCATCTCTTCCGCATCACTCATCTTGTCACCAACCCTCAAAACCTCTTGGAGTAGCATTCAGGGACTTGATCCTCACCTAGGATCATATCAAGTGGTATCAGAGCTGACTCCACGCCAGGTTGTATCTCTTTCGATCTGTGATACCTTTTCACATTCCGATCTGTTTATCTGCTGACTGTTGGAATTTTCGTAAATTCGTCTTGTCTGATAAAATCGTTAGATCTGTTGAATCTGCGTCAAAAAAGAGTCTATTATTTGTTAAAATTGATTCTAGAATTTTTGAACATGTTTTGATAATTTTCCGAAGCTGATTTCGTCGAACAGTCACATTTAGAGGTTATCAGAATTTGAACAGTTATTGTCGTGTAACTTGCTAGAATTGTTTAAAATCATTGGTTAATCCTAAAATCGTGAAATTTGCTGCATTGAAACTATGATTGAGTCTAGTATTTGTTAAAATTTACTCTGGAATTTTTGAACGTGATTTGATATTTTAATCTGTTCGATCAAGTCAAACAGTCATTTAGGATTCTAGAAAAGTTTCTGAGTTTTCTTTGTTGTGTTTCTTTGGGCATTTTTACTTGTTACTTGTTTGAATCTGAACAGGTACCATGGTGGGAACCAGCAATGGTAAAGAGGAATCATCAAACTCCAACAAAGAACTCCTTGATTCCTTAAGAGCCATAATGGACGAAAGTATGGCAACCATGAGAGCTGAATTAGAAAAATCAAGAAGAGCACGGAAGGAACAAGAGGTTAAACCAAAGCCACCAGACAACACATTGAGAACAACTTGGAGCAGCCCACATAAAATCTCTCTTACTCCAAAATCCAAATATGTGCTTTGTTCTGAATATCATTCGGCTAATGAACTCTTTAAATTTTCAGGAAAAAGAAGCTACCTAGAGTGGGAAACAAATATGGAAGATTGGTTTTACTATAACCACATCCCAAGAGAAAAGAGGATAGCTCATGCAATTCGCCAACTCACAGGAGAAGCTTATCAATGGTGGATACGAAAGGTTGATGATCGCTGGAATTACAAGGAGCCCCCTATCACCTCGTGGAGAGATCTTAAGGAACTAATGAGGAATAAGTATGCACCAAATGGTTTAGTTCCAAAATAAGCTTACAGTCCTCAGCCAAAGGAAGTATCTAAGAATGTTCTAAATGAGAAAATGAAGGCTAATGTAACCTCTCAACCAAAGAAGGTCGCGGAACAAGTCGTGGTTCACAAGCAAAGCCTAAATCCATCAATTGAAACAAGCAATGAACGTCCAAAGAAATGTAAGTCCTCTGACCTTTCAAAATCCAAGGAAGTTACTTGTTATAACTCTCGTAAGAAAGAACATTTTTCCAACACTTGCCCGGAAAAACAAGAGCCGAATATCTCTTCATTAGGATCAAAACTGAGTTCACCAAATTCAAATGGTGGGGTAGTTAATCAAAGTTTAAAAACTTCCAGTTCTTGTATAATGCACTTGGTCTTGTCAAAGGATGATGATTCAGGTCATACTCTGGAGCATAAGGATGACAAAGCTGAAGGAAACATAAAAAAGAAGAATCCACATTCAGTGTCAACCACTTCAAAAGCTTGCCAAGATAACAAGACTGAGCGAAATGACTATGAAAACTGTTTGGTGAGTATACCATATCCAACACCGGCGGGCTGTGTTTCAAATATCACCTTCTTCAAAGCTGAAATGTTACCAAACATCCTACATGGTACTCAGGTAAGTTTAGCTTTCGAGTTTATTCGATATTGGAATAATTTCACATTCACTCGTAGCTTCAAACAACCTGTTTTGAATGTTGAAATTTCAAGTATAATACACTTGATTTTGTCTTTAAGTGCCGAGGAAGATACAGGTAACTTAGATGTGTGCACTGACCTGGTAGGAACCACCTCAACATGGAGCTTAACAATGGATCAAAAGGAGAAGCCACCAACTGTTTCACCACCAATCAAGACCCAAGATTGTACAATGGTGAGTTCAAAATATTTTCAAGAAGATAAGACTACTCTTGTGCCATTGCCGGTTCATGAGTTTTATCTTGACAAAATCAAACCCAAAGAGAATCAAGAGCAAGATAAGAAATCTAATCTTTTTGCTAGGATTAGTAAGGTTAATGATGCTGAATATTTTGATCATAAAATATTTGTCTCTTGGATAAATTCTCTTGTGTATCTAACCTTGCACCGGTGCCACCGAGTGAGCTTAACAAATTTTTGCAGGACTTGTCTTTAGGGAACAACTCACGGAAGCTTCCCTTTGATAACTTCCACGACTACAGTGTGATCCTGAGATATGATAATAAGATTCTTGTTAAATTCAAAGAAAACAGAGGACAAAGGATTAATGAAGCACTCGAGAACTACCAAGCTGATTTGGGTGCCAAAACCTTTGCTGATATTGGCGAAGAAACTATTTACTTATGCAGTTTTTCCTCACAAGGAGTCTGAAGAATCTATACAAATTCATGCCATGATCGTTCTGAAGAAACAAGGACTTCATTTCAGCATCAAAATAAATTTAAAGGGCTTAACTTTGATAATATTACATCCGGGTCATATGGATGAATTCTTGATTACTAACATGGAATTTTCTTTTTGTCTTGTTAGGATAAAAGCAAGAGATCCTAAGGCTTACAAGAAAAAGATCTTTGAATTAAAGAATAGAAATGCAACTAAGGACATTGCAGGAAACGGCAAGCATGGGAACGCAGTCAAATTTTCTTCGAATTTCAAAGATGAACCACCAGATGCATTGCCTATGCTCAGAGATAAATCACTTGAACTCGACAAGGTAAGTATCTTTGTTTCCAAGAATCATTTTATCCCTGATCACGCAGATATAATTCACTTGTCTCTGTCACAAGAGCCAAACAAAGGTTTTAGGGTAGTCTTGAAACATACAAGAAGAAGTGAAAAGAGAGAGGACGTAAAGAGAGAGGAAGACCTCCACGTCACGGCGAAGGAGCAGCCAGAAAAGGAGAAAGTATCCAATGAGTTAACTTGTGAACACAAACATGAGAATCATATCGTCTTTGATCCAGGAGCACCCGTTGAAGCATTTCCTTATGACATGGGAAACAAGATAGGTAAGGAAATTGTTGTGCCTGATGCAACAGTTCAAAGGTATGCATTTCTTTTTGTTCCTAAATCTAAGTTGCTAGAATATGAACACATCAAAGAGATTTATATGTCAACTGTTGATTTTAAAGATGTGATTCATTATTGTGAGAAATTTGAGCATAAGAAATTCTTTAGGCATGGAGGATTTTTGTTTGATAAAATGTGTGAACCAAATAGAAATTATGTGCTCATAGATATGGCTAATTTCTCTAATTTTGCTAGTGCTTCACCCAATGCTGAATTATTCTTTGGAGAAATTGTTTGTTATGATAGCATTCTGAATTTTAATAAACACTAATATGATCATATTGAACCTTTGAAATCTGTTTTAGATGATCTAAGTAATAAATTGTGTGCTAGTCGGAATGACTATATTCTTTGCACCTATGATCTCTTGTTTCGAGTCTTTGTTGTGAGGATACAGGATATACAGGATGGAGAGCTAAATTTTCATGCACCTAGGACGTGGCTCTACTATGTTTGGCTTAAGAAAACTGTTGTTCAAATTGTTCTTAAACCAAAGGAGCGTTTGCTAGACATAGAGCATCAAAAGCCAGCAAACGAAGAGGAGAATATTAAGAACTTTGAGATTGGTTACCAGTTTTGGATTCGTATGAAGGAGAAACGTTTTGCAGACCAAGAGGAGTTCAAACTAATGCCAGAAGGATATTGTTCACTTCGAGTCATAGAACAGATCCATTCCTACAAAATCTGCTTGCAAGGTGAGTATATTTCGACTTACTTCAAATATTCTAATTTAATCTTTTTCCTTGCAGATTGTTCGGATTTGAGGATGGATAGCATGGATAGCTTGGAGCTTGGAACTAATCAACAGCTTAAACCTGAGGAGCTAGGAGCTAAAGAACAACTAGACAACGCCTACCAGCTTGATCTCCAAGGTAAGTACAACGTGAGTTCGAGTTTTAATATTACTGATTTCGTTCCTTATTTTGCAGATGAAACAGATTTGAGGTCAAATCCTTTCCAAGAGGAAGAGGATGATATGATTATGGCCAGCCAGGACGAGGAACCTATGCAACATGGAGACGCCAAAGAGGAGCAAAGGCAGCAGCTTGAACCGGAGCTACAAGGAGCTGAAGATTTATGCATTTCTCCGGGTCCTATCACTCGGTCTAAGCAAGAGAAGCTCAAGACCACTTTGCAACATCTCCTCAACACCATCTCGGGCAGTTTGGTGTGTGCTAATCCAGCCACATTGGTTGTGATCCAAGCCACCTAAACATTTATCAAGAGAGGTGGTATGACTTACACTCTTTTTCCCTTCATTTGGTTTTGTCCCAATGGGTTTTCCAAATAAGGTTTTTAATGAGGTAAGCCATATCACTCACTCATCATCCTCTTGATAAATCCTAAGCCCACTTCTATCTCTTATCACAAAATAAAGGAAGCCCAAGTCCAAGAAGAGTTCAGCCGAAAATCTCAAGACATGAAGAGTCATTTTTATGTTCAAACTTTGTTTTAATGTTGTGTTAATTTCGAGATTTTTCCTTTACTCTCTTGCTGATTTAAACTCATGTAAGGCTTCATTTCTAAGTTATCAAACATCTTTCCATATTCTCAAACTCTCTGAAACTTGTTTGTTCATCCTTGCTTAAAGTGATCGGATCTTCATCCTCACACCAAGTAAGTCGAAAGTCTTAGGATCTTTCACACTCCTAGGAAGTTTCATCTCGATCCACCCCTTGTTCACCGCGTCTAGGGTCTTCACCCACCTCCAGAGCAAGCCTGAAAGTCCAAAGGATCACCATCCCTTTGGAAGTTTCGCATCAACCCCCCTAAGACTCATCGGATCACTCCTTGTTCTTCACCTTTCATCTCTTCCGCATCACTCATCTTGTCACCAACCCTCACAACCTCTTGGAGTAGCATTCAGGGACTTGATCCTCACCTAGGATCATATCAAAAGGAGTAAGGTGTTATACGAAGAAGTGGTTGAAAACTGAAACATCAATGGGTTCATATACTCTTGCGGTTTTGAGAGATACGCTGCACTTTCAACTCATTGGTAAGCCCTAAACACTATAACTCTACCACTTAAACACCAAAAAGCCCTGTCATACCAAGCGCCGTCTACCCTGAATGATATCTTCTGATGAGAAAGCTCACGCAAATCTTAATGAATGGAGGGAGTTAACTGAAGTGAGTTCTGAGTTCTTTTGTAGGTTTAAGATGGACGGACAAGAGTTGGGAATATTGTGAGTCTATAATGAGAATGTTCTGATGTGAATCTTTGTACTAATGAGTTCGCAGGTTATTTATTGGAGCAAGGTCTCTGATCATAGAAGAGTTTCCGTCATTTTAAAACCTCTCCACCGGTTTAGCTTTCATGTTTGCTTGTGGACAAGCAAAGTCTAAGTCTGGGCGAGTTGATAACATTGTATTTTTGCCGACTTTTTATATGTTTTTATTAGGTTTTTAATGAAGAAACAAGTGATTATGGACACTTCAAGGCCATTTTCAACCATTTCAACTTCTTGGATACTTTTAGAAGTTTTGGTGCAAAAAGGACACAAAGTCGAGCAAAACCCGTTTTAAGGCTGTTTCAGAGCATCAGAAATTTTGGCATTCGTTGAAAACCTTCCCGTGCAGCAAATCCAGAGATCTTGGTGTCTATGGAAAGCTAAAAGAGTCAACATTCACCTGGAACAATAATCAAAGCAATTCATTCAGTTTTTTGGAAGAAACAACCCCCAAAGATTGAAGCCCTGTCAACCTCAGTCACAAGGAGTGTGACCGAGATCAAGCTTCTTGGTGAACTCGGCCAAAGGTCCCGTGACCTAGGCCAGCCTTTATCATCACTTCGGTCACAATGCCCATGACCTAGGTCAGAAGCATTCCTCCATGCTTGTCTAAAACGCCATGTTTTGCCCTATAAATACTCATTTAACCTAATATTTTGGGGTGTGCTTCTATCGTGACACTCTATGCCTCTCCAACCTCTACAACAGCAACCATAGGACGTCTCTAAATAGCCTCCTTCGTCGCCTTCATCCCGAGAAGTCACCCCTTGAAGTTTCATCCTTGTTCTTCATTGTTTCTCATCTCTATCTACTCTTATTTGCTTTTGGGGAGACAAATTATCTTCTATGACATCTAGAGAAGTTTTCTTTGAACTCCCTTCGATTATTTGATTCTTTTATGATGTTATTCTTGATGATATCTATTGCGTTTCTTTGCATCATGAGCGAGTAGTTCTCTTTGTTGGGTTTTGTAGGGTGACTCAAGGGGAATTCATGGCTCAATTCATCTAGGTTGTTAGATATGATTTTCGTCTGTTGTTAAAGTTCTCTTGGGGCATATTTTACTTAATGCATGTTGCTTAGATTGATCAACAAGGGCTGATCTAAGAGGATATGAGCGTTACCTGCGTAAACCTACTCCTCTGACCTTATGCTACTGAAGTCTCACATCATAACCTGCGTGAGTTGAGTTAGGGGGCTTTGTGAACTTATTGAACTTGTTTATCTTGCTGGTTGATGCATCTTGTTGCCTGCGTAAGTTGAGTAACGGGGTGTTGAGACTGTAGATATTCATTCTATGAACTATAGCTTGTTTGTTTATCCGTGTTCGTAGTTGAAAACCTAGAACGAAAACTTTTGCATATGATCTTTCACTTGATTTTTTGAGAATCACGAAAACCCTAAGATGATTCCCTAAATGCCCAATGCCTTTATTCATAAGTTTACAACCGATTTTATTTACTTGCTTTCTTATTTCATTGCTTAATCATTAGAAAACCCAAAAATAAACCCCGTTCATATTTTGTCCAAGTTAGTTTTCTTTTTTTCTGAATTTAATCCGCGTAGCTATTACTCTTTGTGGGATCGATAACCTTAAGTACTATGACTGATTCATTGTGCACTTGTAGTTTAGAAATTGTGTTATTAAAGGAACACTTTGAGCAGAACAAACACCGCATATCACTATATTATGTTTCATTGTTACGTGCTCTCTATCTCATTGAATGGGTATTAAGATTAGGAAGTGGTATAGGCTTGTTGGTGTTTATCACGATAGTGGAGCCACCTTGTTTTGATGTTCAATTTTTAGAGATAGCTTCTGTGAAGTTTTGGTAAGCATCTAGGAGAGACTATGGAGAATCACAGATCCATGAATCCCATCCTTAGGACCTTTATTCTCATTTGATTGTTTACCCACTATCTGTTTTGTTTGCTTTAGTTCTCATTTGCAATTTACTTCTATTACTTAGGCTGTTAGATCCTAAAACATCTCTTTAATTGGCTTTACTTAAAGGGTTCTTGATCATATCCTAATTGCTAGCATCCCCCCCCCATTTGGATTGATCACCTCTTGTGCTACAATGACTTGATTGTGCAATAGGCAATTGAACTTCATGATAGATAGAAATATCTGTAATCAGTGATGACATGTCAATCTCGGTCACAAGGAGTGTGACCAAGGTCGTGCCTCTAGGTGACTCTGGCGATAAGGCCTGTGACCGGAGCCAAGCCTCTTACCAACCTCGGTCAGAAGCCCTTTGACCGAGGTCAGAACCCTAGCCTCCACACTTATCAAAACGATGAGTTTAGCCTCCAAAACCCTAAAACTGACTTCTTGGACCTTAAGAGCTATTAATACTTAACCCTTAGCATTAGGGTTTGATGTGACTTCTTAGCAACTGCACCGCAACTCTAGAACACCTCCAAGAACCCTAGAGATGACTAGAGGAGCCGCATCAAGCCCCTCTTGCTCGTGGAAACCTTTGAAGTTCACCAACTATTTTCTCTTTCACATCTCAAGATACTTTGTAATCTTTAAACCTTTTCTTCTATATTTTGTGCAATCTATGAACTACTTTAACCTTGCCTTGATGATTCCTTTAAGCATGATTGAGTAGTTTACTTGTTGGGGTTAAAAGGTTAAACAAATGGGGGAGATGATCTAGGTAGTTTAAGTGGCGAGTTCATCATCTATGCATATCCATCTATACCGTTCTTTCGATATGAGCTTTTTCTTAATGCATGTAGCTAGCATCATGAACTAGCATCTGATTTCAGGCATCTAGGTTTCACTATCCGCTTGCTTAGTTTGCTCAAACTTAGTTTGGATGAGTATCGTGTCATAACAAGCACATACCACTTAGTTATGGAGTTTTATGGAGAATGATTGAACTTGATATTAATACTTTAAGGTATGTGTCGTTGCCTGCATAAGTTGAGTAATGACGTATATTGATTTCAGCTGATTTTCTCTATGAATTATAGGTTAATCAATATTTTGTGTTTCATAGTCTGAGACTTAAGAGTAGACATGCATTTACATGAATTTATCTGAAATGAATTGATCATCGAACCCCTGAGATCCCTTGAATGTCCAACGATTTTCTCATATTAGTTTACATTCGTTTTAATTGCTTTATTTACTTGTTGTCGTGACACAACAACCAAATCATATTTGAGTTCTAGCTTTACTTGTTCCTCAGATTTGTAATACAACTTCTCTCATTGTGGGATCGATAACCTTAAGTACTACAATAGATTTGGTTGTGCACTTGCAGCTTTATCATTGTGTTGTTTGAGGAAAACTTGACTACGCATATACACACACCCCAACACACAATCACTCACAGATAGGGGACCAATCTCCAAGGACAGAATCCACTCAACAACTCATCCGCCACTCTCCCTCTCATCAATGGACTCAGCCAAGTCCATCTCTTTGATTTAAGGTATCATTCACTTCCTTTGTACATAGTTTTATTTCTCTAGCTTTGTGTATTTGTGTTTTTGTTGGTCTCTTCCTTGATTTATTCTCACACCGAGACGGTATAAAATACATTTGGGAGAGAAACATGCTATCTAACGTTGTCTTTTGTTTTTGTTTTGAACTCTTATGTTTTCAAAAAAAAATTAAAATTTTGAAAAACGCGAAAAGAAGCATGTAGTTTGATTTGCATAGTAAGTTTGAGTCTAGAAGCATATATTTTTGCATATATATTTGGGATATTTTCCTTGTAGAAGTTCATGCTGATTAGATCGTTGCTCTTAGTCATGGTTATTTGTTGCTTGAGCATCTTTGAAAAATGAAAAATCTATGTTTGGACATTTGCATCTTTCGAAATACGACTTCTACTTTTGTGAAGCTTGCATGATCTTTTAAGCATCTCTATGAAATAGTATTTAACTTCAATATAATTATCTCTTAAGGTGATTTGAATACATTCTCATAGTAGGCTATAAGTCACATTCAGGTTTTTTTATTCATTTTTACAACCCTTGTCCTAACCCGAATGGCCATTCTCACCTTTAGAGGGATTCCCCTACCTTTAACCTTAACCATTTCTTTCAAACCTTTTGATTTGATGAGTGAGGTCTTTGGTTGACAATGCTATGATTTTGCAAAAACATGAGAGTATCTAGCTAGTTGGGAACGACAAATGATTAGCTCTCGCTCTAGCTAGCAATGGTAAGTCTAGAAATTAGGATGAGAAAAGACTTGAATGATTAGATTAGGTATTTCGACTGGGTGTTAGAAAAGAAAGAAATGAAAAGGTGACAAGAAATGCTTGGTCAATGTTATGACAATGACTCCCTAGGGAAACTAACTGATAAGCCCAGAAGCTCTAACTCTCAAGTATGAATAAGAAAAAAAAATGTTGCTTCCCTAAAATTTTACAAAGGAATAAGTGTAGGGAGTAAGGATGTTAATATTGGGATAAAGTCCAGCGGGTACCCAAACCCACAGAATATGGAGCAACTTTTTTACCCAAAAAAATTAGTGAGTGTTTTAAATGGAAGGGTCTTATTGTATGTGGGTAAAATGATGTCGTTATCCGTAAGAAAATAATGAAGAAATAAAAAATTAAAATTGTTTTTGGAAGCCAAAACCTCTCTCGCTCGATTCAGGCCTCTTCTCCTTCTTACACTCTTCTCCAAACCCTAACTAACGATCTGGAAAAGAATCAAATCAATCCATTCAGCAGTTTCAAGATACAACCCAAAGTGTGAAGCCCTGTCAACCTCGGTGATAACATTGCATTTTGGCATGTTTTTACTATTGTTTTATTGCAACTTAGCATAGGTTTTAGGCATTACTCTTATCTCTTATTGCATTTATTTGACATTTAGGATATTTAGTCTCTTTGCATTAGTTTGCATGCATTTTGCATACATGTGGTACTTTCAGGTACTTGGAGCTGCAAGGAGTCATCACTTGTGTGACCTCTCAGGCTATGAAGCGATGTGAGGATTTCTGCAAGGAGTCATGACTCAAGTGACATGGAGCCATAGAGTTGAAGACTGCAAAGGAAGCTCAAGTTACTCGAGGAGGCTACTCGGATGAAGACTCGAGGAGGCTACTCGACCAGACCACTTGAGTGCTGGGTCGAGTGGTGAGCACCGCTTCGAGAAGATTCCGCAAATTATGGCGAATTCTCATTATCCCTAATGTATAAATACCGAGGAATGATAACTCGGTACGGGGGCGCTGACACAATTATTATTCCGCGCCGCTTTAGCATAATTAGTTTATCTCTCTTAGTTTTCTCTCTCTAGTTTATCTTCAGATTTCGATTCGGAATTTTGCAACTCTTAGTAATTTTAATAAGATCGAGTCTTGATCTACTGTTCCTTTTTAGAAATTTCTTTCTCATCAGATCATCCTTCATCTATGACAAGTCTTAGCTTTTCTGGGCTTTTGGCTTCGATGAGTGAGTAGTCGTTTCCGGGTTTTTTGGGGATGGATTAGGTAGTCTCACTCGATCACCATGGGTTTTCGTTGATTTATGCTGATTCGGTTTTAAAATCCCTCTTGGGTTCTTGTTTTTAATGCTTGTACCTCTCTGATCAAGAGGATCATGATTTTAGATGATTTCATGAGCATCAAAAGTGCCTTGAACCATCAGATCTAGTTTTTCCAGGGATTAAGACACAATAGCGTGAGAGGTGGTGCATCAGATGTTGATTTACGTCACGACCCAACTACTCACTTGTTATGAGTCTTTCTTGGCTTTGACGGATCGATCCTTAGTCACTTGTTGAGATCCTTCACCACGATAGTGGGTTGGGTTGGAAGTGAGATCCGTCGTCAAGGGATTCACCCTGAGTTTAGTAAATTAGCACCCATGGCGTGAGAGTGAAGATGATCCTATGAGTCTATCCCCAAGATCCCTTTGTCTTTTATTTGAACTAGTCGTTATTCTTAGATATCTTGTTTACTGCTTTCATTAGAGTTCTTCTACCACTCGAATAGTCCACTCGAGTGCACCACTCGAGTGACCCACTCGAGCCATCTTAGTTTTCATAACTAGTCTTTGATTTCGCATGTTTAGTTCATGATTTGTTAGAGTGTGACAGGCTCTGCATCTTTAGTTTAATTTTTTGTATTTTATATTGCTTGACTTGCTAGCTTAATCCACGTGTTAAGTCCTACAGACATGCTCTAGATTAGGTTCGACATTTCACCCTCTATACTATCTATCGATTGAAACCGACCAAAATAATGAGTTTCAATTTGGCGCTGTTGCCAGTTTAGAGTCATTGTCTGCACATTTATCATCTTTAAGCTTACTAGATCAAGTTTCTTTTGCATAAAAGATCTGAGATTTTCATCTAGCAAGGCATGTCCTCAAATCTGGAACATCTGCAACAAAAGGGATTATGTCAGCAACGTTAAAGCTTGAACTCACATTGTACTTACCTTGGAGATCAAGTTGGTAAGCATTATCGCCGATCCTCTTTGTGACTCGGAATGGACCGTCAATCCTAGGCATCAACATAGACTTCCTTTCAGCCGGAAATCTCTCCTTCCTTAGATGAATCCAAACGTGGTCTCCCTCTTCAAAGATCATCTTGCGCCTGCCCTTGTTAGCTTGTTTGGCGTACAACCTTGTTTTCTCCTCGATGTTGCGCTTTGCTTTCTCATGAATCTGTTTAACAAGTTCAGCTTTCTTTTTCCCATCTAAGCTTGCTCTTTCACTCAAAGGCAATGGGGTTAGATCCAAAGGAGATAAAGGATTAAAGCCGTAAACAATTCAAAAGGAGAAACTTGGTGGCGGAATGCATTGATCGATTATAAACAAACTCAACATGTGGTAAGCATTCTTCCCAAGTTTTCAAGTTCTTTTTAATCAAGGCACGCAGCAAGGTTGACAAAGTTCTATTGACTACTTCAGTTTGACCGTCGGATTGAGGATGACAAGTAGTTGAGAATAACAACTTAGTACCTAGCTTAGACCAAAGCGTCTTCCAAAAATAACTCAAGAATTTCGTGTCCCTATCACTGCCTATAGTCCTAGGCATTTCATGCAAACGAACTATTTCTGTAAAGAACAAATCAGCAATATGAGAAGCATCGTCACTTTTATGACAAGCAAAAGAATGTGCCATTTTAGAGAACCTATCGACAACAACAAAGATTGAATCTTTTCCAGTCCTAGTTCTAGGTAATCCAAGCACAAAATCCATAGAAATGTCAGACCAAGGCTGATCAGGAATAGGCAAGGGCGTGTAAATACCTTGGGATTGTACCTTTGATTTGGCTTGTTTGCACGTGACACATCGCCCACAAATTCTTTCGACGTCTCTCTTCATTTGCGGCCAGTAGAAGTGTTCTTGCATCACTTTTAAAGTTTTGGAGATCCCGAAATGCCCCATCAAGCCTCCTCCATGCGCTTCACTAACTAACAAATCTCTCACGGAACAATTAGGCACAAATAACCGATTTTCATAGAAAAGAAATCCGTCATGCCTAAAATATTTCCCAAAAGCAAACTTATCACACTACGTAAAATTCTCTTGAAAATGAGAATCAGCTTGATAAAGATCTTTAAGGTGTTCAAATCCCAAAAGTTTAGCATCCAAAGTAGAAATCAAGGCGTACCTTCGAGATAAGGCATCAACAACTATATTTTTGTTACCTTGTTTGTACTTGATCACATAGGGAAATGTTTCGATGAATTCTACCCACCTAGCATGCCTCTTGTTGAGCTTTTGCTGACCCTTTAAATGCTTCAAAGACTCGTGGTCAGTATGAATGACAAACTCTTTCGGCCAGAGGTAGTGCTGCCATGTTTGCAATGCTCGGACAAGCGCATACAACTCCTTGTCGTAGGTTGGATAGTTCAATGTAGCTCCTCCAAGCTTCTCACTGAAAAAGGCAATTGGCTTCTTCTCTTGCATCAAGACAGCTCCAATACCTACACCAGATGCATCACACTCTATTTCAAAAGTTTTAAGAAAATTCGGTAAAAATAAAAGTGGAGCATTGGTGAGTTTATCCTTTAATGCTTGGAACGCTTCTTCTTGTGCCTCTTCCCATTTAAATCTGACATTTTTCTTGATCACTTCAGTGAGAGGAGCAGCTATGGTACTGAAGTCCTTCACAAATCTCCGATAGAATCCCGCAAGTCCATGGAAACTTCTCACTTCTCCTACGGTTTCCGGACTGGGCCATTCCCGGACAGCTCGAACCTTTTTTCGTCCACTTTGATGCCATCTGCACTTATGACAAAACCTAGAAACACAAGGTTATCCGTACAAAAAGTGCATTTCTTTAGATTAGCATAAAGTTCCTCTTTCCTAAGTACCATCAAAACCCGCTTCTAGATGATTAACATGCTCTTCTAAATTTTTGCTGTAAACTAAGATATCATCAAAGTAAACAACAACAAAAATTCCAATGAAGCTCCTTAAAACATGATTCATCAATCTCATGAAAGTACTAGGTGCGTTGGTTAATCCAAATGGCATAACTAACCATTCATACAAGCCATGTTTCATTTTAAACGCAGTTTTCCATTCGTCACCCTCTTTCATCCTAATTTGATGGTATCCACTTTTAAGATCAATTTTCAAAAATATGCTAAAACCATGCAGCTCATCTAACATATCATCTAAACGAGGAATAGGGTGGTGATACTTTACAGTGATATTGTTGATGGCTCGACAATCAATGCACATCCTCCAAGTCCCATCCTTCTTCGGAACAAGCAGCACCGGCACCGCACAAGGACACATGCTCTCTCGGATGTATCCTTTTTCCATCAGCTCACTCACTTGCTTCTGAAGCTCCTTAGTCTCCACCAGATTGGTTCTGTAAGCTGGCCTGTTGGGAAGTGAAGCTCCCGGCACAAAATCGATCTGGTGTTCAATCCCACGGATAGGTGGCAATCCCTTAGGATTTTCCTCCGAAAAGACATCTTCAAAATCCTGCAAAATAGAATTGATTTTACTCGGCAATTCCGGTACGGGGTTAGTAAGGTCCAGCAAGGCTTCTTTGTAAACAAATAAGAGAATGGGTTGTTTAGAGAACAGAGCTCTCTTAACCACATTAGACCTCACAAAGAAATTTGAATGCCTCACGGGTTTACTCACACAAGCCTTTTTCTTGGTTTTTCTCAAACTCTCATTTTTATTTTGAGGTGGCGTGTTTGGGGGTTCACTCACAATGGTTTTTCCTTGTTGTTGCAGCTGAAGTTGGTCTAGATAAACCTCATGTGGCGCCAAAGGAGCAAGTATCGTCTTTCGGCCATTGAACTCAAAAGAGTAACGATTAGTAAAACCGTCATGTAAGACCCTTCTATCGAACTGCCATGGTCTTCCAAGTAATATATGGCCGGCCTCCATAGCTAAAACATCACATAAAATTTCGTCCTCATACTTGCCTATGGTTAAAGGAACCAATACTTGGGGGCTCACGGTCATCTCACCAGCATCATTAAGCCATTGAAGCTTAAAAGGGTTCGGATGCTTCTTAACTTCCAGCCCTAACTTCTTCACCATTGTTTCACTAGCCACATTAGTACAACTCCCACCATCAATAATAAGGCTGCAGACCTTACCTTGTACCAAACATCTTGTGTGAAACAAGTTCTCCCGCTGCTCTTGGACAGTATCTTTGACGTGAATGCTCAAGGAAAGTCTTGTTACCAATAATTCTCCGGTGGCTGGTAACTCTATGTCTTCCTCGGTTCCGCTTTCATCTTCAAGCCTTTCCTCCCCAGTTTCAAAAGGATCATAGTCCGCTTATTGGTGCATTCGTTGGCATAGTGTCCTCTCCCTTGACACTTGAAACATTTAACGTCTCGATTTCTAGATGTAGTCGCTACAACTTTACCCTTGGCGTCTTCAGCTTTGGCGTAGGGCTTAGGATCCGGTTTTGGCTTGGCAACGGTCCTATCCTCTGAGCTGTAACTCGTCCTAGTGTTAGCCGCTCCAGCTCCATAGGAAAGTCTAGAAGTACTTCTCCTCTTAATTTGCTGTTCAACCAACACAGCCTTATGAAGCATTTCTTCCAAATAATTATAAGTTTGAAGCTCCATCCTATCTTGAATATCACGAGATAAACCACTCAAAAACCTGGCCATTGTCGCCTCAGCATCTGATATGATCCCGGCTAGCTCTACGTACATGGAACAAGGAGCACGGATGGAGCTTGAGGATACGCAGCTTGGAGCTAAAGAATTGGAAGCTAAGGAGCTGGAACTTGAGGATTATGGAGCTCAAGACATGACGTACGAGTACACGCCACCCGTTACTCGTTCCCGGACTAAGAAGTTCACCGATCATATCACCACCTTGATCACATCTCAAGAGAACCACTCGGGGTTTTTTTGTGGCGAGACTACACTTGTTTTGTCACTCACCCGAGACGGATGATAAATGGAGGTGTGAGGTTAAGTGCTCTTTTCCTTCGTCACGGTTTTGTCCCAAAGGGTTTTCCGCGACAAGGTTTTTAACGAGGCTCAACTTCACACTTGGATCTGTTCCATCATTTGCCCATTTGTCTCCATGGTTCGGGCCTTGGCCCATTTCTTTCTTCTTCTTTCTTAGGCGCCAGACTTTGAATTTTAAGTGTTTTATTTTGTTCAAACTTTAGTTATTGTTGTTGTGTTTTCCGAGTTGTGGCTTTTCGAGGAGTTGTCTCGAGAATGCCTCCTCGCCTTCTTCCCCTTCTTCTCTTTAAAGGTCGGCTAGGATCTGTGTAAAACCTGAACCATCTTTTCATTAATATATTTTCTTCAAACCTTGTGTTTGTTTTCTTTGTTTCGAGTGATTCGAACAAAAACCCTCTTGGTTCTTTGGTGTGAGATCGAGATCCTAGAGTTAGACTTGTCGTGAGGCCTTCCGCAACCTCCCGTGGCGTCTATCAATCCCCCCTATCCTCTACTTGTGTCGTGTGATTCGATCTCAAGTCTAGGAATATCCCCTTGGACTTTCTCTCGTGCGTGAATGGGTTTGTGAGCCTACCTAGGATCACATCAAGTGGTATCAGAGCCGCTCGAAAGTTAAGTCCACTTCGATCAATTTTCATAAATTCTAGGGTGCTTCTAAAATTGCGATTTCAAGTGATTTGATTTCGTGTAGGAGTCTAGTTTCTATTAAAATTTGTTTTAGAATTTTCGGAGACGTTTTGATATTTTATTCTGACCGATCATCTTCACATGTTCTTCGCGAAGGGTTTTCCGTCGATTTTCAGTGCAGGAATTTTCAAAACTTGGTTTTAATCGATACAAATACTAGATCGGTTGGATCTGCTTTGGTTTTGAGTCTAGTTTACAGGAAAATTGTTTTTAAAAATTTTGAATTTGATTTGGTTGACGAATTCAATCGATTGTTGAAAGGTTTCGATTTGGTTCCTCGCTGGATCGCTTGCGTGTGTGTCACAGTTTGATTTCGATTTCTTTGCATGATCTGTTTGGTTTGTTTCCTTTGAACTATTTACTGGGTTAGTTGTGTTTGTTTTTCAGGTACAGCAATGTCTAATCACAAAGGAGAGGATATGTTCTACACAAGGTGCCATGTTCAAAGCAAGATATGCAGCCTCAAGATTGATGAAAAGAGTCCTAACAACGTTGCAAGTGAATATATGGTCAAGAAGCTTGGACTGACAGTGAAGGAGCACCCATGGCTCGATGAAGATTACAGATTAAGAGTGAGCCACCAAGTTAAGATTTCCATAACCATTGGAAAGTATGAAGACAAGATTCTGTGTGATGTTCAACCAATGGAAACCTGTCACATCCTTCTTGGAAAATCATGGCAGAATGAGCGAAGAGCAATCTATGATGGTCACAAGAACCGATACTCATTCAAGTACAAAAGAGGCAAGATCCATCTGGTTTCAATGTCACCACACGAGATTGAACAAGATCAGCTCATTCTAAAGCAAAGAGTAAGACACTTTGAATGCAAGGACATATTCCAAAGAAATATTCCGAAGGAGTCACCACCCATATGTGTAGAAAAAATTCAACTCAAAACATGTCAAGAAGATATTGGTGAAGACTTCGAACCAGAACCACCAGATTATGTGCTAGACAATGCCAAGAGTTTGAATAAAGAAGAAGGAGACTCGCAAATCAAAGAAACTGAATCCCATATCAGTTTTGGGAATGAACTAGGACGCTATGGAGAAGAACTAAAGGATAAGGAGCTAGTTAAGGTCCAGAATGTGCTAGCAGAACCGGCTCAACAAAAGCTAAGTGAAGAGGTGATCTCTACACCATCACTTGCACTCCGCAGTAAGACAAAGCAATGTCCTGCCAAAGAGCACATGTCCAAAGAAGAAGCAATGGACCAGGAACAAACTCAAGACACAAGTCAATCCATGTTGCTTAAGGAGCTACTATGGCATAAGTATGGACCAAGGGGTTTAGCATCAAAAGAAACTTACAGTCCTCCGCCCAAGGAAGTGTTCAACCACGTTATAATTGAGAAAATGGAGGCTAAGTCAACATCTCAACCCAAGAAGGCCACTGAACAAGTCGTGGTTCACAAGCAAAGCCTAAATCCATCACTTGACTCAAGCGGTGAACCAAAGCAATGTAAGTCCTCTAATCTTTCAAAATCCAAGGAAGTTACTTGTTATGACTCTCGTAAGAAAGGAAATTTTGCTGCCACTTGCCCTGAAAAACACGAGCTGAATATCACTTCATTAGGATCAAAACTGAGCTCACAAAACTCAAGTAGTGAAGTAGTTAATCAAGGTGTAGAAACTTCCAGTTCTTGTATAATGCACTTGGTCTTGTCAAAGGATGTTGATTCAGGTCAAACTATGGAGCATGAGAATGACAAAGCTGAAGGATCCATAAAAGAGAAGAATCCACATTCGGTGTCAACCACTTCACAAGCTTTCCGAGATAACAAGTGTGAGCAAATTAATTATGAAAACCGTGTGATGTCTAAACCATGTCCAGCACCAGCTACCTGTGAATCAGATTTCACCATCTTCAAAGCTGAAAAGTTACCAAACAACTTACATGGTACTAAGGTAAGTTTAGCTAGCGAGTTTGTTCGATACTGGAATAATTCTACATTCACTTGTAGCATCAAACAACCTGTTTTGAATATTAAAATTTCAAGTATAATGCACTTGTTTTTTTCTTTAAGTGCCAAGGAAGATGCAGGTACCTTAGATGTGCGCAAAGACCTAAAAGAAAACACATCGACATGGAGCTTAACAACGGAGCAAACAGAGAAAGTAACAAAGTGCAATGACATGCCATCAAACTCAGAGCTCTTGACGTGTTTTCCTGCCAATAAACAAAGAGAGGATGTCACCAACCCCATAGTGATCAAAGAGAAACCACCCAATGCTCAGCCACCAATTCAAACCCGAGATAACTATTTAGACTCGCAAAAAAGAATGAGAGCTAACCTTCTTTCTCTTGGTGCAGATTGTACAATTTTGAGGTCACAACTTTGTCAAAGAATAGGGTATGATACATCCATCCCAACTACACCATCCCATGAGCAAACCAATCTAGCTGTCGCATGTGTCAAACTTGATCCAAAATCACTTCCATTTGCCGTGACAATTACATGCACCGAATACAGCAAGGACTTTCTCCAGGTAAGTAACTCTTTAACTCAATTTGATTCTCATGATTCCAAGGTTGTGAGTAAGAGTTTATCATCTCCAGAAACTATTAAGAAAAAGTTAGGTGTATTCAAAGAATATTCGGAACCAAACTCTTGTCTTAGGACGCAAATAAAAGAGGAACATGATAAAAGAAAATTATGGGGTCCGAAATGAAACTTGTCTACTTGTTTATAGTGACTCTACGACTGTGATAATACGCTTGTTCTTTGCCAAAGGTGTTGAAAACATTGCAGGTCTAAAAGAGGAGCCACCGGACTTAGAAGTTTACTCGACCCATTTCTTTGTAAGGACTGAAATTAGAGTTGTCTTGAGAAAGGAGTTGAACACCTCCCAAAGCTACCAAGACACGAAGCGTGGAGCTTTACCTAGAAGGAAACTCCAAGAATTATCGCCGACCATCTCCGAGGATATGTTCCGAACTGGTCCAATTTTCGATTTTCTTGTCACTAACAAACTTCGTGGAGATTTTTATCTTAAAAACAGATTTGGAGAGGGAAACCATCGAGCTTACAAGGAACAGCCATTTGAGTCGAAAAATAGAAACTCAACTAAAGGAAATTGGCGAAGAAGCTTGAGTTGTTTCCATGGCTGAAAACCAAATGAAGGGCTGTTCTAGGAATTACGGCTACAAGTTCTATCCTTTTGGATACCAAGGTATGATGTTTAAGATTATTGTTTATGATGATATTAACTTGTTTCTTTTTGTTGCAGATTGTCCGGATTTGAGGACAAATCCTTTTCAAGAAAGGGGGTATGATATGAGCGCGGCTAGCTCTACGTACATGGAACAAGGAGCACGGATGGAGCTTGAGGATACGCAGCTTGGAGCTAAAGAATTGGAAGCTAAGGAGCTGGAACTTGAGGATTATGGAGCTCAAGACATGACGTACGAGTACACGCCACCCGTTACTCGTTCCCGGACTAAGAAGTTCACCGATCATATCACCACCTTGATCACATCTCATGAGAACCACTCGGGGTTTGTTTGTGGCGAGACTACACTGGTTTTGTCACTCACCCGAGATGGATGATAAATGGAGGTGTGAGGTTAAGTGCTCTTTTCCTTCGTCACGGTTTTGTCCCAACGGGTTTTCCGCGACAAGGTTTTTAACGAGGCTCAACTTCACACTTGGATCTGTTCCATCATTTGCCCATTTGTCTCCATGGTTCGGGCCTTGGCCCATTTCTTTCTTCTTCTTTCTTAGGCGCCAGACTTTGAATTTTAAGTGTTTTATTTTGTTCAAACTTTAGTTATTGTTGTTGTGTTTTCCGAGTTGTGGCTTTTCGAGGAGTTGTCTCGAGAATGCCTCCTCGCCTTCTTCCCCTTCTTCTCTTTAAAGGTCGGCTAGGATCTGTGTAAAACCTGAACCATCTTTTCATTAATATATTTTCTTCAAACCTTGTGTTTGTTTTCTTTGTTTCGAGTGATTCGAACAAAAACCCTCTTGGTTCTTCGGTGTGAGATCGAGATCCTAGAGTTAGACTTGTCGTGAGGCCTTCTGCAACCTCCCGTGGCGTCTATCAATCCCCCCTATCCTCTACTTGTGTCGTGTGATTCGATCTCAAGTCTAGGAATATCCCCTTGGACTTTCTCTCGTGCGTGAATGGGTTTGTGAGCCTACCTAGGATCACATCAGCATCTTCATCAATATCAGCCTTAATCATTAGAGATTCCATCTCTTGGAAATAATCCTCCATGTTCTTACTTCCTTGAGTTAGACGCCTAAGCTTTTTGATGTAGTTCCCGATGATAGTGACTTGGAACAAATCTTTTTCTCATCAGATTTTTCAACGCTTCCCAAGTGACTATGGCCGGCTCATGATTGCGTCTTCTACTTGTCACGATCTGATCACATTAATTAATAGCATAGTCGTAAAACTCTGTGGCCGCTACTTGAACCTTCTTCTGCTCCGAATAGTTTTGACAATCAAATACGTGCTCAATTTTCTTCTCCCACTCCAAGTAAGCGTCAGGATCACTCTTCCCATGAAACGGTGGAATCTTCAACTTAAGTCCACTGAGATTGTCTTCATTTCGACCCCTAGCTTCTCTTACTCATCTCGGCCTTCTTTCACTTTGGTTAGAAGCTTGGCTACCTCTGCTGTAATAATGCAAGTTGTCCCCATCAGTTTCATCTTGAGGTCGTGCTCTTCTTCTTCTAGCAACAATATTCGGCAATAGTCCTTGATTAACGGACCCTTGAATCGTATCGATCCTTGCATTGACTGCACCCATCTCTTCCCTCATCATCCGCCTCATCTCTCCCATAAGAGTTTGCATGTCCAGATTGTTATTTCTTCCTCTATGAGCTCGGTTGGTGTTCACATCTTCTTCGCTGGAATGATTAGATATATTGATTTTGTTTTCCCTGCACACTTAACAAACGTTAGTAATAAAAGTCGATCCTCACAAGTGTTTCTCTCCTTTTTATTCACTCAATCACTCAGCACTCAAAATGTTCTCTCTCAGTGATTTTCTCAATGGTTCGTATGGAACAAAACTGATCAAATCGGATGACCAACTCCAACAACTCAAATTCGAACAATTGATTTGAGATAGAAAGAAATGAGAAAAGAGTTTATATTTTTTTTAAAAAATTAAGAACAGATCAAGGATCAGAAAATTAAGGAGATAAAATTAAAAAATAAAAAACCCCCTAAGCTAATTAATTTCGGACTAATTAATTTTTCCTTTTTTTTTCTTTTGGTCTGATCAACTTTTTTTTTTTTCTTAACAACTCAGAATTAAAACTAGAACTAAAAATAAGATCAACAAGAGAATTATGATCAAAATAAAAATAAATTGACTAATCCCCCAAACTATTGATCCGATCAAATAGAAAAGAAAGACTAGAGCAGATAAAAGAAATTGAAGATGAAAAGATAGAGGATATAAGAAGATGGAAAGTGAGAAGATGATAAGACAAATACCAAACCCGAAAGTGTGCTCTGATACCACTTGATATAATCCTCCCTAGAATCGACACTTTCGAGGGGTAGAATGAAAGAAGAGATAGATAGATAGGGGTGGAGTGAATGGATCGCACCAAGGTTGCAGAAGACCTTGGATATTTCCTCAATGACTTTTCCAAGATATGATACACTTGAAAACGCCAAGGCTTGAATCGCGGATATGACACACCTTGATTCGAGTTTGATTGAAGGATGTTACTCACCAACAATCGAGATTTGTTCTTAAAGAACACAAGAGAAATCACTCTCAAATTTTAATAAAAATCTTGGATGCCGAAAATGAGTACAAGAAAAGATTTTTAAAGAAAGATGGAGTAAAGAAAAAGCTAGAATTAATTCATAGAAAATTAAGAAAACATTAACTAATTTTGAATATCTCTTGGAGTCTCCCATGCCAACTCCTCCAATCCCTTGGCCGATTTTAATCAGATAATTATTGAGCTGGGCTGATTTAATATCTTCTTTGGGCTTGAGACTTCAGAAAATAAATCCAAAAATTATTAGACTTGGACCTGGACCAAACTTATTTAACTCTTGTGGACTTAGATGGATTAGAGTGACCCATTTGTCTCATTAAAACCTTCCTTTGGAAAACCCATTGGGACAAAACCAAAGGCTAGGAAAAATAGTACAAACGAATCACCCGTTTATTAGTCCACTCGAGCAACCAAGAAGGTTTGATTTTTGATGTTCTCGAACTGAGCTTTAGTCGGTTGAACTTGAGTGAGTAATGAGGTGATGGCGTTCTGAAACTCTTTGGCTCTCGATCTTTTCATTGGTCCACTTGGTACGGCCAAAGCATCCTCGGTTTCAAGCTGCTTCTCTGAGCTATCCATGATCACATCAGGAAGGGTGTCGTGTTGTTGAAAGGAAAACGTGGCTAGAGGTTGTTGTTGCCACCAAAGTTGTTGTTCAGAAAGCGGTTTTGAAACGGCTTTGATTGTTGCGGATAGTTGTGATCTTAAGGGGTTCTCCACATTCGGGTTCCTGTAGGAAAAGTTAGAAGTGTTCTGGAAGTTTTTGTTGAAGTTGTTGTTTTATCCACGGTTCTGGTAGAAGCCTTGAGTACCAACATACTTAACATCTTCTTCTTTTGTAAAGCATCAGCGTTTCCCTAGTCAATCGCCTTGAAAGCATTGATTGGGTGGTTTTGGTTTCTCAGTAGTTGGCTCATCATGTTCTTAAGCTCGGTGATCTGCTTAGCATCAGAATCACTAGAACAGATTTTTCTATCAAAATCAGTGCAAGTGTTGCTACTACTTGTAGCAAGGTTATCGATGATAGCTCGTGCTTCTTGAACGGTCTTAAGAGTGAAGTCTCCATTGCTGGCCGTGTCGGGTGAGAGCTGAAACTTAGGGTGTAAAGCTCTATAGAAAGTGCTTAGAAGATTAGCTTGACTTAAGCCATGGTGTGGACAATCACGTTCATAGTCGTTAAAGCGTTCCCATGCTTCATAGAATGATTCGACCGATCCTTGTTGAAAGCTTTGAAGTTTGTTCCTAAGAGAGTTGGATCTTAACTTTGTGTAGAAGTAGTTAAGAAAGGTTGACTTGCATCCTTTCCAAGTAGTGATCGATCCAGGGGGTAGAGACTTTAACCATCTATGAGCCTTGTCGGCTAGAGAGAAAGGAAAATCTTACACTTCAAATAGTGTTTGGGTACACCATTTGTTCTTGTTGTACTGCAGATTTCTTCAAAGAGATCGATGTGATCCATTGGATGTTCCATGGAGAGACCATGGAACTGGTTTTTGCTTCACCAAAGCAATGATTAGAGGTTTTATCTCGTAGTCACGTCTTGGTGGATTAGGAACTCGTATGGCAGCTCCGTCTTGAGAATACTGAGGAGTATCAAAGATGGCTATCGTACGGTGAAGATAGGCACGTCTCAGAGCGTGCACATAAGCAGCTTGTCTATCACCAACATTAGCATGATGTTGTGCGTTAGCAACATTAGGAGGCTGGTGAGGAGGATCATTGAGATTATCTCCCACGCCTAGAGGATTAGCTTCAGGAGCTTGGTTGCGGACCTCTAGAGGGTTGACTTGTGTTTCAGCAGGTTCGTAGATGGGATTGTCATCCTCATCATGCATCAGCTGTCCATGAGCATCAAGGGCAGTGGCTTGGTTTTGTTGGTCGATGTCAAGGACACCTTGGTCTTGGTTCCTTAACTCGGCAATAAGTTGTTGTCTCCGAAGTTTTCTAAGTTCGCGTTCTAGTCGGTCAATGTCTTGGATTGGAAGCACGGCTTCAGAGTTTTGGCTCCTTGTCATGCACTGCGAATTGAGAAACAAACAAGTAAAAGCAAAATAAAATTGAAAAATTCAAATGAAAAGTTTAAAGTACCTTAGACGAGAGTTCTTATCGAATTCAATGGCAGCTAGTATACTCCCCGGCAACGGCGCCAAAAACATGATTAAGTTTTTCTTTAATAACACAACTTCTAAACTGCAAGTGCACAGTGAATCAGTTGTAGAACTTAAGGTTATCGATCCCACAGAGAGTAATAGCTACGCGGATTGAATTCAAAGAAAGAAATCTAACTAAGACAAAATATGAAAGGGGTTTGTTTTTGGGTTTTCTAATGATTAACCAATAAAATAAGAAAGAAAGTAAACAAATTTGGTTGTAAACTAATGAGACTAAGGCGTTTGGCATTTAGGGGATCATCTTAGGGTTTCCATGGTTCTCAACAAATCAAGTGAAAGATCATATGCATATGTTTTCATTCTAGGTTCTCAACTACGAACACGGATAAACAAACAAGCTATATTTCATAAAATGTCTAAAGTCTCAACACCCCGTTACTCAACTTACACAGGCGACGACATGCATCAACCAGCAAGCTAAACAAGTTCGATAAGTTCACAAAGCCCCATAACTCAACTCACGCAGGTTATGACGCGAGGCTTCAATAGCACTAGGTCAGAGGAGTAGGTTTATGCGGGTAACGCTCCTATCCTCTTAGATCAGTGCTTGGTGATCAATCCAAGCAACATGCTTTAAGTAAAAGATGCCCCAAGAGAACTCTAACAGTACACAAAAATTAGATCTAATAACCTAGATGAATTGAACCATGAATTTCCCTTGAATCACCCCATAAAACCCAACAAAGAGAACTACTCGCTCATGATGCAAAGAAACGCAATATATATCATAAAGAATAACATCATAAACGAATCAAATAATCAAAGGGGGTTCAACAGAAACTTCTCTAGATGTCACATAAGATAACTTGTCTCCCCAAAAGAAAATAAAAGTAAGAGAGGATGAGAAACAATGAAGAACAAGGATGAAACTTCAAAGGGCGGCTTCAAGGGCTTGGAGGCGACAAAGGAGGCTCTGTATAGACGTCCTAGGGCTTCTAGCTCGAGGTTAGAGAGCCACAGAGAGGGGCTCCAAGAGAGTTACAAAGGCACACCTCAAAATATTAGTTTAAATGAGTATTTATACGCCTTGGGAAGTAGAAAGTCGTTTTTAGGGTTTTTAGGGCAAAACTCGGCGTTTTAGGCAATCATAGAGGAAGGCTTCTGAACTAGGTCACTGCCATTGTGACCGAGGGTGTGATGAAGGCTTGCCTAGGTCACGGGACCTATGACCAAGGTCACCAAGAGGCTTGATCTCGGTCACACTACTTGTGACCGAGTGAAACTCATTATTTTGGTCGGTTTCAATCGATAGATAGTATAGAGGGTGAAATGTCGAACCTAATCTAGAGCATGTCTGTAGCACTTAACACGTGGATTAAGCTAGCAAGTCACGCAATATATTTTAGGGGTTTTTCTTACTAACAACCTAAAATACAGAAAATTAAACTAGAGATGCAGAGCCTGTCACACTCTAACAAATCATGAACTAAACATGCGAAATCAAAGACTAGTTATGAAAACTAAGGTGGCTCGAGTGGGTCACTCGAGTGGTGCACTCGAGTGGACTAGTCGAGTGGTACAAAAACTCTAATGAAAGCAGTAAACAAGATATCTAAGAATAACGACTAGTTCAAATAAAAGACAAAGGGATCTTGGGGATAGACTCATAGGATCATCTTCACTCTCACGCCATGGGTGCTAATTTACTAAACTCAGGGTGAATCCCTTGACGACGGATCTCACTTCCAACCCAACCCACTGTCGTGGTGAAGGATCTCAACAAGTGACTAAGGATTGATTCGTCAAGGCCAAGAAAGACTAATAACAAGTGAGTAGTTGGGTCGTGACGTAAATCAACATCTGATGCACCAACTCTCACGCTATTGTGTCTTAATCCCTGGAAAAACTAGATCTGATGGTTCAAGGCACTTTTGATGCTCATGAAATCATCTAAAATCATGATCCTCTTGATCAAAGAGGTACAAGCATTAAAAACAAGAACCCAAGAGGGATTTTAAAACCAAATCAGCATAAATCAACGAAAACCCATGGCGGTCGAGTGAGACTACCTAATCCATCCCCAAAAAACCCAAAAATGACTACTCACTCATCGAGATCATCATCGAAGCCAAAAGCTTAGAAAAGCTAAGACTTGTCATAGATGAAGGATGATCTGATGAGAAAGAAATTTCGAAAAAGGAATAGTAGATCAAGACTCGATCTTATTAAAATTACTAAGAGTTGCAAAATTCCGAATCGAAATCTAAAGATAAACTAGAGAGAGAAAACTAAGAGAGATAAACTAATTATGCTAAAGTGGCGCAGAATAATAATTGTGTCAGCGCCCCCGTACCGAGTTATCATTCCTCGGTATTTATACATTAGGGATAATGAGAATTCGCCATAATTTATGGAATCTTCTCGAAGCGGTGCTCACCACTCGACCCAGCAGTCAAGTGGTCTGGTCGAGTAGCCTCCTCGAGTCTTCATCCGAGTAGCCTCTTCGAGTAACTTGAGCTTCCTTTGCAGTCTTCAACTCTATGGCTCCATGTCACTCGAGTCATGACTCCTTGCAGAAATCCTCACGTCGCTTCATAGCCTGAGAGGTCACACAAGTGATGACTCGTTGCAGCTTCAAGTACCTGAAAGTACCACATGTATGCAAAATGCATGCAAACTAATGCAAAGAGACTAAATATCCTAAATGTCAAATTTATGCAATAAGTGATAAGAGTAATGCCTAAAACCTATGCTAAGTTGCAATAAAACAATAGTAAAAAGATGCCAAAATGCAATGTTATCAAACTCCCCCCAAACTTATCCTTTGCTTGCCCTCAAGCAAATAGAAAGAATAAGATGAAAGTAGTAGGGTTGAAAGTGGGGACTCGGAACCTAGTAAACTAAGCAAACCTCTGAAGTCATCACCACAGTTAATAGTTCTAGCATGCAAATCACAACAGTTTTACTTAAAAGCCTTAGCCATACTCATCACTTTTTTTTATGACTTCAAGGATCAACTTTCTGCTTTTCTTCTAAGGAGAGGATGTTTCTACATTTTCTTCAACTTCTAGCGGATTTGGGAGATTTTAAATTTTTTTTTTCTAAGACTTGACTCGACCACTTTGGTCGAGTCAGATACTCGAGTGGTATGGCTATATATATTTTTTTCTTTTTATTTTCAAGATTCAGAGCCAACTCTTATTTTTTTCTTCCAAATCCTTTACTAGACTTATACATTTTCTTTAAACTACCCTCTCCAAAGGCATAGATTTTTTAGCAAACTCTTTTCTTTCCCTAACTCAAACCCAAAACCCATTCGAACCCCTTAGCCTAATCTGATTCAAAAAGTGTGAACCAGAGACTACATGAGAGGCTACTCCTGTCGGCAAAACCTAACACTTTCTCTATAATTCAATCCGAAAATAGGCCTCACTTCTCTCACAACTGATGTATTGGTCTGAAATGAAGTTTTTGGTTTGGTTTTTGTGGAACTATCTCAATAATAGATACAACTACTTGGATTAGCAAGAGTGGTAAAAGGTGAAAGAAAATCCAAGTATTTTGAGGTATCCATGAGTTTTAAGTTTTAGAGCATATCATGATAATTAAGTTTTCAAATTTATGGTTCAAATTCATAGGGATAGATTTACAAGTCACAATAATTTTTTAACCAAGTGAGAGTGCTAAATTTAATTCCAAGCAAGGTGCAGCTTTATGTTTCAAACTAAGGTGAATGCATAAGACAACTTATAACTAATGGCACTGCAATCATATGTTTGGTTGTTAAGCCTTAATTGGTTAACTCGTCATCATCCCCTATGCTAAATGCAACAATCCTAAGCAAATGCAACTACATGACACTCTGTTTTTTTTTGTGAAATCATTTTCTAAAAGAATTGAAATTTTTATGGGATTTAGATGCACATAGATGGATGCAAAATTTGAATTAAGAAAACAAAGAAAACATGTCAAATACATCTCTTAGACATTCCCCCAAGCTTAAATTACACAGTCCCTTGTGTAATAAAAATTCAAAGGGAAGCCTAAAAGATTAAACAAAGAAAACCAAAAAGAGTTATGCAATGGTATATACAAAGGGAAGGTTGTGGTACCTCATTGGTGTGGAGTGAAGTAGGCGCCAATGCTGGCCGGCATGCTCTCCTGGGTGTAGGGTGGAATGACTGGGGAGATTCCTTGCATTGGCTCAGCTCCCTCGTGCGACTCAAGTGGACCACTCGACCAAGGTTGGTCGAGTGGTGAAGTCTGCTGCAGTCTAGGGTCTGACTCGAGTGGTGTCTGCGTCGTGCTCAGCTCGACTTTGATGGACGTGAGGAGTAGAGGCTTCTAGTGATGAATGCTCCAAATGCTCGACAGGATGGTCAGGACGTCTCTTCCTCTGCATCTGATCAACAGATGATCTCCGTAATGGCGAGGCAAAGTGGAATCTTCTGGAGAAGACCCTAAGTGAGCTTGTTCTCCTCAAGTAGGTGGGGACTAGGCTTGGCTTCTTCTACTTGTTCTCAGCAGCTACCAATCTCTTGGTGAGGTTGGTAACCTTTTTCTTCAAGGCGTTGAATGCCTTATCCTGCCTCTTGTTCCACTTCTAAAGAAACCCAATCTTCTGATTAACTTCGCGTAAGGATGTACACTCCGAGTCATCAAAATGGAAGGTTTGAGGACTTCATCATCAGATTCATGCACTTTAGCGTGTTGATCATAAAGATCTCTCACAGGTGGGACAAAGCTGATACTCCTCGCACCTTCTTCAGTGTAGATCTTGGGCAATCCTCCATAAGGTAGGAGGATTTTTGCCCTTCCAACTCGTGGGTGAGTGAAGTTGAAGGCATACTTGTCCTCCACCCGGTTTGCACTGATAGTCTGTGTGTCACGCATATGCTCCAAATCCATCCAATGTGGTGGTGTAGGGTGAGATGTGATCTCCACTCCAGCCGCGTGAAGAAAAGTAGTGACAATACCTCCCACAGCAAGTTCAGCTTTATTCACCATTCTTTCATTTCTGATGGCGTTCGCCTTGTAGCACATCAGATGTTTCACCAAAACTATGGCGTTTCCAGTATCAGCCATGTCTCCTCGCATTTCGTCTCCATTGTCTCTCTTTTCCTGTGATGAGTAGACCAAGTACTCTTGAAGGGATTTGTCCAGCATCCTCAATTCCCCTTCATTAACTGTCCCAGTGGCCCTTCTTACAAACATAGTGTTTGCAAGCGTCCTGTGGAGATATCTTACGGAGGGATGCCTAATGTCACTGCTTTTAGCCCAGGAAGACTGATACTTGTCTTTGCCTCCCAACTCCAACCACAACTCGTTGAGCTCTTTCTTGTCAAAGTCTTGAGCTTGTCCTGACCCTCTTCTAAACCCGAACTCACTATCAACCACGCTCAGAGGCAATGTGTACTCCGAGCCTCTGATCTTGAAGCTGACATACCCAAGTTCTTCATCGGATCCCATCCCAGATCTCACCTCATAGAGATGAAGCTTCAACGTTGCCAAAAAGTGGCAAGTTTCATCTTGGAAACCATCAAAGAGTCTCTGAGTGAGCCCAATGATGTCAGCTGCTTGGTAAAGCTTTCCAACTTCTCTACAAATTCGCAGAGTTTGCATAGTGGGGCGGTGTGGGTATCTAGTCCCAAAGAACTTCATCCGCTTCAGTATTGAGACGATCTGATCCTCCTTTGAGTTATCACTCTTACTTCCTTCTGAAGTTTCGGAATCATCACTGTCTTCGACATCCCTTTGCATCGATTAGTGCTTCGAGTTGCTCGAGTCCTGGTGTTATCTGAGTACCTGAAACAATGGCAAAGATTGTAAGTTTTAGCATAAATTTGGACCACTCGAGTAAGTCACTCGACCAGTCAGGTCGAGTTGACAAAAATTTCCAAATAATTTTTGTATCCCACTTGACTAAATCAAGTGCTTAGCTCGAGCAACTAAACAAATAATCAAAGACATTCAAAATTCAAAGCAATTCATGTTTAAACACCCAAAGTTGAAGAATTCCATAAATTTCAAGACCTTGCTTAAATTTGACAACGAAAACTACTTGTGAGTTCTCAAATTAACAAACAAGCAAATAGCAATGGTGAAATTTTATGATCTAATTCAATTCAAATTTCCGAAAATTCTTATGCACCAATTAGAATCAAATTTTCACAATTCTAAACAATTCAACCATGGGGTTCACTTCCTAGGCCAAGTTCTACTCATAACCAACCCGATTAAACAACATGCAAGTGAAAAATTTGAAGAAAATTTTCAAAAATTTCAAAAACTTCAAACCCAGATTTTCACGACAAAATGGATCAAAAAGTTGTAAAAAACTTACAAGTTGGTGTCGGAATTAGTTGAGTGAAACGACATGATGATGATTTGATGAAAAATTTGAAAATTTTAAGAAAACTTCTAGAGAGATTTTTGAGAAAAATTTCCAAGAAATCGTGAAAATGAGAGAAGATGTCGAGTGAAATAAAGAGGATAGGTTAGATGAATCGAGTGGTTGAGATTAACAGTTGAGATTTTTAGAAAAACCTGGACCACTCGACCAGTCAGGTCGAGTGGTGTGGTCGAGTGGAGTACTCGAGTGCTTTGGCTTTTCAAGACTCCGGCTCTTCACGCACACTTGGCTAATCTCATAAACCTGAATTCAAAAACACTAAAGAAAAACATCAAAAATAACAAAATTCATAAAAACTTAAATAAATATTTACAAAGATAGTCATGGGACTTCCTCCCAAGTGAGCTTGTTTATAGTCACGTAGCTTGACTTCTTACTCCTTTAGGCTGAAAAAGTGTCCTTGAGAGTCAGTGTTGACCTCTCTGGACTTGGCTTGGAATGATGGTAAGATGATGCTCTGAGGGCATTGTAAAACCTTTGACTCATCTCTGGTGGCTTAGGCATCTTGTTGAACTCTTCTGGTGGAGTCTGAATCTGCTTAAGCTTTGGACCTGGACCAAACTTGTTTAACTCTTGTGGACTAAGATGGATTAGAGTGACCCATTTGCCTCATTAAAACCTTCCTTTGCAAAATCCATTGGGACAAAACCAAAGGCTAGGAAAAAGAATACAAATGAATCACCCGTTTATTAGTCCACTCGAGCAACCAAGAAGGTTTGATTTTCCATGTTCTCGAACTGAGCTTTAGTCAGTTGAACTTGAGTGAGTAATGCGGTGATGGCGTTCTGAAACTCTTTGGCTCTCGATCTTGTCATTGGTCCACTTGGTACGGCCAAAGCATCCTCGGTTTCAAGCTGCTTCTGTGAGCTATCCATGATCACATCATCCCCTCCCTCTTGAAAAGGATTTGCATGGGAGACTCCAAGAGATATTCAAAATTAGTTAATGTTTTCTTAATTTTCTATGAATTAATTCTAGCTTTTTCTTTACTCCATCTTTCTTTAAAACTCTTTTCTTGTACTCATTTTTGGCATCCAAGATTTTTATTAAAATTTGAGAGTGATTTCTCTTGTGTTCTTTAAGAACAAATCTCGATTGTTCGTGAGTAACATCCTTCAATCAAACTCGAATCTAGGTGTGTCATATCCGCGATTCAAACCTTGGCGTTTTCAAGTGTGTCATATCTTGGAAAAGTCATTGAGGAAATATCCAAGGTCTTCCGCAACCTTGGTGCGATCCATTCACTCCACCCCTATCTATCTATCTCTTCTTTCGTTCTACCCCTCGAAAGTGCCTGATTACTCGAGTATTTACTCGATACACTTAACCGCAAGGTAGTATATAACGAGATCGATCCACAAGAACCAATGGTACACTAATGATTTATGAGACTTGTAATTAGCTATAGCAGGATTGGTTTGATTGTTTTCTTTCAAACTTGTAAACAAAATGCAATAAACACAAAACGATTGATTTATACGATTTAAAAGGCATTAGGCCTTAGGGCATTTCAGGTTGTCAATGGCTTAACGAATAATTTTGAGCATGGGGTTTAACACTCTCAGCACCGTTCTAGAACATGAACACAAAGTGGATTAACCCACTCTCGTGGCCTTAACCCCTAAATTTGACTACTTGAAAACTAAACTCTCGTTTGATTTCTCCTAGCCAAATTAGCATTAACAAACAAGTTCAATAAGTTCACAATGATGATCTAGCATCAACTCTCTTGAGGCTAGAGATACAAAGCTCAATTCATAAGGTTCAAGTTCTCTATAACATGATTAGTGCTTATAGAACAACCTAGAATCAAGACTAAGGTAGCTACTCTTAATCTAGCATTAAGAACACATGAATCAAAGAACCTATGGATTAGAAACCCCAAATCTCTATCAATTCATCAAGCCATCAATTTCCTTCAGGAACCCTAAAACCTAACTGTGAAATTACTCACACATAATCAAAGAAACAATAAAGTAAACCATAGAAAGCATAATAGTATTGAAATAAACAACAAATGATACAACAAAACTTCTCCAAGTGTTTGATAGAAGGAGGAGCTTAGAAATCCAAGAAATATGTCTAGAATAGTGTTTTTAGGCGTCAGATCTACTTTAGAAAAAATGATCCCCATTAAGTAGGTTTAGGTGGGATATTTATAGACATAGGTGTAAAATGGAGTAGGCGGCTGGGAGGATCGGTCGATCCACAGGTCGGATCGATCGATCCCCAATTTTCGGACAAAATATCTTCATGGCGGCTGGCTAGCGATCGGTCGATCCGCAGGTAGGATCGATCGATCCCCAATTTCCGGACAAAATATCTTCATGGCGGCTGGCTGGCGATCGGTCGATCGTAATGGAGGAGCGGTCGATCGTTGTGTCCGGAGAAAATGTCCGTGGAGCATGGATCGGCCGATCTGACCATGAGATCGACCGATCCTTGGTTGTGTTCTTGGAGTTGTTTGGATCGATCGATCCAAGGGTAGGATCGATCGATCCCTTTCCTTTCCGTAGCTTCTAGGCTTCATCTTAGCCCGAATAATCCCGAAACCATCTTATTCCAGCTTAACTCCATAGAACCTGTACAAGACTCAAAACAAAATAGAAAAGACTCGAAAACTAACAAAAGACACGAAACAAATACTAAAAACAAACCAAAAAGCAATCAAAAGTACAATACATCAATCTCCAGCAAACATCCAAAATACCTGAAATGCAACTCCAATATGCAATATGTATGCAAAACTACAGTAAACCTATCATTAACCCTATATGAATGAAATAGATGGATATGGAGTGAAACTGTATATGAAACTATGCTAAAAGGGATGGAAATGCAAGTTTAAAAGTGGTAAAATGCAGAGACATCAACTCCCCCAAACTTAGTCTTTGTTTGCCCTCAAGCAAACATATAAGATATAAGCTGGTGAAGTTGATGAAGCGCTGGGACTCAGAGCCAAAACATGCTGATAAAGGAAGTAGCATCAAGGTCCTAGTTAGTAGTTATAGAATGCATTAACATGTAAACCCTACTTTTAAAACTTTAGCCATACACTTCAGAACAAACCTGACACCAGCCTTAACCTACACATGCAATCAAATCAATCATTCCCTTTAACATTCATTAATTCTGTAACCATGAATCAAGTCTATGCAATTTCAATGAACTAATTTTGCTAAGGGAAAGGTTAAAGAGGCTAAGATGGCCTCTTTTGTAACAGGTTTAAACAATGGGTAACATGGGACTCTCAAGAACAGACTGAGCTTTAGGAGAAGGCTAAAGGTAAGATAGCCAACCGATGCATACAAGAATAATTTCTCATCTACCCATCCCATATACAAAGATTCTGTTACCACCTAATCCTAAACCCAGAAGATGAATCCTAAATCTACCCTTAGGCACTTTTCTGCCATGAATCCTATTTGGATCAAGTCATTCTTCTTTCTTTATTTATTTATTCTAAGGAAAAGGGTTCTTATGCTTTCTTGCTTATGCTAGCGGATTGGGTTCTCTTAAAACTGAGGCTCGTATTTTCTTCTTTTTCAAATCCCAAATCCTTTACTAGAGCAGCTATTTTATTTTCAACTTAGACCCTTTTCCGAGAACTTCTTTCCTTTCCTTTCTCTTCTTTTCTTCCCCTTGAATCCCAAAATACAACTCAAGCTCGGTTTAGTGAACTCGAGGTGTGAACTCGGTCTCCTAACCGAGCTTATACAACCGAGCTAAATCCCTTATTTAAATTCCAGTCTATCCTCCTAACCACAGTTCAGTTCCCCACCTAGTTCTATCTAGCTCAAATATAATGAACCAGAACTATAAATATGAGAAACCATTCCTGTCGGCACAGACCTAACACTTTCTACCAAGCTCAATCAAAGAAATAGGCCTCACATTCACACATAGAGTATTGTTGGCTTGAAAAGAAGGTCAGGGTTAATGGTAGGGGAAACTGTTCCAATGATGGGAATCAGCTACTTGGATTCACAAGAGTGGTGAAAAGAGTAAGAGAATCCAAATATGTGTGAGGTATCCATGAGTTCAAATCAAAGGCATAGACATGATAATTGTAATTCAGTTTAAGGTTCTAATAGACAGGGGATGATATCAGATCAAGACAAGCTTCAGCCAAAACTAGAAATCAAACAATGCAATCTAGGCATGGTGCGGTCTTATGCTTCAGACTTACATGAATGCATTAGACAACTATTAACTAGGGCATTGAGAATATTTCATAAACCAGCATGCTTACAAGGCTTTTATCATCCTAGTCCCCTACGCAGATGCACAATTGTATATGAAATGCATCTAGACTCAATCCTAAACATGAATGCAACCTACATGAACACTCTGTTTTTGTGGAATGCTTTTCTGAAATATTTCAAATTTTTGTGGTTTTTCTTATGCAAATAGATGAGATGTTATGCAGACTCAATGTGCAAAATTTGAAATAAGAAAACAATAAACGATATCAAATGCATCTCAAACATGTTGCAATTCCAAAAGATAACAAATTCTCATAACTATTTTGACTCGATAAAATATTTAAAATTCCAACAAAGTTTTAATAAAAATAAAAATAAAACACACCAAAATAAAAGAAACAAACACAAACGTCATTAGTAGATAAATGGCATCCTCCCCCGAACTTGCTTTTCACCGTCTCGGTGTAATAACAAAATAAAAGAAGAATGTCATACATAAGGAAATAAAACCAAACGTCCTAAAAACATAATGATATAAAACAAGGGATAGAAATAACCACAAGCTCAGTAGTCGCGGGTAGAGCTATCGCTGGAGCTCTCTCTCCTGCCTATGTTCCTCCTGCTTCTGGGTAAGCGGAGGTCGTTATACTGTGCTGAGGAATGCTCCTCCTGTGAATGAGAAGTTCCAGCTCGGTCTTCAGCTGCCTTGGTCTTCATCTCATGCATTTTGCTGATAGAGTCTGACTCTGTGCTCTCAAAGTCTTCAGCATCCTCAGCTTCCTCAGTATCCTCAGCTTCCTCATTATCCTCAGCTTCCTCATTATCCTCAGCTTCCTCATTATCAGCTTCGGCGCTTTCGTCATCTTGTGTCGGTGAACCTAAAGCACAAGAACACGGTTTGATCTTCTGTATCGCCCTCCACATTTTCCTCATCATGGAGTTGTTCTTTTTGTGCGATTTGATGATCCACTGAAGTTGCTTGTCTGTGTCATCTGCAGGAGGGCTGGGCGGTAGGCGGTACCGGTTGGGGCTGTGAGGCAGCAGCTGCTGCGGCTGAAGCTCGTCTGCTTCTTCTTCGATGTCAACCTCAGCCTCTTGAATCTCGGCATCGCTATCGCTTGGCTATGGTGCTGCTTGTGTTGATGTAAGATGGCGACGAGAGAGTGTCCGTGTGTTGCCAGAAGGGTCTGGTATCAAGTGCTCCGGACCTAGCAAAAACTCCAAATTTTCCTGAGATAGGAGTGAAGTGATACCTTGGTTGGGTAGTCTGTGGAAACAGGTCGTCCCGTTGCGATCCCAATACATATAGACATCGCTCTTGTTGAGTACATGGCAGTTGACTAGATGTCTATTGTCGACTCTCCCGTATTTGTTCTCAACTTCTTCCCTCCTGAGATCAATCTTCGTGTGTTGGAAGATTGGGGTGAGGATGTTGCCCACACAACATTCCTTTGGAGGTTTTCCCTTGATCTTCTGAAGCATATCGCACAACACAGCTGCATAGTTGACGGTAGGTCCAGGACTCTCCGCGTAGTTTGGTAGGAGATGCTTCACGCCATAAAACAACATCCATAACTCATCATCTCTAACCGCCCCTGACTCCTTTTTAAAGAAGAAGGTGTTGCTAATGATCTTCACAGCAATTCTCAATACCGGATTCCTTATCGCTGCAATCTTGGCTTTGCGCGAAACATAATCACCATGAGCAATCAAACTCCAGAACTCATTTGCAAATCATCTATCAATCTTTGGGAACGAGACATCCTCTCCTTACTCGAATCCGTAGATATCACAAATTTTATGAAGACTGTATCTGTAGTGCTTCTTGATGAGGAAGAAACTGAAAGTACCCTCGCTCGCTATCGGCTTGATCCATATCCTAGGATCGATTGATTCCTCACCCGGATCGATCGATCTCTTTGTGTTTGGTCGTGTGATCGTGGATCGGTCGATCGTGTGGCCGGATCGACCGATCCCACACCTCTGGATACTTGTTGAATTTTTCCCAATTTGTTTGGATCCTAGGTTAGGATCGATCGATCCCTTTCTATAATATCAAAATTCAAACGTTTAAGCTCTGGATCGATCGAAACAGTGGGGGATCGATCGATCCCTTCACTCACAGATAGTGGATTGAAGCAATTTGCATAAAACTTAATATCAAAATAGGAAATGAAAAACTTAGTAATATTTACAAGATACCTGGTGGGTTGCCTCCCACAAAGCGCTTATTTAAGGTCATTAGCTTGACCGTCATGGAGTTCTAAACTTGGTTTGGAGGATCCTCGAGAAGGATCTTTGTTTTCTCGTTCATAGTGGAATCTGCAAGGTACGGTTTGACTCTCTGACCATTTACAGTAAATGGTTCTCCCTTTTTGTCCCGGAGAACCACTGCACCATGCGGTTTTACTTCCTTGATGGTGTAAGGACCGGTCCATCTCGACTTTAGTTTTCCTGGAAAAAGTTTAAGGCGAGAGTTGTAGAGAAGTACCTTATCGTTCTCTAAAAGCTTCTTGAGGATTATCATTTTGTCATGAAGAGCTTTAGTTCGCTCTTTATAGATCCTTGAGCTTTCGTAAGCATTTAACCTGAGTTCGTCTAACTCATTTAACTGAATTAGACGTTTCTCTGAAGCGGTCTTTATGTCGAAGTTCATCAGCTTCGTTGCCCACAGCGCCTTGTACTCTAGTTCAACAGGTAGGTGACAGGACTTACCATAGACGAGGTTGAATCGTGTGGTTCCAATGGGAGTTTTGAAGGTGGTTCTGTATGCCCAAAGAGCATCATCAAGCTTTGCCGCCCAATCCTTTCTCAATTTTCCTACTGTTTTCTCCAAGATTCCTTTGATCTCCCTGTTTGAGATTTCGCCTTGGCCACTGGTCTGAGGGTACTTTGTGTTTGACTCCATGCTTTGCCAACAGACTCGCAAAGATCTTGTTGATGAAATGCTTTCCACCGACACTAATCACTACCCGTGGGACTCCAAAGCGAGGAAAGATGATGCTTTTGAACATCTTCAGAACAACTTTCCAGTCATTTGTTGGGCTGGCAAGTGCTTCCACCCATTTAGAGACATAGTCGACTGCGACTAAGATGTACTCGTTTCCATAGGATGCTGGGAAAGGTCCCATGAAGTCGATGCCCCATACATCGAACACCTCAACCTCAAGAATGAAATTTTGTGGCATTTCATTCCGCTTGCTTATGTTATCTTTCCTTTGGCAAGCGTCACACTTCGCTACAAACTCGTGTGCATCACGGAATATCGTAGGCCACCAAAAGCCAGCTTGTAAAATCTTCGTAGCTGTTTTAAAGGAAGTGAAGTGTCCTGCATAATCAGAAGCATGACAATGATAGAGAATACCATGTACCTCACTTTCGGGAATGCATCTTCTAAAAATCCCGTCTTTACACCTCTTGTAAAGAAATGGTTCATCCCAATAGTAGTGTTGGACATCTTTGAGAAACTTTTTCTTGGCATATCCTACAAAATCAGGTGGTGAAACATCACAAGATAAGTAGTTAGCAAAGTCAGCATACCATGGTAAATTTCCCTCGATGGTGTGCATGGTCATGAGTTCAGCCGCATTTCTGTTGTTAGATTGCTCAACCTCATAGACATAGTTATCTTCTAGTAGCACAAGCTCTTCTCCTGGAAAAGCATCTCTCATTGGAACATCCTCTTCTACTCTTAGTCGAGATAAGTTATCTGCGACTCCGTTTTCGATTCCCTTCTTATCTTTGATTTCCAAGTCGAACTCCTGGAGTAGAAGTATCCATCTTAACAGCCTCGGCTTGGCGTCTTTCTTTGTCATAAGGTATCTCAACGCTGCATGATCAGTGTGGACTACAACTTTGGACCCAACGAGATAGGATCTAAACTTCTCAAAAGCAAAGACAATCGCTAGATGTTCTTTCTCGGTTGGTGCATAGTTGCATTGTGCGGCATCAAGAGTGCAGCTGGCATAGTACATGGCGTGCATCTTCTTGTCTTTCCTTTGCCCTAAAACTGCACCTACAGCATAGTCACTTGCATCGCACATTACCTCGAAAGGTAGCTCCCAATCAGGTGGTTGCACAATGGGAGCGCTCACAAGAGATCCCTTGATCTTTATAAATGCCTTGAGGCAGTTTTCATCAAACTCAAATTTTTGATCCTTGCACAATAGTTGAGTTAATGGCCTTGCAATCTTTGAAAAATCCTTTATGAACCTCCTGTAGAACCCAGCATGTCCTAGAAAGCTTCTTATTCCCTTTACAGAATTTGGAGGTGGCATGTTCATCATCACATCGATTTTTGCTCTATCCACTTCTATGCCTTTTCTGAGATCCTATGACCGAGAACGATTCCATCTCGCACCATGTAGTGACACTTCTCCCAATTGAGGACCAAATGTTTTTCCTCGCAGCGTTGGAGTACCCTTCAGAGATTAGACAAACAAACAGCAAAAGATGTGCCATACACAGAGAAGTCATCCATAAAGATTTCCATATAATCCTCAATCATTTCAGAAAAAATTGACATCATACAACGCTGAAATGTTGCTGGTGCGTTACACAATCCAAATGGCATTCTTCGATATGCGAAGGTACCATAAGGACATGTAAAAGTGGTTTTCTCTTGATCATCGGGATGTATCAGAATCTGAAAGAATCCCGAGTACCCGTCAAGAAAACAGTAATATTGGTGGTTTGCTAGTCTCTCTAACATTTGATCGATAAATGGAAGTGGAAAATGATCTTTACGTGTTGCAGAGTTAAGCTTTCTATAATCAATGCACATCCGGTGCCCTGTCACAGTTCTTGTCGGAATCAATTCATTCCTATCATTTCTAATCATAGTGACACCACCCTTTTTAGGTACCACATGGACAGGACTTACCCAAGTACTATCCGAGATTGGATAGATTACTCCTGCATCTAGGAGTTTGATGATCTCAGTCTTAACAACATCTCTGAGGTTTGGGTTTAACCGTCTTTGATGTTCTATAGACATCATTGATTCATCTTCGAGATAAATCCTATGCATGCAAAGGTTAGGAGATATACCTTTCATGTCATCAAGGGAATAGCCTATAGCTTTTCTGTACTTCCTCAGCTCACACAGCAGTAGGGCACTCTCTACATTGTTTAGTTCAGCATTGATTATAACGGGGTAAGTAGAATGAGGACCAAGAAACGCATACCTGAGCCCTGAGGGAAGCGGCTTGAGTTCCACTTTTGGAGCTTTTAGTTCACTCCAATCTCCACAGTCTTCTGAGGTATGTTCATTCTCCTCCTTTTCTACTTCATCTTTATCTAGCAAGGCGAATGCAACAACTTTACTCAGTTCAACCGGCTCATCTAGAATTCTAGCGAAATCCGTTGTTGCTTCCTCAATGTATCCATGTTGATCCTCTTCCTTTGTATAGGCGATTTGAAGTGGATCTTCAGTATTCATTTCCTCTAAGAGCTCATCAGCTAGCTCATCCATGATGTCAACCAAAAATGCTTGACCTTCAATAGTTGGTTTAGACATCACTCTCTCCATGTCTAATTCTTGGACAAGATCTCCTACTTGCAGCTTGATCAAGCTTCTCTTGACATCTATTAATGCACCAAAGGTGTGCAAGAAAGGTCTACCAAGAATAAGCGGGTCTTTTGGCTCCTCATCCAGGTTAAGAACAATGAAGTCAGTGGGGATATGAAATGTTCCAACTCTCACGTAAACATTCTCAGCAGTTCCAATGGGCAACCGCACAGAACGGTCTGCAAGCACTAGAGAGATACTTATTGGCTTGAAGTTTGTGATCCCTAACCGCTTTGCAACTGAAAGCGGCATCAAGCTCACACTTGCACCTAAATCACACAAACATCTAGCAAATAATGAGTCACCAATTTTACAAGGCAAAACAAAACTACCTGGATCTTCTTTCTTCTTTGGTATTGTGTTTTGCAAAATGGCGTTGCACTCGTGTGTGATCAAGACAGCTTCTTCTTCAAGAGTTTTCCTGTTAGTCAAAATATCCTTGAGATATTTTCTGTAGATAGGAATATTTCGAACTAACTCAAGAAAAGGGAGCTTGATTTGAAGTGGTTTCATCACTTCATCAAATTTAGCATACTCTTTCTCTCTTTGAATCTTCCTTAAGTGACCTGGAAATGGCAACTTGGGTATGTATGGTGGAGGCACGAGATCTCCAGTTTCCTCCTCAAGATCAGCGATTTTCTTATCTGCAACTTCCTCACCTCGTGGTGCATTGAGAACCTCTGAATCATTCTCATTCTCAATGACTTTCTCTGAGTCATCGAGAACCTCAACTTCTTTTCCTTTCTTCAAGATTGGTTCTACCTGTTTCCCACTCCTCAATGTAATGGCATTGACAAATTCTTTACCATTGTTGTAATCTTTCGGGTTTGGTTGTGGTTTTCCAGGAAGAACTCCCATAGGTCTTGTAGAAGTAGAAGCGGCTTGTGCTACTTGATTCTCAAGTGTTTTAACATGTGATGAAAGATTTTCAAACTTACCTTAGAGTTTGCTGTACATGTTTTCCACTCTTGAGTTGATGTCAAAGGCGTTCTTGTTCTGGCCATCGAGCAGTTGCTTAAGCATTGTTTTCATTTCGCTGTCATCGGACAGTCCAGATGGGGCATAGCTCACAGGAGCTTGAGCTGGTGCTTGATAACCTCTTTGAAAGTTGTTGAACTGAGGTCTTTGCTGAAATCTCCCTTGTTGAAAACCTCCTTGGTTCTGAACTCTGTTTTCAAAAGGCTTGTTGTAGCCTCCTTCATTCTGAACTCTGTTTTCAAAAGGTTTGTTGTAGCCTCCTTGGTTTGGCATAAACGGTTTTGCTTGATATTGTTGCCCTTGTGGTCTCACTTGTGCTGGATATTTTTGGTCTTGGGGGTTCTCAACATTGGTGCTTCAGTATAAGAGATTAGGATGATTCTTATAGTTCTGGTTGAACCCTTGGTTTTGATAACCATTCACATAATTCAGCTCAGCTTGTACGTCCTCAAAGCAGTCCCCAGATTGCTCATGGTAACCTTGCTCTTGGTAACCCTGACCTTCTCCAGAATCATCACAATAGTTGACTGCTCTTTGTTCACGTCTTAGAAGTTGTTCCACCTTCGCAGTCAGCTCAGAAATCTGTTTTGATTGTCCTCCTCCAACGCTCCTCAAGGTCCTATCATAATCAACACAATGGTTGCTGTTGCTACCAGCAAGATTTTCAATCAAGATTAGAGCTTCTGGTTTTTTTTTGTCATGAAGTCTCCATTGCTTGCTGTGTCCAAAGCCATCTTGTAATTCTGGTCGATTCCTCTATAGAAGGTGTTGATGAGTGATTCAGGAGTGAACCCGTGATGAGGACACTCTCTTTTGTAGTCCTTGAATCTCTCCCAAGCTTCTTGGAATGACTCGGTACCAGCTTGTTGAAAACTCGAGATCTTGTTCCTTCGAAGCGTGGTCCTTGCTTGAGTAAAATATTGTCCCAAGAATGCAGCTTTGTAATCATCCCATGAACTGATGGAGTCTCTTTCTAAAGATTTGAACCAATGTTTCGCTTTATCAGCTAGCGAAAACAAGAACAAACGACACTTAAAAGCATCGTCTGGTACTCCATTCATCCTGGTTGTTCCACACACATCCTCGAAGTTATCAAGATGAGTAACTGGATTTTCAGAAGGAAGTCCATGGAACTGGTTTTGTTTCACGAGATTCAGCAATCCCGACTTGATCTCAAAATATGTTCTATTGATTGGAGGATGTTGGACACCTCCTCGATACATTTGAGCATTGGGAGCATCATGTTCCCTTAAGGTCCTACGAGCAGGACCAGGCCTTTGATAGTTCGGGGGTTGGTGTGCAGCAACTCCAACTGGAGGGTCTTGTAACTCTCCACCATTGTCTCAATCGTGTGGTAAACCTCCAGGTGGTAACACATTACCTCCTTGTTCATGAGCCATTTGATCTTCTCTTTGCTTAGCTAGCCTCTTCTTTCTTCTAATTGCCTTTTCAAACTTTCCAACTTCTTCGTGATATTCAACTAGGTGTGATGAACCTTCGCCTCGGGTCATATACCTTTCAAACATCAAAGAGAAAGAGGAAATGATTATCAGTAACTGTAAAAAAAATGCAATAGACTAATAACTGATCCTAAATCTTTAGGTAACGCTATTGGTCCCCGGCAACGGTGCCAACTTGATTACTCGAGTATTTACTCGATACACTTAACTGCAAGGTAGTATATAACGAGATCGATCCACAAGAACCAATGGTACACTAATGATTTACGAGACTTGTAATTAGCTATAGCAGGATTGGTTTGATTGTTTTCTTTCAAACATGTAAACAAAATGCAATAAACACAAAACGATTGATTTATACGATTTAAAAGGCATTAGGCCTTAGGGCATTTCAAGTTGTCAATGGCTTAACGAATAATTTTGAGCATGGGGTTTAACACTCTCAGCACCGTTCTAGAACATGAACACAAGGTGGATTAACCCACTCTCGTGGCCTTAACCCCTAAATTTGACTACTTGAAAACTAAACTCTCGTTTGATTTCTCCTAGCCAAATTAGCATTAACAAACAAGTTCACTAAGTTCACAATGATGATCTAGCATCAACTCTCGCAGGCTAGAGATACAAAGCTCAATTCATAAGGTTCAAGTTCTCTATAACATGATTAGTGCTTATAGAACAACCTAGAATCAAGACTAAGGTAGCTACTCTTAATCTTCATGGCGGCTGGCTGGCGATCGGTCGATCCACAGGTAGGATCGATCGATCCCCAATTTCTGGACAAAATATCTTCATGGCGGCTGGCTGGCGATCGGTCGATCGTCATGGAGGAGCGGTCGATCGTTGTGTCCGGAGAAAATGTCCGTGGAGCATGGATCGGCCGATCTGACCATAAAATCGACCGATCCTTGGTTGTGTTCTTGGAGTTGTTTGGATCGATCGATCCAAGGGTAGGATCGATCGATCCCTTTCCTTTCCGTAGCTTCTAGGCTTCATCTTAGCCCGAACGATCCCGAAACCATCTTATTCCAGCTTAACTCCATAGAACCTGTACAAGACTCAAAACAAAATAGAAAAGACTCGAAAACTAACAAAAGACACGAAACAAATACTAAAAACAAACCAAAAAGCAATCAAAAGTACAATACATCAATCTCCAGCAAACATCCAAAATACCTGAAATGCAATTCCAATATGCAATATGTATGCAAAACTACAGTAAACCTATCATTAACCCTATATGAATGAAATAGATGGGTATGGAGTGAAACTGTATATGAAACTATGCTAAAAGGGATGGAAATGCAAGTTTAAAAGTGGTAAAATGCAGAGACATCAGTGCCGATTCTAGGGAGGATCATATCACTTCCCGAACGTCCCAACCGGACCAGCTCAGGCGCCTCAACCTCAAGGTAATAACATTGAGAAAATGATGCAGGAATTGCTTATTTCTCATCAACAGGCAACAAGGGATATCAACATGAAGATAAACAATATCTATGGAGAATTGAATTGAAAGTTAGAAAGTCTTTCAACATTTTACAAGAAGCTGGAAACTCAAGTCGCTCAAACTGCAAATGCTGTTGCTAGACCATCCGGTGTACTTCCGGAAAAGCCCGAGGAGAATCCTAAAGCTAATTGCAATGCCATCTCAACCGTACCAGTGTAGCAGAGCCAGTGGTACACATTTTTTATTCTCATGAAGACATGGTCCGTATGACATGAACCATGAATGAAGACGATCCAAAACACTAGCCTCTAAGGAGACTACCGAAAATAGAAGACCCTGAACGTTTTTTCTGCTCTTGCTCCATAACAGGCATCAAATTTTCTAACTCTCTTTGTGATTCTGGTGCTAATGTTAATGTTATGTTAAGAAATTTTGTTGAAAGACTTGGACTTAGAGACGTGTCTCCATCCAACTTAAGTCCTGTTTTTGGAGATTCATCACAGAAAATCTTTGATGGATTAGTTCGCAACTTGTAACTGGTCGTAGTGGAATACATTGTCCCTACAGATTTTCACATCCTAGAGATGGATGAAAGGACCGAGAGACCTTTGATTTTGGGAAGACTGTTCCTTGCAACAGTTGGTGCTATCATTGACCACAATAAAAAGAGGACAAGATTTGCCAACATCAACAAGAAGGTTTATTATCCAGCACTTTCCATGACAACACCTTAAGCCCCACCGTTTGATAAAGAATCAATGGATCCCGATATCGACAAAACCAAGAAGGGAAGCAAGAGTGTTAAGAAGAAAACTCGAAAGCTACCATCCAAGCCACCCGAGCAGCCTCAAATTTCGAAGATAAAGATCATAGTTCCTCCTGTGCTTAGCAAGGAAAGCACGGAACAAATCCAAGAAATGATAAGGCACACCAAGGAAGTTCTTCTTCAAGCAAAAGTCTTTAAGACAGCCGTTAAAGGACAACTTGTGAAAGAAGCTGGAGCTGACTATAAAAATATCAAAGGATCAGAAGGAACAACAATTCTCGAGGCTATTTCTTCTCAAGCCTAACCGGCTACCAAGGTCGAGCCAACGACATTAAACAAGCGTGCTTAGTGGGAGGCAACCCACTTGTAAGTTTTCATTTTATTTTTAGTTTTCATTTCCTTTTGCTTTTGATGTTTTCATGTTTTGTTTCAGGTTTTTCATGAAATATAAAAAGAAAATAGAAAAGAAGAAAATAGAAAAGAAGAAAACGAGAAAGAAGGAAGAAGAAGTTAACGTAGGTCCCAACATCTGTGACCGAGGTGGTAAGAAGGGCCGACCTAGGGTAGAAGGTCTGTGACCAAGGTCGTGTGAAGGCCCGACCTAGGTCATGTGACTTGTAAACGAGGTCCACACCAATGATGACCCCTAGCCATTTCAACCACCCCTTGATCTCATGGAGCATTCCTAAGTCACTTACGCACATCTCCATGCTGATCAGACCACAACCGGACCAAGGATAGAGCCACAAGCCAACCATACTAAGCTACGGTCATATCTTTCGCATCTAGTTGACCCAAATTAAATTTTTCCGATCAAATGATCTATGATCAATTATTTAATGAGAAATTGGGTGTATTAGGAGTAATGGTCAAGACAGTTTTGATAAAAGTGATCTCGATTGAAAACTTGGAAACTTTCGTTCCACGGATCGTTCCACAGCCATTCCGCGACCGTGTAATCTACAAAGGAGTGCCAAAAATCAAATTGGCTCAATCAAATAGGCTATGATCGAATATTCACCAATAAGTTGGTCATATTGGGAGTGCTCATCGAAGAAATTTTGGAAAAAAAAGCCTGGATCGCAATATTTGCAATTTTTTTTTGTTCCATGGATCGTTCCGCAGACGTATAAGCACCATTTCACAGCCGTTCTGTGACCGCATAATCCAAGAAAATGTGCCAAAAATCAAATTGGCTTGATCAAATGATCTAAGATTGAATGTCCAATGATATGAGGAAATTTCAGGAGTAATGATCGAGAAATGTTTAATAACAGAGCTTGGATTCCCGAGATTGGCAGCACCTACCAAATAGGCCGTACCATGCGACGAAAGTCAAAATCAAAATCATCCAAGATTCAATATTCACTGGTAATGTCATTGCTCTGAAGACAATGCCCGAAGAAAACCAGCCCATGATAGGAGTAGTTTAAGACATTGTCAACATCAAGGTACGTAACACGAACCACCATACTATTAGAAGTTTTTCTTTGGAGAAGTGATTTAGGAATCCATATCCTCAAGTAATATGAGTATTCTGAGACAATGATCGAAAGAAAAATAGCCATGAACGGGCTAGATTTGAAGATTCCAAACAAGTCCCCCCCCACGGAACCATGTTTGTACCAAGCCATCAAAGAACTTCACGGAACCATTCTAGTTCCAAAATCCACCAAGTAAGTGTCTGATATGATTCTCGGTGAGAATCTCCCTAGAACCGGCACTTTCGAGGGGTATGATCAAAATGATCGGATAGTGGATAGATGGGTGGAATGATTGGATCGCACAAAGGCTGCGGAAGGCCTCTGATATTTCCTCAATGGCTTAATCGAGATATGACACACTCGGATTAGCCAATGTTTTGAATCGAGGATATAACACACCTTGATTCGAATGGATTGATGGATATGACTCACCAACAATCAGAAGTTGTTCTTCAGAGAACACAAGAGAAATCACTCTTAAAAGTTTTATAAAAAAAGATTGAATGCTCCGAAAATAAGGAAAAACACAAGTTATATGAAAAAAGATGGAGTAAAACTAAAGTTAATGGATCAGAAATTAAAGCATCATTAAACTTCGAAAATCTGATGGATTCTTGAACTTCCAGCGTCGACTCTTCCACTTATTTTGACCGATTTTTGGACAAATATTGAAGGGCTTGGTCGATTGTTGGTCGGATTATTGATCACATGACTTAGCTAGCCTTTATTCACCTTTGGGCTTGAAATTCAGAAATAACCTTCCATCATTTATTGGACTTGGACTGGACTTTGTACTTGGACTTGGACTCTTGTAGACTAACTGGAGTAGAGTGACCCATTTGCCTCATTAAAACCTTCCTTTGGAAAACCCATTGGGACAAAACCAAAGGCTAGGAAAAAGAGTACAAACAAATCACCCGCTTGTTAGTCCACTCGAGTAACCACGACCAGTTTAAGTGTGCGTCTCCGAACTGAGTTGTATCTGGCTTCACTTGAGTGAGGAATGTGGTGATCGCATTCCCGAATTTCTTGGCTCTAGATCTTGTCATCGGACCACTTGGTACCGTCAAAACGTCCTCGGCTTCAAGCGGTTCTTGTAAGCTCTCCATGATCACATCATCCCCTCCCTCTTGAAAAGGATTTGTCCTCAAATCTGGATCATCTGCCACAAAAGGAATTAAGTCAGCAACGTTAAAGCTTGAACTCACATTGTACTTACCTTGGAGATCGAGTTGGTAAGCATTATCGCTAATCCGCTTTGTGACTCGGAATGGACCGTCAATCCTGGGCATTAACTTAGACTTCCTCTCAGCCGGAAATCTCTCCTTCCTTAGGTGTATCCAAACGAGATCTCCTTCCTCAAAAATCATCTTACGCCTGCCCTTGTTAGCTTGTTTGGCATACAGCTTTGTTTTCTCCTCGATGTTGTGCTTTGCTTTCTCATGAATCTGTTTAACAAGTTCAGCTTTCTTTTTCCCATCCAAGTTTACTCTTTCACTCAAAGGCAATGGGGTTAGATCCAATGGAGATAAAGGATTAAAGCCATAAACAATTTCAAAAGGAGAAAACTTGGTTGCGGAATGCACAGATCGGTTATAAGCAAATTCAACATGTGGTAAGCATTCTTCCCATTTAAACCCCACGCTTTTCTTGATCACTTCAGTAAGAGGAGCAGCTATGGTACTGAAGTCCTTAACAAACCTCCGATAGAATCCCGCCAGTCCATGGAAACTTCTCACTTCTCCAACGGTTTTCGGACTAGGCCATTCTCGGACAGCTCGGACTTTTTCTTCAACAACCTGTATACCCTGTGCACTCACAACAAATCCTAGAAAAACAATATTATCCGTGCAAAAGGTACACTTCTTTAGGTTAGCAAACAACTGTTCGGTCCTTAGAATTTCTAAAACAGATTTCAAATGCTCAACATGATCGTCTAAGTTTTTGCTATAAACCAGAATGTCATCAAAGTAGACAACAACAAAAACTCCAATGAAAGCTCTCAAGACATGGTTCATTAATCTCATAAAAGTGCTGGGTGCATTAGTTAATCCAAAAGGCATTACTAACCACTCATATAAACCATGTTTTGTTTTAAAAGCAGTTTTCCATTCATCACCCTCTTTCATGCGAATTTGGTGATATCCACTTTTAAGATCAATTTTAGAAAACACACAAGAGCCATACAGTTCATCTAGCATATCATCTAAACGAGGAATAGGATGGCGATACTTAACTGTGATGTTATTGATGGCTCGGCAATCAATACACATTCTCCAAGTTCCATCCTTCTTCGGAACAAGCAGCACCGGCACAGCACAAGGGCTCATGCTCTCTCGAATGTATCCTTTGTCCATCAGCTCACTCACTTGCTTTTGAAGCTCCTTAGTCTCTACTGGGTTGGTTCTGTATGCTGGCCTGTTAGGAAGTGAAGCTCCTGGCACAAAATCGATCTGGTGCTCTATCCCACGGATAGGCGGTAACCCCTTAGGATTTTCCTCCGGAAAGACGTCTTCAAAATTCTGCAAAAGAGAAGTGATTTTACTCGGCAAATCCGGTACGGGGTCAGTAAGGTTCAGCAAAGTTTCCTTGTAAATGAATAAAAGAATGGGTTGTTGAGAGAATAAAGCTCTCTTAACCACATTAGACCTCACAAAGAAATTTGAATGCCTCACGGGTTTATTCTCAAAGGCCTTTTGCTTGGTTTTTCTCAAACTCTCATTTTTATTTTGAGGTGGTGTGTTTAGGGGTTTACTCACAATGGTTTTTTCTTGCTGTTTCAGCTGGAGATGGTCTTGATGAACCTCATGTGGCGCCAATGGGGCAAGTGTCAGTTTCCGGCCATTAAACTCAAAAGAGTACCGGTTAGTGAAACCGTCATGTAGGACCCTTTTATCGAACTGCCAAGGTCTTCCAAGGAGTATATGGCAAGCCTCCATAGGTAATACATCACACAGAATCTCGTCCTCATACTTGCCTATGGTTAAAGGAACCAATACTTGGCTGTTTACGGTCATTTCACCAACGTCATTTAGCCATTGAAGCTTGAAAGGATTCGGATGTCCCTTAACTTCCAGCCCTAATTTCTTCACCATTGTTTCACTAGCCACATTAGTACAGCTTCCACCATCAATAATAAGGCTGCAAATCTTACCTTGTACCATACATCTCGTGTGAAACAAATTTTCCCGCTGTTCTTGGACAGAATCTTTAACTTGAATGCTCAAAGAACGTCTTGTCACCAACAATTCTCCGATGGCTGGTAACTCTAAGTCTTCCTCGGATTCACACTCTTTTTCAAACTCTTCCTCCTCAGTTTCTATCTACGCCATTATCCAAGAGGATCATAGTTTTCTTGTTGGTGCACTTTCGTTGGCATAGTGTCCTCTTCCTTGACACTTGAAACATTTAACGTCCGGTTTCTAGACGAAATCGCCACAGCTTTTCCTTGGCGTCTTGAACATCTGAGGGTGTCTTAGGATCAGGTTTTGGTTTGACAATGGTTCTATCCTCTCGGCTGTAACTTCGTCCTAGTGTTAACTGCTCCAGCTCCATAGGAACCTCTAGAAGTATTTTTTCCTCTTAACTTGCTGTTCAACCAGAACGGCCTTATGAAACATCTCTTCCAAGCTGTTATAGGTTTGAAGTTCCAACCTATCTTGAATATCTCGGGCCAGACCACTCAAAAACCTGGCCATTGTCGCCTCGGTGTCTTCATCTATATCAGCCTTAATCATTAAAGATTCCATCTCTTGAAAATAATCCTCCACACTCTTACTACCTTGAGTTAAACGCCTAAGCTTTTGATGTAACTCTCGATGATAGTGGCTGGGAACAAATCTTTTCCTCATTAAATTTCTCAACACTCGCCAAGTGACTATGGGAGGTTCATGGTTACGTCTCCTAGTCGTCACAATCTGATCCCACCAATTAATGGCATAATCATAAAACTCTGTTGCCGCAACTTGAACCTTTCTTTGCTCCGAGTAGTTTTGACAATCAAACACAAGCTCAATCTTTTTTTCCCACTCTAAGTAAGCATCCGGATCGCTCTTCCCATGAAATGGTGGTATTTTCAACTTAAGACCACTTAGGTTATCCTCATTTCGATCCCTAGTTTCTCGCACACGTCTTGGCCTTCTTTGACTCCGGTTGGAAGCTTCGGCTACCCCTGCTGTAGTATTCCGACTCGTCATCCCCCTCTTCTGGTGGTTGTGCTTGTCGTCTCCTACCAGCATTATTTGGTGGTAGTCCTTGATTAACCGATTCTTGAATTGTATCGATCCTTCCATTGATTGCTTGCATCTCACGCCTCAGCAATCTCCTCATCATGCCCATAAGAGCTTGCTCGTCCAGATTATTATTTCCTTCCCTTGAGCTTGGTTCGGGTGCTCAGCTTCTTCGCCTTCATGGTTAGACATGTTCAAGTTTTTTTTTTTCCCTGCACACTTAACAAACGATTAGTAGTAACAAAAAGTCGATCCTCACAAGTGTTTCTCTCCTTTTTATTCACTCAATCACTCAGCACTCAAATGTTCTCCCTCAGCGATTTCTCAATGGTTCTTATGGAACAAAAACCGATCAAATCGAATGAACAATTCCAACAACCCAAAACAAACCGATGGATTAAAGATAGATAGTAAAGAGACTTTTTTTTTTTTTTTTTTTTGAATTAAGAAAATCAAATGATCAGAAATAATTAAGAGAGAAATCAGACTCAAAAAAAATATTAATACCCCCCCTAATTAATTCGGACTGAATTTAATTTTTTTTTTTTTTTTTTTTTCTTTTTTTTTTTTTTTTTTTTCTTCTTCTTTTCTTTTGGTCCGATCAGATTCTTCTTTTTTTTTTTTTTTTTTTTTAAAATATAACAAACTCCAAATCAAGATCAACAAGAAATTATAATCGAAATAAAATTAAATCGACTAATCTCCCTAATGATTGATCCGATCAACTTAGCATAAAAGAACAAGATAGAAAGAAAAGAGCTAAAATAGATAGATGATAGATACGAATACCGATCTCGAAAGTGTGCTCTGATACCACTTGATATGATTCTCGGTGAGAATCTCCCTAGAACCGGCACTTTCGAGGGGTATGATCAAAATGATCGGATAGTGGATAGATGGGTGGAATGATTGGATCGCACAAAGGCTGCGGAAGGCCTCTGATATTTCCTCAATGGCTTAATCGAGATATGACACACTCGGATTAGCCAATGTTTTGAATCGAGGATATAACACACCTTGATTCGAATGGATTGATGGATATGACTCACCAACAATCAGAAGTTGTTCTTCAGAGAACACAAGAGAAATCACTCTTAAAAGTTTTATAAAAAAAGATTGAATGCTCCGAAAATAAGGAAAAACACAAGTTATATGAAAAAAGATGGAGTAAAACTAAAGTTAATGGATCAGAAATTAAAGCATCATTAAACTTCGAAAATCTGATGGATTCTTGAACTTCCAGCGTCGACTCTTCCACTTATTTTGACCGATTTTTGGACAAATATTGAAGGGCTTGGTCGATTGTTGGTCGGATTATTGATCACATGACTTAGCTAGCCTTTATTCACCTTTGGGCTTGAAATTCAGAAATAACCTTCCATCATTTATTGGACTTGGACTGGACTTTGTACTTGGACTTGGACTCTTGTAGACTAACTGGAGTAGAGTGACCCATTTGCCTCATTAAAACCTTCCTTTGGAAAACCCATTGGGACAAAACCAAAGGCTAGGAAAAAGAGTACAAACAAATCACCCGCTTGTTAGTCCACTCGAGTAACCACGACCAGTTTAAGTGGTACGTCTCCGAACTGAGTTGTATCTGGCTTCACTTGAGTGAGGAATGTGGTGATCGCATTCCCGAATTCCTTGGCTCTAGATCTTGTCATCGGACCACTTGGTACCGTCAAAACGTCCTCGGCTTCAAGCGGTTCTTGTAAGCTCTCCATGATCACATCAGTGTCTCTCCTAGACCTTATTGTCACTATAACCTATGCTATCATTGGACTAGGTTGATGAAACAAACAAGGAAAAGATAACAAGGCCAGCCAAACAAAGAACGAAGAGGAAACAGCTGACCTCGGTCACAAGGCCCGTGACCAAGGTCTTGAAGGAAGCCAGCCTCGGTCACACGAGCCGTGACCATGGTCATCAACAAGGCCCACCCCGGTCACGAGTTCCATGACCGAGGTCGTCACACCAAGTTCCAATCATCGAGTTTTTCAATTCCAAGCCATTTAAAACCTCTCCATCTGTTGACACAAACCGTGAACGATGCAAAAGAGCATTGCCATCATCCGTACTTCACAACCGTGCCCAACCAGATTTTTCCCATAAAGATATCCCTGTAAGTTTTCTGAAAGACCAAAATCACGTGGTCCCCAAAGGTAATTTTTCTTTTTCCCTCCCTTATTAAAAAGCCCACCCTTTTTAGGTTAAAACAAGCTTTTCAATTGAAAAGTGGATTCATAAGATTCAAAGAAACTCTTATCATCTCTCTAACTCTATTGGGAGATAGAACACTTTGAATCCATATTTTTCAAATTTGGGGCTATATTAAATTGATTGGTGCTTTCAAACCACAATCACTAAGAGACTTCAAATCTCTTATTACATTCATCACACAACCAGGGTATGATTCTAAATTTCTAATTTTCTCTTTGAACTTCAAAATAGGTATTTCGAAATTCTCTTGATTCAATAGCTTTTATTACTTGGAATTGATAGAGAACTTATAGATATGCTTCTAGGTTATCTACCCATCAATTTTGGTGTTATATTGTTGATGGAATTTGAGTTTTGATATGCTAAAATTTTGTGACCTAATTAGAAACGAAATTGATGATGTAAATTATTAGAAATTGATTCCTTAGACTCTATTCATCATAGCTATGAGAAATTAGTTGGATTTTTTACATAAACAAGTATTGAATTTTAATTTGATAGCAAATTTTTGTGAAGGTCTCATTGAATCCGAAAAATGAAACATAGGTTTTGATTTCTTGATTCAAAACTTTGAACATGCCTTAACTTGTCAAATTAAATTCTATGTGCCTACTCCTTATGGAATGGATTGATATTTGTTTCTCATTGTGCCACATTGCTAACTTGTACAAACCTCTTGTCTACTTCTAGGTACCAAACCGATAGACTCTAGAACAACAAGAAGAACCTCTCGCGCACCTAAGCTGGAAAGACCACCTCGTTGCTACATACAACTTGATAAGGGGACTGATGAGAGAAGAACTAAGAGGATACATGATAGAGCAATAAGTGAGACCAAAGGCAAGGAAGTGATCATTGAAAAGGAAAAGTCAACAGCATCACAAGGAGCAAGCTATGGTTCCAATGAAGACATTGGGGATGACATCGTTCTTTCATCAATACTTCCCCAACAATTCCAAGCTGCCCTTACTTGCCTTTCACGCCAACAAGCTAAGAAGAAGAAGCTTCCCACGTTGCTTGTAGGACAGAAGATGAAGGATTGTTGATTACCGCACACCACTCAATGGGTTTAAGCTCATACCTACCTTGAGAGTAGATTACACATCATTGCAAGCTCTTGGACTCGCAAGTGATGTTGAATGGATGTTCAACGCACTAGGACTCCACATGTTCATGGAGACCATTCGCCAAGAAATCTATGAAGAAGATACTCGGCAATTCCTCGCCACCGTCACACTTGCCTTTCCGCGCACATAATCCCCACTAGCGCGAGATGGAACGCTCTTCTTCACAATCAATGGTGAGCATTACAACATCTTCATTCCCCAGCTCGGACAAGCCCTTGGATTTGAGTATCAAGATACAATAGACTTTGGACCCGAAGATACCAATGCGATATGGAAACGCTATGGCCGTGATACTTTTGTTGGTGGAAAGACCAAAGCGTCTACACTCTCTCACCCAGCCATTAGATGCATTCACAAGCTCCTCGCCAACTCTATCTTCGCACGCTCAGCTCAAAACAATATCATTAGTGACGAGCTTCTTGTCTTGACGATTCCGTTTGTTGATTTCCCAAGAAAAATCAACTATGCCGCACTTATAGCCAAGTAGTTGATCAAGATCAAGCATGATGCTTTCAAGACTTGTGGGAAACAAGCAACCATTAGCTTTGGAGGATTCATCACTACAATCCTCAAGACCGATGGAGTTTACTTCACAAACAGCCCTTACACCTCCAAGGACAACCACATGGATTTAGAGAAACTTGGTAAGATAAGGATACTTGAAGGCGCAAGCATCAACCCCGACCAATTTGGTTACAAGTACCACATTCCTCCTAGCATGATCCACACCATACTACTCCCTTGCCACACCATGCCACGCCTTAGTGATGGATACACGAGCTGGAACCCTTCCATTCACACTTGACGTCTTCATCAAGAAGAAGGCGATTTTTTCCTTTGCTTCTCAGCGTGTCACACAAGCTTCCACGGGACATGACACAGCCACTTCCTCCCTTGAGGAAGAGAGAGCACGACGCATGGAGCTGGAGCAGGAGTTAGCCGAGCAGCGCGCTCTCAGTGCGTAGCTGCAGAGGAGAGCTTAGATCCAGGACACCTTGATTAGTCCACCACCGAGCACCAGAACCTCCTGAGAAGTCGAGGTTCACTCGTTCTATCTTTACTTTTATGCTTTTATTTTATTTTATTTTTTCCCCATCTTTTCTAGATTTATTCACACAGGGGACAGTGAGAGTTATGTCTGGGGGGACGGTTATCCGTTACTCACACACTTTTATTTCTTTTGAGTCATTTTAATGTCATTTATCGAGTCTTTTTTTTTATTGAGTCAAGACTTTGTAGGAAATGATGACCCTATGATATGATGATTTTGACCTTATATATGTTCTGATTTATTTCATAAGGATAAGTTTTGCAGAATTGGCTAAAGATAGGACAATACCTAGAACCTCACTGCAGGACCTCTCCCCTGAAGTTTCATCTTACGGAGACTTGGTTGGATCTGATGTTAACTCTATTTTATTTGAACCTTAATACTGATTTTAATTACAGGTATTAGATCAGGGAAACGAGAAGCACATTCAGGACTTCTTATCCTTTTTACCACTCTCTGCTGATCCTGAATGGCCACCCATTTTCAGTGGTTCCCACCCTTAAACCATAACCTTTCTTTTTAGACCTCTTATTGTTCTCTTTTTCTTTCTTGTTTGGCAGATATGTCGTAGAAACGCGAGAGAAAATTTTTTGACATAGTTTTCCATCCACTGAAGATGGAGGATTTGGAGAACTAAAAAGAGAATGTGACAATTTGGTCTAGAGACTATTCTACCTTGGGATTCGACAATAAAAGGTACCCATTTCGTGCATATAAGACTTGTGTGAATACGTATCGTTTCCCCTTATGGAAAAAAAAAACAGAAAAGATGAAATGATTTTCTTTTGAGTAAAAGGGTAGGAAATTTTCCAATGACCCCATTATTTTACTTTGAAAGAGATGGTCACACGAAGGTTAGAAGCGAGGTTAGGAAAATTTCCCGTGATACCATTATTCGCCTACACTTTGGTAAAAAAAGAAAAAGAAAAACGAAAGGAAAGGAAACGATTACGAGATAAAAGAATCTCATAGCACAGGTAATCCCAAGAAAGATGGATCACTTTTAAAGAAGATATGGAGTCGTTTGCGAAGAACCCCGCAGAAAAATCTGGGGGAACTAAAGGAAGAAAAAGAAGAATTGGAGTGTGGTGTTATACGAAGAAGTGGTTGGAAACTGTGAACATCAATGGGTTCATACCCTCTTGCGGTTTTGCGACATACGCTGCACTTTCGACTCATTGGTAAGCCCTAAACACTATAACTCCACCACTTAAACACCAAAAAAGCCCTTTCATACCAAGCACCGTCCACCCTGAATGTTACCTTCTGATAAGAAAGCTCACGTAACTCTTCATGAATATAGGGAGTTAACTAAAGTGAATTATGAGTTCTTTTGTAGGTTTGAGATGGATGGACAAGAGTTGAGAATGTTGTGAGTCTATAGTGAGAATGTTCTGATGTGAATCTTTGCACTAATGAGTTTGCAGGGTATCTATTGGAGCATGGTTTCTGTTCATCGAAGAGTCTCCGCGATTTTCAAACCTTTCCACCGGTTTATCTTTCCAGTTTGCTTGACGACTAGCAAAGTCTAAGCCTGGAGTTGATAACATCGTATTTTTGCCCACTTTTTATATGTTTTTATTAGGTTTTTAATGAAGAAAGAAGTGATTATGGACACTTCAAGTGCATTTTCCACCATTCCCACTTCTTGGAGATTTTTAGAAGTTTTGGAGCAAAAAAGACACAAAGTCGAGCAAAACCCGTTTTAAGGCAGTTTCGAAACACTAGAAGTTTGGCATTCGTTGAAGACCTTCATGTGAAATTATTGGGATCCACTTTGTCATAAGCTACTTTGAGTATTTGTAACTTCAACCTCAGATCCAAGACAACTCCCATAGCTAAAATGATACTGTACTCATCCCAATACTTTACAAATTTAGATTGCATACTCATAGCCATTAATTCCACATCAGTATCACCACAACTAGCATACTTCCTCAACAGCAACTCAATTTTCCACACTTGAATGAAATATACATTGGATGTAAAATATTTTACGCCTGAAATGTATGTCGTGACGGTACTAAACGGTTTCAAAAGATCACAGATTTTCTCTCCACGATCCCACTCATCCTCAGAAGGCAAAGACTTGTAATGCCTATCACACATTGCAAAACTAGCAAATGCCTTACAAAATTTCAGAGCCCTAGCAAGCATTTCATAGGTAGAGTTCCATCTAGTAGACACATCTAAGGATAAACTGGTGATATGCTGATTAAGTTTTTCTTTAATAACACAACTTCTAAACTGCAAGTGCACAATGAATCAGTCGTAATACTTAAGGTTATCGATCCAACAGAGAGTAATAGCTACGTGGAATGAATTCAAAGAAAGAAATCTAACTAAGACAAAATATGAAAGGGGTTTGTTTTTCGGTTTTCTAATGATTAAGCAATGAAATAAGAAAGCAAGTAAATAAATTCGGTTGTAAACTAATGAGACTAAGGCGTTGGGCATTTAGGGTATCATCTTAGGGTTTCCATGGTTCTCAACAAATCAAGTGAAAGATCATATGCATATATTTTTGTTCTAGGTTCTCAACTACGAACACGGATAAACAAACAAGCTATAGTTCATAGAATGAATGTTTAAAGTCTCAACACCCCGTTACTCAACTTACGCATGCAACATCATGTATCAACCAGCAAGCTCAACAAGTTCGATAAGTTCACAAAGCCCCATAACTCAACTCACGCAGGTTATGACGCGAGGCTTTAGTAGCACTAGGTCAGAGGAGTAGGTTTACGCGGGTAACGCTTCTATCCTCTTAGATAAGTGCTTGGTGATCATTCCAAGCAACATGCATTAAGTAAAAGATGCCCCAAGAGAACTCTAACAGTAGAAAAAAACAGATCTAACAACCTATATGAATTGAACCATGAATTCCCCTTGAATCACCCCATAAAACCCAACAAAGAGAACTACTCGCTCATGATGTAAAGAAACGCAATAGATATCATAAAGAATAACATCATAAACGAATCAAATAATCAAAGGGGGTTCAAAGGAAACTTCTCTAGATGTCAGAGAAGATAACTTGTCTCCCCAAAAGCAAATAAAGTAAGAGAGGATAAGAAACAATGAAGAACAAGGATGAAACTTCAAAGGGCGGCTTCAAGGGCTTGGAGGCTACGAAGGAGGCTCTGTAGAGACGTACTAGGGCTTCTAGCTCGAGGTTGGAGAGGCACAGAGAGGGGATCCACGAAGTTACGAAGGCACACCCCAAAATATTATGTTAAATGAGTATTTATAGGCATTGGGGTGTAGAAAGTCAGTTTTAGGGTTTTTAGGTCAAAACTTGGTGTTTTAGGCAAGCATGGAGGAAGGCTTCTGACCTAGGTCACGAGCATTATGACCGAGGTGGTGATGAAGGCTGGCCTAGGTCACGGGACCTATGACCGAGGTCACCAAGAGGCTTGATCTTTGTCACACTACTTGTGACTGAGGTTGACATGGCTTCACTCTTTGGGTTGTATCTTCCAAACGGCTGAATGGATTGCTTTGATTCTTGTCCCACATGAATCTTACAACGAGAAAGAGAGAGAGAGAGATCATTGGTTGGTCGTTAGGAATTGGGTTGCAAATTAGGGTTTTCTCACTTTAGTCTACAAAAGAGAAATTGTTTTGGTTGGACCGGTTTTAACCGTAAAACCATAAATACGCTTTAGTTTAGTCCAAACTCAATCTTTAACCAATTTTATACATAATTTGTAAGTTAAATACCCACGCGATGCATATGATTTCAATTTCAAAACATCGTAGAAATTTAATAAAACGTTGTGTAAAAAGTATATAAAATTTTATATATAATCATTTTAATTATAAATGAGTATATTATTATTATTTATACAAATACATATCTAGAAACGATAAATACTAGCTTAATAAAAACTTTTATGGTCAAATAGTCTAAATGATTTTAAAAAAATATTTAGAAATTTTTTAGTTTTGTTTATAAATTAAACACTATTGTCTCAATAACACGTGATATTTTAACAATCATAGAAACTTTAAAAAATAAATATAATATGTGTGTTCCTTTGAAACATAAATAATCTAAAATTTCAACCAAAAAACAAAAAAAAAACATAACTAATCTTCTTATCATCAACAAAACCTCTTATACTATTCATTTTTTTGTTCATCCTAAATTAAAATTTAAATTTTCTCATCATTCTTAAAAATTATCACTAACCAATTTTTCAAAAAAGATTTATATTTCATAATAAATGTTTTCCTATTTCTATTCTATAAAATCCATTAAGAATTTTATTGGTAATTTTTAAACATTATTAAAGATCTGAAGCGAGAAGCAGCAGAGAGGAACAATAAGCTCGAGAGAGAGCAGAGCGAGAAGCTGCTAGACTTAGAATGAGACAAGAGTAAGCAATTGCTTTTGGGGATGAACCTGAAAATCCCTGATCTTACACAACTTTGAGTTCTTTTTGCACCCTTTGATCAATAAAAGAATTGCGCCCGTAAAAGTTTATTCTTATGTTGCATCTACAATCTTCTCTTTGCCTTTTTCGAGTACATGAGGTAGCGAAGCAAACGCCTCGTGGGGGATTTGTTAAGGTTAAAATCTCCATGTCTCTTAATGATATAGGCCTGCATCCTCAGGCGAGTCTCTTTGTAGAGTTGAACTAATTTGAATGAAAAGCAAAAACCGGATTTATTCTTTGGGTAGAAGCTTTTTTCACTGCAAACTTTTTAGGAAATCTTCTTCCTTCTACAGTTTTGCCTGATCATAAAAGTCCCTATGAAATTCTTATTGGCAAATCTCCTCTGTATACTGCTCTTAGGGTACTTGGCTGTGCTTGTTACCCAAATCTGCGGCCTTATTCACACAACAAGTTCGACCCCAAGTCTCTTTTGTGTGTTCTCATCGGTTATAATGAGAAATATAAAAGCTGTAGGTGCTATCATCCTCCCACAGGTAAAGTCTTTATCAATCGACATGTTTTGTTTGATGAATCTAAATTTCCTTTTACAGATATCTACAGTGGGAATGTGTCACCTATGTCAACTCCTTTACTTTCTGCCTGGCAAGCAAGCTTTATACAAAAAGAAGATCAAGACAATGTCATCTCATCTCCGGTGGTCAATGATAATCAAGAAACTGTCACTGTTGAAAATGGTAATTTTCATGAGTCTTCTAATGCTAATGGAGAAGGAAGTCCTGGGTGTACGGCAGACATTGATTCTGTTTCTATAGGCAACAGCTCCCTTTCTCCATCACGCATTTTGAATTCTCAGGTTTCTGCATCAATCAACTTGCCTACAACTCCTGCAAGTTCAGAAAGTATCTCAGAAACTACAACTATAGGGGATTCATTGTTTACTGAAGATGACTTTCCTCCTTTAAATGCAAGCTCTTCAACAGAAGCTGCTTCCTCAAGTACAAGTCAGAATCATCCCATGCTCACTAGAGGAAAAGCAGGCATAATTAAACCAAATCCAAAGTATGCTCTTTTTACTGTCAAAAGCAACTATCCAGAACCAAAAAACAGTCAAGAAAGCTCTGAAAGATCCTGGATGGAACAATGCAATGGGAGATGAATTTGGGTCCTTTCATGAGACTCACTCTTGGGATCTAGTTCCACCAGATGGGTTTTTAAAACAAAATTAAGAGCTGATGGATCTCTTGATAGATTAAAGGCACGGTTAGTGGCAAAGGGTTATGAACAAGAGGAAGGTGCTGATTTTGTGGAAACTTACAGTCATGTGATATGTACAGCAACAGTCAGGTCAATCTTACATGTTACAATTGCAGAGAAGGGTTTATATAGAGGAGACTCAATGAAGGTCTCTAGGTCACACGTCACTAGGAGCACATAATTCCAGGAGAGCAAAGAGAATCGAATCTGTTATGCAGAGGGATTTGATGGGCTGGACTTCCTGTACGTTGATGAGCTTCTATTTGAAATTCAAGGCCCAACTTCAATGTTTTGTCTTCAACCTTGACTGACCCAATCGCAGAAAGCGGAGCTTCTGTTTGAAGTGGTGTGTCCTGTTTAATATTGATCAATAAGAGAATTGCGCCCGTCAAAGTTTATTCTTATGTTGCATCTACATGAGGTAGCGAAGCAAACGCCTCGTGGGGGATTTGTTAAGGTTAAAATCTCCATGTCTCTTAATGATATAGGTCTGCATCCTCAGGCGAGTCTCTTTGTAGAGTTGAACTAATTTGAATGAAAAACAAAAACCGGATTTATTCTTTTTCGTTTCTTCATTTTTATTTTTCGTTTATACACTGAAAAATAAGAATCTTGAGCTTAGGTTGGGAATAATGTAATCATATAATGTGTAACAGCACATCAATTTATGAAAAACACATTGAAATATCAATTAAGAGTTACAATATCATTAAACTAAAAAATAAAAACTTGCAGCGTCACATCATCGATCTGCTATCCCATAGGATACTAATCTAAAAGATTTCATAAGTAAGAAAAATATTTGATACATGACCATATAAATGGTTAGGAAGAACAATTGGGCTCAACCGGAGACTTATGACCAAAGCCACACCATACAACAGACGCAATGGTCACGACCACGATTAAGCCGATGACTGCGATTAAAGCAATGAAACCAAAATCCATTTTCTTTCTTCACCACACCAAAATTTCTTCTTTCTAGCTTTTCTCGTGTTTTCTTCTTCTTCGTGGTGTAAATATGATACTTAAATATTTATATATTGTCAATTGTGGAGAAGAATTTGAAGTTCCTTTATGCTGAATATAAGACCAACTCTTGGACTTCTACTTCCAGTATTTCTACATCCCCAACTCCAGATGATCTCCTTAATGAATCACCACTCGAAGATGATTTGAACTATGTAAGTATTTGTTCATTCTTGCTGAATAAATTAATAATCATTTCTCATATCTTATTGATTTAGTGTTTATACGTATAATACAGGATCTCTTTGAGTTGGAGAGAAGCATTCAACCTAACTCACACAATTCAAAGACAGATTTGGAGATCTATCTGAAAGAACCTCTACTTGATATGAAATTCTTTACAGATATGGAGTTTTTAAGCTACTGGAGAAACAGCGGACAACGCCACGGAGATTTAGCTTTTTTGGCATGTGATTTGCTCAGCATCCCAATCACCACAGTTGCATCAGAGTTGGCTTTTAGTGTTGGAGGTCGGGTATTGAATCCATATAGAAACCGTCTCCTTCCTAAGAATGTTCAAGCTTTGCTTTGTACTCGCAATTGGTTGCGTGGTTTTGTAGAACTTGAAGATAAATGTAAAAAATATTCCTTATGTCAAGATGTTATTTTATTTGGCAAATTTATGTCTTTGAATTTTAGGTGACATCGAAGATAACTTCGATAATGAAGACGAGGATGTAACAAAGATTATAAGTACCTCATGAGTATGAATTATGTTCTGTTTATAATTTGTATTAAAATATTAATTTGAATATTTCAAGGATATTTTTTTTGGTTTTTCATGATTGAAAAAAAATCCATATAATTAATAAATATATAAAAGATAGAAAAAATCAAATAAGAGAAAATGCAAACATTTATAATAATATTTGGTGAAAGAGCAACAAACGTAAAGGAAACATGCCCAATAAAAGTCATATGGGGTAATCTACTAAGCCCAACAATTTTTCCCATGGATATTTTTACCCATCATAATAAGAACAGGTTTTATGTGGGATGGGTTTTTGGTGGGCAGGTTTTATGTGGGATGGATCTGGGATGGGTAAAAATACCCATATTAACATCTCTAGTAGGGAGCAAAAGAAAGCAAAGAAAGGAGATAGAAAATAGCTAAGGGTTGAACAAAAAGGTTTTCCCTAGGAGACTAAGAAAAGAAATTGATCATGAAATTGAGTACTAAAGAGACCACAGAGTCTATTGATATGGGGTTGAAAAGAGAATGAGTAGATTGTGAAAAAGGTAGAAGCTATGATGCATTTCATGAGATGGTGTAGAATAACGAGAGTTGAAATTTGTATGCATCAATTGTTCCCCTTCTTAGATGAATTTTTTATTTGACTAGCATTCCTATGTTTTGATAGTAACCACCCAAAAATAAATACTTTTGAAACCATCTCAAAAAGCTTTAACCCAAAACCGAAAAAGAATGATTTGATTTCCCTAAGCGAAACCGCATTATAAACACCTTAATGAATGTTAAAGAGATGTTTTCGATTTGATTGTGAGTTTTTGCTTAAGTTTAGGGGTTGCATTAGAAATTTGAATTGAGATGAGCATGGAGAAGTACGAAAGAGTAAGATGTTTGTTCTGGCAGCATTTAAATATCAATAAGGACAATGTGTTTGAAACTTTGAGGTTTCAAATCCCCATTTTCACACCTCTTCCTCTGTTGTTTGCTTGTTGTTCTTAGTGTTTGCTTGCGGGAAAGCAAGAGATAAGTTTGGGGGAGTTGATAGGTTGTATTTTTACCATGATCTTGATTGCGCATTTCTCACTACATGAAAAACGGGTATTCTTAGCGCCCAAAAAAACACTATCTAACGATACCATAGCGTTGTAGAAAGCGCTCTGACATCGTCCGCGATAATATGTCCGCCACTTTCGATAGTGGTTAAATGCAATGCTATCGTGTCTTCATATAATATAGCACTTTTTCTATACAATCGTATATTATACAATAATATTTGTATTTTGTTATTAAATGTCTTATAGATAGCAATTTTATAACTTTATTAGAGCATACGGTATATGTACTAAATTTTGTAGTTTGTTCCATTTATTTTTATTTTCGATAGAATTTGTATTTTCTCTTAATTGCTTTTTTATGATAAATTGATAATTACAAAGAAAGTTTATATTTAATTATATAATATGAAACCATATACAAAAGACCATTATTACAAAGTAAAAGTACATAATTACATCTTAACAAATATTCCATCATCTTCCACTACGTAATGACGTCTTTACATGAGAATGGACGTTGTGAAATCAGGACAAAAAAATGATACAAATAATAAAAATTAGAACAGGAAACATAGACCGGATAGAAGGGCAAGAGGAGCTAAGAGGAGCTAAAATAATGGGATGCACAAAACAAATAAATAAGTATTACCACAATGGCTAACTGTGATTTTACTTTCTACAGAGCTTCACCTCAGCATCAATAGATCAAGTTGCAGCAATGAGTTGATATTTTGAGCAATCGAGTAGAGAATATCTATCATGTGCTAGTGTGTTCTGATTTCAAAAATGGAACCTTGCATCTGCAGTACACAAGCTTCTTGGTTGATAATGGTATAGGACTCGTTATCTTTGCATTGGTACATCTACAGAACCAAGAAATAAGTTTGGGGTAGTTGATAGGTTACATTTTTAGCATGATCATTATTGCATTTCTCACTACAGAAACAATAGGTATTCTTAGCACCGAAAAAAGGCTATCTAACGATACCATAGCGTTGTAAAAAGTGATATGACATCGCCCGCGCTTAAAGGTCTGCCACTTTCGATAGCGGTTATTGGTTATGCTATCGTGTCTTCATATAATATAGCGCTTTTTTATATGCAATCGTATATTATACAATAGCAATTTTATTTTGTTATTAAATGTTTGATACATAGCAATTTTATTATTGTATACGATATATGTAATAAAGTTTGTAGTTTGTTCCATTTATTTTAATTTTCTATAGCATTTGTATCTTCTATTATTTGCTTTTTTTTTTTTGATAAATTGATAATTAAAAAGAAAATTTATATTTAATTATATTATACAAAAGACCATTATTACAAAGTAAATGTACATAATTACATCTTAATAAATAATCCATCGTCTTCCACAGCTTTCATTGCAGACTTCTCCGTTGCGTAAATGATGAACCCAAATCCCGCGTTTTTCTCGACCTCGTGATGCCCTTTGATTAGAATCACATTCTCTATCGGCCCAAACTGTCGGAAAAACTCTTCAAACTCTGGTTTCTTTATCCATGTCGGTAAATTACCGACGAATATCTTCCCTTCTTGTCGGAACTCCGGTACCGGCTTCCGAGTTTCTTCTTCTTGAGGTTTCGTGTCGATCCGCAAGTCATCTCGGAATTGGGTTTCCTCCACAGGAGGCAGAGGTGGAGGTGGAGGTGGAGGAGGAGATAGCTTGCTGGATAAACGTAGTTTGGATGCTAGAGAAGAGCCAAAGCAAGAAACTTTACTCGAAACCTCTGATTGAACAAGAAGAAACACGGAAGAGCGATTCGTCGTCAAACCCTTAAAGTGGATTCTAAAGAGGGGTTTTAGGAGAAGAGGAAGGAGAGGAAGAAGAAGAAGAAGAAGAAGAAGAAGAAGAAGAGCCAAGAGATTTCTCAGGGCGGCGGAGATCAGGAGGACTCTCATGAGGTTCGGGCGGAGGTTGTGGTGGTTGCAAAGGTGGTTTGGGGGAGAAAGAGATAGAAGCCACCGGAGAGTGACGGCGGAGAATGGTGGTGGAGTAAGGGAAGTGTGGAGTAGAGAGAGACAACACGCTCCCTCCGTTATCCATTCTCTCTATCTCCCTTTTTCTCGTCTTACTCTTCTCTCTGAAGATAACCAAACATAATCCTTCTGTATAAGAAAATTACCAATTTGTCCTTCTCGATGTGGTGAATATGTTTTTTTTTTGTTAGTCTTTTCAACCAACTCGGATCCCATGAGCAAAAACTTGTTACTATCAAAAGTGTTAAACTCCAATCTTGGTTCGACAAAACTCAAAAACCATTAAAACGAAAGAGTCTCACTTTCAGTTTCATACATAAATATTCGAATTAAAAGAAACAATAAACACTCCCAAGAACCACAAAGTCTTGTTGTCCCTAACTGTAGAAAACAGCCAATCCTTTTGTCTTGATTGACTGATAATAACAAGGTCCTTAGTACCTTCTAGGTGGCCTGGCAAAAGCGCCGGTTGGTGCCATAGCCTGTGGCTCCACTTGAGAAAAGCCAGGAAGTTCAGACATTCCAAGAGAAGCAAGCATCTCTAGAGTCTCTTTATCGACCTTAATCTCATCAGTCTTGATAGCAGACTCATCGGGAACAAAGTCCATGCGGCGTTCACGCTCTTCTTCCTGAAGCTTGAGTGAGATTCCACGGACTGGTCCCTTCTGGATACGTTTCATCAAATGGGTAGAGAATCCAGCAATCTTGTTACGCAGTCTCTTTGAAGGGATGATGGCGACTTCCTCAAGGATCTTCTTGTTGGTGTGGAAATCAAGAGTCATGCGAGAGTAGTACTTCTCAATGACTTGACGAGAAGATTTCTTCACGGTTTTGGTTCGTACACGCCCCATCTTTCAATTACCTGTGACTTACCTGCTAAGATAAGAAGAACCAAAGATATTCATGTCTTTGAGAAATAACAATCATAAAGGGTGCAAAACAGAATCCCATGATCCATGTTCTATTGTTTCATGAAATTTCAACATTTAGGTATCAAGATCTGCGTCTTCATTGTCAATTTGAGTCATCAAAAACATGTAATATCAATGCCAAACAGAATCAAGAGAGATCTATAAACATACGAACAATCAAGAAACTACTTAGAACAGTTGATCTGTGTCTTAAATTTCAACACTCAGGTGTAACACTAAAGAACACAGGAAACAAACGAAAATGGTAATATCAAATGGGAACTGCAGATAGATCAAGAGATATCCATCAATATATGAACACTGAACTTATATGAGGTGTGATGTTATTATCAAATACTAAGCCATTAATACACGAACCAAAAATATATGAGTATGAAGATTAAGCAATATCAGCTACTTTTCAGGATTTAACTGAGATGAACGAATCTAGTAAAACCTAAGAGTACCATTCTACCTACAGCTTCAGAGATAAAAAAAATAAACGCAACAAAATTTTCAAAACAGATCAAACATAGAGCACAATCTTCGATAGTTTCCTATGTGTTCCACGACAATGACGCAATATCTAGGTTAACCAGAACGTACCTGCGAGGAAGATGAAGCGGCGGCAAAACGAAGAAGCAAAGACAGATGAGATATTTTGCCTTCTTTAGGTTCTCTTTAGGGTTTAATTTTATTCCAGCTATGGGCCCTAACATACGGCCCATATTTTATTGGGCCTATGTCCAATTCTATAACGCTTAGCTGAGATCCTGAGATCCAACTAGCCCAGCAAAGGGAAACCTTATTTTTGTTTTATAATTTTTTAAAACTTCCTCATAACATAGTACTTTTACTATTTTAACCTTTTTGTATACATGTTTTCAGTTTTGAATTTGTGAATGAGGTAGTTTTTTGGGTAGTTTTTAAAAATTATGAAGATTAAATGACCAAAATACATTTATTTCTTATAGAGATAAAAGATGAGAAAAAGTAAGAAATAAGAGAGAGATATGTGGGGACCAAAAGAGAGAGAAAAGTGGGGATCAAAAGAAAGAGAAATATGAGGATCAAAAGAGAGAGAAATGTGAGGTGTACACGTATCGGGTGTACACGCATCAGACATCGGTGTACACCATAAATTAAAGATGCATGATTTATAGTGTACACCCTAGCTTACGACGTAAGTAGTTTTGAAAAATATTTAAAAATAAATATCAGTAATATGATGTAAAACCTGATTTATGGTGTACACCTTAATTTGTGGCGTACACCATAAACTGAGATATATGTCATATATCTTTGTGTACACCATAAATCGGAGTGTACACTGTATACTAATCTATACATGACAAACGATGGTATATACCATATATTAGTATGTACGCTATAAATGGGACATCTATTTCATATACAAACATTATAAATTATAAATGTATTTTTTTAGATTTATGCTTATATTTATTTGTGAATAATGCTTAAATGTTCCGTAACTTAATAATTTTTTTCTGTTTTAAATTCTTTTATTTTTTAGAGGATGATTAGAAACATACACACCATAGAATTGATGGGCACAAAAAAAACTCATATATATATATATATATATTTATATGTTCACCATATAATTGCTAGTGAACATATAAATATAGGATGATGTACACATGTATAAGATCATGTACACCTATATAAAGCAGTATACACATGTATAAGATAATATATATGAATATAAAATAATGTATATATATAATAGCGTGTACATCTATATAAGAATGTGTACACCTATATAAGACGGTGTACACATATATAAGATGATATACGTTTATATATATATGTGTGTAATAGTTGCAGAAGAGAGATAAAGAATAAAAAAGAGAGAGAAAGAACAAAAAGGAGAGAGAATAAGAAAAATGAGAGAGAGAAATAAAAAGAAAGAAAAAATATAAGTTTAATTTTTAATTATTTATTTTAATTGTATAATGACAATTTGGCAAATAGAGAAAAAAGTGAAGGATAGATAAGATTTTACATATGCAAAAACTACCCTATATAAAAAAGTACCTTATTGCAAATTACATACATAAAAACTACCATATTTGCCAATTTTTTCACTAAATTAAGATATAATAGATTATTTTCTCGGTTGTTACTGTAATTTTCTTGCAGGAACACTGGTATGTCAGCATCAGTGTTAATCATCAAAGACAAAGAAGATTGTGTGTATGGAAGATACACCTCTCAACCTTGGGAGAGATACAATGATTTCTATGGAGACATGAAGTCTTTTCTTTTCCAGCTAAGCCCTGAAACATCCATTTTCCGACCAACTGGAGCAAACAACAACATTCAATGGGTATGCGTTCCACAAATGCTTTGTTATACCACTACTTGTTAGATTGTTTGTGAAAATATTCTAACATATCGTGCGTAAATATGTGCAGTGTGCTACTAATTTCACATCGGAGAACATTCCAAATGGCATAGGATTTAGAGGTAATATCAATCACTTTGGTCTGTTATATCAGCAAGCTTCAATCAAGACCAGACCTTTTCCTGTACGACATTTGGTAACCCGAGTCTCCCCAATACGAGCAGAATATAACCAGAAGTGATAAAAGGCTAGGGGATCGTTCAGGCCTCAAATGAACAAGACACACAACATAACGCTATGAGGGAACTTGATGAGATCTTCCCTAGATCGGCACTTGTGAAGTTGAAAAGAGGATGGCCTTGCTGCAATGAACCAGAATCTCACTGATGCACTGACAAGGAATTTGATGGATTGAGAGAAACTTCCAAAGGCTGCGGAATTCCTTTGAACTTTCAAGCTTGATTCGTGCTATGGATATGACACACCAAAGCATTCACAAGTTGAATCTATAATATGACACATACAGATTCAGATCAAACAAAGAAAAGAGGTTTTTGATTAAAATGTTTGATAAAAAATCTCAGATCTGAAGAAACAAGGTTATAGAGGCTCAGATCTGCATGAGGCGAAGCCTTTGCATGATCGACAAGTGTCCTCAACAGAAATAAAATAGAAATAAAATAGAACTAAGTCTGAAACAGAAAGAACAAAGGCCAAAACGAAAATGGGCCTAAAAGAAAGAAAAATGGGCCTAAAGATGGCGGGGCCGCAGATACGGATTTCAACAATGGGTAATGGCATAAAAAAGGTTTGGAAGTCTCGCTAAAACCTTGTCAAGAAAACCCAGTGGGAAAAACTTGACAATGGAAAAGAGCACTCACCGAAACCCCTTTTCCCATTGTAGAAATCATATGGCTTGAATCAAAACCAAAGTGGTTTGATAAGCATTGTCTTGAAATTCCCGGATCAAATATCGTTGTTGGGCTGAGCCAAATCTTCATTGATGATTTTGTCCTTCGCCTTAGACTTTCTTGAAGCTTCCTTGAGTTGGATCCAGCTGGTTCATGCTTAGCTTCCTCGGCTACAAGCTCAGGTTCGAGTTCCATCTTCATGATCATATCATCCTCTTCCACTTGAAAAAGATTTGACCTCAAATCCGAACACTCTGCAAGGAAAAGGATTAAGTTAGAAAAATTGAAAAGTAAACTCAGATTGTACTCACCTTGCAAGCTTTTTTTATAAGCTTTTTTATTGACCGGCTCAGAGATTTGAAAAGGATAATCGCTTCTTGATATCAGATTGATCTTTGCTTGGTTTGGTAAACGTCCATTCTTCATTTGGCTCCAGAAATTTCCACCAGGCTCAAAGATCATTTGGCATCGCTTCTTGTTTGCTTGCTGCTCCTTTCTCAAATGCTTCATTGGTTCAAGAACAACATTTTTCTTAAGCCAAACATGGTAGAGCCATATTTTTGGTGCATGAAAACTCAGCTCTCCAATCTGTATATCTTGTATATTCACAGCAAAAACTCGAGACAGAAGATCATAGGTGCCAAGGATATGCTCATTTCGACTAGCAAACAGATTTCCACTTAGATCATTTAAAACAATTTTCAAATGCTCAGCATGATCATCTAAGTGTTTACTAAAATTCAGAGTGCTATCAAAGTAAACAATTTCTCTAAAGAATAATTCATCATTAGGTGAAGCACTAACAGAATTAAAGAAACTAGCAATATCCATAAGCACAAAATTTTTATTAGGTTCACTCGTTTTATCAAACAAAAATCCTCCATGCCTAAAGAACTTTTTATACTCAAATTCCTCACGAGATGGAAACACATTTTTAAAATTATCATTTGAATCATAAATCATTCTAATGTGTTCAAGTTCCAGCAACTTAGCTTCTGGAATAAAAAGAAAAACATACCTTGGAATTATTGCATCAGCCACAATAATTTCTTTACCTTGTTTGTTTCGGGTGTCACAGCGAATTGTCTCAATGTTTGCTTTTTCAAAGGCAATAGGATGCTCTATGGCACAGCTTGGAAGTAGCAAGTCACAAGACTTCTTTCGAGGAATAACACTTCTGAAATCCTGAAAATGACAAGATATCTCACTCGGCAGCACCGGTGCAAGGTTAGTAAAGCTCAAAAGAGTTTCTCTATAGACAAACTTACGCACATGTGGTTTAGAGAGTAAAGTTTGTTTCATCTCACCAGCCTTTGCGGAGTTAGAGTGAATAGTTATAAGTTCCTTGCTAGGCATATTTTCTTTTTGAACCGTGAGGACCTTTGGAATTTGTTTCAGCTTGTCACACATGTGATGCTTCTCAGTTTCTGCATGCCTAGAGCTCGAACTAGCTTTTCTTCTCATTACGTCCAGGTAGTTCAGGGTGGTTGATAACTCCTTTGGACCTTCTGTGGTGTCCTTATGATCCTGCAAATGAGAAGAATGCTTACTCGGAGATGGTAGCTCCGGTGCAACGTTAGTTAAACTCATAGGAGTTTCTTTATCAATCGCAAGAATCTTTTCTTTTAGAGGAAGAGAGTTTAGAGATTCACTTACAAACTGTCTTACTCTTTGCTTTACGATGAGCTGATCTTGTTGAATCTCATGTGGTTTCATTGCAACCAAACCATGCTTTCTTCCTTTGTACTTAAACGAATATCATTTTTTTGAACCAGAATACTCATGGATCGCTTGATATTTGTTTAGCCATGGTTTTCCAAGGAGGATGTGACATGATTCCATCGGTTGAACATCACACAAAACCTCGTCTTCATATTTTCCAATGCATATAGAAATCGTCACTTGATGGCTCACTCTTAAGTTGTAATTATCATCAAGCCATGGGTGCTCCTTCACTGTCAGTCCAAGCTTCTTGACCATATATTCACTTGCCACATTGTTGGAACTCCTTTCATCAATCATAAGGCTGCATATCTTGCTTTGAACCTGGCACCTAGTGTAGAACAAATCCTTTCCTTCGTGAGTAGTCATTGCTGTACTGGATTTTTCTTTAATGATCAGCCATATCTGCCTGAAAACAACACAAAACAAACCCAGTAGCAAGTTCTTTTGAAAGCAAATCGATCGCACACACAAAACACAACACGCAGTTACAAGTTGTTCAAGTAACAACACAGATTGGACAGACAGACAGGGGTGCACTTAAAATTCGATTTAAATTTCAGTTTAACTCCAAAAATTCTGATTCCAATTTTAAACACAATTTAACTCATCCTAGTAATAGAATAAATGATCGAAACATCAAAATAAGTCACAAGTATTTCTAGAAAAATCGAGCAAGACAGAAGATGAACAGACAGTTTTCACCAAATCGTTTTTCCAGAACACAATGCAATCAAAATTCGATTAAAATTTCAGTTCAACTCCGAAAATTCTGATTTCAGTTTTAAAAACAAGTTAACTCATCCTAGCAACATAATCAATGAACGAAACATCAAAACAAGTCACAAGCATTTCTAGAAAAATCAAGCAATACAGAAGATGAACAGACAGTTTTCACAGAATCTTTTTTCGTAAAGATCCAGAATTCAAACAGGTATAACTATCAGAATACGACCTAGAACAAGACGATTCGACAGCAAATCTGAAAGATAAGACTCTGAATGACAAGATATGATCGGTTTTATCCAGATTTAAGGAACAACACGAGAACGAAAACACTTAACTTCTAAGCGCGGCTCTGATACCACTTGATGAGATCTTCCCTAGATCGGCACTTGTGAAGTTGAAAAGAGGATGGCCTTGCTGCAATGAACCAGAATCTCACTGATGCACTGACAAGGAATTTGATGGATTGAGAGAAACTTCCAAAGGCTGCGGAATTCCTTTGAACTTTCAAGCTTGATTCGTGCTATGGATATGACACACCAAAGCATTCACAAGTTGAATCTATAATATGACACATACAGATTCAGATCAAACAAAGGAAAGAGGTTTTTGATTAAAATGTTTGATAAAAAATCTCAGATCTGAAGAAACAAGGTTATAGAGGCTCAGATCTGCATGAGGCGAAGCTTTTGCATGATCGACAAGTGTCCTCAACAGAAATAAAATAGAAATAAAATAGAACTAAGTCTGAAACAGAAAGAACAAAGGCCAAAACGAAAATGGGCCTAAAAGAAAGAAAAATGGGCCTAAAGATGGTGGGGCCGCAGATACGGATTTCAACAATGGGTAATGGCATAAAAAGGTTTGGAAGTCTCGCTAAAACCTTGTCAAAAAAACCCAGTGGGAAAAACTTGACAAGGGAAAAGAGCACTCACCGAAACCCCTTTTCCCATTGTAGAAATCATATGGCTTGAATCAAAACCAAAGTGGTTTGATAAGCATTGTCTTGAAATTCCCGGATCAAATATCGTTGTTGGGCTGAGCCAAATCTTCATTGATGATTTTGTCCTTCTCCTTAGACTTTCTTGAAGCTTCCTTGAGTTGGATCCAGCTGGTTCATGCTTAGCTTCCTCGGCTACAAGCTCGGGTTCGAGTTCCATCTTCATGATCATATCAGAACTGTTCTAGAGAGGTTTAAAGAAGATCACAACATGCTCAAACTAGTCGGCATGGCAGGCAATTCGAATGAGTGAAAAAACAAAGTAAGGATTTTGGTTCTTATATAATGTTTGTGTGTGCAAATACATTATGTATCATAAAATAATGTTGTACCATTCACACGAGTTTTAATCTACCAATTTTGGGACGTATTCACCTAAATTTCATCCGAGTTCTCTAACGAGGATGAAGAACGATAAAATATAAGAAATCCAACAATTGCATAATAAGGTAAAGAAATTTATCCAGAAATGAAAGCTTATAGAGCATTAAGTTCAACTTAAGACGATTCAACAAAAAAAGCACAAACAAAAATGTGAAGATAAAAGGAAAAAAAAAAGACACTAAAGAAACAAGCACACATAACACATCTGAAAGATGATGATTGATTCATCTGATACGCTAGTACCTCCTTCCACGGCCAACTCTGAAGGGAGCAATAGGAGATGCAGAGACTGGATCCACCTTGACGACACCTGGCATTTTAGACATTCCCAAGGAAGCAAGCATCTGAAGCGTCTCCTTGTCGACCTCGATGTGATCGGTTTTAATGGCGGATTCATTAGGGACGCAGTCCATACGGCGCTCACGCTCTTCCTCCTGAAGCTTGAGGGAGATACCACAGACAGGTCCTTTTTGGATCCTCTTCATGAGATTAGTTGAGAATCCAGCGATCTTGTTACGGAGCCTCTTAGATGGGATGATTGCGACTTCTTCGAGGATCTTCTTGGTTGTGTGGAAATCAAGAGTCATGCGAGAGTAGTACTTCTCAATCACCTGACGAGATGATTTCTTCACCGTCTTCGTGCGAACGCGACCCATCTTTGCCTCTGATTTTGGGTTACGAAACTTCTTGAGTCTCTCTACTTGTGATTCTGAAGCTGGCTGAGATTAGGGTTAGGGTTTTTATTCGTGTGCTTAAATATGGAGAAGTGAAAGGGTAAAATCGTATTATTGTTATGACTTTAGAAACAACAATTTAATAATGAAGCCCAATTCTTAACGAAGGGCCTGTTAAGGGTGAAGGAGCCCATTAAGTATTTAAAGATTTTGGTATGGGCCCATTGAGTGTATGAATATGCTTAGATCACCCAGTCCGGTACGTCAGAGTCGTATGTATATAATTCTAATTCATAATATCTCTTACATATTTTTACCATCAGATTCCCGTTAGAGAAAAGAGAACACTAATTTTTTTTGATATTTTACCGTAAACTATTTAAATTTTGAATGTGACCTTCTAAGTTTTAACTCGACAAGCTTAATCGTGACCAAAACAAACTAAACAAGCTTTATTGACCCTTTAAATTAAGGAGGAAGATCAATCCAATTTACGGTCTAATTACAATTTAGTTTTTGTGGTTGCATATATTTTTAAAGTTCCTCTTAATGTATTCATTAAAATGACTTATGAAGATCTTGTAATTGCTAAGGTACTTCCTTGTAATCCAAAGTCCATTTGGATTTTGATTTTCTGGGTTTCAAACTTTGAGAGATTGATGTGTTCAACTTAAACTCTTGTTGCTTTTCACACAACCTACGAGAAAGGAACTGATGATGAGATTGCTGAGTTTATCTATCAGACTTTGGATGTAAATGGAAATGGGGTCTTGACAAGGTATCGAGGATCTAAACTTATCTACTTGTGGATTCTTGTTGCTTTATGTGATCAAGTTTGTTATATGTCCATTACAGAGTCTCTTGATCAATTTAAGAACTCATTCGGATTGAAATTGTTATATTTAGATGGTTATTCTGTGAAGGTGAAGCATTCTAGTATGTATGTATTCTTCAGATCTTATTTAGAGTCGGTCCTGGTGGTGATTTTTAAGAGTGTGTTTTCCACTGATGCAGAATCAAGTGATTACAAGGAGATGGTGGATGAGTTACACAATGCTGCAACTTTCTCAAAATCCGATGATGGTTCTGAAAAAGTAATGTGTTTTGAGGATTTCAGAAGCTGGTGCTCACTCGTTACAACTATCAGAAAGTTCCTCGGAAGCTTGCTTATGCCCTCGGGTCAAGGTTTGTTATTCATCTTCTCTCGTCTTGACTCATTTCTTGTTGACTACAAAATTGGTTTACATTTTCCTTACTTTCATTTTTGTTATTTCCAGTGAATCTTGGATAGTGAGGCTTGGATATCAAGTCCCACATCTGCTTTATGAAGATGGTGTTGATTCAAACAGGCTATTGTTAAAGAAAGAATACGCTTGGCATATCGGAGGAGCTCTTCCTCACCACGAGCTTGAAGAGTGGAAATTGTTGTATCATAGTTCATTACACGGTCAAAGCTTCAACACATTCCTCGGACACACATTGTGAGTGTTTTAAACTGTTACCATAAACATATTTACCTTACGATCTCTTGACTAAATAAATCAAGATATGATAGATTATTTCCTCGGTTGTTAATGTAATTTTCTTGCAGAAACACTGGTATGTCAGCATCAGTGTTAATCATCAAAGAAAAAGAAGTTTGTGTGTATAGAGGATACGCCTCTCAACCTTGGGAGAGGTACAGTGATTTCTATGGAGACATGAAGTCTTTTCTTTTCCAACTAAGCCCTAAAGCATCCATTTTCTGACCAACTGGAGCAAACAACAACATTCAATGGGTATGCGTTCCACAAATGCTCTGTTATACCACTACTTGTTAGATTGTTTGTGAATATATTCTAACATATCGTGCGTAAATATGCGCAGTGTGCTACTAATTTCACATCGGAAAACATTCCAAATGGCATAGGATTTGGAGGTAAGATCAATCACTTTGGTCTATTTATATCAGCAAGCTTCAATCAAGGCCAGGCCTTTTCTTGCACGACATTTGGTAGCCCGAGTCTCTCCAATACGAGCAGAATACAATCAGAAGTGATAGAATACTGGGGGATCATTCAGGCCTCAAACGAACAAGACACACACCATAACGCTATGAGCGGAACTGTTCTAGAGAGGTTTAAAGAAGATCACAACATGCTCAAACTAGTCGGCGTGGCATGCAATTCGAAAGAGTGAAAAAACAAAGTAAGGATTTTGGTTCTTATACAATGTTTGTGTGTGCAAATACATTATGTATCATAAAATAATGTTGTACCATTCACACGAGTTTTAATCTATCAATTTTGGGACGTATTCACCTAAATTTCATCTGAGTTCTCTAACGAGGATGAAGAGCGATAAAATATAAGAAATCCAACAATTGCATAATAAGATAGGGAAATTTATCTAGAAATGAAAGCTTATAGAGCATTGAAGTTCAACTTAAGACGATTCAAGAAAAAAAGCACAAACAAAAATGTGCAGATAAAAGAAAAAAAAAAGACACTAAAGAAACAAGCACACATCTGAAAGATGATGATTGATTCATTTGATACTCTAGTACCTCCTTCCACGGCCAAATCCTAAAAACCTTAACCCTAATCTCAGCCGGCTTCAGAATCACAAGTAAGGAGACTCAGGAAGTTTTGTAACCCAAAATCAGAGGCAAAGTTGGGTCGTGTTCGCACAAAGACGGTGAAGAAATCATCTTGTCAGTTGATTGAGAAGTACTACACTCGGATGACTCTTGATTTCCACACCAACAAGAAGATCCTCGAAGAAGTCGCAACCATCCCATCTAAGAGGCTCCGTAACAAGATCGCTGGATTCTCAACTCATGTCATGAAGAGGATCCAGAAAGGACCTGTTCGTGGTATCTCCCTCAAGCTTCAAGAGGAAGATCGTGACTGCCGTATAGACTTTGTCCCTGATGAATCCGCCATTAAAGATAATCACATCGAGGTCAAAAAGGAGACGCTTGAGATGCTTGCTTCCTTGGGAATGTCTGAAATGCCATGTGTCTTCAAGGTGGATCCAGTCCTCTGTATCTCCTATCACTCGACCTCTTCAAACTGAGTCCTTCACCCGAGTTCAACACTGGTCTATCTCACTACTCGGTCAGCTCCTCGAGTCACCCATCTTGAGTCAAGCTCTTTTGCGAACAGAGAGACAGAGTCAGAGCATATTCAGTAGACCCAGAGACTATGGAGAACCAACCAGGACAGAACCAAGCACCCGTTGCTCTGGTGCAAAGGAGGCCAAGATCTATTGGAGTTGGAGGACAGAACCAAACACGCATACTTAGCGACAAGGCATTGTTCCTCTAGCTATTCAGAACAACATTTTTGAGATCAAGAGCAGCTTGATCTCAATGGTCCAAAGCAACCGTTTTCATGGACTGCCCATGGAAGACCCCCTAGATCACCTCGATGAGTTTGATCGGCTCTGTAGCCTAACAAAGATCAACGGTGTAAGCGAGGACGACTTTAAGTTGAGATGATTTCCATTCTCCCTTGGAGACAAGGCTCATACATGGGAGAAGAGTATGCCTCATAGATCTATCACTACATGGGATGAATGCAAACATGCTTTTCTTGACATGTTATTCTCCAACTCCAGAACGGCTCACCTCCAAAATGAGATCTCAGGTTTCACCCAGAAGACTGGAGAGACATTCTCTGAAGCTTGGGAACGGTTTAAGAACTCTATCTCCAAGTGCCCACATAATGGTTTCGGTAGGGAATCACTACTCAGCACTCTCTACAGAGGTGTACTGCCTAAATTCCGCATGCTATTAGATACCGCCAGCAATGGTAACTTTATGAATAAAGACATTGAGGAAGGATGGGAGCTTGTAGAGAACCTAGCTTAATCAGATTGCACTTACAGTGAAGAGTACGACTGCACCATCAGGGGAACATCAGATGCCGATGACAGGCACAAAAAGGAAATTAAAACCTTGAATGATAAACTTGACAAGCTACTCCTTGCCCAGCAAAGGCATATTCATTTTGCCTCTGAGAAAGAACTGATACAAGTCCAAGATGGGGAGGATGAGCATCTTGAGGAGATCAGCTATCTCCAAAACCAAGGTGGATACACACAAGTTTATGTGAACTATAAAGCGAACCCAAACCTCTCTTACAGGAGCACCAATGTAGCGAACCCGCAGGATCAGGTCTACCCCCAATAGTAGCAGGCTCAGACCAAGAACTATACCTCTTACAACCAAAACCAAGGGTTTATTCCCAAACAGCAGTTCCAGGGTGGATACCAGCAGCAACAAACCATCAATGCCCCACTAGGCTTTGCTCTACAGCCTCAGTTATCTATAGTCCAAGACCCTGTTTTGAAGAACCTCTTACAACAGCTACTCTAGTTCCAGGTCAATAATGCCTCTGATATCACTAAGCAGTTTGCCGAGATGAAGAATCACGTCGAGTCTTCTGTCCATACTCTCAACTGCAAGATAGAGACCATAAACTCTATGCTCCAATATTTGGAAAGCAAAGGAGCCTCTACTTCAAACTCTCAGACCCCAGGCCAGCTCCCTGGTAAAGCTATTAAAAACCGCAAGGATTACACATATGTCAATGCCATAACACTCAGCAGTGGCCCAACCTTCCAAGCTAGGGAAGAGATTCTACATCTCACTGAGGCCAGCTAGGTTCAAGATGGGGAGGTTTTTAACCAACAGGAAGCTCCAGTTGAAGTCCTAAAAGTTGAACTCGGGCATACCAGTCGACCACCAAACCGAGTAACCCTGCCCAAGTCAGCTATTCATGCCACTCCAGAGGAAAAGAAAGCTAAGTACATTCCTCCAACTTATGTTCCACCACTTCCCTTTCCTGGGAGATTAAAAAGGAGCTACTAGAGAAATACAAGGGTGAATTCGAGGAGCAGCTGAAAAAGATTGAAGCAATCATGCCCCTGTCCGAAGCCCTAAAGCTCATTCCTCTAAGTGAGCGATCTCTGAAGAACACTCTGATGGAAAGTCTTAAGGAGCATGAGAGTCTGAAATTAAAAGAACAAGGATGCAGTGCTCCCATTGAGGAGAAAATAATAATAAAAAAAAACTCGAAGATCCTGGCTCCTTCACCTTACCTTGCTCACTAGGCCTGTCAACCCCGGGCGCTTGTCCAACTACTGGCAACCTCTCAGCCAACTGAGCCAGAGTCGCCATCACAGGAGCCAGTGCTGCCTGAATCGCAGCTACCACATCCACACCGCGGTTATCCGCGCTATCAACAGTCGCATTCTCGCCGGCTCTCGCGGCTCCATTACCATCACTAGAGTGAACTCTAGAATTCTCACCATTCTCACTGTTCCTACGCGTGTTTCTGGTTTTACGAACCATCTGCATAACCCAAACCCAAAACTAAGTTCACACAAACTTAGCCAACACCACGCCAAACGGCTTCATAAACCATTCATCACAACAATTTCTCAAAATTAACAACAACCCAAAAGACTTACCGCGAGACTTGGCATTGGAAGGATGGTTTTACCCCAATCAAATTACTAACTACACAGCCCTAAAACCAAGCATGCTCTGATACCAATTTGTAACACCCTTATCCATAAAATCTGCCCTAACAATGGTGTTAACCGGTAGACCTCAAAAATTTTCTCGATATTCTCTAAGTCTCAAACGAGGTTTCCGGATTTCCTCAAATTCAAAGTTTATATGCACAGCGGAACTACAACACTTAAGTCATGCAAGCGAGTCTCAAAATTTCTCAAATAAATTCCATTCAACTAACCAAATCTCAACAAAAGAATTCCTCAATAATTCAATAACTCAAATCTCTCAAATACTCGCTAACATGGTTCTTAAGCAACTAAACATCAAACTCAAAGCACAAAATAATAAAATCAACTAAACTCAAACTCCCAATAAAACCATCTGTCCCATCCAACACCCCAGGTCCCGTGAGCTCCTCCTTACTCTTTATTACCTGCATCAACGAGTGGATGCGTAAACAACAAAAGTTGCCTAGTGAAGCGATCATTCCGTCTAACCGGTTTTAATGTCAAGACAATTTAATATATGTGCATGATTAATCAAGTTAAGTCAATGTAAAGCAACGGTTCCCTCAAACGCATATGCCGAAGCACATACAACACAACAAATGGAACCAAACTGTCAAGACATCAAACGAAATACCCTTAACATAAACAAGACAACCAACACCACCAAATCACCACAAACACAAACCACAGTCACGCACTCACCTTAATATCTCAGAAAGCTTTTGATTAACCTACAGACACATAAAATCAATCAATACAAATATCTAACCAAAACCCCAACAAAAATACATACTCACAACTAACATAAAAACCCTTACCGGTTCGGGTCCATGTGAGCTATGCTAACCAAATCCCCAAATTACTCAAGCAAAGATCTCTGCCACAGAACCACTAACCATCTTAAATAACCCAAAACTATCGGACTAGAACACTGGATTTACGATGATATTCGCTTACCAATCGACGAACTCTCGGACGAACGGTAAAGCTCTAAGGGTTCACAAACAACTCCTCAAATAGATCAACAACTGGCAGATTTTCTGTGATAGATCAACATTAATACCTTAATAACGAGATCTGATCAGAACAGAATCACCAAAATCACAAAGGAATCGCTTACCCCTTCACGAACCTTGATTCTCGGCCAAATTCTCCAAAACTAGAAGCTCTAGGGTTCTTAGCTCTGGCTGCGCAAAATCTCTGTGTTATGCGACTCTAAAACCCCCAAAACTCTTATACTAATCGTCCCTTAAGTTTAATCCACGAATTGGACCTTGGTCCTTAAGAAAATCCCACCAAAAACTCACAAATAATGGCCCATCTTCATAATATGACTTGGCCCTTCACACCACCACCTTATTCCATACTTAGAGTATATTTCACGAGTTTGAGACTTGACAAAACTCGATTTGACTGAACCAATCAAATTTGGGTCACAAAACACCTTAATCCGCATATCCGGTTCTATAACCAACCCAAAATATCAAAATCTCCTTAAACCGATTCCAGCTTGTTCGATTGTCATTATTTCCCAAAATATTAGGATTGATCGAAACAGAAATTGATTTGACCGAGCCAATTGGTCCAAGCCCAACAATTTCCCTTATTTGGTCTGTAGTCCTTCTTTAATGAATCCTGGTCCAATCACGAATTCTTGATGGCGCAGCAAAATTCCACCTCGACCCAACTTAATAATTTTCCAAAATAAATCAACCCTGATTTCCCCAGCCTTAGCCGACCATTTTCATTTTTCGGACAAAAGTTATCCTAAATCGGACCAAACCTGTCCGGATCCGACCAGAATTGTCCGAAAGTGACCAAACTCCATTTTTCCGACCAAACATGTCCATTTCCAGACCAAACTCCATTTTCCGACAAAACATGTTTTTCCGAACACACATGTCCGAACGAATGAATCTGTCCGAATGACAAAACCTCGGAATTTCTCGACTGATCGTAACATTGCCCGTACCGAGACTCCATTGCCCGAAACACGGGTGTTACAGTTATGCACAAAATCCCTCGGTCACATCCACTATGTTGTTTTGCTTTTCTTTTTGCTTCAGATTCACTTGTTACGAAGGGGAAGGAGAGGTGAAACATGCTGGTGAAGAAATGTGTTGTCTTATAAGGCTCGAATAAGCTGATGTTGGTGCCAAACCAGACCATTGGTGTCGATCGACACCACCATGGGTGTCGATCAACATGGCCACATGCTGAAGCTACACGCGGAAATTAATATCTATTCAATTCATGTCGTTGATTTCAATGAATAAGTCTGAGTAGATCTCTTGTTAGGTTCAGGGATTCTAACTAGGATTTTCATGGAATTGTAGATTGATTGATTGGTTCGGATTCATAACTTGATAGTTTTTCACTAAGGTTGATCTTAAAGCTAGTTTTGGCCTGATCACCTAGAATCTAGATCTTAGGTTGTTAAATTGACGGGACGGTGTGTTTAAAAATTTAACAGAACCGAGCATGAGCAAATTAGATAATTGCAAACAAATTTTGATTTGATAATTTGTGAACAAATCAAACTTGAACTTACACTACAAGAAAAATACCGCAAAACTGACAGCCAATTCCATTGGAAATCCGCCGGTGTTTAAGCCATCTGTTTTCCGTCGGTTTAAAACCGACGGAAAACTGACGGATTTCTGATATTTAAATATCAACGGAATTCCGACTGATATAAAACTGATGGATTTCCGACGGAATTGTTTAATTTTTTTTAATTATATAATCGAATTTTTAAAAATAAATTTATTAATTTTAAAATTTTGTTTTCTAATATAAATTAAAATTAAAGAAATAATAATTATAAAATAATACAATAATTCAAATAAAAATTCAAAAGTTATAAAATAATTCAAATAAAAAACAAAAAAAAACTAAAACAAACTAAAACTACGATGGCGGGAATCGGGAAAAGAATTCCTCCATGCGTTGCTGCAATGCCAGGTGATCCGCCTCCAATTTGCGGGTTCTCTCGCGTTTCGCTTCTTGTTGGAGGCGATCCGCTTCTCGATCTTCTCCGAGGTGTTGCAGCTGCGTCTTCATGGCGTCCATCTCAGTGTCTCGTTGTGCAAGCTGTACCCTAAGATCGGGAGAATCGCCGTAGAAACACGAAGTTGCAGAAAAAGATCCGTCGTCCGGAAGACCAAATACACGAACTTTCGTCTTCGGAGTACACTGCGGTAAGAAACGAAAACTTTGTTAAAAATTAGAAATTACAAAAAAACGATTTAAATATATATTTTACTTACCTCATAGACGAATTCGTTAAAAAAGGAGGAGGTCTTCACTCATCTTCGTGACGTTCTCAATAATCTCCCAAGCCACCGGATCTTGGATTTCATGGTTCTTTCTGCTGGTATGCGCATCCTTGAGCAATCTAAGAGCGGATGGTTGGACACCGTCTTCCCAAAACTAAAAAATGAAAATTTAGTAAAATATAAAATTATAAAACTAAAATAACAATATTTTAATTAAATAAGAAACTTACCAGTTTATTAGCCCGTGTGACCAAACTAACCGCTACTAGATTGTGTGTCGCCTTGCCTCTTCCTCTGCGTTCACTGTTTCGGCACGCAGAATGAGTTGTGGAGCTTGTCTTGGTCGGTTCTTCAGTCCAATAAGTGCATAACCCCCTCCATAGGCTCGGGTTGGAAACCAACTCCCTTGGGACATCATTCTTGTGCCACTTCTCCTTCCACTCGTTCAGCTTCCATTGATACATTCTCGATGCTTTTCTATCGAAGGATCGTCTAACCGTGGCGGTCATGTGGCTGTCCCAATTAAATTTTTGCTGCAAATCAAAAATTAAATTAAAATAAACTATATTAAATAAAAGAAAAAAAATTTAAAATATGAGGTACTTACCGCAAATTGGCGAAACCACAATTCCTGATCCGCCATCGGCATTTAGGTGTACGTCGGGTACGGATGCCGAAGCATTCCATTGAGCATCCGGTTAATGGACTTGGAAATTCCATTTCCGGAACCATGAAACCTACAAAACAAATTATTGCAAATAATTAGAATTGTAACTAAAGTAATAATAGTAAATAAATATTAAAATTCTTAAAATTAAAAAAAACTGACCATGTGTCTCTGCCTTCGCAATCCGGATGGAGACGAGGCAATCTATCTCGTCCTGGTTGAGCGACAAAGTCCTCGACGCTCATCTGCGTCGGTGCAGTAGGTGAAGGCGTCGGCGTAGGCGCTGTTTCCGGGATATGTGTCTCCGATGTAGGAGAACTCCTCGAACCGAAACTACCTCTCCGTCAACTACTATGTCCGCCGCCGCGTGAGTAGTCGTACCGACCGTAATCCCTAGAAAAATTAAAAAAGAAATCAAACATTATATGAAAAAATTATACATCATCAAAATAATAAAAAATTATCAAAAAAATATTTTAAATTCATTATTAGTCCAAAACAATTATACATTTATAAAAGAATGAATAATTTATGGAAATACTTATAAATTACTAAAATCATCATAAATTTATATTTATAAGTATTAATTCCAAAACAATTATAAATTTGTAAATCCATGATTATTACATGAAAAAATTATACATTATCAAAATAATAAAAATTTATCAAAAAAATAATCCTAATTTTCTAAAAATAATAATTCATACCAAAATTAAGAAAATTTTAATGCATGAAAATAATTATAAATAAGTTTAATAAATAAATAAATTAACAAAACAAATAATTTCAATAAACATAACAAAACTTAATACTAATTAACATAATAATTCAACCACAAATTCTAACAAATCTAAAATTCCAAATCAAAATCATTTACATAACAATCCATGTTATAAAGTAGGTAAATCCTAAAACTAACAAACCAAATCCTAAATCTAACATTACAAACCTAATTCTCACAATTCTAATTTTGTAAACCAATCAATCTAACTCAAAACCGAACAGTCCATAATATAAACTTAATAACTTACAAGTTTGGGGGATTTTGAGACATTGGGATGAAGGATCAGACTTAGTAATGGAGATTTGGCGATTTTAGAGTTTTTAAGGTTTTTGGAAACGTTCTGCGAAAGTGAGGAGGAAGAAGACGAAGTCGGAATATATTACGATATTTTCATTATTCTGCGAAAAACCGACGGATTTCCGACGGTTTTAGGGTTACACGTGTCAATAACAATTAAATTAAAAATATATCCAAATCCGTCGGTTTTTCCGACGGATTTCCTACGGTTTTGGGTTTATTTGTGGTTTAATGGTTATTGTGTATTTTTGGTTTAATGGTTATTGTGTATATTTCGTTTAATGGTTTATGTTGATATGTGTTTTAATGGTTATTTACTTCTAACAATAAAAAAATATACAAAGCTCAAGTTGAGCTTATAAAATGCTCATCAGTTGTGATCTTCGAGGACCTATGGTTTACACCGTAATGTCAAAAATAAATAAAATACAAAAAAACAAATTTACACCTTTCTGTAAAAATAAAAAATAATACAAAACATACATATATAACTCATTTTCATCAGATGATGATGCTGATCCCTCAGACGGAATTGAGTCTGAATCCTCATAAAATTCACCTTGTTCTTCTTCTGATTCGGAAAAAACTAAACCAAATTGTGTCAAATCAACAACAAGATCTAGATCACAAGATGGCTCAACTGGATCCATTGGAACAACTGCTGCTGGCTGTAAAGCATCGTGTTCTGCAACTCCATAAATTCTTCCTCTCGGGGTCACTGTAGTAACTGTGCGCCAAGGATCTGTCCGCCGTGTAACTCGAGGGTAACGAATATAGCACACCTAAAAAAAAATATAAAAATTTTGTAATTATTATATTTGTACCCTACCTGCTCAGCTTGTGATCCTAGAATGAATGGGTCATACGTTTCTAGTCTCCAACTTGAATTAACAGACGTAACACCAAATTGGTCCACATGAAGCCCACGACCGAGTGTTGAATCATACCAATCACACTTGAAAACAATGCACCTCAAGTCTAACATTCCTGGGTACCGCACTTCCAATATTTCTTGAAGAACACCGTAGTAAACATCATTACCAGATTTCACTGAAATACAAGAATCTGAAGTTTGCCTTGTCCTTCTCTCGTCATGAACCCTAAACCCATAGCCCCGACTGCAGTATCTAGGATAAGAAGTTGCAATGTAGTTTGAAACATTAACAAGTTCCAATAACCATGTGGGAAATATCTGTCCGCTTCTTACTCCTTCAGAAACCTACAAAAATTAGATACAAATTAGTATTAAAAAAAACATTTATTAAATGATTTAGCGTTTTTAAACACTTACGTAAACCTGCAACCAATGCATAAAATCCTCCTCCTTATGGACTTGAAGCTCGTCTTCTGTCTTATCCATATAGTACCCACATATTAATGCCATGTAAATCCTGTACGAAAACTAAAATTGTTTACAAGCTAATAATAGCATATAAAATAATCAATTATACATTAAATGACACAAAAGAATTTTTGTTTACCTTTCGTATTTCGTAATTTCTTCACAATTGGTTAGGATATACATATGCAAGTGTTTAAACTCCTCTTGAGATAATTTATGCATTTTTCCTTTGCCACTGACTCGCCCAACTTGGCAAAATAACTCTGGAACAACGACGGGGTAAATCGCTCTCTCATTACGATCATCATGGCGACTAGGATGTCTATTCTTCGTACGAACTTCTGACGGGAAGTAATATTCAGCAAACTGTGAGGCCTCTTCGTTGATGCTCTGGGTGATAATATATCCCTCTACTCTACTCAAATTCTTAACCTTTTTCTTCAGATGAAACATATACCGCTCAAATGGATACATCCAACGGTATTGAACCGGGCCTCCTAGTTCTACTTCTCGTGGGAGGTGGATCGGAAGATGTTCCATCACATCAAAGAAAGATGGTGGAAATATCTTCTCCAAATTACAAAGGATCACCGGGATATTGGCCTGTAAATTTTGGATTCCCTCAACAGTAAGTGTTCTTGTGCATAAATCGAGAAAGAAAGCACCTACTCCTGCAATTGCTTGGTGGACGTCATTATGAAGAAGATGAGCAAAAGCAAATGGAAGAAGCCTCTGTATCACAACGTGATAATCATGACTCTTCATTCCAGTAAACTTTCCTTCTCCATAATCGATGCAGTTACGCAGATTAGATGCGTATCCATCAGTGAATTTAACATCGTCGTGAATCCAATCAAAAAATTCTGTTTTCTTTGCTGCTTCTAACCGGTATAATGGAAATGGACATTGACCATTTGGGAGCACTTCAAGAAAACCTCGATCGCAATACACTGGCAAGTCTAATCTAGATTTCATATTGTCTTTCTTCTTCCCTTGGACATTTAAGACAATGTTCATGATGTTCTCAAAGAAGTTCTTCTCAACGTGCATCACATCAAGATTATGCCGCAATAAATGGTTCTTCTAGTAAAGCAAATCCCAAAATATGCTCTTCTTGTGCCAGCTATGAAATTCACCGACACCATAAATAGGTTCATGTCCATTACCCCCACAATAAGGAGTCATCTCAGCACAAAAATCTCTCAACTGCTCTAATAAAGTCTCACCGTCTATCTCAGGCAGTGGACCATAAAAAACTTGCCTACCCTTCGTAAACATTGTTCTCGAACGACGATACGGATGATCACTCAGTAAAAACTTCTATGACAATCAAACCAACAACTTTTTCTGCCGTGCTTCAGTTGGAATGCATCAGTGTTGTCATGGCAATACGGACGCGATAATCTCCCATGTGTTGTCCATCCAGATAACATACCATATGCTGGAAAATCGCTTATGGTCCACATAAGCACCGCACGCATCTTAAAGTTTTGTTGGGTTGAAACATCGTACGCTTCCACACCATGCTCTCATAGCATTTGTAACTCATAGATCAATGGCTGGAGGAATATATCAAGTGATCTCTTCGGATGCTCTGGGCCGGGAACAAGAATCGAGAGATATAAAAACTCTCCACACATGCACAGAGATGGAGGCAAATTGTAAGGGGTTACAATTACGGGCCATAACGAATACTTCCTTCCATGCTTCCCAAATGTGTTAAAACCATCTGTACATAACCCGAGGTACACATTCCTTCGCTCATACGCAAAATCCGGATACAATGATTGAAAATGTTTCCAAGCTTCTGCGTCTGAAGGATGTGTAATATCTCCATCTTGACGATGTTCTGCATGCCATCTCATTGGCTCTGCCGTGCGCTGAGAAGTATATAACCTCTTCAACCTCTCTGTTATTGGTAAATACCACATACGTTTATATGGAATTTGAATTCTGCCACTACTTTCCTGATACCGTGGTTTACGACAAAATCGACATCTTTTGCGGTTTTCATCTTCTCTCCAATATAGCATACAGTTGTCGATGCACACATCTATTACCTTATATGGTAAACCAAGACCAGATACAAGTTTTTTGTACCTCGTAGTATGATCCGGATAAAAGATTATCTTCTGGCAATATATTTTTCGCCCAATCTATTATCGCACCAACGCACTCCTCTGCCAAATTGTAATCTATCTTAATCGTCATCAATCTACTTGCAGATGATAAAGGCGAATGACCTTCTTTACACCCTTTATATAGTGGCTGCTTTGCAGCATCTAACATATCAAAAAATCTTCTTACTTCTACATTAGGTTCTTCGAACCTATATCTTTCTTCACCACTAAACTCGACATTCTCTTTAAACGCATCATTCACCATCTGCACGCTCCCTACACCTACATCTACTTCCGTGCTACCTCCTAAACAATCTGAGACAGTTGGTTCACTAGCACTACAATACTCAACATTTGTTTCTCCATGTAAATACCATATCTTGTAACCTGGCGTAAACCTATTACTATACAAATGATGCCAAACTATCTCTATCGTAACATTACGAGAATTCCTACATATTGAACATGAACTCGTATATGCCTCGTGCATACTCCTCGTTCAAGTTGTTCGTCTCCGGATCCATCAATGGTTCGTCCATCCATGATCGAAAATATCTAGACATATTTTTTACTTTTGTTTTAGAATTCGTATTAAGTAAACAAAAAATAAGAGAGAGATATGAAATTAAGCTTGTTGTGTAATGGGATGGAGGAAGGGAGAAACATATATATAAACTCGTTTCCATCAAATTTCTGACGGAAAACCGTTGGTTTACAATAGTAAATTCAACGGCTACATTAACGTTCATATTATCTGACATATTTCCAGAAGCCGTCGGAAATCCGTCGGAATTTCTGACGGAAGAATTTCCGTCGGAAATTCTGACGGATATTCTGATGGATTCCGACAGATTTCTGATATTTTTAAATCCCTCGGCAATCCATCGGAATTTTCCGATGGATTTCTGACGGATTCCCAGATTTTCAAATCTCGGAAATCCGTCGATGTTTTCTGACGGAATTATTAGCCGTCGGATATTCCGTCGGTTTTGCGGTAGATTTCTTGTAGTGTTAATGCTTGTTTAAAATTTTAAGTCTTGCAAAGGAATTTGATTTCTTAGGTTTTAGGCATAGCGAATTCTCACAGCAAAAGTTGGTTAATTTTACACTTGTGATTTGAGTTCTAGAACTGGTACTTAATTTAATCCTATCAGGTTAATTGGTTTACATTACATGAATTCCTGAGAAATTCCCTGAGCTTGACATCTTTCCCATTTCAATACAGTAAACTTCATTTACTGTTCTTCATGTAAAGCACTAAGGAAACAGAGCTTGTAGCTAAGCTTGAACCAGAGCTTGAAGCCGAGGAAGACTTAGTTGTACCAGTTGGATCTATGACAAGAGCAAGAGCTAAAAAACTGAAAGAGGGAATTGGAGGATTACTCAACCAAATATGCACTCAAGAAGATGAGCTTCACTCTAAAATGGTTATGATACAAGCAATAGTGGATTACTAAATGGGCTTAAGACCATTTTGTACTCTTTTCTTATCCTTGGTTTTATCCCAATGGATTTTCCATGGAAAGGTTTTAATGAGGCAAAATTGGATCTCAATGCTATTCAGCCCATTTAGAATATGATATAAGTCCAATAAAGTTCAAAAAAAAACTTCTTATTTTGTGGCCTAAGAGGAGTGACGAAAATAAAGTCCAAGAGTCACTTGTGGATGCATGCATGGAGGAGTCCAAGAGTTAAATCCATATTCAACTCCCTATGTTTATTTCTTTTTATTTCCAAGAAAATTTCTTACTTGGCTTTGTTATCAAGTTTTATTTTTTGTATATTCATGTAACCTCATTTGAAAATAATCATCCATCTTTTTATAAAACACGTTGAGAGTTATTCTTTTTTGTTATTCGTGAGCATTTTGATCCTTGGTGTGTAGTATCCATTGATCAAAACTTGATCCGTCTTGGTGCGACATATCCAAGGGTTCTTGTCAATTGTTTGGTGTGTCATATCCATTCAGTCAACCTTGAATTCGTCTTAGTGTGCTTATCTAAGGGATTCAAGTTGAGGTAAATTAGAAGACGTTTCAAAACCTCTGTGTGACCTTTCGATCCATCATCACCTTGTCCTTTGAAGATCTTCTCTTCTTAGTTTTAAGGCCTATCCATCTATCTTGTCAACTCTAGAGTGATGAATCCTTGGGAGGATCACATCAAGTGGTATCAGAGCACACCATTGAGTTCGGTATTCATTCACTTCTCATCCCTTCACCTTCTCATCGATCATCATTTTTATCTCTTTATCTTCTTTTTTATCCCTTCACCTTCTTTTCTATATTTTCATCTTCTTTATTTTTTTCTTCTAAAAACAAAAAAACAAAAAAATCCATTTTTATCATTTATTTACGTTGTAGTATAGAGAAAAAAAAATGAACCCAACTGCGCTAGACTTGAAGAAATCTTCACCAGACTTGAAGAAAACTTCACTAGACTTCACCTGACTTCACCAGACTGGAAGAAAACTTCAGTAGACTTCACTAGACTTCACTCAATATCACCAGATTTCACCACACTCTTCATCTTCTTTTTATGTTTTCATCTTTTTCTTCTATTCTTCTAAAATTCCTTTTATCTTCATCTTCATTTCTCTATAACTTATTCATCCATTGCTATTGGAAAGTTTTATGTTCTTCATCAAGTTCTTGCCTCATCTTTTCTCTAATTTCATTTGGGTCATTATTTTGGTTACTTGGGGACTTCATATTGAGTTGTATTGATTTGCTCTATTAGAACTCTTGGGAGTCACTGAGGGATATCAAATTGAGTGAAACACTTGAGTGAACCACCTTTGAGAGAAACACTTGTGAGGACTTTTTACATCTAATCTGTTTGCTAAATTTTGCAGGAAACAATAGCCAAAGTAGAAGATGAACCGACGATTCCAAATCTCCAAGTTCAAGCTTTAATGGGAGAGATGCGATGTTTGATGAGAACCGAGATGAATGGGATCTATGAAAGTCTAGAAGAAGTGAGAGCAGAGGTACGACAAAGGCAACCCCAAAATTTTCCTAATAGAAGAGATAGAGATCACCGTACATAAGCAAGGAGTAATGATGAAGATGACTACTACAGCCATGAAGATGACTCATCTCAAGGAAGCCGAAGGAGACCTAGACGTGAGAGGGAAGGTAGAGGTCGACGTAATGACACTGTTGAAGGTCTGAAGCTTAAAATTCCACCATTTCATGGAAGAAATGATCCAGACACGTATCTTGAATGGGAAAAGAAGATAAAGCTCGTGTTTGATTGTCAAAACTACTCGGAGTACAACAAGGTTAGAGTGGTAACTACGAAGTTCTATGATTATGCATTTAGCTGGTGGGATCAGTTGGTTACCTCAAGGAGACGAAATGGAGAATGTCTAGTAGAGACATGGGCTGATATGAAAGATATTTTGAGGAAGAGATTTATTCCTAGTCATTATCATCGTGTGCTTCATCAGAAATTAAGGAGACTAACCCAGGGAAGCCGTAATGTGGAAGACTACTATCAAGAGATAGAAACACTCATGATAAGGGCTGATGTTTCTGAAGATAGAGAGGCTACAATGGCTAGATTCTTGAGTGGTTTGAACCGAGATATACAAGACAAACTTGAAATGCAGCATTATGTGGAGATAGAAGAAATGCTACACAAGGTGATTCTTGTGGAACAACAACTCAAAAGGAAGGGTCCTTCTCGACCAACTTATGGAGCTGGAGCATCCAATGCTAGATCAAGATACCAAAGAGAAGAAAAATATAAAGTCATCCCAAAGGCTGACCCTACGCCTAAGATCGCAAGTCAAGTCACTAGAGGGAAAATTGAGGTGTCTACTACTATAACTCGCGACGTGAAATGCTTCAGGTGCCATGGAGTAGGGCACTACGCCAATGAATGCTCAAACTAGAATGTCATGATCCATATGGAAAATGGGGATATAGAATCAGAAGAGGTGGAAGTGGTTTCTGATTCTCTATCATCAGAGAAGAGCATGAAGTCATTCCAGCTAAAGGAGATCTATTAGTAGCAAGGAGATCACAAAGTGTGCAAGTAAAACCAAAAGAACATGAGCAGAGGAAAAACTTGTTTCACACAAGGTGCCATGTTCAAGACAAAGTATGGAGCGTCATTATTGATGGATGGAGTTGTACCAATATGGCGAGTGAAACCATGGTCAAGAAGCTTGGTTTGAGGGTAATGAAACATCTGAAACCATACAAGCTTCAATGGCTGAATAACAGTGGAGAAATGAAAGTGAGCAGCCAAGTATTGGTTCCCATAACCATAGGCAGATATGTGGACAAAGTATTATGTGATGTGTTACCCATGGAAGCCGGTCATATTCTCTTAGGAAGGCCGTGGCAGTTTGATCGCAAAGTAACACATGATGGCTACACCAATCGGCACTCATTTGAGCTCAACGGTAAAAAAATCACTCTCATACCTATGACACCATTTGAGATATATGAAGATCAGAAACACTTGAGCAAAAAGGAAGAAACAAACGGTTTGAGCGACCATCTAAACACTTCACCCAAAAAAACAAGTGAGAGTTTGAGAAAAACCAAGACAAAGGCCTGTGAGAGAAAATCCGTGAGGAATTCTTATTTCTTTGTGAGATTAAGAGAACTCTTTTTTCTAAACAACCTGTGATTTTGTTTGTTTACAAAGAAGCCCTCATGAGCTTAACTCACCTTGAACCGGTTCTTCTACCGAGTGAAATTACTTCTCTTTTGCAGGATTTTGAAGATGTCTTTCCTGAAGATAACCCTAGTGGTTTACCTCTATCTGTGGGATTGAGCATCAAATAGATTTTGTGCCTGGAGCTTCACTACCTAACTGACCCACCTACATAACCAATCCAGTGGAAACCAAAGAATTACAAAAACAAGTGAATGAACTGATGGAGAAAAGGTACATTTGAGAGAACATGAGCCCATGTGCGGTACCAGTGCTACTTGTCCTAGAACCTAAAAAAATCTCTTAGAATCAAAAATCGATCTCTCTACTCTTTGAATCATCATTCAATCAATTTCTCTCAAACTACTCCAATCTGTATCTCCTTCGTTACTATTCTCTAACTCCTTATTCCACAAATCATTATTCTCTATTGTTTTATGAGTTACAGACCCTAACCATCACAAAATCAATTCTGCAAGTTTTGATTATTGGTTTCGTTTTTCTGGGTTAGCTATTACTGGGCTTGGTAAAAGGATTTGGATCTCAGATGTATGCTAGATCTGATTTAGGTTTACTCTTTTAAATCAGTTTTGCTCATTTTCAAGTGTAAAACTTTGTAAGTAAACCTTATTCTTGAAATGATTTGCTTCTCAGAGTATTTTGATTTGATTTGTGTACTTTGCTATGTGTCTGTTTATGGCGAGTCCATTTAGTAATTTGGCCACTAATTAAGTTTCAAAATGTTGTGTTTTAATCGCCCACGACCTGCTCGATTAAATGCCTCAATGGGTTTCCTGTCTTGAAGCTGGTTCTCTATGTCACTCTCAGAGCTATTAGATGTTGTCTCGTTGTACCCATTGATTATCCACGAGCCGCATCAAGTTTTTGCAGCTGGAGATTTTGGTTGGTAACTCGATTTTAATAAGTTTAAGCTCTGATTCACAAAAAGCTTATCCAATTTCTTGGTTTTTAATTTATCTATTTATTACTTCTGATTCATTTATACACAATTGATTCGTTATTTTACTCCCAATCTTAACTTTTCAATCCATTGAGTTGTTTCTGATCCATATAGATCTGTTTCTCTTTTATGTGTATTAGTTGTAAGCATTACAGGAGGAGATGCTAAATCAGAGCTCCATGTTGCAAAAAGTCTTTGCTTGTCACCATTGTCACAACGAGAGCACTGTATATTCTCAATTTACCATCTTCATTTTTCTTAATTTGTGTGTGTTGCAGAGCACATTAAGAACTGTGGTTTCAACATGTGAGAATATTTTTGCAGGTGATAATCTTTCTTTATATTAGATTCATATCATTGCTCATCTGAAGTTGTGTGATGATCTTCTTTTCGACATTTCATTTCTACGTGTTGCAGAGTTGGTGGGCATGAGAACTTCTTCCATTGCAAATAGTGTGGTAAGCTAATATTTTGTCAATATTCTCCATTCTGTCTAATCTATATTATCAAGTGAGGTACTTGATTAGTTATAATTGTTATAAAATCGATGCAGATGTAAGAGCGGCATGGGATAAAAATGGTGTTTACATTTCACATGAAAGAAATACACAAGAAGCTGAAAAGAAGGTATGTTCAAAGGATGGAACTTGAAGTCTATATTCATCTCTTAATGATTCTTTTGTTTCAAGGAAGAATCTGCTTAATGATTCTTTCATTTTATATTTCAAGTTCATGATATTGTAGAGCACAATAGTAGAGCACAACAACAAAAACTCGGAGTTCAGGTTCTTTATCCTTCTTTGAGAGATGGTATTGCAGCACAACAACAACATGATGAGGTTTAGTCAAGTGCTTGTATTTTGTCTTTTATATGTGTGTGTCCATATTAGCATATGTTTATATTGCATTATAAACTGTTGACCAGCCAAGTCTGAATGAATTGCTTTCAATGTAGAATCCTTCTTTTCGAATTTGTGTTTGGCTTTGTTTTTTATACCTTCACATTACCGTTACAAGATCATAATCTAACTTTAATGTTGTTAAGTATGATTAGTGCTCAGACCATATGTGATGTCGTACACTTTTACTTGTTGTCCTTATGTACCTTTTATATTTTTTTCTTATGTTTGTGCAGATTTCAGTTATGAATCAATATGCAACACTCCTTTCTGGTAAGTATCATCCCCCTTCTCCTCTTCTTATAACTTACTTAATTATTGTAGATTTGTGGGAAACTTTTAAATATGTGGTTGTTTATGCATTTCTTTCAAACCTAATCGGTTTTGATTCATTTGATTCTCAGAACCTCCTGATATAAGTAATTGGTTTTTGAGCTATGTCTATGAATCGCCGATGCAGGATACAAGTGATTGTCTTCAATTTTCTGATCTTGGAGAAAGTGAATGTCTTAAATTTGATTGTAATTTTTCAGGTGAGTTAAAACATACTTTTTTTGTAAATGTTACTATGTTGGCTTTCTTAAAACTTGTTGATGATAATGCTAAATCATGTTTGTTTTATTTCATGTTTTAACAGAGCCTACTGATGAGGTTGCTGAAAACAGTGACATAGATGATCAACAAATTAGTCCCAGTATTTTTAGAAAAACTTCTAAGACTAAGAAGTACATAGCCGTAGAGAAGGTAAGTTTACAAGTACTGTTCTCTTTCTTATGAACACTTTATATTTTCTTTTAATGAAAATTTTGATGATAATGAGAACACATGAAGTAAGAATGATGAATTATCGAATCTGAGTGGACTCTTTCTTCAATATTCTTTCAGAGTCATACTACAACAACAACCGTTGAAACAGAATTAACTTACTTGAGAAACAAAGTCAACTATCTAGAAGACGAAGTAATAAAATTTCATGATGTTATCAAAGGATCCAAATCATCATGAGATCCTTCCCGGCTCCAATATCTTCAAGGTAATACTCGCATGCTTCCTTTTGGAGATATAGTTTGTATAACTTTGTTTTATTCTTGCAGTAGAATCACAATATAGCAGCTCATATTCAACAAAATTCGGAGAAATAAAAAAAGAGAAAGATTGAGAGGATAAGAAGGGAGTATCAGTGTTAGTCTAAGACTTGGTTTGATAGTCTACAGTATTGTTAGTCTACGAATTAGTTTTATGTTGCTTTCCTTTAATATTATGTAAGACTCGATATGTATTTTGGATAATTTATGAAATACAATTTTACAGCAATTTAAATGTGCTATGTCATACAATATATATTACAACAACAAAAATGATCTATAACATAAATTAGTGCGAGCAATTTAAATACGCTATTTGATCATATATTATAGCAGTATAAATAAATTATAACAGAAAATCCGACAGCAATTCAGATGACCTATAACATACAATTTTATAGCTATTTACATGACCTATGAAAATATATATCATAACCATTAAATAAAACTATAATAGCACCACAAAAACCACTATCATATAGGGTGACCCTATTATAGCTGCGGCAGACATAGCATTTATGAAAACGCCATTATACACCTACGATAGCATTATTCAGCTGCTATTAATGCCGTTTTTTCTTGTAGTGGCTATCAACAATATAATAGTTAAGTACCGCTATCCTATCCCTCGTTTAGATGATATGCTAGATAAACTGTATGGTTCTAGTGTGTTTTCTAAAATTGATCTTAAAAGTGGATATCACCAAATTCGTATGAAAGAGGGTGATGAATGGAAAACTGCATTTAAAACTAAGCATGGATTGTATGAATGGTTAGTTATGCCTTTCGGGTTAACTAATGCGCCCAGTACTTTCATGAGGTTAATGAACCATGTCTTGAGATCATTCATCGGAATTTTTGTTGTAGTTTACTTTGATGATATCTTGGTTTATAGCAAGAGTCTAGACGAGCATGTTCAACATCTAGAAGAGGTTCTAAAAGTCCTTAGAAAGGAGCAGATGTTTGCCAATCTTAAGAAATGCACTTTTTGTACGGATAACCTTATCTTTTTAGGTTTTGTTGTAAGTGCATATGGTATTAAGGTTGATGAAGAGAAGGTTAAAGCTATTAAAGAATGGCCAAGTCCAAAAACGGTTGGAGAAGTGAGGAGCTTCCATGGACTAGCTGGTTTCTATAGGCGTTTTGTGAAAGACTTTAGCACCATAGCTACACCACTTACTGAAGTGATCAAGAAAAATGTTGGTTTCAAATGGCAAAAAGCGCAGGAAGAGGCATTTCAACTCTTAAAAGGGAAGCTTACTAATGCACCTCTTTTGTCTTTACCTGATTTCCTTAAGACATTTGAAATTGAGTGTGATGCTTCTGGTGTAGGTATTGGGCTGTTTTAATGCAAGAGAAGAAACCCATTGCTTATTTCAGTGAGAAGTTGGTAGGAGCAACTCTGAACTATCCAACATACGACAAAGAGCTCTATGCCTTGGTCCGAGCTTTACAAACATAGCAACACTACTTATGGCCTAAAGAGTTTGTGATTCACACTAATCACGAGTCACTCAAGCACTTGAAAGGACAACATAAGCTCAACAAGAAGCATGATCGGTGGGTTGAATTCATTGAAACTTTTCCTGATGTTATCAAGTACAAGCAAGGTAAGGAAAATGTTGTGGCTGACACATTGTCACGAAGGTATGCCTAACTCTCTACCCTTGATGCTAAGTCGTTGGGTTTTGAATAACTTAAAGATTTATATGTGACAGATTCTGAGTTCAAAGAGGTGTACAAAGCTAGTGAAAAGTTTTATTTTGGAAAGTACTATAGGCATGAAGGATTTTTGTTTTATGATCACCGCTTGTGTGTGCCTAATTGTTCAATTCGAGATTTTTTAGTCAGGGAAGCCCATGGAGGTTGATTAATGGGGCACTTTGGAGTTACTAAAACATTTCAAGTAATGAAAGATCACTTTCACTGGCCACACATGAAGTGAGATGTGGAAAGGATTTGCAGTAGGTGTGTCACATGCAAACAGGCTAAGTCAAAAATACAACCCAACGGCTTATATATTCCTTTACCCATTCCTACTCAGCCGTGGAATGATATCTCTATGGATTTTGTGCTTGGCTTGCCTAGGACTAGAACTGGAAGTGATTCTATCTTTGTTGTTGTTGATAGATTCTCGAAAATGGCACACTTCATTGCTTGTCACAAAAATGATGATGCATCGCATATAGCTGATTTGTTCTTCAAAGAGATAGTTCGTTTGCATGGTATGCCTAGAACTATTGTTTCCGATAGAGATGCAAAGTTTCTAAGTTATTTTTGGAAAACGCTTTGGTCTAAACTTGGAACTAGGTTGTTGTTTTTAACTACTTGTCATCCTCAGACCGATGGACAAACTGAAGTAGTTAATAGAACTTTGTCAACTCTGTTGCGTGCATTAGTCAAAAAGAATTTGAGAACTTGGGAAATATGTTTGCCGCATGTAGAGTTTGCATATAATCACTCGATTCACTCTGCTACTAAGTTTTCTCCTTTTTAAATTGGTTAAGGTTTTATTCAATTATCTCCTTTGGATCTAATCCCATTGCCTTTGAGTGAAAGAACTAGCATGGATGGGAAAAAGAAAGCTGACCTTGTGAAACAGATCCATGAGAAGCAAGGATGAACATCGAAGAAAAGACTAAGCAGTATGAAAGAAAAGCAAACAAAGGCAGACGCACGCTAGCTTCACACTAAAATGGTTATGATACAAGCATGAGCGGATTACTAAATAGGTTTGAGACCATTTTGTACTCTTTTTCCTTACCCTTGGTTTTATCCCAATGGGTTTTCCATAGAAAGGTTTTAATGAGGCAAAATTGGATCTCAATGTTATTCTACCCATTTAGAATGTGATATAAGTCTAATAAAGTTCAAAAATAAACTCTTTATTTTGTGGCCTAAGAAGAGTAACGGAAATGAAGTCCAAGAGTCACTTGTGGATGCATGCATGGAGGAGTCCAAGAGTTGAATCCACATTCAACTCCCTATGTTTATTTTTTTTTATTTCCAAGACAATTTATTACTTGGCTTTGTTATCAAGTTTTCTTTTCTTTATATTCATGTAACCTCATTTGAGAATAATGATCCATCTTTTTATAAAACACTTTGAGAGTTATTCTCTTTTGTTCTTTGTGAGCATTTTGATCCTTGGTGTGTAATATCCATTGATCAAAACTTGATCCATCTTGGAGCGTCATATCCAAGGGATCTTATCGATTGTTTGGTGTGTCATATCCATTCAATCAACCTTGAATTGGTCTTAGTGTGCATATCTAAGGGATTCAAGTTGAAGTAAATCAGAAGCCGTTCCGCAACTTCTATGTGACCTTTCGATCCACCACCACCTTGTCCTTTGAAGATCTTCTCTTCTTAGTTCTAAGGTCTATCCATCTATCTTGTCAACTCTAGAGTGACAAATCATTGGGAGGATCATATCAATATGACTCATTGCTTTCCATTGGTACATCTACAGAAGCAACTTGCTATACCAACTTTTTATGGCATTTTACATTATATTTTCTCCTAGTTTAATCTTGTTTTGCATTCCATATTAATGTTTAGGTGCATCTTTTGCATATTTTCTTGTTTCACAATGTTATGGAGTGAAGTGTGCACCAAAGAAGCCAAAGTAGATCAAAAGGAAGCAAAGGGGTGAGATTAAGTATGAAGATAAGATGCAGCGGCCATCCGTTTTGGCATCATCGCACCGCAGGGATGCAATGGTGTGATCCAGCGGTGTGATACCGTGGAATCATGACACCGCTGTGAGAATTGACGAAATCACCTGGAAAATTGGTCTAGGAGATGTAGCGGGAAGGTGTCACCGATGGAGCATAGCGGTTTGGCATAGCGGGATCATGACGATGATGAGGCAGAGCGGTGTGATACAGTGGGATCGTGACACCGCTGGGACGCAGCGGTCAGTTCCTGTGGGATCATGACACTGCTGGACCGGATCCGAATTTCTAATTTTGTTGCTTAACTGGTTTGATCTGATCGGTTATGTAATTAAATCAGTCATGTTTTATTTTACTATAAATAGCCTCAAAAACCTAATTTGATGTGATCATGGAATCATCCGAGAAGACCCGTGTGCCTTGTTCAGCACAAACGAAGTCTATGATCAACTTTTCTATCCCATCGGCCACCAGGAGTACATTCTCACCTCATCTAGAGCACACCTCAAAGTTGAATCACTCCAATCCGAGTTCAGGTAAAGAAGTTATTCAACTTCCAAGTCAAGTGACTCCCAGTTTACGCAATTCAGACATACGTGCGTTGAATAATTATTTCCAACCAAACCAGAAGGAATCAAGCTATGAAACAAATAATTCTGGAATCTTGAATCATCAGAGGATCTGTGAAAATTGGAATCACAACAACATCGGTTCAGACTTGGGAGATACGAATTTTACAATTCCATGGATCTGCTTCAGGCCCTATTGCACGACTGAGCCAAAGATTATGTTCCACAGCCCAACTCAACAACAATGTCGACACAAGACCAGTTGTAGAATGTTAATGCATCTCTCATCGTTTCAACAAGCCCAAGAAAAGAAGGAAATTCGATCGGATGAGAAAGATACACTCCATTTGCCAAGATGGGTCAATCTGGTTGAAAACTTGAAGAGTTCTAGACCCAATTGGCTTGCAAGCTTCCAGACTTATGTTTGGCATCCAGGAGGTATTTCTACCAAGTCCACAAGGCCCAAATAGTGATCCATTTCGTGGAACTGAAGTACAAGAAGTACAAGAGTTATTTTATTTTCTTTTGTTTTAAGTTTTATTTTATTTTCAGCAATTAATATTGCTTAGATATTTTCTACTATTCCTTGTGCTATATAAGCACGCCTAGACTATCACAAATAAAAAATCAACTTTCTTTTCAAACATTTTTAGAGTGAATATCTTTTGTTGTTTTTAGAACTTTTCGATTGCTTGGTGTGTAATATCCAACAATCAAACTCGATTCTGCTTCGGTGTGTCCTATCCGAAATAATCAAACCTTGTCTTGTCTAGGTGTGTCATATCCTAGGAGACATTGAGGTATATCAAGAGCCTTCCGCAACTCTTGTGTGACCATTCGATCCATCATCTATCCATCTATCCATTTTCTTTTTGTTTTACCCCTCGAAAGTGTCGACTCCTTGGGAGGATCACATCATTTGGTATCAGAGCACATTTTCGAGTTGGTAGTTTGTTTCTTTTCATCTTTTCCACCATCTTCAAACTTTCATCTTCTTTTCTTTTCTTCCTTTCCTTTGATCATTTCGATCACACTTCAAAAAAAAAAAAAAAAAAAAAAATTCTAAACACCCAAAAGTGACTGATCAACTCCTACCCATTCAGTTTCCGTGTCAGTTATGTTTTAATCAAAAAAAAAAAGAAGAAGAGATATCAATCCGAGTTGTTCATCCTTTGATCAAAAAAAATTTCTTGTGTTTTTCTTCTATTCGGATGCATCTTTAGTCCAAAAACAACTTGTTGATCGTGATTCGATCTGTTCTATACAAACTGTTGAGAGTTCATTGAGAAAGATGTCTTTCGGTTTATTGAAAAAGAGTAAACCAGAAAACGTTCAAAGGAGATCACAAAGGAGTCCTCTAAGAAGAGTTTAACCATGCCAAGAAAGGGATGAAGAGGAACTGGATTATTATAGCAGAGGCAGTCGTGTTTCAGTTCCAAGTCGAAGAAGACCAAAAGATGACGAGGCAACTTATTACTCTCATCGTGGTGATAAGTCATCTCAAGGGAACCAAAGGAGACTGAGACAAACACAGGCAGAGCAGCCTATTTCAAAACCCAAGGTATTCCCTAAGTCTTACACTGAAGATCTAGAATCAAAGAAATCCAAGGAAGGAGATTCAAGGGAAAAGCAAACCGGCAGAAACATTACCGAGGCTGTCCCGAAGAAGCCGTACACCAAAATGATTGAGGAAAATCATGGAGTCATATATTCCATGCTGATAAAGGAGAAGAAGCCAGACTCATCTCAACTTTTCCAATCAAAGACGGTACAGTTTCGAGGACGAAACGTTTTTCAAGAGGAGGGGTATGATATGATCATGGAATCATCCGAGAAGACCCGTGTGCCTTGTTCAGCACAAACGAAGTCTATGATAAATTTTTGTATCCAATCGGCCACCAGGAGTACATTCTCACCTCATCTAGAGCACACCTCGAAGTTGAATCACTCCAATCCGAGTTCAGGTAAAGAAGTTATTCAACTTCCAAGTCAAGTGACTCTCAGCTTACGCGATTCAGACATACGTGCATTGAATAATTATTTCCAACCAAACCAGAAGGAATCAAGCTATGAAACAAACTATTCTGGAATCTTGAATCATCAGAGAATCTGTAAAAATTGGAATCACAACAACGTCGGTTCAGATTTGGGAGATATGAATTTTACAATTCCATGGATCTGCTTCAGGCCCTATTGCACTACTGAGCCAAATATTATGTTCCACAGCCCAACTCAACAACAATATCAACACAAGACCAGTTGGAGAATGTTAATGCATCTCTCATCGTTTCAACAAGCCCAAGAAAAGAAGGAAATTCCATCAGATGAGAAAGATACACTCCATTTGCCAAGATGGGTCAATCTGGTTGAAAACTTGAAGAGTTCTAGACCCAATTGGTTTGCAAGCTTCCAGACTTATGTTTGGCATCCAGGAGGTATTTCTACCAAGTCCATAAGGCCCAAATAGTGATCCATTACGTGGAGCTGAAGTACAAGAAGTATAAAAAGTACAAGAAGTACAAGAAGTACAAGAGTTATTTTATTTTCTTTTGTTTTAAGTTTTATTTTATTTTCAGCAATTAATATTGCTTAGATATTTTCTACTATTCCTTGTGCTATATAAGCACGCCTAGACTATCACAACTAAAAAATCAACTTTCTTTTCAAACTTTTTTAGAGTGATAAGCACGCCTAGACTATCACGCCTAGAACTTTTTGATTGCTTGGTGTGTAATATCCAACAATCAAACTCGATTCTGCTTCGGTGTGTCATATCCGAAATAATCAAACCTTGTCTTGTCTAGGTGTGTCATATCCTAGGAGACATTGAGGTATATTGATATGATCCTAGATGAGGATCAAGTCCCTGAATGCTCTCCAAGAGGTTGTGATGGTCGGTGATGAGATGAGTGATGCGGAAGAGATGAAAAGAGGAGACATAACGAGTGGGATCCGTTGGGTGTTGGGGATTGATGCGAAACTTCCAAAGGGAATGGTGAACCTTTAGACTTTTAGACTTGTTCTGTACGTGGGTGAAGACCCTAGACGTGATGAACAAGAGGTGGATCTTAGTGAAACTTCTTAGGAGTTGTGACAGACTCCAAGACTAACGACTTGCTCGGTGTGAAGGAATGAAGACCCGACACTTTGAGCAAGAAATGATCAAATAAGTAAAATGAGTTTGGAATATAAAAGTTTGATAATCTGAAAAGAAGAGAACAAGGGAATACATATAGAGTTCAAAGATGCATAGAAAATAGAAAATAACCCCTTGGAATTCTACAAAGAATTTAACATAAACTTTGAACCATTCTTGAATGTCTCTTTGGCTCCATTTCGTGGCTGAGAGTAGAGTTTGGGCCTGGCTTTATCAAGAGGCCTTGTGAAAGAGTAATAAGGCTTGCCTCATTAAAAACCTTGTTTGGAAAACCCATTGGGACAAAACCAAACGAAGGGAAAAAGAGTGCAAGTCTTATCACCTCTCTTGATAAATGTCTAGGTGGCTTGGATCACAACTAGGGTAGTTGGATTAGCACACACTAAACTGCCCTGGTTGGTGTTGAGAAACTGTTGTAAAGATGTCTTGAATTGTTGAAGTGATCCTCTTAATATTCCCGGATCAAACGTTGTTGTTGAGCTAATCTATTTCTTCTTAGCTTCCTCGGCTACAAGCTGCTCTGGTTCAAGCTGCTCCTTCATTGTGCTTGGCATGATCACATCATCCTCTCCCAATTGAAAAGGATTTGACCTCAAATCCGAACAATCTGCAATGAAAGGAAGAAGAGAATAAGTAACTTTGAATATGGAAATTTCTTTATACTTACCTCTGAGAAAGGTGTTGTCGCCATTGATCCTTTTGATGATTGTGAATAGGCCTTCAATCTTTGGTGCTGGGTTGAACCTCCCTTCAGCCGGAACTCGTTCTTTTCCCCAATATTTTTTCACGGATTCTCCAATTTCAAAGATCATTTGGAAATAAGCAAGGGGTTTCTTGTCCTTCATGAAAACATCTCCAATTCCAGTCCTTGCAAAGAAATTAAATGAGATAACATTTACATCCGGTGGCTCCTCTTTTGTACCTGAAAATTTATCAACACTTTTGGAAAAGAGCAAGCATGTTATCACAGTCATAGACTCACAATAAACAAGTAAACATAGCTCAACTTGAGTCAAAACATTATCCTTATCATGTTTCTCTTTTACTTGTGTTTTACAATAATGATTTGATCCCAAATATTCCTTGAATAAATCTAAAATTTTCTCAATGATTTCTGGAGATAACAAACTCATACTCACAGACCTTAAATCATGGGAAACAAATCTAGTTAAAGAGATACTTACCTGGATAGGATCTTTGGAGTGTTCGGTGCTCCAAATTATCTTGGTAAATGAAAGCGGTCTTGGATCCGAGGGCTCTTCTTTGATCAGAAAATTGTTGGTGAGAAAACTGTCGAATCTTGCGGTTATCTTACACAATGAGAGCTCTCCTGGTCGCCACTGATAATTTTGGAATGAACCAAATGATGAAAAATCCATTTTAGGTTTTACGGAGAACATGTGAAGTGAAGAGGTCCAAATCTCGTGGGGTAAGTGTCTTGAACGTCCTAGATAGTCTCCAGGTCTCCAAATATGGTTATGAGATGCATCACAGATGGGTGGTAGTCTTATGGGGTCATCCACTGGAAACACGTTCTTATGATTCTGCAAAAGACACATTATCTCACTCGGCAGCACCGGTGCAAGGTTAGATACACAAGAGAATTTATCTAAAGAGACAAATATTTTATGATCCAAATATTCAGCATCATTAACCTTACTAACCATAGCAAAAAGATTAGCTTTACCTTGCTCTTGATTCCCTTTGAGTTTGATTTTGTCAAAGCAAAAATCATGAGCGGTAATGGTATAAGAGTAGTCTTCTTTTCTTGAAAATGTTTTGAACTCACCATTGTACAATCTGCACCAAGAGAGAGCAAGTTAGCTTTCATTCGTTTTTTAGAGTCTAGATAATTACCTCAGGTTTTTATTTGTGGTGAGGCATCTGGTGGTTTCTCCTTGATCACAATGATGTGTTAAGTTCTTGTTACTCTCTCTGATGGATCCATTGTTAAGCTCCGTGTGGATATGATTCCGCCTAAGCCATTGCATACATCTAAGGTACCTGTATATTTCTTGGTACTTAAGGGAAAAATCAAGTGCATTATACTTGAAACTTCAACATTCAAAACAGGTTGTTTGAAGCTACGAGTGAAAATAAAATTATTCCAATATCGAATAAACTCGCAAGCTAAACTTACCTGAGTACCAAGTAAGATGTTTGGTAATATTTCAGCTTTGAAGAGGGTGAAATCTGATTCACAGGTAGCTGGGGCTAGAATGGTTTAGTCACCACACGGTTTTCATAATTAATTTGCTCACACTTGTTATCTCGGCAAGCTTGTGAAGTGGTTGACACCGACTGTGGATTCTTCTCTTTTATGCTTCCTTCAGTTTTGTCATCCTTCTGCTCCATAGTATGACCTGAATCAACATCCTTTGACAAGACCAAGTGCATCATACAAGAACTGGAAGTTTCTACCCCTTGATTAACTACTTCACTACTTGAGTTTTCTGAGCTCAGTTTTAATCCTAATGAAGTGATATTCAGCTCGTGTTTTTCAGGGCAAGTGGCAGAAAAATGTCCTTTCTTACGAGAGTTATAACAAGTAACTTCCTTAGATTTTGAGGACTTACATTGCTTTGGTTCACCGCTTGAGTCAAGTGACGGATTTAGGCTTTGCTTGTGAACCACGACTTGTTCAGTAGCCTTCTTGGGTTGAGATGTTGACGTAGCCTCCATTTGCTCATTTAGAACGGTCTTGGACACTTCTTTTGGCTGAGGGCTGTAAGCTTCTTTTCTTTGTTGTCTCGGCTTGTCTCTCCATGGCTCTCTGCTTGGTTTTTCTTTTAGACGACCATGCCATTGTGGATTTACTTCTTCAAATCGTCGGTTCCTGGCTGTTAATCTTTCACACAACTTATGAGCCCTCTTAGCCAGCATAGCCTCAAATCGTTCTTGTTCAGCATCATTGATGGATCTTTCTAGTTAGGCTTTCATAGTGGTCATACTCTCAACCATCACAGCTTTGAAGGAGTCCATAAGTTGCTTGTTGGAGATTGAAGACTCTTGTTCATCATGGCTGGTTCCCACCATGGTACCTGTTCAAATCCCAACAAGTAAACAAGTAAAATACTCAAACAGAACAAGGAAAAACTTGGCAAGAAACGTAAACGACAGTTTGAACTGATCAAACAGAATAAAATATCAAAACACGTTCAACAATTCCAGAGTCAATTTTAACAAATACTAGACTCAATATAGGTTTCAATGCAACAGATTTCATGATTTTAGGATTAACCAATGATTTTAAACAATTCTAGCAAGCTAACACAAAAATAACTTTTCAAATTCCGAGAACCTCTAGTTGTCACTGTTTGACGAAATCAACCTCGAATAATTATCAAAACATGTTTAAAAATTCTAGAATCAATTTTTCTAGAAACTAGACTCTTTCTAGGTTCATATACAACAAATTTCGAATTTGTATCACACGTCAATATTTTATGAAAATTCAAGCAAAATGTGTGACAGACAGTGATTCCGGATTCAACACTAGCAGTTGAACAGTCACAAACAAATATCAAAACGTGCCGAAACAATTCCAGAAATAATTTTATCAATTACTAGATTCAAACTAGGTTCCGATTCGATTGAGTTCACGATTTTATCTGACACCAAACAATTATGAAAATTCTAGCAATCAACAGACAAATCGATTCAGATGATCTGCAGAATATGAAAGGGTAAAACGTTTTGAATCGACACAACCTGGATTGGAGCGAGCTCTGATACCACTTGATATGATCCTAGATGAGGATCAAGTCCCTGAATACTCTCCAAGAGGTTGTGATGGTCGGTGATGAGATGAGTGATGCGGAAGAGATGAAAAGAGGAGACACAACTAGTAGGATCCGTTGGGTGTTGGGGATTGATGCGAAACTTCCAAAGGGAATGGTGAACCTTTAGACTTTCAGACTTGTTCTGTACGTGGGTGAAGACCCTACACATGATGAACAAGAGGTGGATCGTAGTGAAACTTCTTAGGAGTTGTGACAGACTCCAAGACTATCGACTTGCTCGGTGTGAAGGAATGAAGACCCGACACTTTGAGCAAGAAATGATCAAATAAGTAAAATGAGTTTGGAATATAAAAGTTTGATAATCTGAAAAGAAGAGAACAAAGGAATACATATAGAGTTCAAAGATGCATAGAAAATAGAAAATAACCCCTTGGAATTCTACAAAGCATTAAACATAAACTTTGAACCATTCTTGAATGTCTCTTTGGCTCCATTTCGTGGCTGAGAGTAGAGTTTGGGTCTGGCTTTATCAAGAGGCCTTGTGAAAGAGTAATAAGGCTTGCCTTATTAAAAACCTTGTTTGGAAAACCCATTGGTACAAAACCAAACGAAGGGAAAAAGAGTGCATGTCTTATCACCTCTCTTGATAAATGTCTAGGTGGCTTGGATCACAACTAGGGTAGTTGGATTAGCACACACTAAACTGCCCTGGTTGGTATTGAGAAACTGTTGTAAAGATGTCTTGAATTGTTGAAGTGATCCTCTTAATATTCTCGGATCAAACGTTGTTGTTGAGCTAATCCATTTCTTCTTAGCTTCCTTGGCTACAAGCTGCTCCGGTTCAAGCTGCTCCTTCATTGTGCTTGGCATGATCACATCATATATCAAGAGCCTTCCACAACTCTTGTGTGACCATTCGATCCATCATCTATCCATCTATCCATTTTCTTTTTGTTTTACCCCTCGAAAGCGTCGACTCCTTGGGAGGATCACATCATAATTAAGGGGTTAAATTTTGTTTTAGGAATCTTTCTTAGCCACTTTGAAGTTTTCTCTAAGACATTGTATGACTTTCCAAATTCTATCTATCAAAATTTGTTTTCTATAAAGATCTTTCTTATATTCATCTTTGTAACATGATTTCTCAAAGATCAAACCATTGGATTTGTGTTTTCATGATGATGATTGAGTAGTCATTTTAGAGCCTTTGTGAATGTAGATTTAGGGTGATTAGTTATTCTTAATGCTAGGTTATTCAAGGAATTGGTAGTCTAGAACTTAGGTGTTTTCATACCCCCAAGGTGTTTATTAAAATGCTTGAATCAAAACATTAATACATTTATCTTGCTTAGCCTATGGGAATAAATGATTAAGGAGTTAAGCGGTTATTTAGACTCATTGGTAATGGTCATTGGACTCTTGGTAGCTAATGGTAGTCATTGATTACCAATTGATTAATGAAGATATTAGTGCCAAGGAAGTGGATTAGTATAGATTAGTGATCTAAAACCTATGGATTAGCTCTAAGAGGTAGAATTAAGCTCTACTAGTTAGTGATTGATTGTCCTATTTGTCTATAATCTTCCTGAGAGTTCATCTTTCTAATATTTGATTTCAAACACGATTTTAGTTTTAATCGCTTTCATTTCCATATCCGTAGTTAAGATTTCTAAAAACCAAAGAACTTGGTTGTTTTATATTAAGTATTACTTCCGTATTCTTAGTGCGTTATAAACCAATTGTCCTTGAGAAATCGATACTCTTTACGCTCGATAGCATATAAGGTTATTTGATAATTTTGGTTGCAGAACCTAATTATCAGCAACATATAAGTTCGGAAGAGTTGATATGCTGCCTTTTGAGCATGATCTTAATTGCATTTCTCACTATAAGAAAAATGGGTATTCTTTGCACTGAAAAATGCTATCTAACGACACCATAGTGTTGTAGAATGCGCTCTGACATCGCCCACGATAATAGGTCCGCCACTTTTGATAGCGGTTATTGGCAATACTACCGTGTCTTCATATAATATAGCACTTTTTCTATGCAATGGTATGCAATTATATATTTTTATTAAATATTTTATACATAGCAATATTTTAATATAATTATTGCATATGATATATTTAATAAATTTTGTAGTTTGTTCCATTTTTTTTTCTATACCATTTGTATTTTCTATTATTATTTGTTTTTTTATTAATTGATAATTAAAAAAATTTTATTTAAATATATTATATGAAACCTTAAGTGAATATCTTATAACTTTATATTAGTAAATTAAAATTATATTTTATTAGAAATATCTGTTTGAAAAACGTATATTTTATAGTATTAAAGAATTTATAGGGGTAAAGAAGACTCTTATTTTGTGAGAAATGAAGTTTTTTTTATATATGAAAATTTGCATTAATAAAAGAGAGATTTGTCTCAATAACCTATTTTATTTTTCAAATAACCAAAGTAACTTATCAAAACTTTTAAAGTTTCAAATGCAATAATCTCAAAAAAATACTTTTAATGACATATTTGACATACTTGCCAGCATTTAGCAGACTCTAGAAGCATTTAGCAGATTCTACAAGCATTTGGTAGACTCTGCGAACATTTGACGGACACTACGAGCATTTGGCAAACTCTGCGAGCATCTTCCATACTCTGCATTTATTTGGTAGACTTTTCACATATTTGGCAGACATTGCAGACATTTTGCAGACTCTATGAAGTAACTGGCAGACACTGCGGAGTAACTGGCAGACATTGCAGAGTAATTAGTAGATTCTGCAGAGCATCATGTAGACTACAAGCATCTGGCAGACTCTGCAGAAGTTTGACAGACTGTAGAATAATTTGCAGACTCTACGGATATTTGGTAGACTCTGCTGAATAATTAGCAGACTTTACGGATATGTAGCAGAGTCTGCAAGCATTTGGTTGAGTCTGCGAGTATTTGACAGATTTTGTGAGTATTTGGCAGAGTCTGCGAGCATTTGGCAGAGTCTGCGAGCATTCAAAAAACTTTGCGAGTATTTGACAGACTCTGCGAACATATGACAGACTCTACGAATATTTGGCAGACTCTGCGAATATTTGGCAGACTCTGCGGACATCTAACAAACTTTGCTAATATTGGGCAAACTTATGTAATGATTTTTAATTTTTTAAAAAAATTTTATTCTTTAACTTAATCAAATATTTTAAATAAAATAAATATTGAAAACTGCAGTTTCAATTATAAATCTGAACTAAAAAAGAATAATTGATTAAAATGATAATTTATTGATAAAGTTTTTCCAAAATATTTATTAGTTAGAAAAGATAGTTTTGGTAGTATGGATATAAAATAATTTAAAGTAGGTTTTAGGTTTTAATTTTATTTTTTTTACTAATGTTAAAATCATTTAAGTATAAAACTTTTAGTTACATAAATTTTAAATATATTTATGATATAACTGATATGGAATTAGCAATATTGAAATTTTCATTTACCCTTTTTCTGTTAAAAAAACAATCAAAAGGATAATTTTAAAATTATGAAATTTGTTAGAAAATAAATAAGTTATGTAGGCAATAAAAGTTTAAAAGAGATTATATTAGCTATTCAAAAGAAAAAGTGGGTTATATTAGACTAATTTCTCTTAATAAAATAATATTTTAAAGTGTTTCGGGAAAACAAATTTCTTTTACAAATTAGACTTATAAAATAAGATTTTGTTATAAGGTAAATTTATTTAAGTATATTTAAAAAAAAAATTGTTAGTTTCGAGTTTCAACAACTCTTCGCATAGTTAAAAGAAGTGACATTTTCTCCATACCTTTTTGTTATCGAAATAACCAACGGTCAATACTGGAAGAAATTAGATTTTTAATTATCACACTCATGGCTCATTATAGTTCATAACCTTATTAAAATATTATCTTCGAAGTTGCGGCAACCCTTTTCTTAGCGAATGATTGGACTAAAGTCGATTTTTTTTAGATAATAAATAATAATTCTTTTTTAGAAGTTCTAATAAGATTAGTCCATAAAAATGTCAATGGGTTTGGTAGTAATGGGGTCACCTTCGCTCATCTCTCTTTATCTTTTTGGTACATTTAACCCATCAAATGCAATATACGTGGAGGAATAGTGCCCACTCTACATAATTTATGTGATGGTCCCTTAGTAGGTCCACTCACATTAGCACTTACTATAATGAAAAATCCATCATTAACATTTTACACTGTTTCTTATAAAACTAATTATGTTTTTGGTTCCCCTATGTTGAAAGTTTCATAATTACTATAGTGCGCATTCAGCAAATGAAATCATAGGAAAGTTTTGAAGAAATTGGTAATAATCCTAAGAGAATGACAGAAACGTGCGTTACATTATAGTCATGATATCGTAGTGGCCTTGCTTTTAACTCATATTTTTCTATCGTGACTCATGACTATGTTATATTATAGTCATGACTATGACCTTATAGAACATAGAAATAATATTAGCTTCATTAATTTTATACTCCTTATACATGTATTTGTAATACAGCCACCACTATGTCCCTTCCGTTGACCATGATCATGTTGGTCGACGGTTTGTTTTGCCGAAACAAAACTACATAGCATTTATAGATCAACGGTTTATATTCAATTAAGCTATAAAATGCAATTTAAAATCTTAATTCAAGTGAAACGATATTCTAATAAAAATTCAATTCAGCTTTATAATTCAAACTTGACTCGAACCCGAAACTTGACAAAATACTTATTTTGGCGAGGATTCGGATTCACTGAATTTTTGGTTAGGAATTCATTACTACTTTTGATTTGGATTTATAATGTGTGTTTAAAGCTTAATTGAACGCAATCTATCGGTATTTCAATGCTATGTAAGTTGTAACAAAGTCCAAATTTGATTGATTTTGATTGAAGGAGACGACACCGAGCGGATTACCTAAATTTGATTGAAGATGCTTTAGACTTGAAAAGACAAAACCGAAAAGAGAAAGAAGACATTGTGTTATGGAGAGGAAAAAGTAATGTAGTTAGATCAACTTTTTCGACCAAGGATACTTGGAATCATACTTGAACCTCTTCAATCAAGATAGCTTGGCACAAAGGAGTATGGTTCACTCACGCGACACCAAACTACTTTTTTTGTATGTGGTTTGCAGTTCAGTTTAACCTTTCAACAGCTGATCGTATGGGTAAGTGGAATGTGGAATCATCGGTGACTTGTGGTTTTTGTAGTAATAGCACGGAAACTCGAAATCATTTGTTCTTCCCATGCATTTTTGTCTCAGAGATTTGGGCAGCCTAACAAAAAACATCTTCAAATCAAGGTACACAACTAACTAGCACACTATTATTGCATACGTCTCGAACAATCAGCATGATCGAGTAGAGAGTTTCCAAGCTCGATACATACTCTAAGCTACGGTGTACATGGTATGGAGAGAGAGAGAGAAATGGGAGAAGGCATGTGGAAGCTCTGAATTCAGCAGCTCAACTGATCAAGTGGATAGATAAACAAGTTTGAAACAAAATTTGGACTTTGTTTTTATTTTTAAATTTAATGTGAAATTATATTCAAAGAAAAAATCATCTTTTTTACAACAAATGCATCACTTGTAAAAAAGATGATTTTTCATTGAATATAATTTAACATTAAATTCAAAAATAAAAACAAAGTCCAAATTGTGTGGTTCTGAATTGATAATACTATATATGTATAGTTTTATGCAGAATACTAAATTTTGTGTGGTTGAGGATAGTACTAAACCTTGCCTTGGGGCCGTGAATCGATAACTTAAACATAATTCGATTATTATCCATTACAATAAAAGTGATAAAATACGCTGATGATGATGAACATTAAGGTGAAGGAGCCACCACGGGATTAAATGACTTTGAATAGGAAGAAAACATGTGAGAATATCTACAAGGGAAAAGACTATGGAACCACATGTGAGGAGGACAATGGTACTTAGGTTTGAAACAAAACTCCGCACATTCATGTACCGATCTTTGTCCTGGGAAGAAAGGAATGCAATTGTTGCTAACATCAAGAACACCTTTTTCAATCAAATCCTTACACCAAGGCCCCACGTGCGTGAAATAGTTATCAGACAACGATAAGTTCACAAGGTTCTCCCGGAGGTGCATGCACACCACCTCAGGAATGGCCCCGAACAAGAGATTTCCAGCAAAGTTGAGCTGCTCTACTTTCTCTAGACACATTAGAGAAAGTGGTAAGGGACCAGTAAGCTTGTTTCTTCCGACATCGATCACTGTTGCTTCCTTGAGGAACCCGATCTCGGAAGGTATGCAACCCGTAAAATCGTTATTCAAGAAGAGAACTTCGGTTAACATTGACATTGATCTTAGGATACTTCTTGGGAGAGGACCACTGAACTTGTTGTCTGCTAAAGTTAAGTAAAGAATGTGTGATGTACCATCACCAGGTAACTCCGGGAGATTCGCGGTGAAGCTGTTGTCATTGATAAAGAGAACGTCACGGTTCTGACCAAATATTTGAGGTGGGACGGAACCGGAGAAGGAGTTAAACCGGATATCAAGAAATGATAAACCGGGCATACCAACTACAGCGGTTGGAAACTGACCGGAGAATTGATTGTTGCTGATGTCAAGTTCGTAGAGGTACTTGAGGTTGACGATCTTGGAAGGGACGGTACCTTGAAAGTTGTTAGAGTTTACATGAAACAAAGCTAAGTCCGGCAATTGATCGATAAATCCATCGATGGAGGGAGCAGAGAGCTGGAAGCCATTGAAATCAATGGAAGCGACAGTGATGGCGGTTTTGTTGTCGGGAGGGTTGTCACAGTAGAAACCTCTGTAACTGCAGATGTCTGAACCAATCCATGTCTGAGTTACGTTAAAAGGGTCAAGAGTGATGCATGACCTGAAACTTTGGTCTAAGAAAGAAATTATCTCTTGATTCTCCTCACCTCCTGTGGTCAATTGCAGAGTTCCAACAAGAAGAAGAGCCAAAAGCAACGGATGTTTCATCTTTGCAGCTGAATAAAATATGTCGGAGATTGAAGAGATGAGTCCGAAATTTTGTTGAGCCTTACTGGTTTTTTTTTTCTCTCTCTTTTTATGTGGGTATATTTCTTGAGAGTATCATACTCTTACTTTATAGTGACTGGCCTACTTGCTAAAGCTCATAGAAGAGAAGTATGATGTACACTATATTAACAATACAAATTTTGTGATTTGTATAGCCATGAATATCAGATGTTAAAACTAATATTTTTTTTAATCATGGGTACGTTAAATTGAGATGATACTTCTATATTGGGTTGACCAAATGAGAAGATAAATATTTTACAAATGAAGAATTAGCAAATCTAATAATATAAATGTGAGCCAAACAGAAAATATTTTTAGGCAAGTGGTTAACGGTCTATTTCTGCAATTTTCCCATCAGATTTTGACTCCACTATATTGCGGTATCCCGCGAAATATAAGGTTTGGATTATGGATCAGAGCTTGTTGATCCAAATAATATAAAAAAAATCTTTGAAAATGTTTTTTATAAATCGAGACACGAAAAACAAAAAAAAATGAAAAAATTATAACAGTTAATTCAAAGACAACCAAATATCGTTATCTCGACTGGAAAATTACCCTAGACAAAGCTTAGAGATCACAGGATCGAGTGACGCTTGGTCGTCACTCAATCCTGTGAAAATGTTATGGATCGGAGCTTGTTGATCCAAATGATGTAAAAAAAATATGTGAAAATGTTCTTTGTAAATTGAGACATGAAAAACAGAAAAAAAGAGAAAATTATAACAGCTAATTCAAAGACAACCAAATGTCGTTAGCTCGACTTGAAAATTACCCTAGGCAAAGCTTAGAGATCACAGGATCGAGTGACAGTTGAGACAAAACTAATATTACATGTTATGATTTCGGATCTGGGGGAATTACGAGCTTTGGTCCAGAACCTCCTGATAATTCCAAAAAAAAAAAAGATAACCAAACTCATGTACTAGAATTAAAAAAACAGACTACTCTTAAAATCAAAAATCTGTCTATAGTTTATTGTTTTGTTTTGGGAAACTTCAATAAAAAATAAACCAACTATTTATTGATTTCCACTAAAATACACAAACTTTTTAGATACTCAGAAAAAACATTAATTGTTTTCTTCTTCTTTATAATACACAAGATTTAATAGTATAAATTTAACATCTAGGACTTGACAAAAAGTAAAAACATTTTGTTTTTTTAATAAAAAAAAAACTATTCCAATAAAATATTTTATAAAATTCAAAAAATAAACCCAATAGAATTCTAAAAAATTGTTAAAACATAAAATAAGGTGATAAAACATTTAAAGTACTTGAATATTTAATGAATTAAATTTTTTGTAGAAATATATGAAAATATTTTGTATCTATAATAGAAACATTACCTTTTGGACTTTTAACAAAATGTTTAGGGTTTTTTTTTAATCTGATAATTTAATTTTTTAACTGCTGAAATTTTACAGAATTTCTTAAGATTTGAAAATAATTTTAGGACTTTTTTGGATTTTTATTAAATTGATTATTAAAATATTATTTTATTAAAAGAATTAAAATTTTGTATTTTATATTAGAAGAAAAAATTAATTCGTGTATTTTCTCAGTACCCATAAAGTTTGTGTATTTTTGTAAAAGTTGATAAATAGTTGGTATATGTTTATTAAAAATTTTAAATTATTTTTAATATATTATGTGTTTAAAAACACATGATATCATGGTTTTAAATAAAGGATCTGAAAAATTAGTTACGAAAACGTAACTTTTCTCTCTGGCGATTCTAAGTGCACATGGCACAACCTTTCGATTGTAGTGTTTTCTTGCCGATGTTTGGCGTCTCTGTCGGTACCGTGCCTCTTTTAGTTGTTTATATATTTTTTTTGTTTTTTTCATTTCTTTTTGTTCTATTTTTGTGTTTCTTTGTTGGACCAAGTCCTGATCGTTCTAATGGATTCCTCCAAGTCTTATGATCGATCTCTTCATGGTTATGTTCGGAGACTGATGGCGTCGATGTCTAACACAACAAGTCTTTGTAAAAGTTTGAAAGTGTTCGTTATGGTTACAAAAATTTTGGATCTAAGAAGACGATACAGATAAATAAATGGCACTTTGGAATCATTAATGGTTGTCATCCATACTATGATAGTTTGGATGATATAATTGTCTCCATACGCGGTAAATCATTTTCAAAAGATACTGCAATTTCTCTTAAAGCAATTTGTCTTTATTGTCACCTTTTACTTTCTTCTCAAAACCAATGAAAGGGTGTTTATTTCCTCTCCAGAAACGAGTTTTTTTCGCTTGATGATGGGTGGTTTTGCCTTATAATCATCATCATATTTTTAGGATGTTTTCGATGGTGTTATTATGTCGGTCACCGGTCTTTTCCTTCCATTGCACAAAACTTTCGTTGGATCACATGTTTTGGTCTTACGATTTATTGAAATCATGACAGCATTACTTTGGAAACATTCATTATAGAAACCACCATGGAGAATGTGAAAGACCAGAAACAAATATGACAGGAGGACAAAGTCAATGCCAGAACTTATTAGAAAGTATTGGATATGGTGACGTTGTCATGGAAAGCTATCGGGAGCAGCTTAAAACCGAGGATGCTTTGACCGTGCCAATTGGACCGATGACAAGATCAAGAGCTAAGGAGTTTCAGAACGCAATCACCGCACTACACACTCAAGTTCAACCGTCTAAAGCTCAGTTCGAGAACATGAAGGATCAAACCGTCTTGGTTGCTCGAGTGGAGTAATAAACGGGTGATTCATTTGTACTCTTTTTCCTAGCCTTTGGTTTTGTCCCAATGAGTTTTCCAAAGGAAGGTTTTAATGAGGCAAATGGGTCACTCTAATCCATCAAGTCCACAAGAGTCCATAAGAGAAGTTTCAGTCCAAGTCCAAGTATTTTTGGGATTCAATTTTCTCTCAATTTTCAGAAGTGTCAAAGCCCAAAGGAGGAGAATGTTGGCCCAAAATATTATTCTTCTTAGCAAAGTAAAATCACCCATCAAGAGAAGAATTTAAGCGCTGGAGGATTTGAAGAGTCCCCCGGGATTAGTTAATGTGGTTTTATATTTCTGCGTTTAATTCTGACTTTTTCTTTACTCTTTCCTTCTTTCTTATAACTTTAGTTTTTTCATAAGAAAAGATCAGACATCTTTTTATCAATATTGAAAGTGATTTCTCTTGAGTTATTTGAGAACAAAATCTCGATTGTTTGGTGAGTAATATCCAACGATCAAATCAATTCGTTCGGTGAGTCATATTCAAAAGAATCAAACCTTGTCTTCTCCAAGTGTGTCATATCTTGGGAGACATTGAGGTATATCAGAGGCCTTCCGCATCCTCTGTATGACCATTTAATCCATCTTTTCTTTTACCCCTCGAAAGTCATCAATCTGTGGGAGTTTCGTATCATTTGGTGTCAGAGCACACTTTCGGGATCGGTATTTGTTTCTGTTCATCTTATCATCTTAAAGCTTTCATTTTCTCTTGTCTTTCTTTCTGTTTTCTGATCGGATCAATTCATTTGGAATCGGAAAAAAAAAAAACACTACTAAATCTTTTCTTTCTATCTCGATTCTAATCGTTTCGTTTGAGTTGTTGGAATTCTTCATCGGATTTGATCGGTTTTGTTCAATACGAACCATTGAAAAATCGCTGAGAGAGAGCATCTTGAGTGTTGAGTGAATCAAAGAGTGAAACACTAGTGAGGATCAACTTTTTTTTTATTACTAACGGTTTGCTAAGTGTTGCATGAAAAAAAAAGAGAAAAAAAAATGAAAAAAAATTCAGAATGTCTAATAACGAAGGCGAAGATACTGAAAACACCAACCGAGCACGAGGAGCTAGAAACAACAATTTGGACGTGCAGGCCCTTATGGGAGAGATGAGGCGTCTATTGAGGCGAGAGTTGGATTCAGTTCATGAGAGGATTGATACGATACAAGAATCTGTTAATCAAAGACTGCCACAAAATACTGCTGGTAGAAGAAGAAGAGAACAACCTCAAGAAGAAGATGACGAAGAAGAATTAAATTACTACAGCAGGGGTAGTCAAGCTTCTAATTGGAGTCGTAGAAGGCCAAGACGTGTAAGAGAAGCTAGGGGACGAAGTGAAGATAATCTCAGTGGTCTTAAGTTGAAGATACCACCGTTTCATGGGAAAAATGATCCAGACGCTTCCTTAGAGTGGGAGAAGAAGATAGAACTCGTATTTGATTGTCAAACTTATTCAGAGCAAAAGAAAGTTCAAGTATTTGATTGGCAACAGAGTTCTATGACTATGCTATCAATTGGTGGGATCAGATTGTGACAAGTAGGAAACACAACCGAGAACTGCCCGTAGTTACTTGGGAAGAGATGAAAAATCTGATGAGAAAAAGATTTGTTCCAAGTCACTATCATCAAAAGTTGCATCAAAAGCTTAGGCATCTAACTCAAGGTAGTAAAAGTGTGGAGGATTATTTTCAAGAGATGGAGTCTCTAATGATTAAAGCTGATATCGATGAAGACACTAAGGCCACAATGGCAAGGTTCTTGAGTGGTTTGGCTCATGGTATTCAAGATAGAATGGAGCTTCAAACGTATGACGATTTGGAGGAAATGCTTCATAAGGCTGTTTTGGTTGACCAACGAATTAAGAGGAGGGGTACTTCTAGATTTTCCTATGGAGCTGGAGCGGCCAATGCTAGGACGAATTAGAGCCGAGAAGATAGGTCAGTTGTCAAACCAAAACCAGACCCTAAGCCCTACGCCACTACTCAAGACGCCAAGGGTAAAGCTGTGGCGACTTCATCTAGAAACCGGGACGTTAAGTGTTTCAAGTGTCAAGGGAGAGGACACTACGCCAACAAATGCACCAACAAGAAGACTATGATTCATTTGGATAATGGCGAGATTGAAACAGAGGAGAAAGAGCTTGAAGATGATGGCGTTTCCGAGAATGAGGACATAGAGTTACCAGCAACCGGAGAATTATTCGTAACAAGATGGTCATTGAGCATTCATGCTAAGGATGATGACCAAGAGCAGCGGGAGAACTTGTTTCACATGAGATGCTTGGTAAAAGGGAAGGTTTGCAGCCTTATTATTGATGGAGGAAGCTGTACTGATGTGGCTAGTGAAACAATGGAGAAGAAGTTGGGGGTGGAAGTTAAGAAGCATCCGAAGCCTTCTAAGCTTCAATGGCTAAATGATTCTAGTGCGATGACCGTGAGCAGCCAAGTATTGGTTCCTCTAACCTTAGGCAAATATAAGGATGAAGATTTGTGTGATATCTTACCTATGGAGACCGGCCATATATTGCTGGGAAGACCATGGCAGTTTGATAGAAGGGTCTTGCATGACGGCTTTACTAATCAATACTCCTTTGAGTACAATGGCCAAAAGACGATACTTGCTCAATTAACACCACAAGAGGTTCATCAAGATCAACTTCAGCTGAAAAAACAAGGAAAAACCATTGTGAGTGATCCTCTAAACACGCCACCACTAAACAAAAACGAGAGTTTGAGAAAAACTAAGAAAAAGGCCTGTGAGAGCAAACCCGTGAGGCATTCAAACTTCCTTGTGAGATCTAATGTGGTTAAGAGAGCTCTGTTCTCTAAATAACCCGTTCTTTTATTTATTTACAAAGAGGCTTTGCTGAACCTTACTAACCCCATACCGGAATTTCTGAGTAGAATCGCTCCTATTTTGCAGGAATTTGAAGACGTCTTTCCAGAGGAGAACCCCAAGGGATTACCGCCTATTCGTGGGATTTAGCACCAGATCGATTTCGTGCTTGGAGCTTCACTTCCTAACAGGCCAGCGTATAGAACCAATTCGTTTGAGACCAAGGAGCTTCAAAAGCAAGTGAGTGACCTCATGGACAAAGGATACATCCAAGAGAGTATGAGTCCTTGTGCTATGCCGGTGCTGCTCGTTCCAAAGAAGGACAAAACTTGGAGGATGTGCATTGATTGCCACGCCATCAATAATATCACTGTAAAGTATCGCCATCTTATCCTTCGTTTAGATGATATGTTAGATGAGTTGCATGGTTCTAGCATATTTTCAAAAATAGATCTTAAGAGTGGATACCATCAAATTAGGATGAAAGAGGGTGATGAATGGAAAACTGCTTTTAAAACTAAACATGGTTTGTATGAATGGTTAATTATGCCATTTGGATTGACAAATGCATCTAGTACTTTCATGAGATTGATGAATCATGTTCTGAGGAGCTTCATTGGAATCTTTGTTGTTGTTTACTTTGATGATATCTTAGTCTACAGCAAAAGTTTAGATGAACATGTTAAGCATCTAGAAGCTGTTTTGAATGTACTTAGGAAAGAAAAACTGTTTGCCAATCTGAAGAAATGCACTTTTTGTATGGATAACTTTGTGTTTCTAGGTTTTGTTATAAGTGCAGATGGCATCAAAGTGGATGAAGAAAAGGTTAGAGCTGTCCGCGAATGGCCCAGTCCAAAAACCGTAGGAGATGTGAGGAGTTTCCATGGACTTGTGGGATTCTATAGGAGATTCGTGAAAGATTTCAGTACCATAGCTGCTCCACTCACTGAAGTGATCAAGAAAAGTGTGGGATTTAAATGGGAGAAAGCACAAGAAGAGGCGTTCCAATCGTAAAGGATAAACATACCTATGCACCACTTTTATCTTTACTCGATTTTCTTAAAACTTTTGAAATAGAGTGTGATGCATTTTCAGTGAGAAGCATGGAGGAGCTACGTTGAACTATCCAACCTACGACAAGGAATTGTAAGCGCTGGTTCGTGCATTGCAAACATGGCAACACTACCTATGGCCAAAGGAGTTTGTCATTCATACTGATCACGAGTCCTTGAAGCATTTAAAGGGTCAGCATAAGCTCAACAAGAGGCATGCTAGGTGGGTAGAATTCATCGAAACATTCCCATATGTGATCAAGTACAAACAAGGTAAAGAAAATATTGTTGCTGATGCCTTATCTCGAAGGTACACCTTGATTTCTACTTCAGATGTTAAGTTGTTGGGATTTGAACAACTTAAAGATCTTTATCAAACTGATTCTGAGTTTCAAGAGATTTACAAGTCTTGTGAGAAGTTCGCTTTTGGAAAATATTTTAGGCATGACGGGTTCCTTTTCTTTGAAAATCGTTTGTGTGTGCCTAATTGTTCTGTGAGAGACTTGCTAGTTAGGGAAGCACATGGAGGAGGCTTCATGGGACATTTTGGTATCGCCAAGACTATAAAAGTGATGCAAGAACACTTCTATTGGCCACAAATGAAGAGAGACGTGGAAAGAATTTGCGAGAGAGGTGCCACTTCCAAACAAGCCAAATCGAAGGTACAGTCCCAAGGTATGTACACGCCCTTGCCTATTCCTGATCAGCCTTGGACTGACATCTCTATAGATTTTGTGCTTGGATTGCCTAGAACTAGGACTGGAAAAGATTCGATCTTTGTCGTTGTTGATAGGTTCTCTAAAATGGCGCATTTTCTTGCGTGTCCTAAAACTGATGATGCTTCTCATATAGCTGACTTGTTCTTGAAAGAAATAGTTCGTTTGCATGGAATGCCTAGGATTATACTCAGTGATAGGGATACAAAGTTCTTGAGTTATTTTTGGAAAATGCTTTGGTCTAAGCTAGGAACTAAGTTGCTGTTTTCAACTACTTGTCATCCTCAATCCAATGGTCAAACTGAAGTGGTTAATAGAACTTTGTCTACCTTGCTGCGTGCCTTGATTAAAAAGAACTTAAAAACTTGGGAATAATGCTTACGACATATCGAATTTGCATATAATCGATCAGTGCATTCCGCCACAAAGTTTTCTCCGTTTGAAATTGTTTATGGCTTTAATCTTTTATCTCCTGTGGATCTAACCCCATTGCCTTTGAGTGAAAGAGCAAACTTGGATGGGAAAAAGAAAGTTGAGTTTGTTAAACAGATTCATGAGAAAGCAAAGCACAACATAGAGGAGAAGACAAAGCTGTATGCCAAACAAGCTAACAAGGGCAGGCGCAAAAAGATTTTCGAGGAAGGAGATCAAGTGTTGATACACCTAAGGAATGAGAGATTTCTGGCTGAGAGGAAGTCCAAATCATGCCAAGGATTGACGGTCCATTCCGAGTAACAAAGAGGATCAATGACATTGCTTATCAACTGAATCTCCAAGGTAAGTACAATGTAAGTTCAAGCGTCAATGTTTCTGACTTAATCCCTTTTGTTGCAGATGATCCATTTTTGAGGAAAAATCCTTTTCAAGAGAGGGGGGGATGATGTGATCATGGAAAGCTATCGAAAGCAGCTTGAAGCGAAGGACGCATTGACCGTGCCAATTGTACAGATGACAAGATCAAGAGCCAAGGAGTTTCAGAACACAATCACCGCACTACTCACTCAAGTTTAACCGTCTAAAGCTCAGTTCGAGATCATGAAGGATCAAACCGTCTTCGTTGCTCGAGCGGACTAATAAACGGGTGATTCGTTTGTACTCTTTTTCCTAGCCCTTGGTTTTGTCCCTATGGGTTTTCCATAGGAAGGTTTTAATGAGGCAAATGAGTCACTCTAATCCATCAAGTCCACAAGAGTCAATAAGAGAAGTTTCAGTCCAAGTCCAAGTATTTTTGGGATTCAATTTTCTCTCAATTTTCAGAAGTGTCAAAGCCCAAAGGAGGAGAATGTTGGCCCAAAATATTATTCTTCTTAGCAAAGTAAAATCGCCCATCAAGAGAAGAATTTAGGCTCTGGAGGATTTGAAGAGTCCCCCAGGATTAGTTAATGTTGTTTTAATTTTATGCGTTTAATACTGACTTTTTCTTTACTCTTTCCTTCTTCCTTATAGATTTAGTTTTTTCATAAGAAAATATCAGACATCTTTTTATCAATATTGAGAGTGATTTCTCTTGAGTTCTTTGAGAACAAAATCTCGATTGTTTGGTGAGTAATATCTAACGATCAAATCCATTCGTTCGGTGAGTCATATCCGAAAGAATAAAACCTTGTCTTCTCCAAGTGTGTCATATCTTGGGAGACATTGAGGTATATGAGAGGCCTTCCGCATCCTCTGTGTAACCATTCAATCCATTTTTTCTTTTACCCCTCGAAAGTGCATCAATCCGTGGGAGTTTCGTATCATATGGAAGCATTGAGTTTTATAATGTTGTGTGTAATTATGATTTTTAGTCAAGGTTTGCTAGCAAGACACGCAATTTGCATTAGAAGAAGATCGAATACATAGAAGAAAAAGAATGGATGTATATACCGTTAGCAAATAAGCCTTTTACTTTGGCAAGCATCGTTAAATTTATTTAGCATGTTATTATCGTATTCAATATTTGGTGCATATATATGCTTATGTAATAATTTGTTGTTACGAAATATTTGTATATTGACTTTGTGATGCGGTCATTGAACCAAAAGATGAAGTTCATGAGCCTAACATTTTCCACATTTGGCTAAAAAATCAAGTTTTAAAGGCCATATTAATTAAACTTGATTGATATATAATTTATGCTGATTTATTTTGTCATTTATGCTGATTTATTTTGTCAAACTTTCTGTTTTGTGTTTTGATTGGAGAGACTTTGATTTCTTTTTTGATTTCTTTTGCAGGATTTCCACGGACCCAGAGCATCAGTGACGATGCTTTACATGGAGAAAGAGGCGTCTTACTCCTATCAAACTGCCTGGAGCCGAGGAGAAGAAAACAAAGACTCGTACTACAATGAGACTGGCTATGAAGAGTCATGTTGTGATGATGTCTATTCAGACTATGTGTATGGAGATGAACCAGCTCAAGAGGAACCTAAACCGGAGACACCAGACCAATACAACACCACACCTAGTTACCCCATGCTGATATGCTCAAAGTTTCAATTCACTAGAGTTACACCGCAAGTGCACAGAATGCAATTGTAGTATACATGGGTCGAATCTACAGAGTCTAAAGAACCTCACGATAGACTTTTAGTTTCGAATTAAGCTAAGTGATATGACAAGTAATATAAATAACAATGCAAAACAGTATTAAAATCGGTTTGTTTATGAGATGGGAAAAACGTCATGTCCATGAAATTTCTCAAAAAAATCATGTAATGCAGATCAATTAATTGGTTAGAATCGAATTACGAACAAGTTCCAAAAATTCTAAACAAGCATTAAGCTCAGGTTTGATTTGTTCACAAATTATCTAATACAAATTCCTTTGCAATAATCTAATTTGCTCACTCTAGGTTCTATTAGATTAGAAATCACACTTTCATACCAATTTAACATTCTATGATCTAGATTCTCGGTGATCAATTGAGAACTGGCTTTAAGAACAACCTAGGTGAAGAACTATCAATTTATGAATCCTAACCAATTAATCAATCTAATATTCCATGAAATCACTAATGAGAATCCCTAAACCTAACAAAGAATCTACTCAGACATATCAATTGAAACAAAAAACATGATTAAAATAGATATCATATGAATAAGAAAAGAGAAATAGAAACAGGGGTTCGAAATCTTCTCTCAAAGTATACAAAGTAATCAGATCAGCCCCAAGCTCTCAATCTCTCTCTACTTTCCTCCTCTCTCAAAGAACTCTCAAAACCCTAATTAATAGTCTAAACACGACTTGGGGTCTTTTGCAAATACATAAAACTTCAGGGCCAAGTTGCAAATCTCCAAAATGTTTTAGTCTTCGCGTGAAGTTATGGAAAAGGACCTGTGTCGACCGACACACATATTGTGTCGATCGACACAGAGGGTCACAAACGACACTATCTTCGACTTCTCAGCCACAATTCTCCATAAACACTCCAAAATGTCCAAATGATCCTAAATGTATGTAAACGTGTAAAAAACTTGAAAAGGACTCGAAAGACACATAAAAAAACTTGATTATATACATATATCATGGCTTAAAACCCATAAAAGCGATGATATATCACATGCCAATTGAAAGTTGGTATGAACTCACCCAAAACTCGATGCAGCTTTTAAAAATGCACTATTAACTTGTGATACTGCCCTGGAAAACCTTGAACAGATTAAGCACATGATCTTGTCAATGAAGGCTGAGGAAAATTCAGGTACCAAAGAAAAAAAGGAGCAACAAACTAGCCTTGAACCACAAGCAAGCACGAATCAAGAGGCTGTTCAACCTCCTGAAATAAAAAAAGGTTCAATCTGAATCCACTCCAATTGTTCCTCATGATAACATGACAGTCTTAACACACTTGTCTAGTGCCAAAAGCGTTTAGAAAGTTTCAGGTACTACGGAGAACAATACAACCCAAAAAGAAGCTTTGATTCGATCCTCCCAAGGACGTTGCATTCTAGAGTTGGTAGATTGGATAGGCCTTGTTGCTTTGATGACAAGGAAATGGATCAAATGGCGTAACAGAAGCTGCGAAAGACTTTTGATAAGCCGGTTTGATCCTTCGGATATATATACCAAAGAGATCAGGTTTTGATTGTAATTGATATTTTGATTAATGGATATTCACACCATTAACCAAATCAATCAATGGATATACCCACCATTGTCAAAAATGAAAATCACTCTCAAAAGATCCAAAAATAATAAGAAGTTATTTGATTTTATTCCAACCAAATGAGCCTCATTATATAGAGGACTTAGAAGGAAAACATTGATAAAATCATCTTAACTTGTGAACAACTTGGGAAACGAAATTCAAACAACAAGCTGCATGTAAGAGAGAGAAATAAGCTAAAATAAATGCAGTTTTAAGTATAGATGGAAATAGCTCTTCTCATGATATTTTTGGACTTCAAATGGGCTGGATTTGATAGTTAACATCTTCAAATTAAGTGGAATATTTTCTTCTTTTTCTTGGATGTTTTTGGATCCGACGCCCCTTCTTGTTGCTTCCCATTATCATATCAAACTTCAAAGATGATAAAGGTAATTTCAAACCAAAGTCAGAACCATGGAGAACCCCCACCAATGCTGAACAAAGTTGTTGTCAAGGAAGATAAGAGTTTCAATAACACTAATCAGATCAAAGAAGAACCGCCATATGCTCCACCAAGTAATCAAACCCAATGTAAGCTCTTAAACCCTTATACGCTTCAATGGACTAACTTGACATATCTATGTTCAGATATAGAAGTTTTCAGGACGAAACTACTTGATGATGGAGGGTATAATGTATGCATTAGGACCATACCAGCCCTGGAGCTGTCTAGACCAAGCATCACGTCAATCCCCACAGAGCTTTTTGGAGAATCCATGCCTAAATGAAGACCTGATCAAGCACAAGGCCTAGGGTTGATTATTCAGCAACAAATCAACTCTAAGAAGACCATCTATCCAAGTGGAATCGTGAGTACTCGAGAAAATCAAGCCAAAGACGAGTCTGACCGAGGAAACACTACTTGGTATGGGAACACATGAGGAATCCTCGTACAACTCGAGGAAAAGCTTACCAGATCAAATTCCACTCATGCAAACGAAGCCAAATCAAATATTCATTAGATTATCATATTTGAAGACTTTGGTCGAAGCAGAACATGCAAAAACAAATCTTATTATGAAGATGACCAAGACTTGCTAATCAGAGGCGAGACTCTAAGAGAAAAACTGCCTAATTCAAATTCTAAATATGCATTCAGTGCATGCATGAGTTTTCATTAGTAAATCACATATAAGGAAAATTATGTGATGTGTGCTGTTTGTTGTGATGTAAAATAATGCGTAGTCAAGTTTTTCTCAAACAACACAATGATAAAGCTGCAAGTGCACAACCAAATCAATTGTAGTACTTAAGGTATATTGATCCCACAGAGACTTATAAATCACGTTACGAATTTGTTGGAGAGAAATATGGCTAAGACAACAATAAAAAAGGGGTTTGGTTTGTGTTTTTGTCACGGAAACTAGCAGTGAATAAATGCAAAATAAAATGATGTAACTATCAATAAACAGAATGTTGGGCTGTAGGGAATTCTTGGGGTTTCATGGGTCGAATGCATGCATAGGAAATCAAACAGGAAATATCAATGATGTTAAGTTCATGAACTACGAAACACGGATGAACAAAAGATATGCAAATCAGAATATCAATCATCTAAAGTCGACATACTCCGTTACTCAACTTACGCAGGCAACGGCGCATGTATCCTAGCATTAAAAACGAGTTCCAATATAGTTCGTAAGGCCCTATAACTCAAATTACTTAGGTTATAACACAATACTCATCTAGGCTAGTGCAAGCAAATTTACAACACTTTTGATGTGTAAATCGCCAAACATCAATCACAAGTTAGCTACTCAAGCAATATGCATTAAGAACAAACCTAGAACGAAGGAAAATGATGAATAATTCCAGATCTAACAACCTAAACAATCAACCACATGAATCCCTTTGAATCACCCCATAAAACCCAACAAAGAGAACTACTCACACATACTCAAGCAAAGCAAAGCCATATGGATAATAGATTGCACACATAATCAAGAGTATGAGAAATGGGTTTAGAGATCTTCTCTGTGATACAAAGTAGACGAAACTTCTCCCTTATACAAGTAGGAAACAGAAGCAATAGAAGAGAAAAGGCTAGAGAACAAGACGGTGGCTTCAGTGGTGGACTTCTAGGGCTTCGAGGCGACAAGGAGGCTCAGTAGAGGCGTCCTAGGGCTTCTAGCTCAAGGTTGGAGAGGCACAGGAGAAATCACTGTGGAGGCACTATGAAGACACACGAAACCCTAATGATTAGGTTAAGTATTTATAGGGCTTGGGGTCCAAAATGTCTGTTTTAGGGTTTTTAGGGCAAAACTCGGCGTTTTGATAAGTTTGGATGCAGGGGGATCGGCCTCAGTCATGGGCCTTGTGACCGAGGTGGTGAGGAAGGCTGGCTTCGGTCGCGGAACTTGTGATCGAGGTCACCAAGAAGCTTGGCCTTCACTCTTCGGGTTGTATCTTCCAAACAGCTTAATGGATTGCTTGGATTCTTGTACGAGGTGAATCTTTACTCTTTCAGCTTTCTAGGGATATAAAGATCTCTGAATTTGGTCTAAGGGAAGGTCTTGAACAAATGCCAAACTTCTGATGTTCTGAAACTGCCTTAAAACGGGGTTTGCTCCTTTTTGGTCCTTTTTGATCCATTTTCCCTTAAAACCTGTAAAACCTCTTTGAAACTAGAAATACTTGATAGTAGCCTATTTAGCCTTGAAAACATGCCAAAATCTTCATAAAAATATATGAAAATGATAGTAACAATTGGTAAAAATACAATGTTATCAACTCCCCCAGACTTAGACTTTGCTTGTCCTCAAGCAAACAAGAAAGCTAAACCGGTGGAGAGGTTTGAAAATCACGGAAACTCTTCTATGATCAGAGACCATGTTCCAAAAGATAACCTGCGAACTCATTAGAACAAAGATTCACATCAGAACATTCTCACAATAGACTTACAACATTCTCAGCTCTTATCCGTTCATCTCAAACCTACAAAAGAACTCAAAATTCACTTTAGTTAACTACCTAAATTCATTAAGGATTGCGTGAGCTTTCTCATCAGAAGGTATCATTCAGGGTGGACGGCGCTTGGTATGAAAGGGCTTTTCGGTGTTTAAGTGGTGAAGTTAAAGTGTTTAAGGCTTACCAATGACTTGAAAGTGCATCGTATGTCGCAAAACCGCAAGAGAGTATGAACCCATTGATGTTCACAATTTCCAACCACTTCTTCGTATAACACCTCACTCCTTTTCTTCTTTTTCTTCCTTTAGCTCCCCAAGACTTTGATTTTTCTGCGGGGTTTTTTGCAAACAACTCCATATCTTCTTTAAAAGCGATCAATCTTCCTTGGGATTACCTGTGCTATGAGATTCTTTTATTTTGTAACCATTTCCTTTCCTTTCGTTTTTTTTTTAATTATTATTATCAAAGATGTAGGCGAATAATGGCATCACAGGAAAGTTTCCTACCCCTTTACTCAAAAGAAAATCATTTCATCTTTTCTGTTTTTTGTTTTGTTTTTTTTCCTTTCGAAAGGGGAAATGATAAGATCGTATTTTACCCATTTTTACTATCATTTTGATTTTGTTTTATGAAGAGTTTGGTGTTTTTTCAAGGCTAAATAGGCTATTATCGAGTATTTCTAGTTTCAAAGAGGTTTTACAGGTTTTAAGGGAAAATGAACCAAAAAGGACCAAAAAGGAGCAAAACCTGTTTTAAGGCAGTTTCAAAGCATCAGAAGTTTGGCATTCGTTGAAGAACTTCCCGTGCACCACATACAGAGATATTTATATCCCTAGAAAGCTGGATGAATCAAAATTCACCTCGGCCTGGTATCAAAACAATTCATTCAGCCGTTTGGAAGATACAAGCCGCAGAGTGACGACCTGTGAACCTCGGTCACAAAGCCCGTGACCGAGGCCAACCTTCCTCACCACCTTGGTCACAAGTCCTGTAACCGAGGTCAGCCTTCTTCAACACCCTAGTCACAAGGCCCGTGACCGAGGCCCATGCTCTTGTCTCCCAATTTATCAAAACACCGAGTTTTGCCCTAAAAACCCTAAAACCGACCTCTTGGACTCCAAGCCTTATAAATACTAAACCTAAGCATTAGGGTTTCGGGTGTCTTCATAGTGCCTCCATCTGTACTTCACCAAAGAACCCTAAGGACGACCAGAGAAGCTTTAGAAGCCCCGTTGCTCGCCGAAGCCCTAGGAGTCCACCAAATCTCTTATCTCCTTCAATCTCTTGTTACTTTGTAATCTCTAAACCTTTTCTTTTAGTTATGGAGTTTTATGAATTATGATTGAACTTGATATTAATGCTTTGATATATGTGTTATTGCCTGCAGAAGTTGAGTAATAGGATATATTGATCTCAGTCGGGTTTCGCTATGATAATAGGTTAATCGATCTTTCGTGTTTCATAGTCCGAGACTTAGGAGTAGACATGCATTACATGAACTTATTTTGAATGAACTGATCATAAAACCCCTGTGATCCCTTGAATGCCCAACGCCTTTCTTTATTGCTTTACATCTCGTTTTATTTACTTTTTAGTTTACTTGTTGCATGACACAACAAAGTCCCCCACTTTTATATTTTAGTTCTAGCCTTACTTGTTCTTCTAGATTCGTAATACAACTTATCTCTCTGTGGGATCGATATACCTTAAGTACTACAATTGATTTGGCTGTGCACTTGCAGCTTTATCATTGTGTTGTTTGAGGAAAACTTGACTACGCATATTATTTTACACAACACAAAAGCAGCACATCAAGTTTTTGGCGCCGTTGCCGGGGAGAGATTGTTTGTTTACAAATCTAAGAACTAGAATAACGTCTAGGACAGTTTGCTTTTGATTTTTCTTTTTGGTTTTTACTGTTTCAAAAGACCTCGAGGATGAACTTCGACGTTATACCTGAGGAGTTTCAGAACCTTACTCTTGCGCAACTCATGGCGCATTACAACACTTCGGACAGAAACATCTCCGGACCACTCCCTAGCTCGTCTTATGGAGCTCACCACAGCCACTCTCGGCTATGTCGTGCTACATCACAGATGAGGTACTCTGGTTGTCCATCAGTATCTCGATCCTCTGGAGATTGACTTATGAGACCAGCTCATTCACATCGCAATGGAGCAGCTCACTCACTTACTCCACACCGCGCGGAAGGATTCTGTTTTGCTATGGATCAAGACATTGATTCAAGGGAAGTTATGAGGACTGATGCTTATGAAGACTATGAAGCACCACACTCAGATGCTTTTTATGAGAAGATGGTGAAATCTCTACAGCAACTCGCCTCGGAGCAACAAAAGTACTATGAAGAACTCGGTGCTAAACTTTCAAGGATGAAGACATATTTTTATTCAAAACTTTCTACTCTAACTTGCCACATCCAACGTGTGGAAGACCAAGTTACGGAGGTTGAGGACCAGCTATACTATCATGGAGGAGATATTAAGGAGCATGGATCCAAACTTCACAACATGGTGTACACCATCAATCAAGTAGAAGAGCATCTAGAGTGGAAGATTGAAGCTTTGCAACAAGGTTTCACTAACCCCAATGACTATGCTAAATGGAAGAATGATCAAGCTTACCAAGCCTATGATCAACAAGAAGAAGAAAGAGCTACTGGAGAAAAGCTCACTGCCCCAACCAAGTCATTGGAGTGGACTCACCAAAAAGACTATCAAACTGATGAAGAAGAAGCTTACTTTGAAGAACAAGCAAATGAAAGCCAATTTGGAGATTTGACAAGAGAAGATTCTGAGTTCGATGATTTATCTACTGGAGAAGATGAGGAAGAAGACCTAGGAGAAGCCCATTGCTTCATGACTACTCGGATCCCTTGTGAAGAAATTCCCGAAAACCGCAGTTTTCATCTATTTCGGAACCAAGGAGAAGCTATTCACTGAGCCAATTTCAGACCACCTCCAGCACCTTACCACGTCTATGAAGATTGGAGACCTGCCCCACGCCATCACAAAGGCCATTTTCAACATCCTTACCTAACGAAGACCGAAGAATTTCAAAACCGGTTTCCGTGGAACCACCTTTCTAATCGCCTTCCACACCAACTTTTTCAAGATCATGCCAATGCTTATTCACAACAAAGGAGTCTAGATGAGCGACTTGAGAGCTTATTGAAGCAGTGCTTAGATCAACAAGAGATAAGTGCAAGAAAACTTCATGAGAGGGTAGATATAATCGAAGGAAGCATTTGGGGACTTGGGAACTGCATTACTAAGTTGGAATGGAAGAGTGCAGAGGGAGAACTAGCCCTCGAAGACATGTCTAGACAACAAGAAGAAGTTGAGAGTGATGAGGATGCTGAATCCTTACCTTTTGTACCTTGCAAAACCGTTACAATTCGCAAAGAACCGTAGCCATTGCGAGAACTCGAGGAAGGCGAAATTTTCGAAGAAAAAGAGGAGCATTTCGGAAGAACAAGACTCCAAGGTAACCTCCATGGTCTCTGTCTTTTAAGAAATCGATGGTATCCTCAGATCATAGGCATATATCATATTGATCGTTTCTTTCTTGAGCGTTTTGAGACAAGGAAGGAGATGAGAGGGCTTTATGAGCAAGCTCTACAGTATGCTGGGCCGTTGAGAACTTTACACAAAGTGGACATCTGCAAGATTTCTTATATCTTGTTCTATAAGAGGAGTTGAATTCAAGTATGCATTGTGTGATTTTGGTTCATGCATCAACCTTATGTCTATGAGAGCTGCAGAGAAGATTGGTTTAAGCACTCTACAACCTTCAGAGATTCGCATAGGACTTGCGAACTCTTCATCTACAACTCCCGAAGGTATGGTCTCGGACATTCATGTGAGAATTGGGAACTGCAATGTTCCAACAGACTTTCAAGTGATCAAAGTCGAGAAAGGGAGACCTACACAACTCATCTTAAGAGGAGCTTTCCTTGCAACAACTGGAGCTATCATTGATTGGCCGAATAGAAGGTTATCTTTTACCAACATAGACCGAGAAGTTTTCTACAATGCTGTACCTTTCGTACCAACATCTCAACATCCTATAGAGCATTCCCAAAGCTATCTCCTCACCTCCATAAGGTTACAAGGCTTGCAAGCAGTGGCAAAAACATCCCCTAGACCGGCCAACCCCTTGTTTGATGTATGCTGAAGGCGACGGATCAATCAAATCACTCTTGATCGATGCCGAGAGTCCCCACCAAGCTAGCCGTGTGTCCTTGACCGTTCACATCTCTCGTGACCGGTGCCGTGTAAGTTATGATCGAAGAAATTTTGGAAAAGGAAGCTTGGATCGAAAGATTGGCACCTACGTAGATTGACCAATCCACGGACGTAGATTGACGTTCCGCATATGTAGATCGATGTTCCTCAAGCAAGGATCGCATCATTCCATGGACTGCATTACACCGTTCCACAGACCGCATCGCGTCGTTTCAGGGACCGCGTCTCAAAGTTCCATTTACCGCAGCAGCAGTTTGTTGCACAGCTGTTCCACGACTGTTCAGCGTCGTTCCATAGACTGTTCCACAGCTGTTCCATGACTGTTCAGCATCGTTCCACAGATAGTTCTGTGAACTGTTCCGCGACTGTTCCATGGACTACTCCACGACCAAGCTGCAACCTTAACAAGACCAATCTTATGAGATTTAAGTCACCACGGAAAAGAGCTCAACCGTGGCCGATATGAAATCAACGAGACATCACCACAACCATCTCACCATCACTTCCACCACCATTCTATCTTTAGGTTTGTTTTTATCTTCTTTATTTACCAAAATTATTGATGATTTTTAGGTTTTTGTCTCAGGAAGGATGCAATTGGAGATTTATCATCAAGAATTCAATGAACTAAATCGAGTTCATTTGATGTCAAGCAACAAAAAGAAAGAAACACCTATTTTTTTATTGAGTCAAAATAGTTCGGGAATTATGAACTTGTTTTGATGGATTATCTGAATTGGATTAACACTCTTATGATTCAAAGCTTGGCCACAGAACCGAAGTTCAGAATGACTATGGGTTGACTCAACATTCCTGAAAGTATCTTGACATTGGAAACTAGGTTAAGCCAACGTTGTCTCTAAACCTTATCGAAACCTAACCTGACTTTTAATTTCTTATTCAGAGGGTTTTGTATTCATGGGACGAGACCTATTCGAGCCTTATAAGACAATGCAATTCTTCACCAGTATGCTTCACCTCTCCTTCCCCTTCGTAACTCAAAAAGCTGAAGCAAAAAAAAAGCAAAACAACATAGTTGATGTGACCAAGGGATTTTGTGCGTAAACCCGTGCATCTTTCGGAGTCTCGCGGATACTTGTCGCCAAAAGAATAAAAGCAAAAACCAACATCGTCAAAGTGAAATGAGGGATTTTGTGCGTAGACCCGTTCATCTTTCGTGACCTCATGGAGAATTGTCCAACGAGCAAGCAACTGGTAGAAAAAATAAAATGATACCCTAGAAAAGTAGGAAAAAACCGGTTGGCTTGGAAGTGAGAAGAGCGAGAGGAAATGAAGCATACGAAGAAAGTCTTGGTTAGAAGAAAGTCTTGGTTAGAAGAAAGTAAACATCCTTGGATCGATTTCCCTTTGGAAAGACCACAGCCTTTTCTTTTTCAATTAATCTATGTAAAGAGATGACAAAGGTGAGGCCGAAATACCTTTGGATCGTGGACTTGGAGTAAGTACTAAAGTAAGTTCTAAAGCCACAGGGAGAAGGAGTGCGAGGACAACACTCCAAAGAGATAAGTGAGTTGCGATGATTTTCAAAAACTCTTTTCCATGACTTTACTTTCTTGTTTGCTTGAGGACAAGCAAAGTTTAAGTCTGTGGGAGTTGATAACATCGTATTTTACCCATTTTTACTATCATTTTGATATTGTTTTATGAAGAGTTTGGTGTGTTTTCAAGGCTAAATAGGCTATTATCGAGTATTTCTAGTTTTAAAGAGGTTTTATAGGTTTTAAGGGAAAATGAACCAAAAAGGATCAAAAAAGAGCAAAACCCGTTTTAAGGCAGTTTTTGAGCATCAGAAGTTTGGCATTCGTTGAAGACCTTCCCGTGGACCAAATTCAGAGATCTTTATATCCCTAGAAAGCGGAAAGAGTCAAGACTCACATCGGCCAAGAATCAAAGCAATCCATTCAGCCATTTGGAAGATACAACCTGAATAGTGACGACCTGTCAACCTCAGTCACAAAGCTCGTGACCTAGGCCAACCTTCCTCACCACCTCGGCCAATAGTCCTGTGACCCAGGTCAGCCTTCTTCACCTCCCTGGTCACACGGCCCATGACCGAGGCCCATGCTCTTGTCTCCCATCTTATCAAAACGCCGAGTTTTTCGCTAAAAACCCTAAAACTGACCTCTTGGACACCAAGCCTTATAATGGATAGTTCACGGATACAGCTTGAAGCCAAGGACGTTTTGACAATGCCAAGTGGACCGATGACAAAATCAAGAGAAAAAGATTCGGGAACGCAATCACCGCATTACTCACTCAAGTTCAACCGAGTACAATTCAGTTCGGAGACATTCAGTTCGGAGATAATCAGTTTGGAGACATTCAGTTTAGAGACATGGAGAATTAAATTGTCTTGGTTGCTCGAGTGGACTAATAAAAGGGTGATTCATTTGTACTCTTTTTGCAGCCTTTGGTTTTGTCCCAATGGGTTTTCCAAAGGAGGGTTTTAATGAGGCAAATGGGTCGTTCCAATCCACTTAGTCCACAAGAGTTAACAAGATAGGTCCAAGTCCAATAATTTTTGGGATTTATTTTCTGAAGTTTCAAGCCCAAAGAAGAATAAAATCAGCCCAGATAAATATTTATCTGATCAAATTCGGTCAAAGAAGCCAAAGGGGTTGGCAAGGGAGACTTCAAGAGTTATTCAAAATTTAGTTAATGTCTTTTAATTTCTATGCTGAATTCTAGACTTTTCTTTTCTTTAAAACTCTAGTTTTACATTGAGAATGATAACAACTTTTTTTTTATTAAAAAAAATTGAGAGTGATTTCTCTTGTGTTCTTTGAAGAACATTTTTTGATTCTTGGTGAGTAATATCCTTCAATCAAATCGAATCAAAGGTGTGTCATATCCGGCGATTCAAACCTTGGCATTTTCGAGTGTGTCATATCTCGGAAAGGTCATTGAGGAAATATCAAAGGTCTTCCGCAACCTTTGTATGATCCATTCATTCCATCACTATCCATTTCTATCGTTCTACCCCTCGAAAGTGTTGATTCCTTGGGAGGATCATATCATTTGGTATCAGAGCACACTTTCGAGATCGGTATTCGTTTCTATCATCTTTTATCTTAGAACTTTCATTTTCTCTTGTCCTTCTATTCTCTTTATTCATCTTCTCAACCTTTCATCTTCTTTCATTTTCTATCTTTTCATCTTCTTTAAAAAAAAAAAAACATAAAAAAAAAAATCTAATCGGACAAAAAAAAAATATATTAATCACTCTGAAAAATTAAATAGTTAGGGGGAGGGTATTATTTTCTATTTTTATCTCCTAAATTTCTCAGATCATTTTGATCTTTTCTTTCTTTAAAAAAAAAAATTTCTTTTCTTTCTATCTTAATCCGATTCGATTTGTGTTGTCGGAATTTTCATTCAATTTGATCGGGTTTTGTTTGATACGAACCATTGAGAAATCACTGAGTGAGGACATCTTGAGTGTGAGTGTTGAGTGAATAAAAGGAGTTATACATTTGTGAGGATCAACCTTCTTTTATTACTAACGTTTGTTAAGTGTGCAGGGAAAAATCAAGATGTCTAATCACGCCAGCGAAGAAGATAACACCAACCGAGCTCGTGGAGGAAGAAATAACAATTTGGATGTGCAAGCTCTTATGGGAGAGATGAGGCGGTTGTTGAGGTAAGAGATGGAAGTAGTCAATGAAAGGATCGATACCATTCAAGAATCCGTTAATCAAGGACTACTACCAAACAATGCTGGAAGAAAAAGAGGAGAACGACCTTGAGAAGAAGCTGATGAGGACGATTTGAATTATTACAGCAGAGCTAGTCAAGCTTCTAATCAGAGTCGAAGAAGGCCGAGACAAGTAAGAGACGTTGGGGGTCGAAATGAGGACAATCTCAGTGGACTCAAGTTGAAGATATCACCGTTTCATGGGAAGAGTGATCCGGACGCTTACTTGGAGTGGGAGAAGAAAATTGAGCTCGTATTTGATTGTCAAAACTATTCGGAGCAGAAGAAGGTTCAAGTAGCGGCCACAGAGTTTTACGACTACGCTATTAATTGGTGGGATCAGATCGTGACAAGTAGAAGACGCAATCATGAGCCGCCTGTAGTCAGTTGGGAAGTGTTGAAAAATATGATGAGAAAAAGATTTGTTCCAAATCACTATCATCGGGAACTACATCAAAATCTTAGGCGTGTAACTCAAGGAAGTAAGAACGTGGAGGATTTTTTCCAAAACATGGAATCTCTAATGATTAAGGCTAATATAGATGAAGATGCCAAGGCGACAATGGCAAGCTTTTTGAGTGGTTTGGCGCGTGATATTCAAGATAGGATGGAGCTTCAAACTTATAATGATTTGGAAGAAATGCTTCATAAGGCTGTTTTAGTTGAAACCATTTAAGCTTCAATGGCTTAATGATGCTGGTGAGATGACCGTGAGCAGCCAAGTATTAGTTCCTTTAACCATAAGCAAGTATGAGGACGAAATTTTATGTGATATTTTACCTATGGAGGCCGGTCATATACTACTTAGAAGACCTTGGCAGTTTGATAAAAAGGTCTTACATGACGGTTTTACTAACCGGTACACTTTTGAGTTCAATCGCCGAAAAACAATACTTGCTCCTTTGGCGCCACATGAGGTTCATCAAGATCCACTTCAGCTGCAACAACAAGGAAAAACCATTGTGAGTGAACCCCTAAACACACCACCTCAAAATAAAAACGAGAGTTTGTGACAAACCAAGAAAAAGGCTTGTGAGAGTAAACCCGTGAGGCATTCAAATTTCTTCGTGAGGTCTAATGTGGTTAAGAGAGCTCTGTTCTCTAAACAACCCGTTCTGTTACTTGTTTACAAAGAAACCTTGCTGAACCTTACTAACCCCGTACCGGAATTGCCGAGTAAAATCAATTCTATTTTGCAGGATTTTGGAGATGTCTTTCCGGAGGAAAATCCTATGGGATTTCCACCTATCCATGGGATTGAACACCAGATCGATTTTGTGCCGGGAGCTTCACTTCCCAACAGGCCAGCTTACAGAACCAATCCGGTGGAGACTAAGGAGCTTCAAAAGCAAGTGAATGAGCTGATGGACAAAGGATACATCCAAGAGAGCATGAGTCCTTGTGCTGTGCCGGTGCTGCTAGTTCCAAAGAAGGACGGTACTTGGAGGATATGTATTGATTGCCGAGCCATCAATAATATCAGTGTAAAGTATCGCCACCATATCCCTCGTTTAGATGATATGTTAGATGAGCTGCATGGTTCTAGCATATTTTCGAAAATAGATCTTAAGAGTGGATACCACCAAATTAGGATGAAAGAGGGTGACGAATGGAAAACTGCATTTAAAACAAAACATGGCTTGTATGAATGGTTATTATGCGATTTGGATTAACCAACACACCTAGTACTTTCATGAGGTTGATGAATCATGTTTTAAGAAGCTTCATTGGAATTTTTGTTGTTGTTTACTTTGATGATATCTTAGTCTACAACAAAGATTTAGAAGAACATGTTAAGCATCTAGAAGCGGTTTTGATGGTACTTAGGAAAGAGAAACTTTATGCTAATCTGAAGAAATGCACATTTTGTACGGATAACGTTGTGTTTTTAGGCTTTGTCATAAGTGCAGATGGCATCTAAGTGGACGAAGAGAAGGTTAGAGCTGTCCGTGAATGGCCAAGTCCGAAAACTGTTGGTGAAGTGAGGAGTTTTCATGGGCTTGCTGGATTCTATCGAAGATTTGTGAAAGGTTTCAGTACCATAGCTGCACCTCTCACTGAAGTGATCAAGAAAAGTGTAGGATTTAAATCGGAGCATGCACAAGAAGAAGCGTTCGAAGCGTTAAAGGATAAACTCACCAATGCAGCACTTTTGTCTTTACCCAATTTTCTTAAACCTTTTGAAATAGAGTGTGATGCATCTGGTGTAGGTATTGGAGCTGTCTTGATGCAAGAGAAGAAGCCCATAGCCTTTTTCAGTGAGAAGCTTGGAGGAGCTACATTGAACTATCCAACCTATGACAAGGAGTTGTCCGAGCACTACAAACATGGCAGCACTACTTCTGGCCGAAAGAGTTTGTCATTCATACTGACCACGAGTCTTTGAAGCATTTAAAGGGTCATCAAAAGATCAACAAGAGGCATGCTAGGTGGATAGAATTCATCGAAACATTTCCTTATGTGATCAGGTACAAACGAGGTAACGAAAATATAGGTGCTGATGCCGTATCTCGAAGGTATGCCTTAATTTCTACTTTGGATGCTAAGCTTTTGGGATTTGAACACCTTAAAGATCTTTATCAAGCTGATTCTGATTTTCAAGAGATTTTTAAGTCGTGTGATAAGTTTGCTTTAGGGAAATATTTTAGGCATGACGGATTTCTTTTCTATGAAAATCGGTTATGTGTGCCTAATTGTTCCGTGAGAGATTCGTTAGTTAGGGAGGCGCATGGAGGAGGCTTGATGGGGCATTTTGGGATCTCCAAAACTTTAAAAGTGATGCAAGAACACTTCTACTGGCCGCAAATGAAGAAAGACGTCGAAAGAATTTGTGGGCGATGTGTCACGTGCAAACAAGCCAAATCAAAGGTACAATCCCAAGGTATGTACACGCCCTTGCCTATTCCTGATCAGCCTTGGTCTGACATTTCTATGGATTTTGTGCTTGGATTACCTAGAACTAGGACTGGAAAAGATTCAATCTTTGTTGTTGTTGATAGGTTCTCTAAAATGGCACATTTTCTTGCTTGTCATAAAACTGACGATGCTTCTCATATTGCTGATTTGTTCTTTAAAGAAATAGTTCGTTTGCATGGAATGCCTAGGACTATAGTCAGTGATAGGGACACAAAATTCTTGAGTTATTTTTGGAAAACGCTTTGGTCTAAACTAGGAACTAAGTTGGTGTTTTCGACTACTTGTCATCCTCAATCCGACGGTCAAACTGAAGTAGTTAATAGAACTTTGTCAACCTTGCTGCGTGGCTTGATTAAAAAGAACTAGAAAAATTGGGAAGAATGCTTACCACATTTTGAATTTGCTTATAATCGATCTATGCATTCCGCCACAAAGTTTTCTCCTTTTGAAATTGTTTACGGCTTTAATCCTTTATCTCCTTTGGATCTAACCCCATTGCCTTTGAGTCAAAGAGCAAACTTGGATGGGAAAAATAAAGCTTAACTTGTTAAACAGATTCATCAGAAAACAAAACAAAACATCGAGGAGAAGACAAAGTTGTACGCCAAACAAGCTAGCAAGGGCAGGCGCATGATGATATTTGAGGAAGGAGACCATGTTTGGATACATCTAAGGAAGGAGAGATTTTTGGCTGAGAGGAAGTTCAAGTTGATGCCAAGGATTGATGGTCCATTCCGAGTTACAAAGAGGATTAACGATAATGCTTATCAACTCGATCTTCAAGGTAAGTACAATGTGAGTTAAAGCTTTAACGTTCCTGACTTAATCCCGTTTGTTGCAGATGTTCCAGATTTGAGGACAAATCCTTTTCAGGAGGGAGGGGATGATATGATCATGGATAGTTCATGGATACAGCTTGAAGCCGAGGACGTTTTGACAATGCCAAGTGGACCGATGACAAGATCAAGAGCAAAAGAGTTTGGGAACGCAATCACCGCATTACTCACTCAAGTTCAACCGAGTACAATTCAGTTCGGAGACATTCAGTTCGGAGACAATCAGTTCGGAGACATTCAGTTCGGAGACATGGAGAATAAAATTGTCTTGGTTGCTCGAGTGGACTAATAAAAGGGTGATTCGTTTGTACTCTTTTTGCAGCCTTTGGTTTTGTCCCAATGGGTTTTCCAAAGGAGGGTTTTAATGAGGCAAATGGGTCATTCCAATCCACTTAGTCCACAAGAGTTAACAAGATAGGTCCAAGTCCAATAATTTTTGGGATTTATTTTCTGAAGTTTCAAGCCCAAAGAAGAATAAAATCAGCCCAGATAAATATTTATCTGATCAAATTCGGTCAAAGAAGCCAAAGTGGTTGGCAAGGGAGACTTCAAGAGTTATTCAAAATTTAGTTAATGTCTTTGAATTTATATGCTGAATTCTATACTTTTCTTTTCTTTAAAACTCTAGTTTTGCATTGAGAATGATAACAACTTTTCTTTTATTAAAAAAATTTGAGAGTGATTTCTCTTGTGTTGTTTGAAGAACATTTTTCGATTGTTGGTGAGTAATATCTTTCAATCAAATCAAATCAAAGGTGTGTCATATCCGGCGATTCAAACCTTGGCATTTTTGAGTGTGTCATATCTCGGAAAGGTCATTGAGGAAATATCAAAGGTCTTCCGCAACCTTTGTATGATCCATTCATTCCATCACTATCCATTTCTATCGTTCTACCCCTCGAAAGTGTCGATTTCTTGGGAGGATCATATCAGAACTTGATATTAATGCTTTGATATATGTGTTATTTCCTGCGTAAGTTGAGTAATAGGATATATTGATCTCAGCCGGTTTTCTCTATGATAATAGGTTAATCAATCTTTCGTGTTTCATAGCCTGAGACTTAGGAATATACATGCATTACATGAACTTATTTTGAATGAACTGATCATCAAACGCCTGCAATCTCTTGAATGCCCAACGCCTTTCTTTATTGCTTTACATCTTGTTTTATTTGCTTTTTAGTTTACTTGTTGCGTGACACAACAAAGCCCCCACTTTTATATTTTAGTTCTAGCCTTACTTGTTCTTCTAGATTCGTAATACAACTTCTCTCTCTGTGGGATTGATACACCTTAAGTACACAATGCAGCTTTATCATTGTGTTGTTTGAGGAAAACTTGACTACGCATATTATTTTACACAACACAAAAGCAGCACATCAGGAAACGGTACGTATTCACACAAGTCTCATAAGCACGAAATAGGTACCTTTTATTGTCGAATTCCAATGTAGAAAAGTCTCTAGACCAAATCGTCACATTTTCTTTTAGTTCTCTAAAGCCTTCGTCTTCAGTGGCTGGAAAACTGTGTCGGAAATTTCTCTCTCGCGCTTCTACGACATATCTGCCAAACGAGAATGGAAAAGAGAATGATGTGAGGTCTGAAAAGAAAGGTTATGGTTTAAGGGTGGGAACCACTAAAAATGAGTGGCCATTCAGAATCAGTAGAGAGTGGTAAAAAGGATAAGAAATCCTGAATTTGCTGCTCGTTTTCCTGATCTCATACCTCTAATAAGAAAGAATTAAAGTCAGTATTAAGGTTCAAATAAAATGGAGTTAACATCAGATCAAGCCAAGTCTTCGTAAGATGAAACTTTAGGGGAGAAGTCCTGCAGTGAGGTTCTAGGTATTGTCCGTTCTTTAGCGAATTCTGCAAAACTTATCCTTAGGAAATAGATTATAACATATATACGGTCAAAATCATCATATCATAGGGTCATCATTTCCTACAAAGTTTTGACTCAATAAAACAAATGAAAAAAAAATTGAGTCGATAAAAAGGGCATAAAATCAACAAAATTATTGATGTAAAAAGTGGAAAAAAGTCTCAACTCAACAAAATAGAAAAGTATCGTTAATAAAAGATGGAACATACTTCCCCCCAGACTTAAATCACACCCTCCTCGGTGGGAAAATAAGAAAGAGACGAGGATGAAAAATCATAAAGAAAGAGTTGAGTTTAAGAACAATGTCACCTCGAATTAGATTGTTGGTGACCTACAGGTGTTTCTTTATTTTTGTTGCTTGACATCAAATGAACTCGGTTTAGTTCATTGAATTTTTTTTGATAAATTTCTACTTGCATCCTTCCTGAGACAAAAACCTAAAAACCATCAATAATCTTGGTAAATAAAGAAAATAAAAACAAACCTAAAGATAGAATGGTGGTGCAAGTGCTGGTGAGATGGTGGTGGTGACGTCTCATTGATGTCATATCGGCCATGGCTGAGATCTTTTCCGTGGTGACTTAAGTCTCCTATGCTTGGTCTTGTTAAGTTCGAGTGATATGTCAGTATTTTACGTTATTTATGCATACATTTTCTTTTCTATTTGCTTAGTTTCACCTTGAGTTCACAACATTTCTAGTCCAATTTCATATGTTTTTGCACTTAGGAGAATTTGCACTAGCATTTGCATACATGTTGCATTTTGGAGCTAAAACAGGTACAACTTGGAGCATGGATGCTAGGATAGCTCGAGTCCCACTCGAGTCCCACTCGAGCCCATGCTCCACCACATCCCACTCAAGCCCGTGCTCGCCACGCCACTCGAGCCCGTGCTTGCCACCCCACTCGAGACCCCACTCGAGCCCGTGCTTGCCACCCAACTCGAGACCCCACTCGAGCCCGTGCTTGCCACCCCACTCGAGACCCCACTCGAGCCCGTGCTTGCCACCCAACTCGAGACCCCACTCGAGCCCTGCCATGCGACGCTCTCTGCTCAAGCCCACCTCCATTTGATTTTGCATTCGACATCGCATCTCCGACTCGACCTCAGCTCCACCACAACCCACTTGATGCTGCACTCAACGTTACCACTCGACGCCATCTTTGTCTGACATGCGACGTTACCACTCGACGCCATCTTGCTCTGACATGCGACATTACCACTCGACGCTGGCACTCGAGTCCCCACTCCACTCAACACACTCGACACCACTCGACCAGACTTGGTCGAGCTGCATCATCCACGAAGACTTAGCTATTTTTCTTTGTTTTTTTCTGTTTTAGGGTTTTCCGTATTTTACTATAAATACCACTGTTAGGTATTATCCAATGGAGATGTCTTTTATTTTTAGGGTTTTTCCCTGCCTCCAAACCTTGTTCTTGGTGTTCTTGGTGTTCTTCATTTTGTAATTCAGATCTCTCTTAATCTAGTACTTAATTTGCTTTAATTCTTTGCAGTTTTACTATTCTCATCTTAATCTATCTTTCTAAACTATTTTCAATGAATTCTGAGATGTTTGATTTTTCTGGGTTTATGTTCTTGATGATGATGATTGTTCTTGAGTAGTGATTTAGGGTTTCTGAGGATGGGATAGGTTAATAGCTTGCTTATGATCGGATCTGGTGTTTAAGATTGCTTGATTGTTAAATTTCCCTTCTGGGTGAGTGTGCTTAAAGCTTGTTGCTTTCTGATCAATTGGAACAAGATTTGAGATGATTTCCACATGAGAGTGTGATGGAATCATCGGAATCAACTTTTTCCAGAGATTAGCACATCCTAGCCTAAGAGATTAGATGTTTAGGGTGTTTTTTGGCTTTAGCAAATAGGTTCTTTGTGCTTATCTCATCATGGTGGCTCAAGGAAAAGTTGGTATGTCAGTGATGAGATTTGAGGTTCTTACCACGAGAGTGGACTAAATTGTTTTAGATATTTGCTGTCTAGGGAATAGCCTTTGTGGTTGACGTTTGTTAAACACCAGTGATGATCATGAGCTGCTATTGATCGATTACCCTATCCTTAGATCCCTATTGACTTTCTTGCTTTATCATTTTTTTCTAAAGTCATTTACTTGTTCAATTGCACTTTGCTTTTCATCTCTCTTGACTCGGCCTTGAAGCCCGAGTGCTTGTTTGTTGTCGTTTTCATGCTCCACTCGATCTCATTGACTCGCTCAGAGTGGTCGAGTGCACCTTTTTGTCATTTTTCTGCATTGACTCGGTCACTTGACTTGGTCTAGGACTCGAGTCAAGCACCCATCTTACTGCATTTCGTTTTTAGGTTGTTAGATAAACATTTCCTTTCTACCTGGCTTGACTTAGTTGTATCTGATCACATCTTGATTGTTAGCATCACACCCATTTGGATTGACACCTTAGTATTACAATGACAATGCTAGGAAATTGATACATCCTTCTGCATACACACACACATAGTAAAATTACATTGTTTTTACTTGGGGATTGCATAACTGACAGGGGATTTACATCCAGTAGGACAAGTTCCTATTGCTAGATTTCCCTTGCCCACAGAAGTAGTCCCTGAGTAAAAACATTATTATCATTGAGGTTTGGTCATGGAACAGTCCGTGGAACAGTCGCGGAATGGTCCGTGGAACGATATGTGGAACAGTTGCAGACGATCTGTGGAACGATCACGGAACAGTCGTAAAATGGTCTGTGGAACAATGTGCAGTGGTCGGGGGAACGATATGATGCGATTTATGGAACGACGCGATGCAGACTGTGGAACGATCTGTGGAACGGTCGATCTACGTCGTTGCCAATCTTGCGATCCAAGTTTCCTTTTCAAAATTTCTTCGATCATCACTCCCAATACAACCAATTTATCATTGAATATTTGATCATAGATCATTGGACCGGACAAATTTGATTTGTGCCAACTCATTGTGAAATCTGCATTTATGGAACAGTTGCGGCTTCAGTCATGGAACGGACGTGGTTTGTGAAGTTGGGGAAGTGTGTATGGTCATAGAGATGCTTGTAGACAACTTGAGAATGTTCCATCAGATCAAAGGATGGTTGGGATGACAAAATCTCGACTTCTGGTGCTGACCTCGGTCACAAGTCTCGTGACCTAGGTCGCCCTTCTTCACGACCTCGGTCACAGCTTCTGTGACCTAGGTCATCCTTCTTCATGACCTCGGTCATGGGCTCTGTGACCTAGGTCGGTTCCTCTTCGTCTTTCTTCTCTTTTTCTTCTTTTCTATTATCTTCTTTTCTATTTTTTTTTTGTATTTTTATAAAAAAACCTGAAATAAAGCATGAAAACATCAAAAGCAAAAGGAAACTAAAACTAAAATTGAATTGAAAACTTACAAGTGGGTTGCCTCCCCCTAAGCTCGCTTGTTTAATGTCGTTGGCTTGACGGTTGGGGTCGGATTAAGCTTCTGGAGCATCGATTAAAGCAATAGATGTGCTTCTTTCTTTCCCAACTTTTGCTAGGTAGGGTTTAAGACGTTGCCCATTTACGGTGAATGGTACTCTCTTGTCATTCAAAAGAACAACAGCTCCATATGGCCTGACTTCTTTTATCGTGAATGGTCCCGACCATCGTGATCTTAACTTCCTTGGAAAGAGTTTAAGTCGCGAGTTGAAGAGTAAAACTTGGTCGTTCGGAGCAAATGACTTTGGAACTATCTTCTTGTCGTGATAAGCTTTTGTTTTCTCCTTGTAGATCCTTGAGTTCTCATAAGCATTGTAACGGATTTCATCCAGCTTGTTTAACTGAATTAGAAGTCTTTCGGCAGCCATCTTCATGTTGAAGTTTAGCTCCTTTACGGCCAGGCGGCTTTGTATTCTAATTCAACAGGTAACTGACAAGATTTCCCATAGACAATGTGAAAAAGAGTGGTACCTAATGGTGTTTTGAACGCGATTCGGTATGCCCAAAGAGCATCGTCCATGTAGGTTGACCAATCCTTCCTTGTCTTTGTGGTGGTCTTCTGCAAGATAGACTTGATTTCTCTGTTGGAGATTTCAACTTGCCCACTCGTATGTGGATGATATGGGGATGGGACCTTATGAGTTATCCCGTTCTTCTTGAAAAGAGCTCTGATTGTTCCATTGATAAAATGAGATCCTCCATCACTTATCACTACTCTTGGTATACCAAATCTTGGAAATATGTTCATCTTGAACATCTTCACAACAACAAATGCATCATTGGTGGTGCTAGCTATCGCCTCCACCCACATAGAAACATAATCAACAGCAACAAGAATATATTCATAACCATTAGACTTTGGGAAAGGTCCCATGAAATCAATTCCCCATACGTCAAAAACTTCAACTTTGAGTATGAAGTTTTGCGGCATCTCATTCCTTTTGCTGATGTTACCCATCCTTTGGCAAACATCACATTTCGATATGAATGTTTGAGCATCCTTGAACATCGTGGGCCATCAAAAACCTGCTTTCAAAACTTTAGAAACAGTTTTAAAGGTTGTGAAATGACCTGCATAATAGGATCCATGACATCCGAATAGAACTCCTTCGACTTCTTCTTCTGGAATGCATCTTCTGAATAAACCGTCTGAGCACTTTCTGTAGAGGTAAGGTTCATCCCAATAGTATCTATTAACTTGTTGAAAGAACTCTTCTTGTTGTACCCAATGAACTTTGGTGGTTCAACGTCTACAGCAAGGTAGCTCGCATAGTGCCTAAACCAAGGGGTATTGTAGGCTTGTGATCTCGTCATCTGAGGTTTCGGTGGGGCTGTGACTTATGTATTCAGTATGGCTTCAATGACATAAACATTCTCCTCAGGTAGACTATCGTCTAGGGAATGGGTTCTTCAATCCTCATCCGTGAAAGGTGGTCTACAACTCCATTGTCGGCACCTTTTCGATCTCTAACTTCTATATCAAATTCTTGCAGCAAGAGAATCCACCTTATCAAGCGTGGCTTGGCATCCTTCTTCGACATTAGATACCTAATGGCAGCATGGTCAGTATGAACAAGTACCTTAGAACCCACAAGGTACGATCTGAACTTCTCAAATGCGAAGACAATGGCGAGAAGCTCCTTCTCCGTGGTTGTGTAGTTGCATTGAGCTTTGTCTAGAGTTCTGCTTGCATAGTAGATAACATTCAAATTCTTATATTTCCTTTGTCCAAGCACTACTCCTACTGCATAATCACTAGCATCACATATAATCTCAAAAGGTAGCTCCCAATCTGGCGGTTGATCGATGGGGGCTGAGACTAGTGCGTTTTTTATCTTATGAAAAGCAACAAGACAATCTTTATCAAACTCAAAAGTGACATCCTTACACAGCAGCCGTGTAAGGGGCTTTGCGATCTTGGAAAAATCTTGTATAAATCGCCTATAGAAGCCAGCCTGCCCGAGGAAACTCCTTATCCCTCTCACGTTTGTGGACTGCTGTAGGCTCATCATAACTTTGATCTTTGCTTTGTCAACTTCAATTCCTTTTTCCGAGATTGTATGCCCAAGTACTATGCCATCTCTCACCATAAAATGACATTTTTCCCAATTAAGAACAAGATGCTTATTTTCAAATCTCTGCAGAACTTTCCCGAGGTTTGATAAACATGCTTCAAACGACGGGCCATAGACTGAGAAATCATCCATTAATACTTCCATAAAATCTTCAATATACTCCGTAAAGATGGACATCATGCAACGTTGGAAAGTGGCTGGAGCATTGGATAAACCAAAAGGCATTCTACGACAAGCAAACATACCATAGGGACATGTGAACGTCATCTTTTCTTGGTCTTCGGGATGGATTGGAATCTGAAAGAAACCTGAATAACCATCTAGAAAGCAATAGTATTTGTGATTTTCTAACCTTTCCAGCATATGGTCGATAAAGGGTAAAGGAAAGTGATCCTTTCTCGTGGAAGTATTGAGCTTCCGGTAGTCGACACACATTCTATGGCCTGTGATCGTCCTTGTTGCAATGAGCTCATCATTCTCTGATTTGACAACTGTCACGCCTCCTTTCTTAGGCACGGCATGGACAGGACTAAACCATGTACTGTACGAAATAGGGAATATAATCCCAGCTTCCAAAAGCTTCATAATCTCTTTCTTGACAACTTCTTTAAGATTTGGGTTTAGTCTCCTTTGATGCTCGATAGAATTCTTGGAACCTTCTTCAAGATGAATTCTGTGCATACATAGGTCTAGGGAGACCCCTAGAATGTCTTCCAAAGAATACCCTAATGCTTTTCTATGCTTCCTTAGTTCCGTGAGAAGCATGGCCGTCTCATCCTTATTCAAACCAGAATTTATAATAACAAGATAAGTAGAGTTAGGTCCGAGAAAAGCGTACTTTAAACCAATAGGGAGTTGCTTAAACTCGACTTTGGGTGCCCTAAGCTAGCTCCATGGGTCAGCTATGGCGGCTGGGGTGTCTTCAGGAGGTACTGGGGCAATAACCTTCTCATGTAAACCGAGATATGCTCCAAGTTTCTCATAACTTTCTGCTGAATCAAGAATCTTCATGCAGTCTTCTATGTGATGAGACCCTAACCAGCAGCCGGTTTGAGGGAGCTAAGGAGATAGAGGAGCAGCTTGAACCAGAGCTTAAGGGAGCTTAGGAGATGGAGGAGCAGCTAGAACCAGAGCTTAAGGAAGCTAAAGAGGAAGCCACAAAGCAACATGTACCCGAGGAAGCAAACGACAAAGATCTACATGTGCCCCTTGGTCCGATGACTCGATCCAAGCAAGCAAGATTCCATCAAGCATTCTACACACTCTTACACCATATTCAGGGCCGACTTGAGTGTGCTAATCCAGTCACCTTGATTGTGATTCATGCCACTTAAGCATTCATCAAGAGAGGTGTGTGGACTTGTACTCTTTTTCCCTCCTCTTGGTTTTATCCCAATGGGTTTTCCAAGAGAGGTTTTTAATGAGGCCAGCCCACACACTCTTTATCATTGCCTCTTGATGAAACCAAGCCCACTCCATTCACTCAAGATTCTTGCCAAAATGAAGCTGAAGAGTTTACTTATTTTTAGTCTTTTGTACACTTAATGATCAGCCTTGACTCATTAAGTAATATCTATTTCCTAGTTCTAGGTATCTGAAACTCTATAAGTACTTGTATTCTCTTTCTTTTCAGATTTATCAAACCTTTCTTATTCTCAATCTCTTTGAAACTGTTTGATCATGTTTGTTTAGTGTATTCGGACATATCCTTGCACTACAAACACCCCTGATAGTCTAAGAGTGATTCCAGACTCTTAGAAGTTTCATTCAATCCATTTTCGTGGTTACTCATCCATCTGAACCGATCTGTTCCCCTTCTCACTCGCCAAACATCATCAAACCGGCACATCGGAGGGTTTCCTTGCTTCAAAGACTTCACCTAGCATTTGGAGAGCATTCAGGGACGTGATCCTCCCTTAGGATCACATCAAGTGGTATCAAGGGATGATGAGACCCTAACCAGCAGCCGGTTTGAGGGAGCTAAGGAGATAGAGGAGCAGCTTGAACCAGAGCTTAAGGGAGCTAAGGAGATGGAGCAGCAGCTAGAACCAGAGCTTAAGGAAGCTAAAGAGGAAGCCACAAAGCAACATGTACTCGAGGAAGCAAACGACAAAGATCTTCATGTGCCCCTTGGTCCGATGACTCGATCCAAGCAAGCAATATTCCATCAGGCATTCTACACTCTCTTACACCATATTCAGGGCCGACTTGAGTGTGCTAATCCAGTCACCTTGATTGTGATTCACGCCACCTAAGCATTCATCAAGAGAGGTGTGTGGACTTGTACTCTTTTTTCCCTCCTCTTGGTTTTATCCCAATGGGTTTTCCAAGAGAGGTTTGTAGTGAGGCCAGCCCACACACTCTTTATCATTGCCTCTTGATGAAACCAAGCCCACTCCATTCACTCAAGATTCTCACCAAAATGAAGCTGAAGAGTTTACTTATTTTTAGTCTTTTGTACACTTAATGATCAGCCTTGACTCATTAAGTAATATCTATTTCCTAGTTCTAGGTATCTGAAACTCTATAAGTACTTGTATTCTCTTTCTTTTCAGATTTATCAAACATTTCTTATTCTCAATCTCTTTAAAACTGTTTGATCATGTTTGTTTAGTGTATTCAGACATATCCTTGCACTACAAACACCCCTGATAGTCTAAGAGTGATTCCGCAACTCTTAGAAGTTTCATTCAATCCATTTTCGTGGTTACTCATCCATCTGAACCGATCTGTTCCCCTTCTCACTCGCCAAACATCATCAAACCGGCACATCGGAGGGTTTCCTTGCTTCAAAGACTTCACCTAGCATTTGGAGAGCATTCAGGGACGTGATCCTCCCTTAGGATCACATCAATTGGTATCAAGGGATGATGAGACCCTAACCAGCAGCCGGTTTGAGGGAGCGAAGGAGATAGAGGAGCAGCTTGAACCAGAGCTTAAGGGAGCTAAGGAGATGGAGGAGCAGCTAGAACCAGAGCTTAAGGAAGCTATAGAGGAAGCCACAAAGCAACATGTACTCGAGGAAGCAAACGACAAAGATCTACATGTGCCCCTTGGTCCGATGACTCGATCCAAGCAAGCAAGATTCCATCAAGCATTCTACACTCTCTTACACCATATTCAGTGTCGACTTGAGTGTGCTAATCCAGTCACTTTGATTGTGATTCACGCCACTTAAGCATTCATCAAGAGAGGTGTGTGGACTTGTACTCTTTTTCCCTCCTCTTGGTTTTATCCCAATGGGTTTTCCAAGAGAGGTTTTTAATGAGGCCAGCCCACACACTCTTTATCATTGCCTCTTGATGAAACCAAGCCCACTCCATTCACTCAAGATTCTCGCCAAAATGAAGCTGAAGAGTTTACTTATTTTTAGTCTTTTGTACACTTAATGATCAGCCTTGCTCATTAAGTAATATCTATTTCCTAGTTCTAGGTATCTGAAACTCTATAAGTACTTGTGTTCTCTTTCTTTTCAGATTTATCAAACCTTTCTTATTCTCAATCTCTTTGAAACTGTTTGATCATGTTTGTTTAGTGTATTCGGACATATCCTTGCACTACAAACACCCCTGATAGTCTAAGAGTGATTCCGCAACTCTTAGAAGTTTCATTCAATCCATTTTCGTGGTTACTCATCCATCTGAACCGATCTGTTCCCCTTCTCACTCGCCAAACATCATCAAACCGGCACATCGGAGGGTTTCCTTGCTTCAAAGACTTCACCTAGCATTTGGAGAGCATTCAGGGACGTGATCCTCCCTTAGGATCACATCAAGTGGTATCAAGGGATGATGAGACCCTAACAAGCAGCCGGTTTGAGGGAGCGAAGGAGATAGAGGAGCAGCTTGAACCAGAGCTTAAGGGAGCTAAGGAGATGGAGGAGCAGCTAGAACCAGAGCTTAAGGAAGCTATAGAGGAAGCCACAAAGCAACATGTACTCGAGGAAGCAAACGACAAAGATCTACATGTGCCCCTTGGTCCGATGACTCGATCCAAGCAAGCAAGATTCCATCAAGCATTCTACACTCTCTTACACCATATTCAGGGCCGACTTGAGTGTTCTAATCCAGTCACCTTGATTGTGATTCACGCCACTTAAGCATTCATCAAGAGAGGTGTGTGGACTTGTACTCTTTTTCCCTCCTCTTGGTTTTATCCCAATGGGTTTTCCAAGAGAGGTTTTTAATGAGGCCAGCCCACACACTCTTTATCATTGCCTCTTGATGAAACCAAGCCCACTCCATTCACTCAAGATTCTCGCCAAAATGAAGCTGAAGAGTTTACTTATTTTTAGTCTTTTGTACACTTAATGATCAGCCTTGACTCATTAAGTAATATCTATTTCCTAGTTCTAGGTATCTGAAACTCTATAAGTACTTGTATTCTCTTTCTTTTCAGATTTATCAAACATTTCTTATTCTCAATCTCTTTAAAACTGTTTGATCATGTTTGTTTAGTGTATTCGGACATATCCTTGCACTACAAACACCCCTGATAGTCTAAGAGTGATTCCGCAACTCTTAGAAGTTTCATTCAATCCATTTTCGTGGTTACTCATCCATCTGAACCGATCTGTTCCCCTTCTCACTCGCCAAACATCATCAAACCGGCACATCGGAGGGTTTCCTTGCTTCAAAGACTTCACCTAGCATTTGGAGAGCATTCAGGGACGTGATCCTCCCTTAGGATCACATCAAGTGGTATCAGAGCAGACTCCATCTCAGGTTGTGTGTTTTCAAATCGATTATACCCTTTCATTTTCTTCATAACCTTTGAATCGATTTATCTGTTGATTGTCGGAATTTTCATAAATCTTTGGTAATAGATAAAATCGTGAAATCAGTTTTAAAAGAACATATTATGAGTCTAGTTTATGTGAAAATTGATTTCGGAATTTGTGGACACGATTTGATATTTTAATCTGACCGATCATCTTCAAGTGATTTTGAAAAGAGAATTTCTGCGACTTTTCAGTGTTTTAATTTTTATAAATCCGTTTTAATTGCTAAAATAGTGAGATTGGTTGTACTTGTCTTTAAAACGAGTCAGGTATTTTAGAAAATTGTTTCTAGAATTTTTGAACGTATTTGGATATTTTATTTGAATCGACCAAACCAAACTGTCTCTTGGATTCCAAGCAAGCTTATCTTGTATTGTTGTTGTATTATCTGTTGGGCATTTTACTTGTTATTTTGTTTCAATCTGAGCAGGTACCATGGCAGAAACCAGCAATGGTGAAGAAGAATCCGCAAACTCCAACAAGCAACTTCTTGACTCCTTTAAGGCAATGATGAACGAGAGTATAGCAACCATGAGGGCAGAAATGAGAGCTGAATTCGACAGATCCATCAACTACAGATTTAGGAGGCAATCACAACCTTCTGAGGCTGAGCAGTATTATAGTCACTCCTCTAGAACACACCATTCAAGAAGAAGATGGCCAAGAGAGGAACAACCCCTTAGGATCAACCAAACCCATCCCCGTGATCCTTTAGCCGGTCTAAAAATCGAGATTCCATCTTTTCATGGAACTAATGATCCAGAAGAATATCTATAATGGGAGAAGAAGATCGAGATCTTTTTCGACTGCAGAGAACTCACGCAAGACCACATGGTTCGGATAGCCCCAACCGCATTCAAGGATTATGCTTTAAGTTGGTGGGATCAGTTAGTGACTTCTAGGAGAAGGGTTGGAGATCTTCCTATTGAAACTTGGAATCAAATGAAGATTATTATGAGGAAGAGGTTTATACCTAGTCATTATCATAGAGAGTTGCATCTAAGGCTGAGGAATCTATCTCAAGGAAGTGGAAACCTTGTTGCTTCGAGCTGATATCCGAGAAGATGGTGAAGCTACTATGGCCAGATTTATGGGCGGCCTTAATAGGGAAATTATGTATCGGCTTGAAGTACACCATTATGTGGAAATGGAAGAGCTTCTTCATAAAGCTAACATGTTTGAGAAACAGCTTAAGAGAAGGAACCCTAAACCCGGTTATGTTTCCACAAGAATCAGCCACACCCGAGACGATAAACCTACCAAGGACCACCAGCCAATTTCTAAACTTAGGTCTGAAGAGCCACGTCTTAAGGGCATTGATAAGGGTTCCAGCACCAAGACCAGAGAGATACAATGCTTCAAGTGTAAGGGTTTTGGTCACTATTCGAACGCCTGCTCCAATAAGAGAACCATAGTCATCCGAGCCAATGGAGAGCTAGAAACGGAAGAAGAATATTCGGAAGCTGAATCTATAGAAGAGCATGTTGCAATTCTTAGTCACAAGGAGGACTTTGAATCTGCATGCTACTTTCGAGAAAAATGAGCAACGGGAGAATCTATCCCATACTCGATGTCTAGTAAAAGAAAAGGTTTGCAGCTTAGTGATCGATGGAGGAAGTTGCACTAACGTCGCGAGTGAGTCCATGGTGGAAAAACTTGGGCTAACGGTCATTAAGAGAGCTAAGCCTTACAAACTACAATGGCTTAATGATGAGGGAGAGTTGGAAGTTAAGCATCAGGTCTTAGTTCCTTTGTCTATCGGAAAATATGAAGATGAAGTCCTATGTGATATCTTGCCGATGGATGCTGGGCATATACTTCTTGGAAGACCTTGGCAATCTGATCGTAAAGTCATGCATGATGGGTTCACCAACCGGTATACCTTTGAGTTCAAGGGCAAGAGGAACATTCTCGTACCATTAACACCACAAGAGGTTCATCTAGACCAGATCGCTTTGAAGAAAAACAAGATCACTTCCGAATCCAAGCTCAAACAACCGACCTATCTTATGATCAAGCCTCAACAAGGAAGTTATCCGCCATCCCTACTTTTTGTGTTTAAAGAATGTCTTAAAACTAACCAAACGGTGCAGGAAATCCCTAGCAAAATTCAGTTTCTTTTACAGGAGTTTCAAGATGTTTTCCCGGAAGAACCTCCACAAGGTTTGCCGCCAATCCGTGGCATTGAACACTAAATCGATTTCACACCCGGAGCTTCTCTTCCCAACAAACCCGCCAACAGAACCAATCCTCTAGAGACTAAGGAGCTTCAACAACAAGTCACCGAGCTCATGGAGAAAGGACATATCCGAGAGAGTATGAGCCCATGTGCCGTGCCCGTTTTGCTTGTCCCAAAGAAAGATGGAAGCTGGAGGATGTGTGTCGATTGCCGTGCGATCAACAATATCACTGTAAAGTATCGACATCCTATACCTAGATTAGATGATATGCTTGATGAATTGCATGGTTCTAGCATCTTTTCTAAGGTAGATCTTAAAACCGGATATCATAAAATTAGGATGAAAGAAGGGGATGAATGGAAAACCGCATTTAAAACTAAACATGGTCTATATGAATGGTTAGTCATGCTTTTTGGATTAACGAACGCACCTAGTACTTTCATGAGACTAATGAATCATGTTCTTAGAGCATTCATAGGTCATTTTGTGGTTGTGTATTTCGATGACATCCTAATCTATAGCCGTAGCTTGGACGATCATGTGGAGCATCTTAGAAAAGTTTTGGAAGTACTTAGGAAAGAAACCTTGTATGCTAATCTTAAGAAATGTACCTTTGGAACGGATAACCTTGTCTTCTTAGGTTTTGTTGTGAGTACAGATGGCATTAAGGTTGATGAGGAAAAGATCCAAGCAATCAAAGAATGGCCGAGTCCTAGAAATGTCGGCGAAGTGAGAAGCTTTCATGGCCTTGCCGGTTTTTATTGGAGATTTGTCAAAGACTTTAGCACTCTAGCCGCTCCACTCACTGAAGTTATCAAAAAGAATGTTGGATTTAAGTGGGAGCAAGCTCAAGAAGATGCTTTCCAAGCTTTGAAAGACAAGCTCACACACTCTCCGGTGCTATCTCTTCCTAACTTTGATAAAACTTTTGAAATTGAATGTGATGCCTCAGGAATTGGTATTGGCGCTGTACTTATGCAGGAAATGAAGCCCATAGCCTACTTTAGTGAAAAACTTGGAGGATCCACTCTCAATTACCCCACTTACGATAAAGAGCTCTACGCGCTTGTTCGAGCCTTGCAAACATGGCAACATTATCTTTGGCCCAAGGAATTTGTTATCCACACGGACCATGAGTCTCTAAAGCATCTCAAAGGACAACAAAAGCTGAATAAAAGACACGCAAGGTGGGTTGAGTTCATTGAAACTTTCCCTTATGTGATCAAATACAAGAAAGGTAAAGAGAATGTAGTAGCCGATGCTCTTTCTCGAAGGTATGTTCTCTTGAATTCTCTAGAAGTTAAGCTACTTGGATTCGAGCATATCAAGACTTTATATGCAGCTGACCCTGATTTTAAAGACATCTATGCTTCTTGTGAGAAGTTCGGTAGCGGTAAATATTTTCAATGTGACGGTTTTCTCTTTTATGAAAATAGACTGTGTGTACCTAACTCTTCTTTAAGAGATTTGTTTGTGAAGGAAGCTCACGCAGGTGGTCTCATGGGACATTTTGGCGTAGCTAAGACCTTGAGTGTGATGCACGAACATTTCTTTTGGCCACACATGCGGAGAGATGTAGAGAAAGCTTGTGAAAGATGTACAACTTGCAAACAAGCTAAGTCTAAAATCCAGTCTCACGGTTTGTATACTCCTTTACCCATTCCTTTGCACCCATGGCATGACATCTCTATGGATTTTATTGTTGGACTACCTAGGACTAAGACCGAAAAAGATTCTGTGTTTGTTGTAGTAGATAGGTTCTCCAAAATGGCACACTTTATTCCTTGTAATAAAACTGATGATGCCATGAATATAGCCGGATTGTTCTTTAGGGAAATTGTTAGATTGCATGGTATTCCTAGGACCATTGTATCGGATAGAGACACTAAGTTCCTTAGCTATTTTTGGAAAACGCTGTGGTCTAAGTTAGGAACTAAGCTTTGTTTTTCTACAACTTGTCAACCGCAATCCGATGGTCAAACCGAAGTAGTTAATAGGACTTTATCTACTTTGTTGCGTGCATTGATTAAAAAGAATCTAAAGACTTGGGAAGAATGTTTACCTCATGTAGAGTTTGCTTATAACCATGCTAGACATTCTGCATCTAAGTTTTCTCCATTTGAAATTGTCTATGGGTTTAACCCTATATCACCTTTGGATCTAATGCCTTTACTTGTGAGTGAAAGAGCTAGCTTAGATGGAAGAAAGAAAGCAGAACTTGTCAAGTAGATTCATGAGAAAGCTCGGATCAACTTGGAGAGCAAGACCAAACTCTATGCCAAGTACGCTAACAAAGGCCGAAAGGAAAAGATTTTTGAAGAAGGCGATTTGGTTTGGATACATTTGAAAAAGGAAAGATTTCCAAATGAAAGAAAGTCCAAGCTCATGCCCCGAATCGATGGTCCTTTCAAAGTCATCAAGAAACTTAACAATAATGCCTACCAGCTGGACCTCCAAGGTAAGTACAACGTAAGTTCAAGCTTCAACATAACTGATCTAGTTCCTTTTTGCGCAGATGAAACGGATTTGAGGTCAAATCCTTCTCAAGTGGGAGAGGATGATGAGACCCTAACCAGCAGCCGGTTTGAGGGAGCTAAGGAGATAGAGGAGCAGCTTGAACCAGAGCTTAAGGGAGCTAAGGAGATGGAGGAGCAGCTAGAACCAGAGCTTAAGGAAGCTATAGAGGAAGCCACAAAGCAACATGTACTCGAGGAAGCAAACGACAAAGATCTACATGTGCCCCTTGGTCCGATGACTCGATCCAAGCAAGCAAGATTCCATCAAGCATTCTACACTCTCTTACACCATATTCAGGGCCGACTTGAGTGTGCTATTCCAGTCACCTTGATTGTGATTCACGCCACTTAAGCATTCATCAAGAGAGGTGTGTGGACTTGTACTCTTTTTCCCTCCTCTTGGTTTTATCCCAATGGGTTTTCCAAGAGAGGTTTTTAATGAGGCCAGCCCACACACTCTTTATCATTGCCTCTTGATGAAACCAAGCCCACTCCATTCACTCAAGATTCTCGCCAAAATGAAGCTGAAGAGTTTACTTATTTTTAGTCTTTTGTACACTTAATGATCAGCCTTGACTCATTAAGTAATATCTATTTCCTAGTTCTAGGTATCTGAAACTCTATAAGTACTTGTATTCTCTTTCTTTTCAGATTTATCAAACCTTTCTTATTCTCAATCTCTTTGAAACTGTTTGATCATGTTTGTTTAGTGTATTCGGACATATCCTTGCACTACAAACACCCCTGATAGTCTAAGAGTGATTCTGCAACTCTTAGAAGTTTCATTCAATCCATTTTCGTGGTTACTCATCCATCTGAACCGATCTGTTCCCCTTCTCACTCGCCAAACATCATCAAACCGGCACATCGGAGGGTTTACTTGCTTCAAAGACTTCACCTAGAATTTGGAGAGCATTCAGGGACGTGATCCTCCCTTAGGATCACATCACTATGGATTCTTCTAGAGAATCACATTCACTCTCATCTGTTGTCAAAAAAATACCATAGGATCTTCAAGGGTGAGTGCTTCACATACTCTAGCTATAGTTATTTCCAAGTCATCAGTCAAGAAGATTTGATTATCACATACCTTATGCTTCAAAGTCTCGTTCATATCAACCATCATAATGGAATCGCCTAAGCGTAGGTCAATCTTTCCATTGGGAACATCGATGATAGCTCCAGCTGTAGAGAGGAAGGGGCGACCAAGAATCAAAGGATCCTTAGATTCCTTCTCAAATTCTAGGAAAATAAAATCTGTAAGAATTTCGCATCCACGAATAACAAGCGGTACATGAATGAGAATTCTGACGGGATGTCGGATAGAACGGTCGACAAGGACTAAAGATATCCTTGTTGGATTGCAGTTGAAGTATCCCAGGCGGTTTGCCACTATAAGGGGCATCATACTGATACTTGATCACAAATCACAAAGAGAACGCTCAAAAATCTCTGACTTAATCTCGCATAACAACACAAAACTGTCGGGATTGACCTGTTTCTTGTTCTGAAGTATTGCGTTGCATTCTTGGGTGATCATCATCACTCCATCATCCATGACAATTTTATTTGTCAAGATATTCTTCATGTACTTCCTAAGAGGTGGAATCATTGCACATGCTTCGACAAAAGGTAATTTCACTGATAGTTGTCCAATGATCTCATTGAGCTTAACCTGCAGGTTTTCCTTCTTTAGATTCTTTTTAGAGTTAGTAAATGGTACCTTGGGTTGATATACACATCCTAGAGGTGGAGGTGGAAGTGGAGTATCTCTGGTGAGTTCTTCACGGCTCAGTTCTTTTTCCTTCTCGGTTTCTTCTTCTTGATTAGGTGCGGCTTTGGATTCTATCGTCTCCTTTTCCGCGTAGTGGGGGTGAACTTCCTTTGGATACTCGGGTTCTTTGTAAGCTGTTCCACTCCTTAGGGTAATGGCTTTCATGTGAGCAACTTCCAATGGCTGCTCGGGTTCTTTAAGAACATTTTCCATAGACTTTTCAACAGCAAATGCTGTCTCCTTGTTCTGCGCATCAATGCACTCCAATTTGGCTAAAAGAGACTCAAACTTACTATTGAGTTCCTTTTAGATGTTGTCAACCATCTTGTGGATATCTTCTTCAAATGTTTAAAAGTTAGCCTTGACTTCCATTAAGTCTTCAAAAACTGAATGCTGATCCATCGGGTTAGGATCATGAAATCCTCTTTGAAATCCTTCAACATCGGTGAATGTGGCTCTTTGGCGAAAATTTCCTCGGTTGAAATCACGCGTTTGATCTCTAAAGTTATGTTTGACAAATCTTCCTTGGTGGCTTCTCCTCAGTCTAATGTAGTTCATATCTTCTTCTTGATCATCGAACTCTTCTTCTAGGTCATAAGTACCTAAAAACCTTTGAAAGTTCTTCGTCATTAAACTTACTGCGCTTGTAAGTTCCTTGATCTCTGTAGACATGACTGAATCCTTGTCCGAGCTTGAGGAGTTTTTGTGGCTGGAACGGTAGCTGTCGCTCCAAGCAAGATTAAAAATCAAAATACTGGCATCTTCGATAGTTTTTGTAGAAAAATCTCCATTGCTTGCAACATCAAGCAACTCCTGGTACTTATAATGAATTCCTCGATAGAATGTATTCATCATATTACCATCAGTAAAACCATGATGGGGACAGTCCCTTTCATAGTCTTGAAATTGCTCCCATGCTCCAAGAATTGATTCTTCGGCTCCTTGTTGAAATCCTTGTATCTTGTCCCTTAAGAGGTCGGAACGAGATTTTGTGTAAAAGTGGTTAAGAAAGGCAGCCTTACAATCTTCCCAAGTCGAAATTGATGCTTGAGGTAATGACTTCAACCATTTACTCGCCTTGTCTGTACGAGAATAATGTGCACTTCAAGTAGTTTTTAGACTCCTCATTCGAACTGGTGGCATCACATACCTCGTCAAAAAGTTGTATATGATCCATTGGGTGCTCTGTAGCAAAAACATGGACTGGTTTTCCTTCACCAAAATGATGACTTGAGGGCTAATCTTGAAATCTTCTTGATGCGGTCTCATCGGCTGAAGCGCGGATCCGCTCTGAAAGTGTTGGTCGGAAGTGTCAAACTCAGCAATTTTCTTAGCAAGTAGATCCAGGTGATCCTGCTCGTGTGCTCCATTGTTTCCAACAAGCTCTTGATCGTTTCTCCGAGGTGGTGGATCGTCAAGATCTCCTAGAACACGGTTTTGGTCCTCCATTTGAGCTAGGCGCAAGAGTACCTGAAATTAAAAAGAAAAATATCAAAACAAAACTGAAAAGTAAAACGTCTTAAACTAATATTCAAGTCCTAAACTTGTAAGCAATTTAATAAGTCCCCGGCAACGGCGCTCAAAACTTGATGTGTGCTGTTTATTGTGATGTAAAATAATGTATAGTCAAGTTTTCCTCAAACAACACAATGATAAAGCTGTAAGTGCATAGCCAAATCAATTGTAGTACTTAAGGTATATCGATCCCACAGAGACTTATAAATCACGTTACGAATTTGTTGGAGAGAAATATGGCTAAGACAACAATAAAAAGGGGTTTGGTTTGTGTTTTTGTCACGGAAACTAGCAGTGAATAAATGTGAAATAAAACGATGTAACTATCAATAAACAGAATGTTGGGCTGCAGGGAATTTTTGAGGTTTCATAGGTCGAATGCATGCATAGGAAATCAAACGGGAAATATCAATGATGTTAAGTTCATGAACTATGAAACACGGATGAACAAAAGATATGCAAATCACAATATCAATCATCTAAAGTCTACATACTCCATTACTCAACTTACGCAGGCAATGATGCATGTATCCAAGCATTAAAAATGAGTTCAATTATAATTCGTAAAGCCCTATAACTCAACTTACGCAGGTGATAACACAATACTCATCTAGGCTGGTGCAAGCAAATTTACAACACTTTTGATGTGTAAATCGCCAAACATCAATCACAAGTTAGCTACTCAAGCAATATGCATTAAGAACAAACCAAGAACGAAGAACAATGATGAATAATTCCAGATCTAACAACCTAAACAATTGACCACATGAATCCCTTTGAATCCCCCCATAAAACCCAACAAAGAGAACTACTCACACATATTCAAGCAAAGCAAAACAATATGGATAATAGATTGCATAAATAATCAAGAGTATGAGAAAAGGGTTTAGAGATCTTCTTTGTGATACAAAGTAGACGAAAATTCTCCCTTATACAAGTAGGAAACAGAAGCAATAGAAGATAATAGGCTAGAGAACAAGGTGGTGGCTTCAGTGGTGGACTTCTAGAGCTTAGAGGCGACAAGGAGGCTCAGTAGAGACGTCCTAGGGCTTCTAGCCTGAGGTTGGAGAGGCACAGGAGAAAGCATTGTGGAGGCACTATGAAGACACACGAAACCCTAAAAATCTGTAAAACCTCTTTGAAACTAGAAATACTTGATAATAGCCTATTTAGCCTTGAAAACATGACAAACTCTTCATAAAAATATATGAAAGTGATAGTAAAAATAGGTAAAAATACGATGTTATCATTATGATCGAGGAAAACCACAGCATAACCGAGTTCGTTTGGGAGTTGGTACATGTTACCCTAATTTCTTGGTAATAGACCGGTCCAAGCCTACTAAACCACCTGATCAGGTTTGGATCAGGTTTTATCTCAATCTCCAGAAGACTATATGCTGTTTTGAAGCTACAAAAATGACACCACTTGCCCCCACACGCCAAAGATCAGAGAAGAAAAAACTTTCCTTTTTCGGAGAAGCTCTTTACTTTTCTTCCAAGTACGTGTTTGATTCTTTATATTTGGGCCCTTCATTCAAATTAAAAGATCTGAGCCATCCATTTAACCCTATAGAAGAGCGCAACACTCCAGACTTCATCTTCATCACGCCTCATCAAATCCTAACGGCTAGAAGACAGTCCCAACGTTCTTCTCCTTCATTGCTCGAGATTTTATTTCCTTTTCTTAGTTTTAGACCGTTGTCTCTTTCAGCTATTTAATTTCTCTGCCTTATCACTTTGTAATCACGTTTTTATCAATAAGAATATTCAGTTTGTTTTGCTTTAAAGTTTGTCTTGAATCAAATCATTGTTCTTGCGAGTTCTACGTTTTATGTGGAATCAAACAACTTAGTTTTTCGTGTAGAGTCTCTAATCCTCGCGAGGAATAGCCCTTGGATTGAAGTCTTTATTGATTCCTTTATCAATCACAAACCTGTTCCTTTATCGATTCTCTTAAGTTTTAGTCTTTGAAATCCGTGTGCTCTTAATGGAACCTGGGATTTGCATCATTGGCATCAGAGCTAAATCCTATCGTAGGTTATAACCATCCAACCTTTATCTCTTAGCAATTCTGTTTTTGTATTGGTTCATTCTCTTATAAGCAAAATATTCCATAAAAAAATCTATCTTTGTGTTTCACTTTTTGTTTAGTTTCATTTATCCTAAAGAAAACCAGAAAATTAGTTATGCTTCATTGTTATTTCTTATAGCAAAAGAAAAAAAGGAAAAACTATTGTTCTCTTTAATTCGGTTTACATGCTAAAACGTAAAGTATTTCAAGGAGGATAAGGACCTGAAGCATACCTTTCGTGGACTGGACACATGGTTGTTTTTGGCACCGACAAATGCAAGAACATGAGAGACTAACTATAGTCATCAATCAACTACGAGGTGAAGCCGCAACATGGTGGAATCTAGAAGAAGAAGAACGTTGGTACTACAATGAACCAACCATTAACAGTTGGGAAGAACTCAAGCTTCTCCTGGATGATAGATACATACCCAAAGATTTTCCTCAAGAAATCAAGGAGCGCTATGGTAGAAGACCAATCCAAAAGTGTGCACCACAAGCAACACCAAAATCAAACACATTTATTACCTTGCCTCCCAAAGAGCCTGAACTACCTGATCCACAAAACAAGTGTCCATCAACTCCGCTTAACATTGAAAAATACAATCAAGAAGAGAAGGTCCAGAAAAATTCAAGCGGGAACACTAGATCACATGAACAAGTTTTAAGGGACAAAACTTTCTCAAGAAGGAGGGTATGATGCGGCCATCGAATAAAAAATGAAGTTTATTAGCCTAATATAGATCAGCCACGTCCCAAGGAACCGTTTCATGTCTTTAATAGCCTCTGAAGAGCCCATGCAAGTGAAGACGAAAGAAAGATCAGCCCAAACAAGCCCACCATCATAAACTCACTCAAAAGGGCCGATAAGAACATATTGGCCTCTCATGAAGGATTTCGGCCCAACAATGATTCGGAGACCTTCTAGGCTTCTACACCATCAATAGACCTCCAAGACGTCACTACTTCATGCCCAAGTTGTCCAGATACAATGAATTTCCTCGTTTGGCTAAAAGTCAAGTTCTAAAGGCTATATCAATTAAACTTGATTGGTTTATAATTTATGGGGATTTATTTGATCATTTATGTTGATTTATTTTCTCTTTTAATGTCTTACAACAGTCATGTACAAGCCTATATGCTGAATAATAACTGAGTTTACTCTCTTTAAGCTTTTATGCTTGTTTCATCTTATTTTCTAAGTTATTTGGTGGATTCCTTAGCTTAGTGAACGTCTTGACTCATTATCTTTGTGTGGATTTGATGTGTGTCAGGTTTTACCTCTAATAGATAACAGAAATGCGGCAAGTGCACAATCCAAACACGTGTAGTATTTAAGGATCGATCCCACATATAGAGTGAAGTCACAACTAAGAGTTCTTTGAGAGTAGGATGAATATTGAAGATATTGTTTTGGGGTTTTCCAATCTAAACTAAGCAAGTAAAAAGCGATGAAAATTCCATAACTAAAAGCGTTGGGCAATGGGGACTATCCATGGATTTTGTCTCTCTAAGGTTTCAGTAATTATCATGCATTCTTCCCTAATAGGATTCTAGAACTCGCAATACAAAGGATTTTCCTTTTATAAACAAGACTACTTTTGATAGGAAAGTGAACTATGTCTAATCTCCTCAGTGACTCAATCGACCCTAGTGGTCTTAACTCACAGCAGCTCCATAACTCGGGTGGCTCGTTGGTTATGACGCTAACTGCTCTATCTAGCTAGTTCGTGAGAGGATGTTGTGAATGTCGTTGGGACCCTTCTACTTAGATCAATCACATTTGATCAATCAAAAAATAAGCTTTAAGGGCGAATCTAGATAGAAGAATTCTAATTATAAGATAAAGAGAAAAATGAATATAGCAACCCAATATATCTAACCATGACTCCCTTCAAGCACCCCTACTAACTCCAATAGAAAGACTACTCAGACATAATCAAACAAACCATTGCAAGAGTGTTTTATGGATCTTTCTCGGTAGAGTTGTAAATCTTCTCCGTAACATCCCGATTTATGGTAAATGATGGTGCATGAGGAGCACTTAAGAAATTTGATTTGACTACCTATATCACCTAAGTGCACTTATCTTTTCGGTCACTTGTTAAGTTAGAAATCCAGAGTTAAGCATGCTTGGGCTGAAGTAGTACTAGGATGAGTGACCTATCGGGAAGTTATTTCTGGCACCATGTGAGTGAGGTCAAAACACGGGGAAAAGATCATGTGGTGATTTGTAGGGACAGTAACAAATATTTCGAGCCTCCCAACAGTAGCGCACCGACCGTCGGACGAGGGTGGAGCCCATAGGCCGGGAGAGGGCGTGGGTGCTCATGGACAGTGGCGTTCGGGGTGTTACAATTTCCTATCAGAGCTGAACCCATATGAGTGTGGAGTCAAGTGGGCTCACACCATCAGGGGTAATGATCTTGGTGCCCAACGAGGACGTTGCGCTCTGTGAGTGGGGTGATTTTAAAATCCTGGTATCTGGTATATGGTGGTGCATGACGAGCACTTAAGAGATTTGATTTGGCTACCTATGTCACCAAAATGCACTTATCTTTTCTGTCACTTGTCCACTTAGAACTTCATAGTTAAGAGTACTTGGGCTGAAGTAGTACTAAAATTGGTGAGCTATCGGGAAGTTATTTCCGGTACCGTGTGAGTGAGGTCAAAACATGAGGAAAATATCATGTGTTGATTTGTAGGGAAAGTAACAAATATTTCGAGCCTCCAAGGAGTAGCGCACCGGCCGTCATACGAGGGTGAGGCCCACAGGCCAGGAGAGGGTGTGGGTGCTCATGGACGGTGGCGGTCGAGGCTTCACATTCTCCCTTAGAAAAATAGCAATAGAAATCAAGATGAAAGAGTTGAGAAATGAATCAAGCCAGAAACGATGGAGATGGAGAATCTTCCACTACAAGAAATCTACCGCAAAACCGACGGCATTTCCGACGGAATTAATATTCGTCGGAAAAGACCGACGGATTTCCGACGGAATTAACAATTTTAATATCCGTCAAAAATCTGTCGAAAATCCATCGGTATTTTCCGACGGATTGTAATCCGTCGGTTCCTGTCAGAAATCCGTCGGTTTGCCGTTGGTAATTTCCGACGAATTCCATCGGATTAATAACCGTCAGAAAATTTGAACGTTAATATAGCCGTTGTTATAGCTGTTATTATATCCGTTAATTTCCGACGGATTTCTGACGGATTTTTGACGGCAAGCGTTATTATATATATGTTACCATACTTCTTCATTCAATCACAACAACAAAATTCTACCCAACAATTCTTCAAAAAACATGTAGAGAGAGATGTCATCTTCTAGAGATTTAAGATCGTGGATGGATGAAGATATGTTTGATCCGGAGTCGAAGGTATTAAATGATGGTAATGCACGAGGTATATGCGAGTTCATGGCCATTGCTGGAAATCAACCGCGAGTGAAAACAAGTGGTAAGATGAAATGTCCATGTTCAATTTGTCACAATTCTCGTAATGTTAAGATAGAATTAGTATGGCATCACTTGTATAGCAATGGATTTATGCCGGGTTACAAGATTTGGTATCTACATGGAGAAAGAAATTTTGAATATGGTAGTAGTAGCAGTGAACCCTATGTTGCGGATAGCTTAGGAGAACATAGAACGGAAGTAGATTTTGGTGTTGGTACCGTTGAGATGGTGAATGATGCGTTTAGAGAGAATTTTTCATCGACCGTAATAGATGAGGATAGGGTTGAAGAACCAAATGTAGAAGCTAGAAGATTTTTTGATATGTTAGACGCAGCGAAGTAGCCATTATATGATGGGTGTAGAGATGGTCGTTCACCTTTATCATCTGCTAGTAGAATGATGACCATTAAGACGGACTTCAATTTGGCAGAGGAATGTGTTGATGCGATTGCAGATATGGTCAAATATCTTTTGCCTGAAGATAATCTTGCACCTGCATTATACTACGAGGTACAGAAACTTGTAGGTCGTCTTGGTTTGCCGTATCAATTAATAGATGTGTGCATCAACAACTGTATGATATATTGGAGAGAAGATGAAGACAGGAGAAGTTGTCGATTTTGTCGTAAACCACGGTTTTAGGATACTAGTGGGAGAGTTCCAATTCCATTTAAACGTATGTGGTACTTACCGTTGACTTCGAGGTTGAAGAGGTTATATCAATCTGAGCGCACGGCAGAGCAAATGAGATGGCATGCAGAACATCGTCAAGATGGAGAGATTACACATCCATAAGACGCTAAAGCGTGGAAACATTTTCAATCCATGTATCCGGATTTTGCAATTGAGAGAAGAAATGTGTACCTCGGGTTATGTACAGATGGTTTCAACACATTTGGGAAGCATGGAAGGCAGTATTCGTTGTGGCCCGTAATCGTAACACCGTACAATTTTCCCCCTGGTATGTGCATGCGTCGAGAGTTTTTATTTCTCTCCGTTCTTGTTCCCCGCCCTGAGCATCCGAAGAGATCACTAGATGTATTCCTCCAGCCATTGATCTATGAGTTAGAAATGCTATGGAGTCACGGTGCTGAAGTGTTTGATGTTTCGCGCCAGCAGAATTTTAGGATGCGGGCGGTTCTTATGTGGACCATTAGCGATTTCCCAGCATATGGAATGTTATCTGGATGGACAACTCATGGAAGACTATCGTGCCCATATTGCTCAGACAACAGAGATGCATTCCAATTGAGGAACGGAAGAAAGTCGTGTTGGTTTGATTGCCATAGAAGGTTTCTACCGATGGAGCATCTGTATCGTCGGTCTAAAACATTATTTACGAAAAATAAACAAGTGTTTGAAGCTCCAATTGATGAGGAACACGACAGTAATTTATTGGATCAGTTGAGAGATTTTGGTGCTCCGATGACTTCTGAATGTGGAGGTAATGGACATGAAACTATTTACGGAGCTGGGGAAGTTCATAATTGGCACAAGAAGAGTATCTTTTGGGAATTGCCTTACTGGAAGGACCATTTATTGAGGCACAACCTCGATGTGATGCATGTTAAAAAGAACTTCTTTGATAACATAATGAATACGGTTTTAAATGTACCGGGGAAGACAAAAGACAATCTGAAGTCTAGGTTGGACTTGGCAGAGATTTGCGATCGTGATTTTCTTGAAATTCTTCCCAATGGTAAATATCCTTTTGCTCTGTACTGGTTGGATGCACAAAAGAAAAAAGAATTTTTTGATTGGATTGAAGACGATGTCAAATTCATTGATGAATATGCATCTAATCTGCGTAATTGCGTCGACTATGGAGAAGGAAAGTTTATCGGAATGAAGAGTCATGATTGTCATGTTGTGATGCAGTGACTTCTTCCATTCGCTTTTGCGGAGCTCCTTCATAAAGATGTGTACGAAGCAATTGCAGGTATAAATTATTTTCATGTGTATTTTAAAAATTACTGATATTTTTATTTTATATAAATTTGAATTTGTGTATTTTTATTTGCAGGAGTTGGTGCTTTCTTTCGGGATTTATGCACGAGAACACTTACACTTGAGGGGATTCGCAATTTAGAGAACAATATACCCTTGATCCTTTGCAATCTTGAGAAGATATTTCCGCCGTCCTTTTTTGATGTTATGGAACATCTTCCGATCCACCTCCCCCATGAAGCCGCACTAGGTGGTCCTCTTCAATTCCGTTGGATGTATCCTTTTGAGCGGTACATGTTCCATCTTAAGAAGAAGGTTAAAAATTTAAGTCGAGTTGAGGGGTCAATTGTCGCACAGAGCATCAACGAAGAAACCTCACATTTTGCGGAATATTACTTTCCATCGGAAGTTAAATGCGAAAACGCGTCCTGCTCGCCATGATGATAGAGGTGAGAAAGCCATGTATCCATTGGTGGTCCCTGAGTTGTTTTCGCAAGTTGGTCGATTCAGTGGAAAAGGGAAGAAACACAAATTTTCACAACAGGAGTGGACTCACTTGCATAAGTATATCATAACAAATTGTGAGGAGATGGCGGAGTACGAAAGGTAAAAAACTTAATCTATTTAAATACTAAATTATTTTATACATAAGTATTAGCTTTCAAATGTTATATAATGTTGTTTGATTTCAGGCTTTACATGGCAATAATGTTGTCTACTACTGGATTCTCAAAGAAATATTGCTCGTTCGCTACCCAAGGATGTTGGACATGAGGTGCATTGTTTTTATGTGTGAATGGTATGATCCAGAAGTTGGGCGTGGGGTTAAGGTGAACCAATTTGGCGTCATGTCAGTAAATTCTAGAAGAAGACTTCGTACGTATGACCCATTCATCCTAGCATCACAAGCAGACCAGGTTCGGATATTTTAATAAATATTTTATATTATTAAAGTTTTTGGATTCTATTTTTGTTTTATTTGACTTCATAACTTACATTTGTTTTTTTTAGGTATGCTATATTCGTTACCCTAAGGTAACAGGGCGTTCAGATCCTTGGATGTCGGTGACTCCAATTAATCCAAGAGGAAACATTTATGGAGTTTCTGAGCACGATGCTTTACAACCAACTAGAAGTGTTCCAATGGATCATGTTGAGCATTCTTTTGATACATTCTTTGTGGTTGATTTAACGGAAATTGGTGATGATAGAGTTCATTTAGAATCTGAGGAAGAACTTGGAGAATTTGATGAGGCCGAAGACGATATTCCTTCTAAAGGATCATTATCTGATTCAGATTAGTACATGATCAACATTTGTTTTTATTTCTATTTTGTATTTGTATTTCATATTTTAAATATTACATTTTATAAAAATTAAAACCACAAAACCATAAATAAATAAAAACATTAAAAATCATAAACAAACCCAAATAATAAAAAAAAACCAAAAATAAACCAAAAAACAATAAAATATACTATAAAAAAACATCTAAACCAAATTACACATAATCCGTCGAAAATAACAAAGGAAAAGACATTTTTTATTCGGCAGCCAATGTCAGTCAATTCTTAAACCGAGACACGTGTAACCACAAACCCGTCGGAAAATTTCCGACGGATTTCTGTCGGATTTTCAATGGGTTTGTGGTTTCGTGGTCATTTATGATCCGTTTCTCTTGAAATATGTAGGTAGTATGGTTTGGTAGTCATTTCAATGATAAAATACTAACATATACCTTGTAACATATCATATATATCAAAATAAAAAAAATCCCGACTATCATATCTACATGTTAGACAATGATACATATCTTATAACGATGATTTATAACCATAACAACTAAAGTTCGTTGGATTTCGTATATTTCATTTGTAACAATGTATTTGTTTATATTTTATCATTGAAATGAGTCACAAAGCACACTACCTACATATTTCAAGAGAAACGGATCGTAAACGACCACGAAACCACAAACCCGTTGAAAATCCGTCGAAAAATTTTCGACGGGTTTGTGGTTACACGTGTACCACTTCAACGTTTCACTGGCCAATGAAGAGGCAATAATCTGTCGGAAATCCATCGGAAATTTCTGACGGATTTCCGACGGATCGCCAAATATTACGCGGCAAATTAAATTTTCATTTCCCGGGAAACTAAAATTTCTTGTGTCCGTCGGAAATTTTTGACGGATTTCCGACCGACACGCGAATTTTTAGGCTGGAATCTTCCCGAGACCGCGTTTCATTTAATATTAAAAGATACCGACAGAAAATCCATCGGAATACTTTGATAAATACATGTCTTCTTCTTCCTCGCGGAACTGAAACGCGATAAAAAAAACAAACAACACAAAAACCTCCGATTTCGATCTCGATTTTGCTCCGATTAAACCTCCGATTTCGACATCAATCATCAAGATGTCTAACAATCCATCAATTCCATCCAATTTGTTAGTTTCAAAAACTATAAAATTTAAAGATTTCTAAGGTTTTAGGATTGATGTTAGATTTAGGTTGTTGGATGTAAGATTTAGGTTTTTGGATGTTAGATTTATGTTATTGGATGTTAGATTTATGTTTTCTGGTGTTAGTTCTAAGATTTCTATGGTTAGATTTAATTTTTTAATTTTGGGAGAATTTGTTATGTTATTTTGGAGAATTTTTAACTTTGGAGAATTTGTAATTTAATATTATGTTACATTATTTAATTAGATTAGAATAAATTATAAATTTGTTTAGAAAATTTATAATGTTGTTAAATAATTTATAATCATTTTTTAAAATTTATAATTAATTATAATGTTTTTATTAATTTATAATCATTATTTATTTAAATTTACTTTACATTATTAATTTAGTTAGAGAATTTATAATCATTTTTAAAAATTTATAATTAATTTTTTAAAAATGTATAATTAATTTTTTATAAATTTCTAATCATTTTTACAAATTTATAATCATTTGTATTAATTTATAATCATTTTTTAGAAATTATTCATCATTTTAGAAATTTATAATCATTTTAAAAGTTTATAATCATTTTTACATATTTAAAATCATTTGTATAAATTTATAATCATTTTTTAAAAAATTTATAAGGGATTACGGATTATATTACGAGGGTTCTGGGAACCGAGTACGTCGAGGTTCTGGTAGGGGTAGGGAAAATGGGATTTCCAAATCTATCAACCGGATGCTTAATGGATTGCTTCACCATCCGTATCCGACGTACACCCAAATGCCCTTAGAAGAGCAGGAAATGTGGTTTAGGCAATTTGCGGTAAGTTTTTCATTTTCTTTATTGTTTACTTTGAATTTAATTAGTTTATTAGTTTATTTTAATTTAATTTTCATTTTTTTCAGCAAGAATTTACTTGGGAGAGTCACATTACCGCTTTGGTTAGAAGGGACTTCCACAAAAAGCGGCAATAATGTATTCACGGAAGATGAACGAGTGGAAGGGGTTGTGGTCGAGGAATCTTGTTCCAAGGGAGTTGGTTATGAACCCGGCCCAATGGAACGGGTTGATAGCATACTGGAGTGAAGACGCTACGAAAGCTAGCTCCACAACCCACTCTGCGTGCCATAACAGCGATCACAAAGGAAAGGGTAAGGCGATGCACAATCTAGGAGCAACCAGTTTGGTCACAAAAGCGAAACAACTTGTAAGTTTTTGGTTTAATCAATATGTTGTTTTTTCAATTTTATATTCAAAATATTTACTATATTTGTTAATTTTGTAGTTTCGGCAAGATGGTGTCCAACCCTCTGCCCTCAAATTGATCGAAGTTGCACACACCAACAAGAACACCAAAGAAATCCAAGATGGTGTAGCTCGGGAGATCGTTGGCAATGTCAGGAAGATGGGGGCTGAGTATCTTATTAGTCAACCAATCATTGAAGGAACCCCACCTCTCACCGAAGTCCCGATCGAGAAGATCAACAAATTCGTCTACCAGGTAAGTAAATTTTAAAATTTTTATCAATTTTTATTTAATTTCAAATATTTATTCAACTTTTCATTTCTGCAGTGTACTCCGAAGACCAAAGGTCGGGTCTTTGGTCTTCCGGACGATTCAGCATCTTTCTCGTCTACTTCACGCTTTTATGGAGATCCTAGCGACGATCTTAGGGCGAAGCGCGCAGAAAGAGTTGCTGAAATGGAGGAGCTGAAGACGGATATGCAACGCCTTAAAGAGGCCGGAGAAGCGAAACAGGCAAAATATGAAGCTGATCAACAAGCGATGATCCAACGGATGAACGAATTCTTTTCGCAATATCCACCACGTCCACCGGGCGTTTAGTTTCATTTTCGGATTATAAACAATTTTATGCTTTTTTTTTTTAAATTATTAAAAAATTACAATAATATTTAATTTTAATTTTCAATACTATTAAATTTTATATTTCATTTCTTTTTAAAAAATTTAATTTTCTTAAAATTAATTGATTTTTCAAAATATTATATTAAAAAAAAAACTTCGCATTCCGTCAGAAATCTGTCAGTTTTTAGACCCATCGGAAATCCGTCGATTTGTATCCGTCGGTACTACATCAGGAATCTGTCGGTCTCTTTCGGTTCAAAAACATCGGAATTCTATCGGAAATCCGTCGGTGTTCAGATCCATCGGAAATCTGTCGGTTTTTGTCCGTCGGAATATTTCTGATGGATTCCCGACGGAAACCCGACGTAATATATTTCGACGGATGTCCGACGGATTGGCGACGGATATCCTGAAACTAGATTCTGTCGGAAATTCAGACGGATTTCCGACGCGGTTTTTAATTCCGACGACATAGTTCAGATGGTAAAAACCGATGGATTTCCGATGGAATTCCCATTTTTCGACGGATTTCCGATGGATTTTTCCATCTGAATCCGGCTGTTTTCTTGTAGTGTTTGAGGTGTCTTCGATGGATGGGGCGGCTCTGCTGCTGTTTATTCGCTTTCCTCTTCTATGGTTCATAAGGAGTAATATATATATATATATATATGTATAGGGTTTAGAGGCTGTGAAATTAGGTTTAGGGCTTCTCGGGACGATTTAAATGAAGTGATATGCTCAAAATTTAAACCCTATAGCTACACCGCAAGTGCACAGATATGCAATTGTAGTATACAGGGGTCGAATCCATAGAGACTCACAGTATTTCACAATAGATTCTTTACTTTTGAATTAAGCTAAGTAAGACAAGTTATAAATGAAAGCAATGCAGAAAAGTAAATGAAAGTTGTTGTGTTCAATTGGGAAAAGCGTCCAGCTCAGAGAACTTCTCAGGAATTTAGGAAATGTAAATCAATGGACTGGCTAGGATCAAATTAAATTCCGGCTCTAGAACTCAAAACACTAACTTAGAACTAACTAACTCCTGCTGTGAAAGTTCTCTATGCTTAAAACCTAAGAAACCAAATTCCTTTATGAGACATCAACTTTTAAAAAAGCATTAAGTTCAAGTTTGATTTCTTCACAACATATCTAATCAAAATTCCTTTGTAATTATCTAATTTGCTCACTCTATGTTCTGTCAAGTTTCAAATCACACCGCCGTGCTAATTCAATAATCTAAGATCTAGATGCATAGGTGATCAGGCTAGATCTAGCATTAAGAACAACCTAGATGAAGAACTCATAAAGTTGTGGATCCTAACCAATCAATCAAAGCTACAAATCCATGAAAACCGTAGTGAGAATCCATGAACCTAAAAAGTGATCTACTCAGACATAATCAATGAAATCATAGACATGAATAGAATAGATATCATAAATAAACTGAAAACGGAAATAGAAACAGGGGTTCAAGATCTTCTCTCAGAAGTACAAAGTAAGCTCTCAATCTCTCTCAAAGTCTCCTTGCAAAAAGCTTAGATAGATCTCCCTTCACTAAAAATCCTAAAAATAGACTCTACAACACGACTTGGGTCTTTTTGTAAATAATAGAAACTTCTAGGCAAAGTTGCAAATCATCAAAACTTGTAAATTTATGAGTGTCGCTTCAGCAGGTGGCACGTGTCGATCGACACACATGGTGGTGTCAGGCACTAAAAGCTCAGGCTTAACCATTAAACTTGGTGCAATTTGGTTTAGAGCCCGCAAAACTCTGTGAAAGTTGTTGCTTGTTGTAAACATTGATCTCTTAAGTGTCTTTTGTATAACAATACCTCGAATTTTGGCCAACTATTAGAAGGAAAGTTGCCACCATTTCTTCAATGCTAATATATTTTGTATCTCTTAGACTTGTCTGCACCCGGATGACTGAACATAAAAAGAGAAAAATTGCTGGAGTCATACGATACAACTGTCGAAAATGCGTAGCATGTTGTTTTAGCACACTTTCTATATAGTTTTCGCCATCTCTTGTAATTGCACGTCGAAAGGAAGGTTGGACTCTATTTTGTTGTTGTTTCCTCAAATACAACATATATACGAAAGAAAATGAAGAGCACTAATAAAATAATATCATCATCTAACTCATCATCGCCATGTAATCTATATATCTCTTTTTCTTCATGGATTTCTTGATCTCCATGAAGTGCTTAATCCATGTTTGATGATGTATACCTTTGACATAAAAAGACATAATTGATAAAAAAAATTAATAAAAGTAAAAGACAAAATAAATATATACCAGAATAACAGATCAATTAAACAATAAAAACTAGACATTAATAAAACATAGACATTCACGTATAGTCTACTATATAACTATGCATATATATATATAAACGACCAACTAGCTTATGGATGAAGACAAAGAAAAAAAAGTTGAGACGTGTTGAACATAAATACAAAAATTCAAAAGAATAATTGACTTACGTAACACAAAAAGTTAAGAGGAACAGAAGCACATAATTTTGAGGTATAAAATTTATCCATAATGCTCTCTTATTAATAGTTTGTCTTAAAATAGTTTACATTTTTTTAATGTAATTTTTACATTTTTCTTTTCTGTAAGTTTTACATTTTTATGTAAATTTAAAATGTATATTGTACATTTTACAAAGGCAGATTTTACTCTTTTTTTAATGTAAATTTTACATTTTAAAAAGCAATAATTTTAAATGGAAAATAATTATGTATAGGAAAATTTTCCAAAAGCATTAAAATAATCGTAGAAACAAATATAAAAATCAATACATGAGATAATTATATATTAAAAGGAATCGTATAAGATGAGATTAAAACCAAAAAACAAAAATTAATACATGAGATAATTATATCCCCAGAAAAGAACATAGTTTTACTAATTTCCACATTATATATAATTAATTACATAACCCCACGTTATAATTGATGCCTTTAGTCCAAAGATGCATGTAGTTTCCACATATTGCTAATCACCGTATCAAAAAGCTAATGCATTATAAAGTTTACCGTGAAATAATTACCCCACACTTCATTGGAAGCTGTAAATCGTTTTGTGTTTGGATCCCATCTAAACCCAGAACTGAACCAAAGAAGTTCAACACCACTTAGATATTTTCCCTTCAAGATCTTCATTCTGTTTACATAGTGTTTATGATTTTTGTCACCCTTATGTGTTTGATTAAGAGCAGGTAGTATTCTTTTTTCCACCATAAATTTGCTGAATACACCATTCGCATCACGCCATCCCTGAGCAACACCATCTAAAAGTAAATTAATCAAAGTTTTGCTTTCTTGTGGACTCCACTGAATGTATTGACCTTTTCCTCGATTTTGTTGTGAATCTCCCATTTTTTATTAGGTTTTTGTTCTAAAAAAAAGCTAGGTTAAACAGTTCTGATATAGAGGTTTTGTTTGCCTTAAAAATGGAAGATTTGACAAATCTGTACATTGATAGTTTATACAAAAAAGTTCATACAAAAAAGAAAAAAGGATGTAAGATGAGATGGGAAGAAGTCAATTATATATTTTTTCAAATCAATTCAAAATATCAAAGTTTGACTTAAGATTTCAACATTTACATTATTAAAGGGAAAACAGTTTAAATTCGTTCAAATGCAATTTGAAGTCAAATCTATGTCCAAATCTTTTAAGTTGAATAACACTTGATTTTAACTTGTATTTAAAAATGATATAACCAATAACACATGATTTTAATAATGATATTAAAATCAATATTTGAATAACACATGATTTGATTTAGAAATCCAAATTCATTAAAATCCATGAATGAAAGGTGATTTTGGGTTCAATTTTTCAACAAGTGTGAAAGAGATGAAGTGAGATAACTTTGATCCAAAAAGTTAAACCTTATCTTTTTAAAAGGTACTTTTTAGACCCGAATTTTTTTTGAAATATTTTTCACATAAAACCGGGATTTAGTAAACTTACGTGTATGGTTTAGTTATGTCTAAAATGAGCCTCGGTATAGCTTGGATAGGTCGGGAAACAGTATGGGATAGACGAGCAGCTGCTAGCACGGTACCGCCACCCATGTCCACGCTGGATGGTTGTTCTGGCACGGCACCGGCCCTCGCTGGCACTGGTGGCTGCCGGTTCAATCTTCCTTTTTTCAAATTTTCTTGTGTGTGATACTTGTTTCCTTTGTTATTTCTCCATGGATGGGTCAAGTACTTGGTATTGAATACCCTTTCCCAACTTATTTTTTATTTGTCCACTAATTCCGGTTCTTTCCAGCCGTCAATGCTCTTCCTTTCCTTCATTTGCTTTTCTATTTTTCTATTTTTTTTTGTGATTTTCTATTTTTCCTGAGGCAATGAGCTTAAACTATCAGTACTAAATTCAAATAAACTTAAATAAAATGTACCTAATGTGATGCTGATTGCTCACGTGGTTTGTGATGAAGTTTTTCTTTCAATATCACAACTTCTAAACTGCAAGTGCACAGTATATCGGTTATAGTATTTAAGGTTATCGATCCCACAGAGAGTAATAGCTACGTGGAATGAATTCAAAGAAGAAATCTAACTAAGAAAAAATATGAAAGGGTTTAGTTTTGGGTTTTCTAATGATTAATGCAATGAAATAAGAAAGCAATAAACAAAAATCAGTTTTAACTTATGAAATAAAGCGTTGGGCATCTAGAGAATCATCTTAGGGTTTCCATGGTTCTCAACAAATCAAGTGAAAGATAATATGCATACGTTTTCGTTCTAGGTGCTAAACTACAAACACGGATAAACAAACAAGCTATAGTTCATAGAATGAATGTCTAAAGTCTCAGCACCCCGTTACTCAACTTACGCAGGCAACGGCATACATCAACCCGCAAGCTAAACAAGTTCGATAAGTTCACAAAGCCCCATAACTCAACTCACGCAGGTTATGACGCGAAGCTTTAGTAATACTAGTTCCGAGAAGTAGGTTTACACGGTTAGCGCTCCTATTCTCTTAGATCAGTGCCTGGTGATCAATTCAAGCAACATGCATTAAGTAAAAGATATCCCAAGAGAACTCTAATAGCAAACAAAAATCAGATCTAACAACCTAGATGAATTGAACCATAAAAATCCCCTTGAATCACCACATAAAACCCAACAAAGAGATCTACTCGCTCATGATGCAAAGAAACGCAATAGATATCATAAATAACATCACAAGCAATTAATAAATCAAAGGGGGTTCAAAGAAAACTTCTCTAGATGTCACAGAAGATAACTTGTCTCCCCAAAAGCAAATAAGAGTAGAGAGAGATGAGAAACAATGAAGAACAAGGATGGAACTTCAAAGTGGCAAATTCTAGGGTTGGAGGCGATGAAGGAGGCTCTGTAGAGACGTCCTAGGGTTTCTGATGGCGAGGTTGGAGAGGCACAGAGGTTCACCGAAGAAGCACACCAAAAATATTAGGTTAAATGAGTATTTATAGCACTTAGGGTGTAGAAAGTCGGTTTCACTTTAGTTAACTCCCTACATTCATTAAGAGTTGTGTGAGCTTTCTCATCAGAAGGTATCATTCAGGGTGGACGGCGCTTGGTATGAAAGGGCTGTTTGGTGTTTAAATGGTGGATATATAGTGTTTAAGGCTTACCAATGAGTCGAAAGTGCAGCGTATGTCGCAAAACCACAAGAGAGTATGAACCCATTGATGTTCCGAGTTTCCAACCACTTCTTCGTATAACACCTCACTCCTTTTCTTCTTTTTCTTCCTTTAGTTCCCCCAGATTTTTCTGCGGGGTTCTTTGCAAACGACTCCATATCTTCTTTAAAAGCGATCCATCTTCCTTGGGAATACCTGTGCTATGAGATTCTTTTATTTGGTAACTGTTTTCTTTCCTTTCATTTTTCTTTTTTTCTTCTTTTTTTTGTTTTATCAAAGGTGTAGGCGAATAATGGTATCACGGGAAATTTTCCTAACCTCGCTTCCAACCTTTGTGTGATCATTCCTTTCAAAGTAAAATAATGGGGTCATTAGAAATTTTCCTACCCTTTACTCAAAAGAAAATCATTTCATCTTTTCTGTTTTCTTTTTTTTTTTTTTTCGAAAGGAGAAACACTACGTATTCAGACAAGTATCGTAAGCACGAAATAGGTACCTTTTATTGTCGAATCCCAAGGTAGAAAAGTCTCTAGACCAAAACGTCACATTCTCTTTTCAGTTCTTCCAAAGCCTTCATCTTCAGTGGCTGGAAAACTGTGTCGGAAATTTCTCTCTCGCGTTTCCAAGATATATCTGCCAAACCAGAAAGAAAAAGAGAACAGTGTGAGGTCGGAAAAGAAAGGTTATGGTTTTAGGGTGGGAACCACTGAAAATGAGTGGCCATTCAGGATAAGCAAAGAGTGGTGGAAAGGATAAGAAGTCCTGAATGTGCTGCTCGTTTCCCAGATCTAATACCTCTAATGAAAAAGAATGAAGGTCAGTATTAGGGTTCAAAAAAAATGGAGTTAACATAAGATTCAACCAAGTCTTTGTAAGATGAAACTTCAGGGGAGAGATCCTGCAGTGAGGTTCTAGGTGTTTTCCGTTCTTTAGCGAATTCTGCAAAACTTGTCCTTAGGAAATAAATCAGAACACATATAAGGTCAAAATCATCATATCATAGGGTAATTATTTCCTACAAAGTTTTGACTCAATAAAACATAAGACTAAATAAAAAACATTAAAATGACTCAAAAGAAATAAAAATGCGTCAGTAACGGATAAACGTCCCTCAGACTTAAATCACACTGTCCCTAATGTGAATAAATCTAAAAAAGATGGGCAAATAAAATAAAATAAAAGCATAAAAGTAAAGATAGAATGAGTGAACCTTCAACTTCTTCGGAGGTTCTGGTGCTCGGCGAACTCCTGCTCCAGCTCCATATGCTGTGCTCTCTCTGTCTTAAAGGAGAAAGTGGCGGTGTCACTTACCGTGGAAGCTTGTGTGACACACTGAGAGGCAAAAGAGACCATCGCCTTCTTCTTGATGAAGACGCCGAGTGTGAGTGGAAGACGATCCTCTACTCGTGATGAGTAGAACTGATGCGGTGAAGGGCTCCAGCTCGTGAATCCATCACTAAGGCATGGCATGGTGTGGCAAGGGAGGTGCGGGTCATGCTAGGAGGAATGTGGTACTTGTATCCAAATTGGTCGGGGTTGATGCTTGCTCCTTCAAGAATCCTCATCTTACCAAGCTTCTCTAAGTACATGTGGTTGTCTTTGGAGGTGTAACGGCTGTGTGTAAGATCAACTCCAGCAGTCTCTAGGATGGTAGTGATGACTCCTCCAAAGCTAATGGTCGGGGTTGATGCTTGCTCCTTGTTGTTCTAGATTCCATTGATTTGGTTCCTAAAATTGGATAAGAGGTTTAAATAAGTAAGCAAAGTGGCATAATTAGAAACAAATCAATCCTCCTAATAAGATGTAGGCTTATAGGATTGATTTTGGCAAGTTAAGGCATGTTCAAAGTTTCAAATCAAGAAATCAAAACCTATGTTTCAATTTTCGGATTCAATGAGACCTCCACAAAAATTTGCAATCAAATTCATGATTCAATGTTTGTTTATGTGAAAAATCAATCTAGTCTCTAGCAATTTGCATCATAAATTTCGTTTTCCAATTAGGGTACAAAGTTTTAGCATAGCAAAACTCAAATTCCATCAACAATATAACACCAAAATCGATGGGTATAAAACCTAGAAGCATATCTATAAGTTCTCTATCAACTCCAAGTAACAAAAGCTATTGAATCAAGAGAATTTAGAAATACCTCTTTCGAAGTTCAAAGAGAAAATTAGAAATTTAGAAACATACCTTGGATGTGTGATGAATGTAATAAGAGATTGGAATTCTCCTAATGATTTGGATTTGAAAGCACCAATCAATTTAATAAAGCCCCAAATTTAAAAAATATGGATTCAAAGTGTTCTATCTCCCTATAGAGTTGGAGACATGACAATGGCTCCTTTGAATCTTATGAATCCACTTTTTAGTTTAAAAACTTGTTTTAACGTAAAAAGGGTGGGCATTTTAAGAAGGGACGGAAAAAGGAAAACTTACCTATGGGGACCATGTGATTTTTGTTTTTCTGAAAACTCACAGGGATTTCTTTCCAGGAAGAATTTGATCAGTCACGGTTGTGAATAACAGACAATGGCAATGCTCTTTTGCATCATTCACGGTTTGTGTCAAAGGACAGAAAGGTTTTAGATGGCTCGGAATCGAAGAAATCAGAAATCAGAACTCGGCATGATGACCTCGGTCACGGAACTCATGACCGGGGCTGGCCTTCGTGACGACCTCGGGCATTGTCTTCAGAGCAGTGACATTACTGGTAAATATTGAATCTTGGATGATTCTGACGACTTTGACTTTCGTCGGAAGGTACGATATATTTGGTTGATGCTGCGAATCTCAGGATTCCAAACCTTTTTTATCAAAACTTTCTCAATCATTACTCTTGAAATATCCTCATATCATTGGACATTCAATCTTAGATCATTTGATCGAGCCAATTCGACAATCGGACAATTTTGATTTGGGTCAACTACATGCAAGAGATATTACCTTGGCTTTGGCTGTGGCTCTATCCTCGGTCTTGTTGTGGTTTGGTGAGGTTGGGGAAGTGTGTAGATGACTTAGGGATGCTCCATGGGATCAAAGGATGGCTGGAATGACAAAATCTTGATCATTGATGCTGACCTCGGTCCCAGGCCACGTAACCGGGGTTGGGTCTTCTTGGGACCTCAGTCACGGACCTTGTGACCGGGGTTGCCCTTCTTCATGACCTAGGTCATGGCTCCCGTGACCTAGGTTGGTTCCTTTTTGCTTCTTTCTCTTTTTCTTCTTTTCTATTTTCTTCTTTTCTATTTTCTTTTTATATTTTTATGAAAAACCTGAAACAAAACATGAAAACATCAAAAGCAAAAGGAAATTAAAAATAAGAAATGAAATGAAAACTTACAAGTGGGTTGCCTCCCACTAAGCGCACTTGTTTAATGTCGTTGGCTCGACCTTGGTAGCCGGTTAGGCTTGAGAATAAGTAGCCTCGGGAATTTTTGTTCCTTCGGTTCCTTTGACATCTTGATAGTCAGCTCCAGCTTCTATCACAAGTTGTCCTTTAGCGGCTGTCTCAAAGACTTTTGCTTGAAGAAGAATTCCTTGGTGTGAGTTAGAGAATTCAATGCCTGTTATGGAGCAAGAGCAGACAAAGCGTCCAGGGTCTTCTACTTTTGGTAGTCTCCTTAGAGGGTAGTGCTTTGGCTCGTCTTCATCCATGGTTCGTGTCATACGGACCATGTTTTCATGAGAATCAAATAGTGGTACCAATGGCTCAGCTACACTTTTAGTGAGGACTGGTACGGTTGAGATGACATTGCAATAGGCTTTAGGCTTATCCTCGGGCTTTCCCGGAAGTACACCTGCTGGTCTAGCGACAGCATTCGCAGTTTGAGCGACTTGAGTTTCTAGCTTCTTGTAAAATGTAGATAGGCTTTCAAACTTTCCATTCAATTCACCATAGATATTGTCTATCTTCACGTTGATATCTTTGCGTTGATATCCCTTGTTGTTACCTTGAGGTTGAGGCGCCTGAGCTGGTGTGGTTTGGATGTTCGAAAAGGGTATCTTGTTGTTGAAAGGAGGACATGGCTGGAAGTTGTTATTGCCATCAAAGTTGTTGTTCTGAAAGCGTTTTGGAAATGGCTTTGATTGTTGCGGATAGTTCTGATCTTGAGGGTTCTCCACATTCGGGTTCCTGTAGGAAAGGTTAGAAGTGTTCTGGAAGTTGTTGTTGAAGTTGTTGTTGTATCCACGGTTCTGGTAGAAGCCTTGAGTACCAACATAGTTAACATCTTCTTCTTGGTCGAATGACTCATCAAACTCTTGTAAAGCATCAGCGTTTCCGTGTTCAATCGGCTCGCTAGCATTGATTGCGCGCTGTTGGTTTCTTAGAAGTTGGCTCATCATGTTCTTAAGCTCGGTGATTTGCTTAGCATCAGAATCACTAGAACGGATTTTTCTATCAAAATCAGTGCAAGTGTTGCTACTACTTGCAGTGAGGTTGTCAATGAGAGCTCGTCCTTCTAGAACGGTCTTAAGAGTGAAGTCTCCATTGTTGGCCGTGTCGAGTGAAAGCTAAAACTTAGGATGTATACCTCTATAAAAAGTACTTAAAAGATTACCTTGACTGAAGCCATGGTGTGGACAATCACGTTCATAGTCCTTAAATCGTTCCCATGCTTCATAGAAAGATTCCACAAGTCCTTGTTGAAAGCTTCAAAGCTTGTTCCTAATAGATTTGGATCTTGGCTTCGTGTAGAAGTAGTTAAGAAAGGTTTTCTTGCATCCTTCCCAAGTAGTTATGGATCCAGGGGGTAGAGAGAAAGGAAAAAGCTTACACCTCAAATAGTCTTCAGGTACACCATTGGTTCTTGTTGTATTGCAGATTTCTTCAAAGAGATCGATGTGATACATAGGGTGTTCCGTGGAGAGTCCATGGAACTGGTTTTGCTTCACCAAAGCAATGATTTGAGGCTTTATCTCGTAGTCACGTCTTGGTGGATTAGGAACTCGTATGGCAGCTCAGTCTTGAGGGTACTGAGGAGTATCAAAGTCGGCTATCATACAGTGAAGGTTGGCACGCCTCAGAGGGAGCACATAAGCAGCTTGTCTAACACCAACATTAGCATGATGTTGTGCATTAGCAATATTAGAAGGCTGGAGAGGAGGATCATTGAGGTTGTCTCCCACGCCTAGAGGATTATCTTAACGAGCTTGGTTGCGGACCTCCAGAGGGTCGGCTTGTGCTTCAGCATCTTCGTAGGTGGGATTGTCATCCTCATCGTGCATCAGTTGTCCTTGATTCTCAAGGGAAGCAGCTTGATTCTGTTGGTCGACGTCAAGAACACCTTGGTGTTGGTTCCTTAACTCGGCCATAAGTTGTTGTCTCCAAAGTTTTCTAAGTTCGCGTTCTAGTCGATCAATGTCTTGGATTGGAGTCACGGCTTCAGACTTTTGGGTCCTTGTCATGCACTGCAAATCCAAAAACAAAAACTAAAAGGGAAAACAGAGGTTATCGAGAAACAAAGAAGTAAAAGCAAAATAAAGTTGAAAAATTCAAATAAAAAATTCAAATTTACCTAGACGAGAGTTCTTATCGAATTGCTCACGTGATTTGTGATGAAGTTTTCCTTTCAATATCACAACTTCTAAACTACAAGTGCACAGTAAATTTGTTATAGTATTTAAGGTTATCGATCCCACAGAGAGTAATAGCTATGCGGAATGAATTCAAAAAAGAAATCTAACTAACACAAAATACAGAAGGGTTTTGTTTTGGGTTTTCTAATGATGAATGCAATGAAATAAGAAAGCAATAGACTAAAATCGGTTTTAACTTCTGAATGAAAGTGTTGGGCATCTGGGGAATCATATTAGGGTTTCCATGGTTCTGAACAAATCAAGTGAAAGATAATATGCATATGTTTTCGTTTTAGGTTCTCAACTACGAACACGGATAAACAAACAAGCTATAGTTCATAGAATGAATGTCTAAAGTCTTAGCACCCCGTTACTCAACTTACGCAGGCAACAACATACATCAACCAGCAAGCTAAACAAGTTCGATAAGTTCACAAAGCCCTATAACTCAACTCACGCAGGTTATGACGCGAAGCTTCAGTAACACTAGTTCCGAGAAGTAGGTTTACATGGATAGCGCTCCTATTCTCTTAGATCAGTGCTTGGTGATCAATTCAAGCAACATGCATTAAGTAAAAGATGTCCCAAGAGAACTCGAATAGCAAGCAAAAATCAGATCTAACAACCTAGATGAATTGAACCATGAAATCCCCTTGAATCACCCCATAAAACCCAACAAAGAGATCTACTCGCTCATGATGCAAAGAAACGCAATAGATATCATAAATAAAATTACAAGCCATTCAATAAATCAAAGGGGTTCAAAGAAAACTTCTCTAGATGTCACAGAAGATAACTTGTCTCCCCCAAAAGCAAATAAGAGTAGAGAGAGATGAGAAACAATGAAGAACAAGGATGGAACTTCAAAGTGGTGAATTCTAGGGTTGGAGGCGACGAAGGAGGCTCTGTAGAGACGTCCTAGGGTTTCAGATGGAAAGGCTGGAGAGCCACAGAGGTTCACCGAAGAAGAACACCCAAAATATTAGGTTAAATGAGTATTTATAGGGCTTAGGGTGTAGAATGTCGGTTTTAGGGTTTTAGGGCTAAACTCGGCATTTTAGGAAAGGAGGGATGAAGTCTTCTGGCCTAGGTCACGGGTCTCCTACCGGAGGTGGTAAAGAAGGTTGGCCTTGGTCACGGGTGCCATGACCGATGTGGATAGGGAGTTTGACCTCGGTCACACTCCTTGTGACCAAGGTTCACAGCGCTTCACTCTTTCGGTCATATTCTTTCAAACGGCTGAATGGAATTCTTTGATTCTTGTCCCAGGTAAAACTTGACTCATCTAGCTTTCCATAGACACCAAGAGCTCTAGATTTTCTGCACGGAAAGGTCTTCAACGAATGCCAAACTTCTGCTGGTCTGAAATTGCTTTAAAACGGGTTTTGCTCCACTTTGTGTCCTTTTTGCTGCAAAACTTGTAAAAGTCTCCAAGAAGTGAAATTGGTAGAAAATGGCCTTGAAGTGTCCATAATCACTTGTTTATTCATTAAAAACCTAATAAAAACATATAAAAAGTGGGCGAAAATACGATGTTATCAGATGCAAGATGTTAAAATGCAGATTGGAGCTTGTTGACATGGGAAGGGCTGTTCGCATGCCACCATGGCACGCTGTAGCACTTTGAAGGCTTCATGGCGTTTGCACTGCTCTTCCAGGCGCACTGGAAAGGCTTCTTCTTGTCTCAGCTCCAAGTTGTCCTTCGTCTTCATTTTTCTTTTGTTTTCTATTTTTTTATGGAAAAACTGAAAATAAAACATGATAAACAATGAAAGTAAACTAATCTAAAATTAAAAACCTTACCAATGGAGTGTCTCCCATTAATCACTTTTCGTTTAATTCATTAGCTCGACTTAGATTCCCTTTTAGGCTTCGTGAAGAGTTGCTTTGGAACTTGAAGTCCTGCTAGATTCTTCTAGGTGAGGGTCCTTTGATGATGATTTGTCAATTAAGAGCTGAGCTTCGTCAGTTCTACTTATTACCCTAGCTCCAAGTAATAGCTTCTTAGTATGATTTACCATCTCACCAATTTCTTCTTTTGTTACCTCCGTGAGATTAGATGGCATGATGATCTTAATTATACTGTATAGATGAGGTAACCGCTTGATTCTCAGTTCCTTGACTTTGTCTAGAGGGTCATCTCGGCTTCTTTTGTCAATTTTTCGGTCTCCTGTATTCATCTATTTCCTCCTTATCTTAGTGACGTAAGATGTTGTTGGATAATGTACCACCGGATCAATATTATAGACATAGTTCACTTATTGGTGTTGTCAATGATGGCGCCAACAGTAGCAAGAAATGGTCTCCCAAGGATTAGAGGTTTTTCGGTCCTCCCATCCATGTCCAAGATGTAGAAATCTATACGAACAATGCAGTTACCCAGGACTAACTTTAGATACCGAATAAACCTTCTAGTGTCTTTTGTGAGGACTCTCCAAAGACTAGATTGACATTTGGTGGGTCTATATTTTGTAGAACAAGTTTCTCTGCAACATCTCGGCATAACATTGACATTAGAACCAGAATCACAAAGAGAGTTAGGGATTTCTATGCCTGCTATGGTGCAACAAAAAATGAAACACCTAGGGTCTTCAACTTTCATAAGCATCCACGGTGGGTAGTGTTTTCGCTTTTCCTTGGTAATGAGATACGTTTTGTGGATCATATCTTCATGGGAGTCAGAGATAGGCACTATAGCTTTTGCCTTTTCGACTTTGGCCTCTTGAGAGGTAGGGATTTGTGCGGTGGTGATTGCATTGCAAAATCCCTTAGGGTTAATTTTAGTTTTTGCTGGTAGTAATCTGGCTGGTCTTCCAACGGCATCTGTGGTTTGAATGGCTTGTGTCTCTAGCTTCTTACAAAAGGTTTGAATCCCTTCAAACTTACCATTCAAGTTAATGTAGACTTCGGCTATCTTGGTGAGGATTTCTTGAGTGTGCTTTTGCTCGGAATTAATTAGTTGTTGCATCATCATGTCGAGCTTGATCTCTGGAGGAATGGGCGCCTGGGCTGGTCTGATTTGGAAAGGTTCCCTGTTGTTATTCTAAGGAGCTGACAGTTGATTCCACCGTAGTTGGTGTTTTGAAACTTGTTTTGAGTAGGTGATACGATCCTAGGAAGCACTCAGGAGCTGGAAGAGGAAATGGAAACTTATGAAGATAAGGAAAACCAACAAGGAGAAAAGGATGCATTGGAGGAGAAAATTGGAACGATTACTTGGGCTAGAACAAGAGAGTTTTAACAAAGATTTAGGGTCTCACTTCATGTGACTACTTATATGGATCACTTGCGCTGTCATGAGGGTATCAAGACTTCACTGGTCAAGATACACGCCCAAGAGACTTAGTAAATGACCATGAGGACCATGCATACTCTTTTTCCCTTCTCCTCGGTTTTTCCCAAGTGGTTTTCCGGGAAAGGTTTTTAATGAGGTGCATTGGGTCTCATGACCATCTTGCCATTTGCTGAGTTTGATCCACCTCCAGGCCCATTCACTTCATCATAGGCGTGGCCCATATCTCTTCTCTATCTCATTTGAATTTTGAATGTTGTGTTTAATTCTGCATGGTTATTGTGTGATTTACGAGCCATGTCTCGTAACTCCACACTCTTTATTGTTACTTCCTTCTCTTCTCTTTACATTCTGCATCTGAACCTCATTATAATTTATCAAACATTTTATTCTCAAAACTCTATCTTGTTTGATCGCCTTGTTCTCTGGTGTAAAGGATCATCATCCACACTTTGACAAGTTTGAAATCATTGGATCGCTTCATAATCCTTTGACATTTCACATCAATCCACCTCTTGTTCTTGCCGAGTTTGGTTTTCACCCACTCGTGGAGCAAGCCCCGAGTTTTCAAACGCTACTCATCACCTTTGGAATATCACTCATTCAATCCGACTCATCCTCTTCACTCTATTTCATCACTTCTGCACTCATATCCGTTCACTCTACTCATCATAACCATTGGAGAACATTCAGGGACATTGATCCTCATCTAGGATCATATCAGTAGGCCTTTAGTTTTGTGGATAAAACTGATCTTGAGGATTCTCCACATTCGGGTTCCTGTAAGAGAGGTTAGAAGTGTCTCTAAAATTGTTATTAAAATGATTACCGTAACCGCGGTTTTGGTAGTATCCTTGAGCACCAACATAGTTCTCTTCTTTTTCTTGAATGTTTTATGTAGGATCAAACTCATAGAAATTCTCTTCCTCCACGCCTCCACTAGTATCAAAGGCATGTACGGGGAGTTGATTACTCCTTAGAATTTGACTCATCATATTCTTAACCTCGGCTATTTGCGTAGAATCTGAGTCACTAGGGTATACGGTCCTATGAAAGTTGGTACAACCGTTGCTACTACTCGCAGCAAGGATTTCAATGACAGCTCTTCCTTATTTGGGGGTCTTAGTGGCAAAATCTCCATTGCTGGTCGTGTCAAGTGAGAGTTGGTACTTAGGGTGCAGTCCTCTGTAGAAAGTATTCATGAGATTACCATCCGAGAAGCCATGGTGAGAACAGTCACGATCGTAGTCCTTAAAACAATCAACGGGTCCTTGTTGAAAATTCTGCAGCTGGAACCTAAGAAGGTTGGATCAAGACATGGTGTAGAACTGCTTGAGGCAAGCGGTCTTGTATCCTCTCCAAGTAGTGATGGATCCCGCCAGTAGAGACTTCAACCATCTATGCATTTTATCTGCAAAAGAAAAAAGGAAAAACATACACTTTAGATAGTCCTCGGGGACTCCAAATGAGCGTGCAGTTCCGCAAATTTCGTCCAAAACGTCTATACGGTCCATGGGGTGCTCAGTGGACAATCTATGGAACTGGTTTTGCTTCACTAAGGCAATGATTTGAGGTTTTATTTCAAAGTCTTGTCTTCGTGGTTGAGGAATGTTGATAGCGGACCGATCATTAAGGTACTGATTTGGAGCATCATAATCAGTGATCGTTCTTCTCCTCAAAAGTGGTATGTAAGTGGCTTGTCTAACCTCACCACGAGCTTGTTGATGAGAGTTGATAAAATTGTCAGCATGTTGAGCATGCATACCATTGTTTCCTTATGCGCCAGCATCACATGGAGCTTGTACTCAACCAACCAGAGGGTCAACATTCTTTGCATCTTGGAGTGGTGCAGGTTCAAAGATGAGGTTGCATTCCTCATCTTCTACGGCTGGAACTTGTTTGTTCTGTCCAAGGTTAAGAGCACCTTGGTCTTGGTTCCTTACTTCAGCCATATTTTGTTCTCTTTGAAGTCTCCTTAAACACTCCTTCAAGTCGTCCAATGTCATGGTAATGATGTAAACTCCCTGAGTCGATACTCCTAGTCATTCACTGCAATAACACAAGACAAATACTTGAAAAAAATAGAATTTTTCAAAGGTAAAAGTAAGAACGAAAATTTTAAAGCAGAAAATTAAAAAAGGGTCCTATCCAAGAAAGAATTCGACTGTGACTAAATCTCCCCGGCAACGCCGCAAAAAACTTGATGTGTGTTAGGTTTTAACACAAATATGCCAAGCGGAAAGGATGTAAGCACAACCCAATCACGTGTAGTATTTGAGGATCGATCCAACAAATAGAGTGAAGTCACAAGTAAAGGAATTGTTTTAGGGTTTTCTAATCTAAACTAAGCAAGTAAAAGCAATGTAAATTTAATAAGTAAAAGCATTGGGCGATGGCGACTATCCAGGAATCATGGCTCTCTAAGGTTTCAGTAATTAACATGCATTCTTCCCTAATAGGATTCTAGAACTCGCAACATGATGTGGACATCAGAACCATGCCAAACCATGAGCAGATCAAACCAGCCGGTTCAAGCTTCACAACGGACCAACACTAGGAATTCTTGCTCAACCAATGTTCTGATCAAACACGAGGCCTAGGATTGATATTTAATAAACAAATTAGACCTAAGAAGACTAATGATTCAGGAGGAGTTATTAAACCCCGAGCCAAACCACCTGAAGACGAAGCATGCCTACCCGGAGATGGGAAACGAGGAGAAGCACGTGACATATCAAGTTCTGCTCAAGCACAGGAGCTACCATTAAAGTAACATTCAGAAACCACTTATTTTAAGATGATTTATCGAGTTAAATCAGCCCTGGTAAGAGTTGGTTTTAGAGCTAACCAAGGAGGATCAAAACCGTGTGTAAATAAGGAAAGTCTTGCACCCAACTTACCATCAGCTGAAGCCACCAATTGGAGACCTTCTATAAGCATCAGACGGTTCCCTTTTAACCCAGGAGATACTCTAGAAGATTTACCACCAGAGCCTTGGTACACCTTACCATGCAAGAACATGCAGAGTCATTACTTACCATATTTGGAATCAAAGGAGGTCAATCAGCAACGGCTCTTTACCTTATCATTTATGTGCATTCTGAAGTTTTATTCTAAAGCTCTAGACGCCCCAAAAATTCATGGATTCTCACCCAAGCTTTCAAGGCTAAGGACACCTCACAAATGGCTCCAACGGCCATATTTCTTTCAATGCTGCGATTTATTTATTGTTTTAGTCATTAGAACCCTTGTCCTCTGAGCCTATAAAAGCTCAGCTCGAGTCTCCTTGTAAATCACCCTTAATCGAGATTTTTAAGTTCATAAGAAAAACAGTTTTTCTTCTCTTTCACAAAGTTGTGAATTCTTTGTGTTTCCTTTCATTAGTTCTTATTTGAGTGATTCATTTAAGTCCTTTTGAGTCTGCAATTCAAGTTATTTGAGTGATTCATCTAACTAGTCTTGTTCATCGATTGAGAGAGTCAATCAACTCACCCCCATCTCTATCTCTTTCACCTTCGGCTCAAGCTAGGTTTTTGGAATCCTTTGATCATCAAGTGATCTAAACTCGGTGTGATTCTGAGCCTACATCATCTGGTATCAGAGCTTCAAAAGCTCCTAACTATTAGGTTGTGTTCATCCAACCTTTATCCCTTTTCAATTCTCTTTTTTGTTGTTTCAATTTTCATTAAACCGAAAAGCCATAAAAACAATTTATTTCTTGCTTTGTTCTTGTTATTAGCTTGAGTTCCTTTTACAAAGACACAAACAAAATTTCCATTTGCTTCAGTTTATTTTTTATTTCGTCTCATAAAAGAAAAACCACAAAAAGTTCCTTTATTTTCAGTTTTTGTGTTATTTCCATTTAAATCATTAAAAATAAAAAAAATATCATAATTTTTTGTTATTTTTTTAAATTAATTAAGTTCCGTAATTGTATTTTATTCAGAAAAAAAAATAAATTTGATTTTTATTGCTTCTTGGTATTTAATTTCGAATTTATCTAGTAAAACAAAAAAATAACAAAAAAATAACAAAAGAGCAAAATTTACTTTATTTTTGTTTTCTTACCATATTTTGTTGATTGAAACGTGATACGCTCTCTACCTTTTTCTTTTTACAAGAAGAAAACCAGAGGCAACAATATGGAAAGTCCGTACCAAGCTATTGAGGACCATTGGAGTCATGGAAGAGAAAGCCAAGCCTTGTCCGATGAAGAAGCTGACTATGAAGCACCACGATGGCCTGGAGACGAATACTCAAGCCCTAATTTTGAAGGAGACTACGATTATGAATCATGGAAAAAAGATGCTGAGTTTGAAAGAGGACCATCGCATGGACATGCCTATTCAAAATCTGATGTAGAGGAAGGACAAAACCAATATGAGGATACTTCTGAAGGTGATTTTGGAGAAGATAAAAAATTAGAAACTGGTCACAATAAGGAATTAGATTTTGTGGAAGAAGAATGAGAAGTCAACGAAGTTGAATCATGGTGCGAAGAGTCTAAATCCCCCACAAGTTTTGAGGGAGACTCATAACATGAAGAATTCAATCTAGGTGAGAAATTAGAGCGTGGAGACTTCAGTCATGATGGAGAACGAAGCAATTATGGAGGCTGTGATGAGGAAGACCATGAGAGACATTAATCTAGAAGAAGAAGAAGAACACCAAGAAGAAATTAACTCTCAATGCTCCCAACACTACAAGAAAACATCTGGGATCAGATGGAAAAATCCGTCGGAAATCCATCGGAATAGGTAAAATCCGTCGGAAATACATCTGTTTTTATCGTCTGAACTATGTCGTCGGAATTGGAACCCGCATCGGAAATCCATCAAAAATACAGACGTATTTCCGACAGAACCTAGTTTCTGGATATCTGTCAGAATCCGTCGGTTTCCTATCGGAATAGTTTCCGTCAGTTTCCCGTCGGAATATTTCCGACGGATTCTTGACAGAATTCCGATGTTTTTTGAACCGACGATTACCAACGGCATTCTGACAAAAAAAATCCGACAGATTTCTGACGGATCTAAAAACCGACGGATTACCGACAGAATTCCGATGTTTTTTGAACCGACAGTTACCGACGGCGTTCCGACGAACAAAACCGACGGATCTAAAAACCGACGGATTACCGACAGCCAAGTTTTTTTTAGTATAATAATATGAAAAATCAATAAATGTGTTAATTTTAAGAAAATTAAATTAAAAAGAAATGAAAATGAAAATTGAATTGTATTGATAATTAAAATTGAATATTATTCAAATTTTTTAATAATTCAAAAAAAAAAACAAAAAAATTGTTTCTAATCCGAAAATCAAACTAAACGTCCGGTGGAGGTGGTCCCGGTCGAGGTGGTGGATATTGCGAAAAGAATTCGTTTATCCGTCGGACCATCGCTTCTTGGTCAGTTTCATATTTCGCCCTTTGCACTTCTCCGGCCTCTTCAAGGCGTTGCATCTTTGCCTTCATCTCCGAAATAGCATGAAGTAGCCGAGTAAGATGATGAATCGTCTGGAAGACCAAAGACCCGACCTTTGGTCTTCGGAGTACACTGGAGAAATGAAAAGTTGAATAAATATTTGAAATAAAATAAAAATTGATTAAAATTTTAAAATTTACTTACCTCGTAGAAGAATTCGTTGATCTTCTCGATCGGGACTTTGTTGAGAGGTAGGGTTCCTTCAATGATTGGTTGAGTAAGAAGAAACTCTTGACCCATCTTCCTGACATTGCCAACGATCTCCCGAGCTACACCATCTTAGATTTCATTGGTGTTCTTGTTGGTGTGTGCAACTTCGATTAATCTGAGGGCAGAAGGTTGGACACCATCTTTCCGAAACTACAAAATTAACAAATATAGTAAATATTTTGTATATAAAATTGAAAAAACAACATATTGATTAAACCATTAACTTACAAGTTGTTTCGCCTTTGTGACCAAACTGGTTGCTCCTAGATTGTGCGTCGCCTTACCCTTTCCTTTGCGATCGCTGTTCCGGCACGCAGAGTGGGTTGTGGAGCTTGCCTTCGTAGCGTCTTCACTCAAGTACGCTATCAACCTGTTTCATAGGGTCGGATTTATAACCAACTCCCTTGGCACAAGATTCCTCAACCACAACCCCTTCCACTCGTTCAGCTTCCGCGAATACATTATTACCGCTTTTTTGTGGAACTCCCTTCTAACCAAAGCGGTAATGTGACTCTCCCAAGTAAACTCTTGCTGAAAAAATGAAAATTAAATTAAAAAAAACTAATAAACTATTTAAATTCAAAGTAAACAATAAAGAAAATGAAAAATTTACCGCAAATTGCCGAAACCACATTTCCTGCTTTTCTAAGGGCATTTGGGTGTACGTCGGATACGGATGCTGAAGCAATCCATTAAGCATCCGGTTGATAGACTTGGAAATCCGATTTCCCGAATCTTTAAACCTTCAAAACAAATTATTTTGTAGACTTTAAATAGTTTATAAAAAAATATTAAATCAAAATTTAATATTTTTAAATAGGAAAATCAAACTTTCCATGTGTCTGTCCCAACACAATCCGGATGAAGACAAGTGAATCTGTCTCGTCCAGGTAAAGCAACGAAGTCCTCGACGCTCATGCGCGACGGTGCAGTAGAGGGTGGTGTCGATGCAGCAGCGGCTGGTACAGGTGATGCGGTGTCCGGAATATGGGTTGACGCCGTAGAAGGACTCCTCACAACTCCCCTACTCCTACCAGAACCTCGACGTACTCGGCTCCCAGAACCCTCGTATAATCCGTAATCCCTTTTAAATTTTTAAAACCAAATTACTTTTTTAAAATTACTTAAAATAAATATAAATGTCTAAAATAATTCTAATTTTCTAAAAATGATTATAAATTTCTAAAAATGATTATAAATTTCTAAAAATGATTATAAATTAATAAAAAGCATTATAATTTTATTAAAAGAAATTTATAATTTATTCTAATTTAAATAAATAATGTAATGAAAAAAAAAATATTTAACATAACAAATTCATATTATCCAATTCTTAATCAAATTCAAATCCTATCCAAAATCAAATTCTTAATCAAAATCATATAAATTCTTCAGATAAATAAAATCATGTCCAAAATAAAATTCATATTATCCAAATCTTAAATCTAACCATAGAAATCCAAGAACTAACACTAGAAAACATAAATCTAACATCCAATAACATAAATCTAACATCAAAGAACCTAAATCTTACATCCAAGAACCTACATATATATTCAATCTTAAAACCTTATAAATCTTTAAGTTTTAGAGTTTTGGAAACTTACAAATTGGATGGAATTGATGGATTGTTAGACATCTTGATGATTGAGCCAAAAAAAGTTGTGAAATCGGAGGTTTTTCGAAAGAGAAATCAGTGGTTTTTTTTTTTTTCGTTTCGCGTAACTGATCTGCGAGGAAGCAGAAGAGATTATTTATCAAAGAATTCTGACGGAAATTCCATCGGAATCTAATCAAATTAAATGAAACGCAGTCTCGGAAAGATTGCCGCCTAAAATTTTGCATATCCGTCGGAAATCCATCGGTAATTACAGACAGATTTCCGATGGATACGTGAAATTTTAGTTTCCCGGGGAGATGAAAATTAATTTGCCGCCTAATATTTAATGTCCGTCGGAAATCCGATGGATATGCAAAATTTTAGGCGGCAATCTTTCCGAGACCGCATTTCATTTCATTTCTGAGACCGCGTTTCATTTAATTAGTTTCCATCGGAAATCCATCAGAAATTATCGATGGATTTCCGACAGATATGCAAGACATGCATGCCTTTTCATTGGTCAGTCAAACCTTGAGGCGGAACACGTGTAACCACAATCCGTCGGAAATCCGTCGGTAATTTCCGATGGATTTCCGACGGGTTTGTTGTTTCGTGGTCAGTCGAACCTTGAGGCGGTACAAGTGTAACAACAATCCGTCAGAAATCCATCGGTAATTTCTGACGGATTTCCGACGGGTTTGTGGTTTCGTGGTCAGGCAAACCTTGAGGCGTTACACGTGTAACCACAATCCATCAGAAATCCGTCGGTATTTTCTGACGGGTTTGTGATTTCGTGGTCGTTTACAATCCGTTTCTCTTGAAATATGGTTGTAGTATGGTTTGTTACTCATTTCAATGATGAAATACTAACATATACCTTGTAACATATCATATATATCATAATTAGAAAAATGCTGCCTATCATGACTACATGTTAGACAATGATACATATCTTTAAAGGATGATATATAACCATAACAACTAAATTTTTCTAATTTCGTATATTTAATATGTAACAATGTATTTGTTTATATTTTATTATTGAAATGAGTAACAAAGCATACTACAAACATATTTCAAGCGAAACGGATCGTAAACGACCATGAAACCCCAAACCCGTCGGAAATCCAGCGGAAATTTCTGACGGATTTCCGACAGATTTGTGGTTACAAATCCGTCAGAAATTTCCGATGGAAATGACATTTTTACTTTGCTAGTCAATGTCAGTCAATCCTTAAACCGAGACACGTGTAACCACAAACCGAATTGGAGTGTAATTTGGTTTTGGATGTTTTGTGTATAATTTTTTTTATTGGTTTTTTGGTTTTTTTTTTGTGGTTTTTTTATGTTTTGGGTTTGTTTATGATTTTTAATGTTTTTATTTATTTATGGTTTGTGGTTTTAATTTTTATTAAAAGTAATATTTAAAATACGAAATAAAAATACAAAATATAAATAAAAACAAATGTTCATAATGTACTACTCTAAATTAGATAATGATCATTCAGAAGGAATATCGTCTTCGGCCTCATCAAGTTCTCCAAGTTCTTCCTCTGATTCTGAATGAACTCTATCATCACCAATTTCCGTTAAATCAACCACAAATAATGTATCAAAAGAATGCTCAACCTGATCCATTGGAACACTTCTAGTTGGTTGTAAAGCATCGTGCTCAGAAACTCCATAAATTTTTCTCTTAGATTAATTGGAGTTACTGTAATCCAAGGATATGAACGTCGTGTTACCCTAGGGTAACGAATATAACATACCTAAAAAAAATGTAATTTATGAAGTCAAATGAAACAAAAATTGAATCCAAAAACTGACGTAATATAAAATATTTATTAAAATATCCGAATGGGTCATACGTATGAAGTCATCTTCTAGAATTTACTGACGTGACGCCAAATTGGTTCACCTTAACCCCACGCCCAACTTCTGGATCATACCATTCACACATAAAAACAATGCACCTCGTATCCAATATCCCTGGGTAGCGCACTTGCAATATTTCTTTGAGAATCCCGTAGTAGAAAACATCACCAGATTGAGCCGAAATACCATAATATGCAGTTGGTCTCGACCTTCCTTCATCGTGAATCCTAAACGCAAATCTCCTACTGCAATACTTAGGGTATGAGGTCGCAATGTAGATTGGGCCAGTAACTAACTCCACTAACCATGTCGAAAAACCGATCCACCTCTAATTCCCTCATTAACCTAAGAACATAATTTCCACAAAATTAATATAAAACACTTACGTAATAATTGAAGTCATTTATATATTAATCTTATAGCCTACTTACGTAAAATTGCAGCCATGTAATATAATCGTTGTCCTTATGCAGTTCAAGTTCTTCTTCAGTCTTTTCTGGAAAATGGCTACGTATTATTGCCATATAAATCCTGAAAGGAAACAACATTATATAACCTTTCAAAGCTAATACTTATGTATAAAATAATTTAGTATTTAAATAGATTAAGTTTTTTACCTTTCGTACTCCGCCATCTCCTCACAATTTGTTAGGATATACATATGCAAGTGAGTCCACTCTTGTTGTGATAATTTGCGTTTCTTCCCTTTCCCACTGACTCGACCAACTTGCGAAAACAACTCAGGGACCAGCACGGGATACATGGCTTTCTCACCTCTATCATCATGGCGAGCAAGACATCTACTCATCATGGCGAATCCCCTCAAGTGTAAGTGTTCTCGTGCATAAATCCCGAAAGAAAGCACCAACTCCTGCAATTAAAAATACACAAATTTAAATATATATAAAATATAAATATCAGTAATTGTTAAAATACACATGAAAACGATTTATACCTGTAATTGCTTCGTACACATCTTTATGAAGGAGCTCTGAAAAAGCAAATGGAAGAAGTCGCTGCATCACAACATGACAATCATGACTCTTCATTCTGATAAACTTTCATTCTCCATAGTCGACGCAATTACGCAGCTTAGATGCATATCCATTAGTGAATTCGACATCGTCTTGAATCCAATCAAAAAATTCTTTTTTCTTTTGTGCATCCAACCTGTACGGAGCAAAAGGATATTTATTATTGGGAAGAGTTTCAAGAAAATCACGATTGCAAATCTCTGCCAAGTCCAACCTAGACTTCGGATTGTCTTTTGTCCTCCCCGGTACATTTAAAACCGTATTCATTATGTTATCAAAAAGTTCTTTTCAACATGCATCACATCGAGGTTGTGCCTCAATAAATGGTCCTTCCAATAAGGCAATTCCCAAAAGATACTCTTCTGTGCCAATTATGAACTTCCCTGGCTCCGTAAACAGTTTCATGCCCATTACCTCCACATTCAGAACTCATCGCAGCACCAAAATCTCTCAACTTATCCAATAAAGTAATGCCGTTTGGCTCATCAAGTGGAGCTTCAAACACTTGTTTATTTTTTGTAAATAATGTTTTAGACCGACGATACGGATGGTCCCTTGGTAGAAACCTTCTATGGCAATCAAACCAACACGACTTTCTTCCGTTCCTCAATTGGAAAGCATCTGTGTTGTCTTCGCAATACGGGCACGATAATCTTCCATGAGTTGTCCATCCAGATAACATTCCATATGCTGGGAAATCGCTAATGGTCCACATAAGAACCGCACGCATCCAAAAATTCTGCTGGCGCGAAACATCAAACACTTCAGCACTGTGACTCCATAGCATTTGTAACTCATAGATCAATGGCTGGAGGAATACATCTAGTGATCTCTTCGGATGCTCAGGGCCAGGAACAAGAACAGAGAGAAATTAATAATAGTATTTTTACTCAGGGACTACTTCTGTGGGAAAGGGAAATCTAGCAATAGGAACTTGTCCTATTGGATGTAAATCCCCTGTTAGTTATGCAATCCCCAAGTAAAAACAATACAACTTACTATGTGTGTGTATGCAGAAGGATGTATCAATTCCCTAGCCACCATGATGAGATAGGCACAAAGCACTTATTTGCTAAAGCCAAAAAGCACCATAAACATCTAATCTCTTAGGCTAGGATGTGCTAATCTCTGGAAAAAGTTGATTCTGATGATTCCATCATACTCTCATGTGGAAATAATCTCAGATCTTGTTCCAATTGATCAGAAAGCAACAAGCTTTAAGCACATTCACCCAGAAGGGAAATTCAACAATCAAGCAATCTTAAACACCAGATCCGATCATAAGCAAGCTACTAACCTATCCCATCCTCAGAAACCCTAAATCACTACTCAAGAACACAAATCATCATCAAGAACATGAACCCAGAAAAATCAAACATTTCAGAATTCATAGAAAATAGTTTAGAAAGATAGATTAAGATGAGAATAGTAAACCTGCAAAGAATTAAAGCACACTAAGTACTAGATTAAGAGAGATCTGAATTACAAAATGAAGAACACCAAGAACAAGGTTGGAGGCAGAGAAAAACCCTAAAAATAAAAGATATGTCTTGGATAATACACAACAGTGGTATTTATAGTAAAATACGGAAAACCCTAAAACGGAAAAAGACAAAAGAAGTAGCTGAGTCTTTGCGGGTGGTGCAGCTCGAGTTGGGAGGTCGAGTGTGTTGGACGTCGAGCACCTGGGTGGTGTCGAGTTGAGACGGGTAGATGTTGTTGAGTGGTGACATGAGTGGTACGTCGAGTGCAATATTTAGTGGGTACGGCGAGTGCAGCATTGAGTGGGTACGTGGTGGAGCTGAGGTCGAGCACGGGCTCGAGCTGGGAGGTCGAGCACGGGCTCGAGCTGGGAGGTCGAGCACGGGCTCGAGTTGGGAGGTCAAGCACGGGGTCGAGTTGGGAGGTCGAGCACGGGCTCAAGGTGGTCAAGTGGTTTGTCGAGCTGGAAGACGTGGTGTCGGGGGTGCGATGTCGAGTAGGGACTCGGGTGGTGTGTCACACGGCAGGGCTCGAGTGAGGACTCGAGCTGTCCTAGCATCCATGCTCCAAGTTGTACGTGTTTTAGCTCCAAAATGCAACATGTATGCATATGCTAGTGCAAATTCTCCTAAGTGCAAAAACATAGGAAAATGGACTAGAAATGCTGTGAACTCAAGGTGAAACTAAGCAAATAGGAAGGAAAATGTATGCATAAATCATGTAAAATACAGACAGACATATCAACTCCCCCAAACTTAATCCTTGCTTGCCCTCAAGCAATAAAACAAGCATAAGCTGGAGGAAAGGTGTGAAGTTGGGGATTCAGAACCTAAGCAATGCAGCCTTAAAAGACTTGATCAAATTCCCAAGAAGCTATTCTGAATGCAACGCTAACAAGTTTTACTTTTAAAGCCTTAGCCATGCTCGTCACATCACTACTTAACAATGACATTAGCTTACACAAGTGTTCAGATTCTTCATACCCTTTAACATTCATTAAGCAGTCAACATGAATCAAATTTATGCAGAGTCACTGAACTGATTTGGCTAACGGAATGGTCAAAGGACAAAGATGGTCCCTTCATGTAACTGGTTACACTCATCCTCACTCAAGGGACTCTCAAAGAGAAACTAAGCTTTAAAAGAAGGCTAAAGGTCAGGGCCAACTGATGCATACAAGGATAGACTCTCATCTACCCATCCATATACATAATCAAACCTAAACCCCTAAATCTAAACCCAGAAATGATCCTTTTACTACCCTTTGGCACTTTGTTGCCTTGAATTTCTTTGATCAATTTTTTCTTTTTCCTTGTGTTCTAAAGGGGTTCCTTTTCTTTTGATTACTCTAGTGGATTGGGTTAATATCTGAGGCTCTATCTCTTAGGCAACTCATACATGTTTTTTTTTTTCTGAGCCTATACATATATTTTTTTTTCTTTCTTTACTACCCAATCATTTACTAGATCTTCAATCATACACATCCCTCTACTTAGAAGTTTCTTTTCATTTCCCTTTTCTCTTCATTTTTAACACATCCCTCAATGAATTCCCATGACTTGGATATCCCAATTTCCATATCTACCCAGAATCATGTTCCCACCTAGTCCTAGCTAGTCCAAAAAACGTGAACTATAACTAAATGAGAACCTATCCTTGTCGGCTCCAACCTAACACTTTCTACCAAGCTCAGTCAATAAAGGGCCTCACACACATAGAGAATAATATTGGCTTGAAAGAAAGGTAGGTTCATGGTGGGGAGAACTATTCCAATGATGGGAATCAGCTACTTGGATAACAAGAGTGGTAAAGCGATGAAAGAATATCCAAGTATGTATATAGTTATCCATGAGTTCAAGTACCAATGCATAAACATGATAATTATAGGTCAAGTTAAGGTTCAAATAGATAGGGAATGAATGCACTTTACAACATACTTCAGCCAAAATCAAATGTCAACCAATGAATTCAAAGGATGGTGCTGCCTTATGCTTCAAACTTAATCAACATGCACCACAGAACAACTAAATGGTTCATTGATTTTGTCAGTTTAAACTACATGCTAAGCTAGGCCAGAATCATCATTATCCCCTATGCAGAAATTTTAGATGAAATGCAACTAGACTCAATCCTAAAATGCTAATGCAACTACAATGACACTCTGTTTTTGTGAAATAGTTTTCGAAAAATTTTCAAATTTTTATGGTTTTCAGATGCACATAGATGATGCAAAATTTGAATTAAGAAAACAGAAAACAATGTCAAATACATCATGAACCCTCCTCCAAACTTAAATTACACAGCCCCTTGTGTAATAAAAATTTGGAAAAGACTCGAGGATAGAAAGCAGGAGTAAACTAAATGCAATGGTATATACAATGATGGGTTTGGAACTGGTACCTAAGTAGTTGGACAAGTAGGAGTCGATTGACTCCTCCATGTTCGCGCGTGAGTATTCCTGGTGGGGGGGGTCGTGTCGCATGCTTAAGCCCACTCTGCTTGACCCTGCTGCATGTCTCTTGCGTTGCCGTGGTTCGAAGGAGGAAGCTTTGGGGGGCTCGAGTGGTGTGTTACGCTTGGAGCTAGTGTTCATAGAACCACTTTTCTGCAAAGCGCTTGGTTGACATGGTTCATCATTTCTTTGAGAGCGGCGCCTACCCTTGCTTTGAATCTTGTTTAGCTGTTTCTTCATCTCCTTCCACCCATCTGACATATCTTTCACAGTATCTTTCAATGCCTTGATCGTTTTATCTTGAACTTTGTTCCATTTCTAAAGGAGTCCAATCCGCTTGTGAGCCTCCCATAGACTCTTGTTGTGTTTAGATGCGGTAAACTCTTCAAAGTGAAATGTCTCAGGCGCAGCATATTCTGGGGGGCTCGAGTGACTGACGCGATCAGCATGATCAAGTACATCCCCTTCCTGCGGTAGTTGGAGCAGTTTAAGTGGTGGTGAAAAGTTAATGTTTGAGTCTAGAGAATTTTGTATGGCTGCACAAGGGAGTCGTAGCCGAGCTGGTCCTGCGGTAGGGTAAACGAACTGGTATAAGTAGTCCTCCATGTCTGTTGTTCTGTCGAGGAATTTTGCACTCCTAAGATGTTCAATGTCCAGCCACCTTGGTGCAGTTGGTTCTGAAATTATACGCACATTGCAAGCAATGAGTATGGGCGTAACCACTCCCCCAATGCGGAGGTCTCCTTTTGCATTTTTCCTTTTTCCGATGCATCTTCACAGCCCACTCTCTATAGCTCTAGAACTGAGCTAGCAAGATAAAGTTGAGACTTGTATTAGCCTTATCCCCTACCAGTTCTCTTCCATCCCTAGCAAATTCCAGAATCCCTTTTAATCCCAAATCCATTATTTGCAGATCTCCTTCATTGACAGTGCCAGTTGTAGGACGCGCAAACATGGTGCTGGCGATCGCCTTATGCAGGTATCTCACTGCGGGGTGACCCATCTGTGAATCCTTTGATCTGGATGATGAGTACGGCATATTTGTGCCTATTATCAGCCATAAGGATTGCAACACCCCTTTATCAAAGTCTTGTTGTACCCTTGTTCCGTTTGCAAAACCGTACAGGTTGTCGAGCTCATTGGTGATGATAGAGTACTTTTTGCCCCTGAATTTAAAAGTGATCCACCTTACTCCCCCGTCTGACTCGCAGTCAGGGTTCTCTACATATAAGTGCACCTCCAGTGATGCCAAGAAGTGGCAAGTCTCGACTTGATAGGCTGCCATGTTGCATTTCATGAAGTTGGTTATGCCGCATAGTGCAAAAAGGCAGCTTACATCCTCGCTTATGCCGAGTTTTTCCATGGTAGGGAGATGGGGATAATGCGTTCCTGTAAAACCCCTAGCAAGGAAAACTGCACGCATTTCTGTCTTAGTTAGCTCTGGCTCCGACTTCCGTGAATACCTCTTTTTTGAATTTAGCTCCCATCTCCATATCTTCACCGTGATCGACCGCATTTCCGCGAGCTACGTCATCTCTTTCGCGCGAGAACTCTTGGGCTGCATACCATTTGGGTGGACTTGAGTGTTCGACTCAATCAGCGTGGTCGAGTCCGTCACCTTCCTAGTCGAGTCCATACCCTTGCTGCTCGGGTCCATACCCTTGCTCGGCATCTGGTTCGATTTCTGCTTTAATAGGTTTTCCCTTTATAGCCTTACGGCTTATTCTTGCATAACGCCTAGCTAATGTTGCAGCCCTTGCGTGGTTGCACCAGTAAGGTGTGGCTTCGTCAGCTTCCAAGGGATCCCTTGCAGGGGACACATGTCCTCCCTTTTCAGTGAAGCGCCTTGCTATGGCTTCAGGTTCTGCACGCCCGCGCAGGTTAGACATAGCTTCAAAACTTAGAAAAGATGTGAGAGCGTAAGGCGTGCACAAGCTCGAGTGGCTCGGATCGAGTGGGAGAGAGCTCGAGTGGCTCGGATCGAGTGAGAGAGAGCTTGAGTGGCGATTGCGAGTTGGGCTCGAGGCGGACTCGGATCGAGTGACGAGGAGCTGGCTCGAGGTGGGGAGAGAGACGAATCGAGAGAGAGAAGCTGGACTCAAGTGAGAGAGAGAAAGTGGTGAAGGGGGGTGCAGACGGTGATATTGAAAGGGAGGAGGTTTGCTAAAAACCAAAAGCACAAGGCCCCCACTTGATTCCTCTTGTCGAGTCAGTTGCCAAAATTTTGAAATTCAAACTCAAATTCAAACTCGGTACACACGAGAAAAGGGGGAATTTTTGAACTTGATGACCTACTCGATCAACCGACTCAACCTGACTGCTCGAGTTGGTGTGTTGATCACTTGTTGAGGCATGACTCGGTCACTTTGACCCAGCTAAGTTAATCGAGTTCGTACCTGGACCTTATGCAGTGCTTAACTCAAGTCACGTTTAGCTCTTCCAACATCTACTTCTGACCTTCCTTAGCACGAATCTGATAACCAAAAATAACTAGAAAAACAGATCAAAGATCACTGAAATTAAATAAAAATTAAAGCAATATGTACAAGGATAAACATGGGATTTCCTCCCAAGTTAGCTTGTTTAAAGTCACTAAGCTTGACTTCCTTTCTTTTTAGGTTTTGAGCGGCTCATCAAGGGGAATTGAGGTCCCTTCTGGTATGTAGTCAGCCATGTAAGGTTTAAGCCTTTGCCCATTCACTGTAAATTCTTTACCATTCTTAGTAAGCAGGGTGACAGCTCCATATGGTAACACTTCCTTAATGTCAAATGGTCCTGACCACCTAGACTTCAGTTTTCCGGGAAAGAGCTTAAGTCTTGAGGTAAATAGGAGAACTTGATCTCCAGCTTTGAAGTCTATGCGCTTAATTTTCTTGTCATGGAATGCCTTAGTTCTCTACTTATACACTTTTGAGCTTTCATAGGCTTCAAGTCTGATTTCTTCCAGCTCATGTAGGTCCACCACTCTCTTCTCTTGAGCTGTCTTGATGTTAAGATTTAGGAGCTTTGTTGCCCATAATGCTTGGTACTCGATTTCAACAGGTAGGTAATAGTCCTTTCCATACAGCAGCTGAAATGGAGTCCTTCCAATTGGAGTCTTAAAAGCAGTTCTGTAAGCCCATAGAACTTCATCGAGTTTGGTTGACCAATCTCTTCTAAAAACGCCTACTATTCTTGCTAGGATAGCCTTGATGTGCCTGTTGGAGACTTCAACCTGACCACTGGCTTCAGGATGGTAAGGTGTTGCCACCTTATGCTTTACTCCATGCTTCCTTAGTAGATTCTCAAAGACTTTGTTGATGAAATGAGAACCTCTATCGCTGATCACGACTCTGGGAACTCCAAATCTGGGGAAGATGATAGTTTTGAACATCTTCAGCACCACCTTTGCATCGTTAGTGGGACTAGCTATGGCTTCTACCCTTCTTGAGACATAGTCTACAGCAACCAATATGTAGCTATTCCCATAAGAAGGTGGGTTGAAGGGTCCCATGAAGTCAATACCCCAAACGTCAAAAATTTCAACGTCAAGGATAGGGTTCTGAGCCATCTCGTTTCTTTTGCCTATGTTCCCCATCCTTTGGCAGGGGTCACACATGGATAGGAAAGCGTGTGCGTCTTTGAACATGCTCGGCCACCAAAGCCCAGCTTGGAGTATTTCTGCACTGTCTTGAATGTAACAAAATGGCCTCCATATGCGGAACCATGACAATGTTCTAGCACTCCTCTAACTTCTTCCTCTGCTATGCATCTTTTAAATAAGCCATCTGAACCTTTCTTGTAGAGATACGGTTCATCCCTGTAGTAATGGTTGATGTCTCTGAAAAACTTTTTTTTGTTGTATGTATCAAGACTGCTAGGAATTTCACCACTTACTAAGTAGTTAGCTAAGTCTGCAAACCATGGTAACTTCTCTTCTTCTATTGCTAGGACTTCCTTGAAGTCTGCTCTGGTGCGCTGGGTCCCTTCGAAGGTCTTGACTAACATCAATTGTTCCTCTAGCATGGAATCATCGATTGGCAATGGATCTTCAATCCTCATCATGGATAAGTGATCAGCTACCCCATTTTCGACCCCCTTCTTATCAACTATCTCCATGTCAAATTCTTGGAGTAGAAGAATCCATCACAGTAACCTGGGCTTGGTGTCTTTCTTGGCATAAATGTGTCTTAATGCGGCGTGATCAGTGTAGACTATTACCTTTTATCCTACCAAGTAGCTTCTGAATTTCTCAAAAGCGAAGGCTACAGCAAACAACTCCTTTTCTGTGGTAGCATATCTCTCCTGAGCTTTATCTAAGGTTCTGCTTGCATAGTAGATGACATTAAGCTTCTTTTCTATTCTTTGACCCAAAACTGCTCCAACTGCATAGTCCGAAGCATCACACATGATTTTGAAAGGGTGGTCCCAATTCGGAGCCTGGACTATTGGGGATGAGATCAATGCTCCGTTTATCAGTTGGAAAGCCTTCAAGCACTCAAAATCGAAGTTGAACTCTTGCTCCTTGCAAAGTAGCCTAGTGAGTGGTCTAGCTATTTTGGAGAAATCCTTAATGAACCGCCTGTAGAACCCAGCATGTCGAAGGAAACTCCTAATGTCCTTAACGTTCTTAGGTGGTTGTAGCTGCATCATCACATCTACCTTGGCCTTGTCTACCTCTATTCTATTCTCAGAAATCTTGTGCCCCAAGACAATCCCTTCTCTAACCATGAAATGGCATTTCTCCCAATTCAGGGCCAGATTTGTCTCCTCACATCTAGTAAGCACTCTGCACAAATTTAACAAACAGAAGGAGAAAGAGGAGCCATACACGGAAAAATCATCCATGAAGACTTCCACCATCTCCTCTATCAAATCTGAAAAGATAGAGGTCATACAACTCTGAAACATTGCAGGTGCATTGCATAGACCGCAAGATATTCATCTGTAAGCAAAAGTTCCATATGGGCAAGTAAAGGTAGTTTTTTCTTGGTCATTTGGATGTATCAGGATCTGAAAGAACCCACTATATCCATCTAAGAAACAGTACTAAGGGTGGTTTGCAAGCATCTCTAGCATTTGATCAATAAATGGCAAAGGAAAGTGATATTTTTCTAGATGCTGCATTTAACTTCCTATTGTCTATACACATCCTATGACCAGTTATTGTCCTAGTGGGTATAAGCTCATCTTTGTCATTCCTTACTACTATTATACCACCTTTCTTAGGAACGCAATGCACTGGAGATATCCACGTACTATCAGAGATAGGGTAGATAATTCCAGCATCTAACAACTTAAGAATTTCCTTCTTAACTACTTCCTTGAGGTTAGGGTTTAGTCTTCTCTGATGTTCAATACTAGAGCATGACTCATTTTCAAGATGAATTCTATGAGTGCATAAACTTGGTGATATGCCTTTAATGTCATCAAGAGAGTACTCAATTGCTCTCCTATACTTTCTCAATTCAGTCAACAGCAAATGCAACTCATCGTCACTAAGTTTATCATTTACTATGACAGGGTAAGTGGAGTTAGGACCAAGAAAAGCATGCCTTAGCCCTGTTGGAAGTGGTTTGAGCTCAACTTTAGGTGCTCTAAGTTCTGACAAGTCATCAAAGTGAGTGGACTCGAGCTGTATGTCAAGTTCTTGGGTCGAGGCTGCACTGTCCGGGTCCGACGGGGTCGGTCTCGAGCTGCTGCTCAAACTTAAGCGCTGAGTTTTGCCAATTTCAGCCTCAATTGATGTGATGCCCTCTCCATTTAGCTCAACCAGGATTTCAAAGACTTCTGCACCTTGATGCGATGCCCTCTCCATTTAGCTCAACCAGGATTTCCTTGTATGAGTCTAACATTATCTCATAGCCCAAGGTTTCCTTGTGTAAGTTGCCATCTTTACCATCCGTGGTCAAAGCTGTCTGCAAGCTGATACATTTCTTCAATCCAAAAGAGTTGACCCTCTATCGTAGGCTTCTTCATTGTGTCTTTAATGTCAAAATGCATCTTGAGATCTTTTCCCATATTGAGTTCTATTTTTCCATTCTTGACGCCAATGACAGCTCCAACAGTGGCAATGAGGGGTCTTCCTAAGATCAAGGGGTCCCTTGGCTCTTCATCCATCTCTAACACCACAAATTATGTGGGGATATCTATAGCTCCAATTCTGAGAGGCAAGTCTTCTGACATGCCATGCGGTATCCTTACAGACTTATAAGCCAAGACAAGAGAAATGTTGGTGGCCTTGAACTTGCTGAAACCCAACCTCTTAGCTACTGAAAGTGGCATGAGGCTTATGGATGCTTCGAAGTCGCAAAGACAATTTTTAAAGGTCAATGGACCTAGAGAGCATGGCAATGTGAAACAACCTGGGTCATCTAGCTTGATAACCTTCCTTTGTATGATAGCGCTACACTCATGACTCACCACTACCATTCCTTGCACTTCTTGGATCCTTTCCACAATTGTATCCTTAATCCACTTAGGAGATTGAGGTAGAAGTGCCAATGCGTCTAGTATGTGCATCTTCACTTCAATTTCTTTAATATGCTTGTCGAAGATAGCTTTGTACTTCTCCAATCTGTTCTTCTTGAATCTTCCTGGGAAGGGGAGTTTAGGTTTGTAAGGAGGGAGAACAAATAGTGCTTTCTTCTCCTTGGCAGCTGCAGGTTTTTCAAGTGGGGAAGGCTGGATTCGACTGGGAGGTCGAGTTGGGAGGCAAGTGCAAGTTTGTCTTCTCATCTTATTTTTCTTCTTGGCACAAACTCTCCCCCTCTTGGTCTTCGCTGTCCGCAGTGATGGGCGTTGATCCTTCCCTTGCAGGTAGTTCTCTTCCACTCCTTAGGGTGATGGCGTTGATTGGAGCAAAAGCCTTAGGGTTTTGGATTACTTTTCCTGGCAGCTGTCCAATAGGCTTTGTGGATGAAGTGGATGCGGTATTGTTCTCCATGAATTTAATTTTGGAGTGCAGCGTCTCAATCTTGCTATTGAGATCATTGTAGGAGTAATCCATCTGGTTTTTCATTTCAGCAAGCTTCTTTGTGGTTTTCATTGTACCAGTCGCTTGCCCTTGGAGTAGCTGCTGCATCATGGTCCGTAGATCTTGGTCAGGGGCAAAATATGGTTAAGCTTGCTGCGGCACAAAACCAGGTAGGGTACCCATTACGCCTTGCTGTTGATAGCTACGCTGGAAATTTTGCTTAGGAACCCATGGAATTTGTTGCCTTGCACCATAGATATCAAGCCACTCTTAATCTCAAAGTTGTTATCTTGGATTGTAGGAGGTACAATCCCTTGCCTCTAAGTGTGAGTGTTAGGAGCGTCTCTAATGTGATCATGCCAACCATAATGAAGGAGCAGCTTACACCGGAGCAGCTTGCACCGGAGCAGCTTGTAGCCGAGGAAGCTAAGAAGAAATGGATTAGCTCAACAACAACGTTTGATCCGGGAATATTAAGAGGATAACTTCAACAATTCAAGACATCATCCACACCTTGACAAGTTTGAAATCATTGGATCGCTTCATAATCCTTTGACGTTTCACATCAATCCACCTCTTGTTCCTGCCAAGTTTTGTTTTCACCCACTCGTGGAGCAAGCCCTGAGTGTTCAAAGGCTACTCATCACCTTTGGAGTATCACTCATTCAATCCGATTCATCACCTTCACTCCATTTCATAACTTTCGCACTCATATCCGTTCACTCTACTCATCACAATCATTGGAGAATATTTAGGGACGTTGGTCCTCATCTAGGATCATATCAAGTGGTATCAGAGCTTGCTCCAAACCAGGTTGTGTCGATTCAAAACGTTTTACTCTTTGATATTCCACAGATCATTTGAATCGATTATGTCTCACGATTGCTAGAATTTTCATAAATTTATTTTGTTTGATAAAATCGTGAGATCTCTTGAATCTATTTCGAAAATGAGTCTAGTATTTGTTAAAATTTATTTTCGAATTTTTGAATATGTTTTGATAATTTTTCGAGGTTGATTTCGTCGAACAGTCGCAACTAGAGGTTCTCGGAATTTAAAAAGTTATTTTCGTGTTAACTTGCTAGAATGTTTTAAAATCATTGGTTAACCCTAAAATCGTGAAACCTGTTGCATTGAAACCTAGATTGAGTCTAGTATTTGTTAAAATTGTCTCTGGAATTTTTGCTCGTGATTTGATAATTTATATGGTTCGATCTAGTCAAACCGGCACTGCAGGAATTTTGGACAACTTAAGCGGTTACTCTGTTTCTTGTCTTTGATTTTTTTGTTGCTGTGTTATCTTTGAGCATTTTTACTTGTTACTTGTTTGAATCTGAACGGGTACCATGGTGGGAACCAATGAAGAAGACAAAGGATCCTCAAACTCCAACAAACAACTCATTGACTCTTTTAGAGCCATGATGGGCGAAAGCTTGGCAGACATGGGAGCGGAGATTCAATCTATCAATGACCGACTCAGAAGGAATCCGCAGTCTACAGATGTTGAACAATACTACAGTCACTCATCCAGATCACATCAGACCAGGAGAAGACGACCAAGAGAGGATCAACTCCTTAGAAATCACCAAGCCACTCCTAGAGACCCTTTAGCTGGCGTCAAGATTGAGATTCCAACTTTCCATGGAACCACTGATCCTGAAGAGTATCTAGAATGGGAGAAGAGGGTAGAGATAATCTTTGACTGTAACGAGTTCACTCAGGAAAATAAAGTTAGAGTAGCACCAACCGCGTGTAAGGACTATGCTTTAAGTTGGTGGGATCAGTTAGTGACTTCTAGGAACCTGGAACCAGATGAAAGTCATTATGAGGAGAAGATTTATACCGAGTCATTACCACAGAGAGTTGCATATGAAACTCAGAAATCTATCTCAAGCAAATAGGTCCGTAGAAGAGTACTACAAGGAACTGGAAACTTTGTTGTTTCGAGCTGATACTCAAGAAGATAATGAAGCTGCTATGGCTAGGTTCATGGGTGGTCTTAATAGGGATATCATAGAGAGACTTGAGGTACATCATTATGTTGAAATGGTCAAGCTACTCCACAAGGCAGTCATGTTCGAGAAACAGCTTAAAAGAAAGAATTTTAAGTTCTGCCAGGTTTCACATCAATCCACCTCTTGTTCCTGCCGAGTTTGGTTTTCACCCACTCGTGGAGCAAGCCCTGAGTGTTCAAAGGCTACTCATTACCTTTGGAGTATCACTCATTCAATCCGATTCATCACCTTCACTCCATTTCATCACTTCCGCACTCATATCCATTCACTCTACTCATCACAACCATTGGAGAACATTCAGGGACGTTGATCCTCATCTAGGATCATATCAATCTCCTGCTCCGATCAATCTTGGCCTCCTCTGAGGTTCTTCGGCCATTGTGTTTTGTTGTACTACTCTGATCCTCTCTGCTTGCTCACGTAGCTGACGAATTAACTTAGTCCGATTAAGGTTATCGATGAAAGGTAGGTGATATGATCCTCCTAGAATCGGCACTTTCGAGGGGTAAGATGTAAGGAGTGGATAGATAGATAGATAGATAGAGGTGGAGTGAATGGATCGCACCAAGGTTGCGGAAGGCCTTGGATATTTCCTCAATGACTTTTCCAAGATATGACACACTTGAAAACGCCAAGGTTTAAATCGCGGATATGACACACCTTGATTCGGTTCGATTGAAGGATATGACTCACCAACAATCAGTTTTGTTCTTCAAAGAACACAAGAGAAAACACTCTCAATTTTAATAAAAAAAACTTGGTTGAATCCGAAAATGATGCTAACAAAAGAGTTTTAAAGAAAAAATGAAGTAAAGAAAAACTAGAATTAATTCATAGAAATTAAAGAAAACATTAACTAGTTGAAAATATCTCTTGGAGTCTCCCAAGCCACCTCTTCCACTCCTTGGCCGAAATTAATCAGGTAATTTAGTGAGCTGGGCTGATTTAATCTCCTCCTTGGGCTTGAGACTTCAAAAGATAATTCCAAAATTTATTGGACTTGAACTTGGACCAAACTTGTTTAACTCTTGTGGACTGAGATGGATTAGAGTGACCCATTTGCCTCATTAAAACCTTCCTTTGGAAAACCCATTGGGAAAAACCCAAAGGCTAGGAAAAAGAGTACAAATGAATCACCCGCTATTAGTCCACTCGAGCAACCAAGACGGTTTGATTTTCCTTGTTCTCGAACTGAATTTTAGTCGGTTGAACTTGAGTGAGTAATGCGGAGATGGCGCTCTGAAATTCTTTGGCTCTCGATCTTGACATTGGTCCACTTGGTACGGCCAAAGCATCGTCGGGTTCAAGCTGCTTCTGTGAGCTATCCATGATCACATCAGTAGGAGGTTCTGGTTTCCTTGTGATCGAGTTTGCATACAGGTGAAGCTAGAACTGTTTACACTGACAAGTACCTGAGATGCAAAGATAAAGAAGGGAACACTAGGTAAGTATCCAAGTAAGGTGGAAAAGAACTTGATCTTAAAAGATCTGAAATCCTAATTGTAACAAACAACACCCAAATGGCAACGACGCCAAATTGATAATAGTATTTTTACTCAGGGACTACTTCTGTGGGCAAGGGAAATCTAGCAATAGGAACTTGTCCTACTGGATGTAAATCCTCTGTCAGTTATGCAATGCCAAAGTAAAAACAATACAACATACTATGTGTGTGTATGCAGAAGGATGTATTAATTCCCTAGCATTGTCATTGTAATACTAACGTGTCAATCCTAATGGGTGTGATGCTTGCAATCAAGATGTGATCAGATACCACAAAGTCAAGCCAGATAGAAAGGAAATGTTTATCTAACAACCTAAAAATGAAATGCAGTAAGATGGGTGCTTGGCTCGGGTCCTAGACAGAGTCAAGTGACCGAGTTAATGTAGAAAAATGACAAAAAGGTGCACTCGACCACTCTGAACGAGTCAATGAGATCGAGTGGAGCCTGAAAACGACAAACAACTATGCACTTGGGTTCAAGACTGATATGATCATGGACAGCATAGATGAACCAGAGCATGAACCAGAGCTTGTAGCAGCGGATGCTAGGCTTGTACCTGAGGATACACTTGGAAAGAAGGACGTGCTAGCTGTACCAAGAGGACCAATGACGAGAGCTCGAGCTAAGCTATTCAACAAAGCTATTGGGGGAATGCTGAGACATCTGAGCACGGAGCAAGACGACGATGCTTATCAAACCACACTGGTTTCGATTCAAGCCATATGATTTCTACAATGGGAAAAGGGGTTTCGGTGAGTGCTCTTTTCCCTTGTCAAGTTTTTCCCACTGGGTTTTCTTGACAAGGTTTTAGCGAGACTTCCAAACCTTTTTTATGCCATTACCCATTGTTGAAATCCGTATCTGCGGCCCAGCCATCTTTAGGCCCATTTTACTTTCTTTTAGGCCCATTTTCGTTTTAGCCTTTGTTCTTTCTGTTTCAGACTTAGTTCTATTTTATTTCTATTTTATTTCTGTTGAGGACACTTGTCGATCATGCAAAGGCTTCGCCTCATGCAGATCTGAGCCTCTATTACCTTGTTTCTTCAGATCTGAGATTTCTTATCAAACATTTTAATCAAAAACCTCTTTCCTTTGTTTGATCTGAATCTGTATGTGTCATATTATAGATTCAACTTGTGAATGCTTTGGTGTGTCATATCCATAGCACGAATCAAGCTTGAAAGTTCAAAGGAATTCCGCAGCCTTTGGAAGTTTCTCTCAATCCATCAAACCCTCTTTTCAACTTCACAAGTGCCGATCTAGGGAAGATCTCATCAAGTGGTATCAGAGCCGCGCTTAGAAGTTAAGTGTTTTCGTTCTCGTGTCGTTCCTTAAATCTGAATGAAACCAATCATATCTTGTCATTCAGAGTCTTATCTTTCAGATTTGCTGTCGAATCGTCTTGTTCTAGGTCTTATTCTGATAGTTATACCTGTTTGAATTCTGGATCTGTGAAAACTGTCTGTTCATCTTCTGTATTGCTCGATTTTTCTAGAAATGCTTGTGACTTGTTTTGATGTTTCGTTAATTGATTCTGTTGCTAGGATGAGTTAACTTGTTTTTAAAATTGGAATCAGAATTTTCGGAGTTAAACTGAAATTTTAATCACATTTTTATTGCAGTGTGTTCGAAAACCGATTCTGTGAAAACTGTCTGTTCATCTTCTGTATTGCTCGATTTTTATAGAAATGCTTGTGACTTGTTTTGATGTTTCGATCATTGATTCTATTGGTAGGATGAGTTAACTTGTTTTTAAAACTGGAATTATAATTTTCGGAGTTAAACTGAAATTTAAATCGAATTTTAATCACACCCCTGTCTGTCTGTTCAATCTTTGTGTGTGTGTGAAGAAAATTCTTATTAGATCTGTTCTTAAGTGTTTTCTTTCCAAGGACCTTTTTACTGGTGAGTGTGTGAAATTGTTTCAGGATGTCTGAAGCTGAGGATGAAGCTAGAGTTATGCGAAACAACAAACTCATGATGGATGCAATGATGGAACGAATGCAGCAGATAATGAACACCACTCTTGAGACTAAATTCGAAGCTTTTAGACAAGAGCAGCAGCAGCAACCTAGAGAACCTGCACAGAATGAAAATAGACCTAGGAGGGTTCAGAGAGATCACAGAAATCAACCAAGGCCTCTTGAGGATGATGATGCTGCAAGTTATTACAGTCAAGGGAGTGAATCATCTAGGGGCAGTCACAGAAGCTATAGACGAGCCAGAGAGGGCAGAGCACAACAGCAAGATACTCTTGGAGGACTTAAGCTCAGAATTCCTCCCTTTCATGGAAAGAACGACCCTGATTCATATCTAGAATGGGAGAAGAAGATTGAGTTAGTCTTTAACTGCCAGCACTACACAGAAATCAATCGAGTCAGAGTTGCAGCAACCGAGTTCTATGATTATGCTCTCAGCTGGTGGGATCAGTTAGTCACTTCTAGAAGACGAAATGGAGAATATCCAGTGGAAACTTGGACAGAAATGAAAACTATCATGAGGAAGAGGTTCGTCCCTAGTCATCACCACCGTGAGCTGCATAATAAACTGAGGAAACTAGCTCAAGGAAGTCGCAGCGTAGAAGATTACTATCAAGAGCTAGAAACACTTCTGATCCGAGCTGATGTGTCTGAAGATCGTGAAGCCACAATGTCAAGATTTTTGGGCGGTTTGAACAGAGATATACAAGATCGACTAGAGATGCAGCACTATGTGGATTTGGAGGAGATGCTTCACAAAGCTATTCTAGTGGAGCAGCAACTTAAAAGGAGAAGCAGTTCTAGAACAAGCTATGGATTCAGTTCAGCTAATACCAGACCTAGCTATGGAAGTGGATCAGCTGTAGGAAAACCAAGTTATCACAAAGAAGATAGGCCTAACTACCATCAGCGTGAAGGAAAACAGACCATGACACCAAAACCTGAAGCTAAACCCTATGCAGCAGTTCAAAACCCAACAGGCAGAGCTGAAGCTACTACCAGATCACGTGATGTTAGGTGCTTCAAATGTCAAGGCAGAGGTCACTACGCTAATGAGTGCATTAACAAGAAGGTGATGATCATGCTAGACAATGGAGAAATAGAGTCCGAAGAGGAAAAGCTTGAACCTGAATCACAATCTGAGAATGAAGAGTTACCTATGCGTGGTAAACTCCTAGTGACACGAAGAACTTTAAGCTTGCAAACTAAGGCTGAAGAGCAAGAGCAGCGGGAGAACTTATTTCACACGCGATGCCTGGTCCAAGGAAAGATCTGTAGCCTCATTATCGATGGGGGTAGCTGCACCAATGTTGCAAGTGAGACGATGGTTAAAAAGCTGGGGCTGAAAGTTTGCAAACATCCGAAACCTTATCAGCTTCAGTGGCTTAATGACGAGGGCGAGATGACTGTCCGGAATCAAGTATTAGTGCACCTCTCTATTGGCAAGTATGAAGATGAAATACTGTGTGATGTGCTTCCCATGGCCGCTGGACATATCTTACTTGGGAGACCTTGGCAATCAGATCGTAAAGTACTACATGATGGCTTCTCTAACCGCCACTCATTTGAATTCAAAGGAAGAAAGACCATTCTGGTTCCCATGACACCAAAAAGAAGTCCATCAAGATCAGCTTAGTCTCAAGCTCAAGGAACCTGAAACATCTACCAAGAAACAACCCAACTTCTTCGAAAGGCTTGTGAGGTAAAAGAAATCGCTAAATTCTAAACAGCCTTTACTTTTGCTTGTTTTATGGAAGCTCTTACGAGCTTGTCTAACCTTACACCGGTGCTACCGAAGTGAGTTGAAATCTCTATTGCAGGAGTATGAGGACGTTTTCCTCGAAGATAATCCGAAGGAGTTGCCACCCATTAGAGGCATTGAGCACCAAATTGACTTTATACCTGGTGCAGCCCTTCCGAACCGTCCAGCATACAGAACCAACCCTGTGGAAACTAAAGAGCTTCAGAGACAAGTCGATGAGCTTATGGAAAAAGGTCACATCCGAGAAAGCATGAGCCGTTCCAGTTCTGCTCGTGCCTAAGAAGGATGGTAGCTGGCGCATGTGCGTTGATTGCAGGGCTATCAACAATATCACGGTGAAGTATCGACACCCCATACCTCGATTAGATGATATGCTAGATGAGTTACATGGTTCTAGTATCTTCTCTAAAATTGATTTGAAAAGTGGATATCATCAGATTAGGATGAAAGAAGGAGATGAATGGAAAACTGCATTTAAAACGAAACATGGTTTATATGAATGGTTAGTTATGCCATTTGGGCTTACAAATGCACCTAGTACATTCATGAGGTTGATGAATCACGTCCTAAGATCATTCATAGGCATTTTTGTGGTAGTATACTTTGATGACATTCTGATTTATAGCAAAAGCATAGAAGAACATGTCCATCATTTGCAATCTGTTTTGAATGTGCTACGAAAGGAAAAGTTGTTTGCTAATTTTGCTAAATGCACGTTTGGAACGGATCACCTTGTCTTTTTAGGTTTTGTTGTGAGTGCAGATGGGATCAAAGTAGATGAAGAGAAGGTTAAGGCAATACGGGATTGGCCGAGTCCAAAATCTGTAGGAGAAGTGCGAAGCTTTCACGGCCTTGCTGGATTTTATAGACGATTCGTTCGTGACTTTAGCACTCTTGCTGCACCACTTACTGAAGTAATCAAGAAGGATGTGGGTTTTAAATGGGAGGCAGCACAAGAGGAGGCATTCCAGGCCTTGAAAGACAAACTTACTAACGCTCCTATCCTTTCTCTACCTGATTTTGTTAAAACTTTTGAAATTGAATGTGACGCATCTGGTGTAGGGATTGGTGCTGTGTTGATGCAGGATAAGAAGCCCATAGCATACTTCAGCGAAAAACTTGGAGGTGCCACTCTCAACTATCCAACTTATGACAAGGAGCTGTATGCACTAGTGAGAGCACTCCAAATGTGGCAACACTACCTATGGCCCAAAGAATTCGTCATACACACTGATCATGAGTCCCTCAAGCATCTAAAAGGCCAGCAAAAGCTCAACAAGAGGCACGCCAGGTGGGTAGAGTTCATCGAGACGTTTCCTTATGTCATTCGATACAAAAAAGGTAAGGACAATGTTGTTGCTGATGCATTGTCCCGGAGGCATTACTCTCTACTCTTGATGCCAAGCTTTTAGGTTTTGAACAGATTAAAGAACTTTATGAAACTGATTCTGATTTTCAAAATCTCTATAAAGCTTGTGAAAAGTTTGCTACGGGTCACTACTATAGGCAAGATGGGTTTCTCTTTTATGGGAACCGGCTGTGTATACCTCATTGTTCTCTTCGAGATTTGTTTGTTAGGGAAGCTCATGGAGGAGGTTGTATGGGTCACTTTGGCATTGCTAAAACGCTGGAAGTCATGAAAGACCATTTCCATTGGCCACACATGAAGAGAGATGTCGAAAGAATATGTGAAAGGTGTGCAATCTGTAAGCAAGCAAAATCCAAGGTTCAGCCGAATGGTTTGTACACTCCTTTACCTATTCCTATGCATCCTTGGGTTGATATTTCTATCGATTTTGTACTTGGTTTGCCTAGGACTAGGACTGGTAAGGATTCAATATTTGTTGTGGTTGACAGATTTTCGAAGATGGCACATTTCATTGCATGTCATAAAACTAATGATGCATCTCATGTAGCAGATCTGTTCTTTAGAGATATTGTTAGGTTGCATGGAATGCCTAGGACAATCGCTTTGTGATAGAGATAACAAGTTCCTTAGCTACTTTTGGAAAACGTTGTGGTCTAAGTTGGGTACTAAGCTTTTATTTTCTACTACTTGTCACCCCCAAACTGATGGCCAGACTGAAGTGATTAATAGGACTTTAGGTACTCTCTTGCGTGCATTGATTAAAAAGAACCTTAGAACTTGGGAAGATTGTTTGCCTCATATCGAATTTGCATATAACCATGCTGTGCATTCTGCTTCTAAGTATTCACCGTTTCAGATTGTTTATGGCTTTAACCCTATATCACCTTTGGATCTAATGCCTTTACCTGTGAGTGAAAGAGTTAGCCTTGATGGAAAGAAGAAGTCAGAATTGGTTAAGCAGATTCATGAGCAAGCTAGGAAGAACATCGAAGATAAGACTAAGTTGTACACCAAGCATGCTAACAAGGGAAGGCGCCAAGTGGTATTTCAAGATGGCGACCTTGTATGGGTTCATTTGAGGAAGGAAAGGTTTCCAGCTGAAAGGAAATCAAAGCTTATGCCAAGGGTTGATGGTCCTTTCAAGATAATTCGGAGAATTAACCCCAATGCCTACCAGCTCGATCTTCAAGGTAAGTATAATGTGAGTTCAAGTTTCAATGTTTCTGACTTGATTCCTTTTATTGCAGATGAAGCAGATTTGAGGTCAAATCCTTTTCAAGAGGGAGAGGATGATATGATCATGGACAGCATAGATGAACCAGAGCATGAACCAGAGCTTGTAGCAGCGGATGCTAGGCTTGTACCTGAGGATACACTTGGAAAGAAGGACGTGATAGCTGTACCAAGAGGACCAATGACGAGAGCTCGAGCTAAGCTATTCAACAAAGCTATTGGGGGAATGCTGAGACATCTGAGCACGGAGCAAGACGACGATGCTTATCAAACCACACTGGTTTCGATTCAAGCCATATGATTTCTACAATGGGAAAAGGGGTTTCGGTGAGTGCTCTTTTCCCTTGTCAAGTTTTTCCCACTGGGTTTTCTTGACAAGGTTTTAGCGAGACTTCCAAACCTTTTTTATGCCATTACCCATTGTTGAAATCCGTATCTGCAGCCCAGCCATCTTTAGGCCCATTTTACTTTCTTTTAGGCCCATTTTCGTTTTAGCCTTTGTTCTTTCTGTTTCAGACTTAGTTCTATTTTATTTCTATTTTATTTCTGTTGAGGACACTTGTCGATCATGCAAAGGCTTCGCCTCATGCAGATCTGAGCCTCTATTACCTTGTTTCTTCAGATCTGAGATTTCTTATCAAACATTTTAATCAAAAACCTCTTTCCTTTGTTTGATCTGAATCTGTATGTGTCATATTATAGATTCAACTTGTGAATGCTTTGGTGTGTCATATCCATAGCACGAATCAAGCTTGAAAGTTCAAAGGAATTCCGCAGCCTTTGGAAGTTTCTCTCAATCCATCAAACCCTCTTTTCAACTTCACAAGTGCCGATCTAGGGAAGATCTCATCAAAGACCTAGTTGAGAGACCGAGTCAAAAGAGATGAAAGGCAAAGTGCAATTAAACAATTAAACAGCTGTAAAACAAGATGATAAAGCAATAGAAAGTCAATAAGGATCTAAGGATAGGGTAATCGATCAATAGCAGCTTATGATCATCACTGGTGTTCAACAAACATCAACCACAAAGGCTATTCCCTAGACAGCAAATATCTAAAACAGTTTAGTCCACTCTCATGGTAAGAAACCTCAACTCTCATCACTGACATACCAACTTTTGCTTGAGCCACCATGATGAGATAGGCACAAAGCACTTATTTGCTAAAGCCAAAAAGCACCCTAAACATCTAATCTCTTAGGCTAGGATGTGCTAATCTCTGGAAAAAGTTAATTCTGATGATTCCATCACACTCTCATGTGGAAATCATCTCAGATCTTGTTCCAGTTGATCAGAAAGCAACAAGCTTTAAGCAAACTCACCCAGAAGGGAAATTCAACAATCAAGCAATCTTAAACACCTGATCCGATCATAAGCAAGCTACTAACCTATCCCATCCTCAGAAACCCTAAATCACTACTCAAGAACACAAATCATCATCAAGGACATGAACCCAGAAAAATCAAATATTTCAGAATTCATTGAAAATAGTTTAGAAAGATAGATTAAGATGAGAATAGTAAGATTGCAAAGAATTAAAGCAAACTAAGTACTAGATTAAGAGAGATCTGAATTACAAAATGAAGAACACCAAGAACAAGGGTTGGAGGCAAAGAAAAACCCTAAAAATAAAAGACATGTGCTCGATAATACCCAATAGTGGTATTTATAGTAAAATACGGAAAACCCTAAAACGGAAAAAGACAAAAGAAGTAGCTGAGTCTTCGTGGGTGGTGCAGCTCGAGTTGAGTGGTCGAGTGTGTTGGACGTCGAGCAGCTGGGTGGTGTCGAGTTGAGATGGGTAGATGTTGTTGAGTGGTGACACGAGTGGTACGTCGAGTGTAATATTGAGTGGGTACGGTGAGTGCAGCATCGAGTGGGTACATGGTGGAGCTGAGGTCGAGCATGCACATACGGTGTTACGATTACGGGCCACAATGAATACTGTCTTCCGTGCTTCCCAAATAGGTTGAAACCATCTGTACATAACCCGAGGTACACATTTCTTCTCTCAAACGCAAAATCCGGATACATGGATTGAAATGTTTCCACGCTTTTGCATCTGAAGGATGTGTAATCTCTCCAGCTTGACGATGTTCTGCATGCCATCTCATTTGCTCTGCCGTGCGCTCAGATTGATATAAGCTCTTCAACCTCGAAGTCAACGGTAAGTACCACATACGTTTAAATGGAATTGGAACTCTCCCACTAGTATCCTGAAACCGTGGTTGACGACAAAATCGACAACTTCTCCTGTCTTAATCTTCTCTCCAATATATCATACAGTTGTCGAGGCACACATCTATTACTTGATACGGCAAACCAAGACCACCTACATGTTTCTGTACCTCGTAGTATGATGCCGGTGCAAGATTATCTTCAGGCAAAAGATCTTTCACCATATCTGCTATCGCATCAACACATTCCTCTGCCAAATTGAAGTCCGTCTTAATGGTCATCACTCTACTAGCAGATGATAAAGGTGAATGACCTTCTCTACACCCATCATATAATGGCTGTTTCGCTGGGTCTAACATATCAAAAAATCTTCTAGCTTATACATTTGGTTCTTCAACCCTATCCTCATCTATTACGGTCGATGGCAAATTTTCTCTAAACGCATCATTCACCATCTCAACAGTACCAACACCAAAATCTACTTCCGTTCTATGTTCTCCTAAGCTATCTGCAACATAGGGTTCACTGCTACTACTACCATAATCAAAATTTCTTTCTCCATGTAGATACCAAAACTTGTAACCCGGTATAAATCCATTGCTATACAAGTGATGCCAAACAATCTCAATCTTAACATTACGAGAATTACGACAAATTGAACATGGACATTTCATCTTACCACTTGTTTTCACTCGTGGTTGATTCTAGCAACGGCCATGAACTCGCATATACCTCAGGCATAACCATCGTTTAATAACTTGGACTCCGGATCAAACATTTCTTCATCCATCCGCGATCTTAAATCTCTAGAAGATGACATCTCTCTCTACACATTTTTTTTAGAATTGTTGGGTTGAAATTTGTTGTTGTGATTGAATGGAGAAGTATGGTAACATATATATAATAACACTAGCCGTCGGAAATCCATCGAAATTTAACAGCTATAATAATGGCTATATTAACGTTCAAATATTTCGACGGATATGAATCTGTCAGAAATTACCGACGGCAAACTGACAGATTTTTGACAGAAACTGACGGATATGAATCCGTCGGAAAACACCGACGGATTTCCAACGGATTTGACAATTTTAATTTCTGTCGGTTTTGCAGTAGATTTCTTGTAGTGCAAGAAATTGCTGAAGAGAAAGAAGTCGAAAGTGAGGCTGGAAGAGATGATTTTGGAGAAGCCTACATCAAAGAGGATGAAGACATAACTGAAGAGCCTTGGTACATTCAGTTCTCAGGTGATGAACAAGGACCAGAAGCTTACTTATGTTGGGAGGAGGACATGGAGTATTGGCTTCGGTCCCAAAATATTCCAAAGGAGAATAAACTCTCCTACGCTTTAGACACACTTGTTGGAGAAGCACAAGCATGGTGGATACGAGAAGAAGTAAAGACTTCCTATCATAATCCAATCATCCATTGGGGCCATCTTACGTAGCGTATGTATAAAGAGTTTGTACAGAAGTCTCATAATAAAATTTGCATTCCCAAGAGGCTTATTGATACAAGCTCGGAAGGTGGAAGATAGATCAGGTGGAGACTTGATCCCCAAGGAAAGAGATCTGGACCAGTTTGCTGGGACAATTGGACTAAGGTCTCTCCTTGTCTTCAGCAGGATAGGATGGAGTGAGGATGGATCGATGTGAACCACAATAGGTGTGAAAGCCTATCGATACTTCAAGGTTTTCTCTACAGCTCGGATTTAGCTCCCAAACAAGAAGAGAGGTTAGGGTTTTGTGAAACAAAAACCAACTGAAAATTTATTCAAAGAAAGCGATCCCATTCAGGACCAAGCCTCCAAGTATTTAAAAGAAACATAAGATAAAGAAACAAAGAAATAAAACCCTAAAACAAATGGGCCTTGTAACATAAGTCCGAAAATAAACTGATGAGTAAGAGAGGCCTTGAGCTCGGACTTGTGGGCTTGCAGAGAGTCATTAGATGGGCCAATGACATTGCAAAAGGTTTGGCCTCGTTAAAAACCCATCTTCGAAAAACCCATTGGGACAAAAACGAAGAGTGGGAAAAGAGCACACAAACGATTCACAAACCCAACTAATGACCTCCATGGGCCTAAGTCGTCTCTGATGAGTTGAAAACGACCATGGATAAGTGGGCCACGAGCATGGGCTTAATGAGTGGCCACTTAGTGCTATCGGCTAGAAAAGGGTCCAGCCGACATACCTTCAGTGTTGGGGAATTCTGGTCCGATTGGTGTGGAGTATTGGAATGATCTTTGGAGTTCTGGAAAGTAGACTCAAATCGATATGTGGATCGCCTAGTGGAAACGGTATAAAAGAGTCAGCCCAATAAGAGCTCTCGGATAGGCCTAGCGGCCTCGTATCCATTCTGAAGAAACCTTTGCTTCCCAGCTGGTCCATGAACATGTTGAACTTCTTTTCCATGTCTCTGCTCCTAGATCTAGTCACGGGATCACTTGACACAAGTGGCGCTTGGATGATTTGGGTTGCTGGTTCGACGTCCTCATCAGTCCCTCCCTCTTCAAAAGGTTATGAACCTAAAACACCTTGACCTGCATCAAAACGGGCTAAATCAGTAACATTAAATGTGTTTGACACTTTTAACTCATCGGGAAGTTCGAGTTTTTAGGCATTGTCGTTGATATTTTGTAAGATCTTAAAGGGGCCGTCTCCGCGGGGTGACAGTGATAACATTGCATTTTGGCATGTTTTTACTATTGTTTTATTACAACTTAGCATAGGTTTTAATCATCACCCATGTCACTTTGTGCATTTATTTGGCATATAGGATATTTAGTCTCTTTGCATTAGTGTGCATGCATTTTGCATACATGTGGTATTTTCAGGTATTTGGAGCTGTGAGAAGTCATCACTTGAGTAACCACTCAGCCATGAAGACACGTAGGGGTTTCTGTGAGGAGTCGTGACTCGAGTGACATGGAGCTATAGAGTTGAAGACTACAAAGGAAGCTCAAGTTACTCGAGGAGGCTACAATGATGAAGACTCAAGGAGGCTACTCCACCAGACCACTCGATTGCTGGGTCGAGTGGTGAGCATCGCGTCGACAAGATTCCGCAAATTATAGCGAATTCTCATTATCCATAATTCTTATGTATAAATACCAAGGAATGATAACTTGGGATGACATCGAACAATTTTTAATTCTGGGCCGCTTTAGCATAATTAGTTTATCTCTCTAATTTTCTCTCTCTAGTTTATCTTTAGATTTTGATTCGGATTTTTGCACTCTTGAAAATTTCAATAGATCAAATTTATCGTTACTGTTATTTTTCTGGAATCTCTGTTCATCGGATCATCTATGACGAGTCAAAGCTTTTATGGGTTTTTAATTTTGATGATGATCGCGATATGTGAGTAGTGAATTTAGGGATTTCGGGGATGGATTAGGGTGATTTCACTCGATCTCTATGGGTTTTTGTTGATTGTTCGTAGATTCGGCTTTAGATCCCTCTTGGGTTAGTGATTTTAATGCTTGCTCTTTTCTGGCCAATTCGAGCATGATCGTAGGTGACTTCATGAGTATCAAAAGTGCCTTGAACCATCACATCCACTTTTTCCAGGGATTAAGACACAATAGCGTGAGAGTCGGTGCATCAGATGTTGATTTACGTCACGACCCAACTACTCACTTGTTATGAGTCTTTTTTGGCTTTGACAGATCGATCCTTAGTGTAAGATCTGTAATCACTGGACCTTTAGGTTCGAGTGGGTTAGATCTTCAGATCCATCACCATGACAGTGGATTGGGTTGGAAGTGAGATCCGTCGTCAAGGGATTCACCCTGAGTTTAGATTTTCAACACCCATAGTAGATTTAAGTGTAGATTACCCTATGATTCCACTCCCTGGGATCTCTATTGTTTTCAATAGTTTCAATTTTAGTTCTCTAGTTTATTTCTATTGTTTAACTAAGTATCCACTTTGTAACTTTTCCTGTTAATTGCATGACTTGTTAAAGAGTGACAGACTTTAGCATTTCTAGGATCTAGTTAAGTCTATTTATCTATTGCATCATTTAGGACTGTTAGTATTCACAAACAACTTCTATAAACTTGGCTAGAATTAGATGTTAACGATCTCATCCTTTTTGCTAATTTCATTCACCCGATGGATTGACACTTTACTATACTATCAATTGATTAAAAACTCAGGCTTTTGGTGATGTGTTTAGGGTGTTAGTTTTATCACTTCTCATCTTTTTCACTACATAAAAGCGAAGTTTCAATTTGGCGCCGTTGCCGGGGATCGAACCCGGGTCACCCGCGTGACAGGCGTGACAGCCGGGAAGTTTCAATTTGGCGCCGTTGCCATTTGGGTGATTTAGAATTACAATTAGGATTTCATTGCATTTGAGATCTAGTTCTTTTACATTCTATCCTGTTACTAATTCCGATACATTTCTTTCTATTTAGGTACCCCTATAACTCGAGTTATCTACCTGGGTCACTTAGTCGAGTGTATCACAATTTTCCATGGCTACATCAATAGTATCACATGAGACACCATTTCACACTCCAAAGAGACGTGGAATAGCTGCTCCAGAAGCAGATGCTGATTTCAAAATTTCCAGGGGCATCATTTCCATGGTTTCAAGCAACAGGTTTCACGGGTGGGCATCTGACGACCCTTTTGAACATCTAGATGTCTTTGAACAAATCTGCAGCCTCGCAAGGATCCGCGGGATAACTGAAGATGGATACAAGCTAAGACTGTTCCCATTCTCCTTAGCGGATAAAGCCACTACCTGGGAAAAATCTCTCCCACCAGGATCCATCACAACCTGGGAAACCTGTAAGGCTTTGTTCCTCACCAAATTCTTCTCAATCCAAAGAACTGCGATGTTTCGGCAAGAGATATCCACATTTCACCAGAAGTTGGGTGAAACTTTATATGACGCTTGGGGCCAATTCAACAGTTATTTCATGAAGTGTCCAGACCACGGTTTCTCCAAAGCATCATTACTCTGCATAATATACCGTGGCATCTCACCCATGGTCAAGATGTGCCTTGACACTGGTAGCAATGGGAATTTTTTTAAGCGCTGAAGCACAAGCCGGTTGGATATTGGTAGAAAACTTAGCATGATCAGACAGTATTTCCAACGAGGAGTATGGACGAGGTATTCAGAATATTCATGCATTCGAGGCTGATGGCAAATCAGATATTCAGATTCTTCTTGAGAAGGTTGATATGATACTACTCAAATCTTAGCCACCTCCAGCACCAGTTGCACCAGATGGCGACATCAAGCTGTTATTACAACAACTCATACATAGTCAAGACCAAGCCGCTATTGCTTCCACGAAGCAAACTTTTGATCTTCAGCAGCAGAATCTTGATATTAGGCAACAACTCAGCAACCTCTACACCGAACAACAGTCATTGCGCACACTGGTCCATTCTACTCATACCGGTCCGACCATTACTACACCCCTACCAGACCAGCAGATTAGTGCGATCACACTGCGAAGTGGAAAACAGCTACCACCACGAGACCCTGTTTTTATCCCTGAGGACAGTGACATCCAGGAGGGGGAAGATGATTATCACGAGAAGACACAAGCACCAGTAGAACCACCACTCGAGTCAACTACTTGAGTGGCAGGTCGAGTAGCCTCAACGCCTGAAGATATTCTTATGAAGTTCAAGGAAAAAGGCAATCCTGATGACTTGCGCGCTTATGCACCTCCATTACCTTTCCCAGGGAGAAACAAGAAGAATCAGGAAGATAAATACAAAACACTCTTTGAGAAACATTTAAAAGATGTTGAACTTCAGATACCTCTTCTGGAAGCTCTAATGCTTATACCTCCAGCTCAGAAATATTTGAAAGATTTAGTCAAGGAGAAAACTAAAGAAATATGGTACTTCTCACTCATCAATGCAGCGCCATCATACATAAGCAGATAATATGCAAGGAAAAGCTTTAGGATCCAAGCTCCTTCATGCTACTATGCTCAATCGATGCTCTCGCTTTCAAAAACTGTTTATGTGACCTAGGAGCATCAGTAAGCCTCATGCCGCTATCTGTTGCAAAAAGAATAGGGTATACAAGATTTTCTCCCAGCAATATCTCCCTGGTTTTAGCAGATCGATCTGTCCGCCATCCACATGGGTTGCTCGAAGATCTTCCAGTTATAATATGGCACATCGAAGTTCCTACTGACTTCGTGGTTCTTGAAATGAATGAGGAACCCCAAGACCCACTGATTCTAGGAAGACCATTCTTGGCAACTGCTGGAGCATTGATTGATGTGAAGAATGACACCATTGATCTAAAGTTGGGAAAAGAAGTTATACAATTCAACATCAAGAACGCAATGAAGCAACCTCACATTCAAGTATTTGGAACAGGAGAGATAGAGGACTTGGCAGCCGAATTCTTTGAAGAGATAGTTGAAAAGGATCACTTGAAGACAGCCTTGACTACGTATAGCGGAGGAAGACATGTACATCCTGAAGGAATACTAAATACACCTCAACGAGTAGGAGCAGAAGATACAATCGAAACACTAGGGAAACTTGAGGAAATCGCAACACTCGAGGAAGTCACTCGATCGGTGCACTCGAGTAGGCTACTCGAGTCGGCTCAGAGGAAACAACACTCGATTGACTCACTCGATTGCCAACCCGAGTCACACAACATTGAACCATCCGAGTGGTCTGAACTCAAGCCACTTCCAGAAGGGCTAAGGTACGCTTTCCTAGGTAAAAATGACACTTATCCCGTAATAGTGAATGATAAGTTGAAGCCTAAAGAATTAATCCTTTTGCTGAATGAGTTGAGGAAATTTAGAAAAGCTATAGGTTACTCTCTTGATGATATTAAAGGAATTTCACCTTCTCTATGCACTCATAGAATCCATCTTGAAAATGAAACACACACTAGTGTAGAGCACCAGAGACGTCTAAACCCCAACCTTAAAGAAGTAGTAAAAAAGAAATCATTAAACTCTTGGATGCTGGGATAATCTATCCAATCTCCGACAGTACTTGGGTATCCCCTGTGTATTGTGTGCCTAAGAAAGGAGGAATCATTGTAGTTAAAACTGATAAAGATGAATTGATTCCAACTAGAACAATAATAAACATCGCATGTGCATCGATTATAGAAAGTTAAATGCTGCATCTAGGAAGGATCATTTTCCATTGCCATTCATAGACCAAATGCTTGAAAGACTTGCCAACCACCCATATTACTGTTTCCTTGATGGATACAGTGGTTTCTTTTAAATTTCCATACACCCCAATGACCAAGAAAATACCACATTTACTTATCCTTATGGGACTTTCGCTTACAGACGAATGCTTTTCGGTCTATGCAATGCACCTGCAATGTTTCAGAGGTCTATGACCTCTATCTTTTCAGATTTGATAGAGGAGATGGTGGAAGTCTTCATGGATGATTTTTCCGTGTATGGCTCCTCCTTCTCCTCCTGTTTGTTGAATTTGTGCAGGGTGCTTACTAGATGTGTGGAGACAAATCTGGTCCTGAATTGGGAGAAATGCCACTTCATGGTGACAAAATAGATTGTCCTCGGACATAAGATCTCGGAGAAGGGCATTGAGGTGGATAGAGCAAAAGTCGAAGTAATTATGCAACTGTAACCTCCAAGGACAGTCAAAGACATCAGGAGTTTCCTAGGCCATGCTGGGTTCTACCGAAGATTCATCAAGGACTTTTCTAAGCTAGAAAGACCCCTCACACGACTACTGTGCAAGGAGACCGAATTCATTTTCAACTCTGACTGTTTGAAGGCTTTCCGCATGATTAAAGAAGCTTTAGTCTCAGCCCAAATCGTCCAAGCCCCAAACTGGAGTTATCCGTTTGAGATAATGTGTGACGCTTCAGACTATGCAGTAGGAGCAGTTTTGGGTCAGCGAATCGACAAGAAGTTGCATGTTATCTATTACGCAAGCAGAACCTTAGATGAAGCTCAAGGGAAATAAGCTCAAGGGATCAAAAGGTGACAGTATACACAGATCATGCTACACTACGTCACATCTATGCCAAGAAGGAAACTAAACCAACACTTCTTAGATGGATCTTCCAAATGCAAGAATATGACTTGGAGATAGTTGACAAAAAGGGTATCGAGAATAGAGTAGCAGACCATCTCAACAGAATGCGAATTGATAGCCCGACACCAGTGAATGACTCCATGCCTGAAGAACAGCTTATGTCTGTAGGAAGTTTAACTCAACACGCGACTCGACATGGCCACTCGAGTAATTCACTCGAGTGCATCACTCGAGCAACTCACTCAAGTAAGGCAGTCGAGTCAAGTCACTATAAATCACCCTGGTACGCAAACTTAGCAAATTATAAGGCAACTGGCCATAAACCTACGCACCTTGATGCCATTGCTAGGAAAAAGCTATATAGAGATGCAAATCACTATTTCTGGGACGAACCTTACCTTTACAAAAGGGGGCAGATAGTGTGTTCGGAAGATGCATTGCTGAAGAAGAAGTAAGAGGAGTCCTTGAGCATTGTCACGGTTCCACGTACAGAGGGCACTTTGCCAGCCACTTTCAAGACGACTCAGAAAATCCTTCAAGCAGGTCTATGGTGGCCAACGATGTTTAAAGACACGAAGAATTTCATTGCTCAATGTGACACATGCCAGAGGATGGGCAATATAAGCAAGAGAATTGAGATGCCTCAGAATCTAATCTTGGAGGTGGATGTATTTGATTGTTGGGGAATTGATTTCATGGGTCCTTTTAACCCCCATCTCTTGGAAACAGCTACATTTTGATAGCAGTTGACTATGTCTCCAAATGGGTCGAAGCAATAACATCACCAACCAACGACGCTAAAGTTGTCTTGAAGATGTTCAAATCAATCATATTCCCCAGGTTTGGAGTTCCCAAAGTTGTGATAAGTGATGGAGGATCCCATTTCATCAATAAGCAATTTGAGAATCTTCTGAAAAAGCATGGGGTGAGACATAAGGTTGCGACACCTTATCACCCTCAGACAAGTGGTCAAGTTAAAGTGTCCAATAAGCAGATCAAAGCAATTCTAGCCAAAGTGGTGGGAACTTCGAAAAGAGACTGGGCACCTAAACTTGATGATGCTCTGTGGGCTTATAGGACAGCATACAAGACACCTATAGGACAAACTCCTTTTCAGCTACTATATGGAAAATCTTGCCATCTGCCTGTGGAGTTAAAGTCCAAAGCACTCTGGGCCACAAAAATGCTAAATCTCGACCTCTTATCAGCTCAAGAAAAGAGGAAAGTAACTTTACACGAGTTAGAGGAAATAAGGCTTAATGCATACGAAAGCTCAAAGGTTTATAAGGAAAGAACAAAAGCTTTCCATGACAAAATGATCCAGCAAAAAGAGTTTACTGCAGGAGATCTGGTGTTACTATTCAATTCCAGACTCAAACTTTTTCCTGGCAAGTTGAACTCAAGGTGATCAGGCCCATTCCGCATAAAAGAAGTTTTACCATATGGAGCAATCACCTTGTTGGACCCTGATGGCAGAGAATTCACTATGAATGGACGGAGAGTCAAACAATATATAGCGGATCAAGGCATGATACCCCACTCGATGTGGGTGATGTTAGGCAAGCCTAACAAATGAAAGTCAAGCTAAGAAACATAAAACAAGCTCGCTTGGGAGGAAGTCCCATGCTTATCCTTGTAAATATTTTTTATTTTAAGTTTTCTTAGTGTCTGGTATTTTAATGTTTTCTATTTACTGTTTTGATGTCTCAGGAAGCTTGGTGAGGTCGAGACATGGAAATCCCACAGCAGCCGAGTATATCACTCGAACACAGGACTCGAGTAAAGCACTCGACTCCATGGTCGAGTGGCCCAGGTTCTATCTGAAAATCTATGAAATCTAAACTTTTAATCTTACCCGCTCATCTAACCTTATCCATTCCTCCCTACTACACCTACTCGACTACAGTGCTCGAAGTTGATTAAAGTCACATTTTTTCCTTTCTCATTTCCAACCTCGTTTACTTCTCACGAAATTTTTTAAAACTTACTCTGAAATATATCTTTGAATTCATTCCGAAAGATTCTTAAGTCATCATGTCTAGAAGAGGAAAATTTGTCCAATAAGTATTTTATTTTCCCAGAATTTCATGAAAATTTGATTAGGGTTCATCCGAAAACTTTTCTGAAAAAGTTCATAAGATTATTGTCTTTAAATCAATATACTGGGTTCTTAAACTTTCTTCATGCGTTTTCTCCGTTAAACTTCTTATGATTTGTGCAAAAGCTTTCATAAAAATCTTGACAATCTCTTATTATGAATGATATACTGTTGCACCACGGAAGCCATTGCTGATAACCCCCTCTTTATTCATTTTGAGTCATGAAGTTTCATTGCATACTGTTACGATTCATCCGTTTCCCTGCAGCACTCGAGCAGGCTACTCGAATAATCCACTCGGCTGGCTCACTCGAGTTGCTACCCGAAACACTTATCCCTTTGCTAAATCTTTCAAAATCTTGTATCTATTTTTAGGAAAACAGGGCAAACATCAGCTGCCACCATAGCACGAAACATGATGCGAGCTAGGAGAGAAATCCCTACCTTAGAAGATGAATCTCATGACAACGAAGCCCATACTATGCAAGGCTTCCATGACGAGGAAGGGATAAGTGGTCAGAGCTCCTGAGCTGTCACGGAGAGCGAGTCTGAAGAAGTTATTGAAAGAGAGATAGAAAGAAGGAACAAAGGAGCAACAACCATTACATCAGAGGAAACAGAAGATAACTCCATTACGGCCCTAAAGTCATTGAGGTTTCACGGAACAAGATATCCTTATCTCGCGACAATGGAAGCCCTGGGAATCACAGAAGAGGTGACAAGCCTACTCAGAGCAGCCAATCTCCAAGTCCTCATGACTTACCACTTCCCTGCTTACCAGAACGAGACATGCCAATTTCTGTTTCTGTCAACTATGAAGGTCGCTTCATACGTAGACCAAAGGAGCATGACTACGGATGGCAGTCACAAGTTTATCTACTTCAAGGTGGATGGGATCACTCATACATTGAGTTTCAAGCAAATCAACGCATTGTTTGAATTTGAGGAAGGTTCGGGAATGGAGCCAGATTACAGCAACATTGAGCTTATGAAGTTGTGGAAAACTCTACGATGAATAACACACTTCAAGACTTCTCAAGTGAAGAGCTCCAACATAAGGAATCCTTCTTTGCGGTATTTCCACCGAATCGTGGCAAGTACTATTTTCGCTAAGAAAAATACCGGTGCGGTTAATGACCAAGAAGTGCAAATGATGGATTCAGCTCTGAAAGACTTCATTCTATATGCTTCGTCTGAGGATATGAAAAACGGGATTATCATGAAAGGAGATAGGAATGGTGCTGGAAATGCTGAAATCCTAGTCACTAATCTTACGTCATACAAGGCATATGCTTCTAAACTCCCCAGGATGAACAAAGAAGGAGACATCACCATAAGGGGATTGGTAACGCCCATTTTACTCGCCTGTGGGATAGACCTGACCATGAGTGACAAGTCTGAACCTCAATGGTTAGACATCGCTCATCTTCAAAGCTCTCGCATACTAGGCCCGAGTATGGTTGATGACCAATACGTCTACAATTTCTCACACCCCCTGATGAAAAAAGCCAAAGTCCTCCTACCATTCCGAGAAATGCCAAAGCTCACTGAAGGATAGAGCGTTGATTTTGTCCCACCTCTTCACCTCCTTTACATGACTAGAGTCCAAAGAGATGTTGTGGCGGAAGTGAAGGAATCTATTCCTGAGCCTGAGAGGTATGATTTCGATGAGGAAGTTTGCACCAACTTGGGAATGGTGAGTAAGAAGTTGACCTTATCTAGACGATGGTCTAAATGGCAAGACAAGACCATCAAGAAACTTAAAGGCAAGGTCAAAGAACTTACCTCAGCGGTGAACAACCTGACAACAAGTGTTAGGGAATTTCAAATTAGTCAGCGACCCCAACCACCTGTTTACCCTCCACACGACGCAAGAAGCTTGGCAAAGACTCACTCCTTCACCCATCACCAACGCCACGCAAGCTCGAGTCAACCATGCCGTCGATCCTCAGTTGAAGACACGCGTGGGGAGAGAAGGGTTTATATCCAAACCCCAACTTCAGAAGAAGATGACCGGCCCCATTCTCAACCCACTCGACCGGTTCACTCGAGTAGACCACTCGAGTCGGCTCAGAGGAGACCTACCATCCGACGTCCAGCTGTTGATGAAGAAGATCAATCAGACCCAACCTGCCTCATTCGACGTAGACCTACAAGGAAGCTCAGTCGACCTAGTCACTCGAGTCAGCCAGCCGAGTCCTCGTACACCCACGATTCCATGGATGACTACCTCGACTCCTAATTCTCCAGCCGCCAATGAGGTACCACACCCTTACCCTTGTAAATACCATAGCATATTTTTGTTTTTCTTTGTTTTTAAATCTCTTAGGCTTTCCTTTAAATTTTTATTACACAAGAGACTGTGTAATTTAAGTTTGGGGAAGTGTCTAAGAGATGTATTTGACATGTTTACCTTGTTTTCTTATTCAAATTTTGCTTCCATCTATGTGCATCTAAAACCCATCAAAATTTGAATTTTTTTTAGAAAATGATTTCACAAAAACAGAGTGTCATGTAGTTGCATTTGCTTAGGATTGTTACATTTAGCATAGGGGATGATGACAAGTTAAACCGATTAAAGCTTAATAACCAAACATATTATTTCAGTGCCTTAGTTACAAGTTGTCTTATGCATTCACCTTAGTTTGAAACATAAGGCTGCACCTTGCTTGGAATTGAACTTAGCACTCTCATTTGGTTAAAAACTTGCTGTAACTTGTAAATCTATCCCTATGAATTTGAACCTTAATTTTGAAACTTAATTTTCATGATATGCTCTAAAACTTAAAACTCATGGATACCTCAAAATACTTGGGTTTTCTTTCACCTTTTACCACTCTTGCTAATCCAAGTAGCTGCTCTCACCTTTAGACCAGTTCCACCATACGAAAACCATGACTTCTTTAAGACCATTAAATCACTCTTGTGTGTGTGAGGCCTTTTACATTCTGATTGAGCTTGGTAGGAAGTGTTAGGTTTGTGCCGACAAGGATAATATCTCATGTAGAGTCTAGCTCACGATTTTTGAGTTAGTATAGTTATAGGAAATCATTGTTCTGGGTTGGTGAGAGTGTGAGCATAAAAGAAAGAGTGAAAAGAAAAAAAAATAGATATGAAAAAGTTTCTAAGGAGTTGGGAATATGTATAAGATTGTTTGGTCTAGTAAAGGATCTGGAAGTATGAAAATAAAATGAAAAGTTAAGCTCAGTGTAGTTAAAAAGAAAAGAAACTGAGTCCAAGTAGAGCACTCGAGTGAACTGCTCGAGTGAACCACTCAAGTCCAAGCCTTAAATTAAAGTTTAAGAAAGTTTAAACCTAGATCTGCTAGATTCCGCCTTTGTAAAGAAATTTCAACTCCTTAGAACCAAAAGGACCAAGGGAAAAGAAAAAGATTGAGTAGTTTTGAGAGTTAATGTGAGGCTAGGGATTGAGAGTCATAGTTGTCTTATGGGTAGATGAGATTCTATCCTTGTATGCATCAGTTGGCTATCCTACCTTTAGCTTTCTGCTAAACCTTAATCACTTCTATGAGTGATCCTGATACTTGCGCTTAAACCAGAGGAAGAAGAGATCATTCTAATCTCTTAAAACTTGTCCCTCAACCAAATGAGTTTTAGTTATTGCATATCATGATCCACCAGTTCGCGTTTAATCAATGTTAAAGGGATAGTTTACTTTGAATGCTTGTTTTGGCTAAGTCATAGAGTTGAATTCTATGTGATGAGTATGGCTAAAGCTTTTAAGTAAAACTCTTGTGATTTGCATGCTAGAACTATTAACTGTGGTGTTGACTTCAGAGGTCTGCTTAGTTTGCTAGGTTCCGAGTCCCCGCTTTCAACCTTACTCCTTTAATCTTATTCTTTCTATTTGCTTGAAGGCAAGCAAAGGATAAGTTTGGGGGGAGTTTGATAACATTGCATTTTGGCATGTTTTTACTATTGTTTTATTACAACTTAGCATAGGTTTTAATCATCACCCATGTCACTTTGTGCATTTATTTGGCATATAGGATATTTATGTTGGTTTCTCTAGGTTCAGCCGCTTAACCTTTCTTTCACTTGAAGATTTTTAAATTAACCTTGTCTTGTTTTTACCACAATGTTACATATTTATACTACTAACTTAGAGTTCCATCTTAACCTAATACACCAAAAGACTCATTAACACATATTGGGTTTTAATTTCGTTTATGGCCCAATGGCCTTCTTTGACTTTTCTTCCTACGAGCTCTTCTTCTCTTATTCTTCCTCTGCGATTTTTCTTCTTCTTCTTCTTACATCTTCTCACTCTTCTCTTATGCAGAATTAAGCAAATGATCAACTTCCAACACTCCCTCTTGAATCTTTTTCTTAATCTCTAGAATCTGGTGCATGAATTTTGTTCCGCCTTCTCCTTGATTTTTCTTGTTGATTTCTTTTAGCTGAGGACAGATTCCTTTCACCGCATCTGCAAAACTCACAGGTAATGTTTCCTTCTCCCTCATTGTCTCATACCTTACCTTTGTTACAGTCATTTTTGACTTCATTGCTGGTTGATTACTCGACTTGGTGGATCTCTTGTTCACTCCGATAGCATCTGCGATTTGAGTTTTCTTTTGGTGCTTCTGGCTTTTAGTGTAGTCATGGTGATCTGGTTCCTCATCATACTGTTGCCATGCAGCTAAGTAACCAGCTTTCTTCTCCCTCTTCCTCTTGTCCTTTGCGTGATGAACCTCTTCTCTGCCTCTTCTCTGTTCTTTCCTCCTTTTGAGTTTTCCTGTATTCTCCTCTGGTTTCCTCTCAATCTCTTACTCTGACCCAACTCTCTTTCTTGTAGGTAGTTTTCTGTTGTGACATGTATCGGATCTCCGTCTTCTTCCTCTTCCTCATTGGGTTCCAGCTCAATACACCAAGGTAATCTTCTTGCATCCAGCTTGCTTTGGTTCTGAGGTTTCTTGTCTTCTGATTCACGGTAGAGCCTTTCTTCTCTACTTTCCCTTTTTCACTATGTCTCTGTTTGATTTTAGCTGTGCCTTGAATCTCATCTCCATGTACCGTTTCCTGGGGTGAGTTTCTTGTGAGATCAAATTTTTCATACTCCCTCTTGCTAGCCTCATCTTTTTCTTTATACTCTTTCAAAATCCTAGTACATTCTCTGATTACAATGCTCTAAGCCTTCCCCACAGCTGCATCCAATTTCTCTCGGCTTCTCTTCACTCCGCCATCTGCTAGCCCTAGATTTCCATCAGTGATTACAGTTTCTCTTGCGGTATTGGTTGTGCTTCTCGGTCCCCCGACATTACCATGATCTCAAGGTCCAGTTTCTACCCTTTCTTCATGTGATGTCTCTCTTAGCTGTCCTTCCTTTTTAACTTTTTGAAACTCAATATAATAGTATTCATCTCTCATGGGTGCCTCCAATATCCTTTGTCCTTCTTGATTAGTGATTGTGCATTGTGATATATTGAACATTATAGCATAGCCATTGTCCATCAACTGGGGAACACTTAGATAGTTGTGTTTCAAGCTAGGTACAAAAAGAACATCCCTTATTGTCCTTTTCCTAGTCTCAGTCATTACAGTGACTGTACCCTTCCCTTTGGCTTGAATGGCTTCACCATTGCATAGCCTTACCCATCTCCTCGTGCCTGTGTTTAGCATCGAGAACCAACTATCTTCTTTGGCCATGTGACAGGTGGCTCCACTGTCAAGTAGCCAGACATTTTCATTGCTTGTAGGTAGATCATGAGTAGCTGTAAATAACCCTTCTTGTTGGTTGTCTTGTTCTTCGTCTTGCTTGTTCATTGGTGTTTGAGGGGGTTGTTCCGCTTGTGCTTGCATCTGAGTTTGGTTATTTTGAGTTTTGTTGTGCTTGAATCTGCAGTCTCTAGCATAGTGTCCTGGTTTTCCACATATAAAGCAACCTCCTCTTGGTTTGAATTGAGTGTTCTGTTGAGAGTTTTCAGTCTTGTTCTTATAGTAGCATTCCTCATCACTATGATTGTTCCTCTTGCATCCACTGCACCATTTTTGTTGAGATGACTCTGACCTAGTTACACCTTGTATATTTTGAGGATGTTGGAACCTTTGGAATCTTGCTGCAAATGCTCCCTCTGCACTCCCACCATTTCTATCATCAAGCCGTTTCTCTTGCCCTTGTAGAGCATTGATCACTTCAGCCAAGGTTACAGTTGCAAGGTCTTTAGTTTGTTCAATGACTCCCACATAAGAGTCAAATCTTTCCTGCAGAGAACACAATACCTTGGACACAATGATACTCTCAGGTAGTTCTTCTCCATGGGTTCTCATTTCGTTTCCCAGTTCCACTACCTTCTTGGTGAAGTCTTTTATTGTCTGCTTTTCATCTTGTTTTAGGTTGTAGAAGTTTGCTCTCAATCATTGCAACATTATCATGGAGCCTTTTGGATCTCCTTGGAACCTCAGCTTCAGCACTTCCCTTGCGTCCTTTGAAGTCTCAGTAACTGACAAGTGAGTACTGAAGATTTCTTCAGAGACGGCACTGAACAACAATTGCAATGCGGTTTGATCTTTCATTTCTAGTTCCTCTGGTATAGGTGTGAGTAGCTTAGGTGAAATGGGGATTCCTTCTGTCATAATTTTCCATAGTTCTGTAGACTTGAGTATAGCTCTCATCTTAATGACCCATAAGCTGTAGTTCTTACCATCACAAACTGGAACCACTTGCAGATTCTGCATTTCTATTTGGTTACAGGTTTGAGTTTTTAGAGATACCTGGTTTGCTTGATTTCCTAGTTTCTTCCTGAGCTAAACTTGTGCTTTGGTTTCTTGCTAAACTTGTGCCTTTGGTTTGTTTTGCAGGACCTTTGAATTTCAGGAACTCCAAGATCGATGTAGCTCTGATACCATGTTGGTTTCTCTAGGTTCAGCCGCTTAACCTTTCTTTCACTTGAAGATTTTTACATTAACCTTGTCTTGTTTTTACCACAATGTTACATATTTATACTACTAACTTAGAGTTCCATCTTAACCTAATACACCAAAAGACCCATTAACACATATTGGGCTTTAAATTCGTTTATGGCCCAATGGCCTTCTTTGACTTTTCTTCTTCTTCTTCTTCTTTTCTTCCTACAAGCTCTTATTCTCTTCTTCTTCCTCTGCGATTTTTCTTCTTCTTCTTCTTACATCTTCTCACTCTTCTCTTATGCAGAATTAAGCAAAGGATCAACTTCCACCAATTTAGTCTCTTTGCATTAGTTTGCATGCATTTTGCATACATGTAGTATTTTTAGGTATTTGGAGCTGTGAGGAGTCATCACTTGAGTAACCACTCAGCCATGAAGACACGTAGGGGTTTCTGTGAGGAGTCGTGACTCGAGTGACATGGAACCATAGAGTTGAAGACTGCAAAGGAAGCTCAAGTTACTCGAAGAGGCTACTCGGATGAAGACTCGAGGAGGCTACTCGACCAGACCACTCGACTGCTGGGTCGAGTGGTCAGCATCGCGTCGACAAGATTCTGCAAATTATAGTGAATTCTCATTACCCATAATTCTTATGTATAAATACCGAGGAATGATAACTCGGGATGACATCGGACAATTTTTAATTCTGGGCCGCTTTAGCATAATTAGTTTATATCTCTGAGTTTTCTCTCTCTAGTTTATCTTTAGATTTTGATTCGGATTTTCGCACTCTTGAGAATTTCAATAGATCAAATTTATCCTTACTGTTATTTTTCTGGATTCTCTATTCATCAGATCAACTATGACGAGTCAAAGCTTTTCTGGGTTTTTGATTTTGATGATGATCGCGATATGGGAGTAGTGAATTTAGGGATCGATCCTTAGTGTAAGATCTGTAATCACTGGACCTTTAGGTTTGAGTGGGTTAGATTTTCAGATCCATCACCACGACAGTGGGTTGGGTTGGAAGTGAGATCCATCGTCAAGGGATTCACCCTGAGTTTAGATTTTCAACACCCATAGTAGATTTAAGTGTAGATTACCCTATGATTCCACTTCCTGGGATCTCTATCATTTTCAATAGTTTCAATTTTAGTTCTCTAGTTTATTTCTATTGTTTAACTTAGTATCCACTGTTTTTGTTCCTGTTACTCGATTAATCCACTCGAGTGACTCACTCGATTGATATCAAACTTTGTGACTTTTCTTGTTAATTCCATGACTTGTTAAAGAGTGACAGACGTTAGCATTTCTAGGATCTAGTTAAGTCTATTCATCTATTGCATCATGTAGGACTGCTAGTATTTACAAACAACTTCTATAAATTTGGCTAGAATTAATTGTTAATGATCTCATCCTTTTTGCTAATTTCATTCACCCGATGGATTGACACTTCACTATACTATCAATTGATTAAAAACTCAGGCTTTTAGTGTTGTGTTTAGGGTGTTAGTTTCATCACTTCTCATCATTTTCACTACATAAAAGCGAAGTTTCAGACAGCTTTGACTTGCGCTGTTTCGGGAAACCTCTCAGGTCTCATATGTAACCACACCCACTCTCCCACTTCAAAGGTCATCTGCTTCCGGCCCTTGTTGGCATTCTTCACACGCTGAGTGTTTGTTCTTTCTAATTGATCCTTGACCGCTTGATGAAGCTTCTTTACTTCCTATGCCTTCTTTGCTCCATCTAGGTTTAAGAACTCGGTTTGTGGTAGAGGCGTAAGATCCAATGGTGTCTGAGGATTGAATCTGTATGCCACCTGAAAAGGAGATAAGTGAGTAGCACTATGGACAGCACAATTATAAGCAAATTCAACAAAAGGTAAGGCTTCAAGCCAAGTTTTAAGATTTCTCCCTATTGTCGATTAAAGTACTGCTCCGAGTGTCCGGTTGACTACTTCGGTTTGGCCGTCAGTTTGGGGATGGCAGGTCGTGGAGAAAAGCAGCTTAGTTCCTAGTTTCTTCCAGAGAGTTCTCCAAAAGTGTCTCAAGAACTTGGTGTCACGATCCGGGACTATCGTCCTAGGTACTCCATGAAGTCGGACTATCTTCTTGAAAAAGAGGTCTGCTGTCTGTGTAGCATCGTTCATTTTTGCGCATGGAATGAAGTGTGCCATCTTGGAAAACTGATCCACAACAACAAAGATGGAGTCCTTGTGTCTGATCTTGGGCAAACCTAGCACAAAATCCATAGAAATATCTATCCACGGTGAACTAAGAATTGGTAAAGGAAGATACAAACCGTGTGGGTGAACCCGAGACTTGGATTTCTTGTAAGTGATACATCTTGCTCAAAACGTTTCGACCGATTTCTTGAGGTGTGGCCAAAAGAAATGTTCTTTAAGAATTACAAGTGTCTTGTCCACGCCAAAATGACCCATTAGGCCTCCTCCATACGCTTCTCGGACAACAAGCTTCCGTACCGAACATTGTGCAATGCACAGGCGCTTGCCCTTGAAGAGGTATCCATTGTGGACATAGTAAGAAGTGTAAGCTCCCTTTCCCGGGTTCTTGTATATTTCTACAAATTCAAGGTCAGTCTCATACAATGGAATAATCATTTCAAAACCTAGAACCTGAGCTTCCATGGTGGAGATAAGCACGTGTCTCCGAGATAGTGCATCAGCGACAAAGTTGTCCTTTCTTTTCTTGTACTTTATGACGTATGGGAAAGTCTCAATGAACTCTAGCCACTTAGCATGCCTTCTTTTGAGATTCGTTTGCCCCCTCAAATGCTTCAATGTCTCATGATCCGTGTGTATGATGCATTCCTTTGTTACTAAGTAGTGCTGCCACGTATCCATGGCTCGGACCAAAGCGTAGAGCTCCTTGTCGTATGTAGGGTAGTTGAGAGTTGAACCACTGAGCTTTTCACTGAAGTAAGCAACCGGCTTGCCTCCTTGAGTAAGGACAGCACCGATCCCTAAACCTGATGCATCACACTCGATTTCAAAGGTGTTAGAAAAATCAGGTAGAGATAAAATTGGAGCATTGGTTAAACGGTCCTTTAGGCTTTAGAAAGCCTTCTCCTGAGCGTCTTCCCACTTGAATGTCACGTCCTTCTTGACGATTGCGGTGAGAGGTGCAGCGAGGGTGCTAAAGTATTTCACAAACCGCCCGTAAAAGCTAGCTAATCCATGGAAGCTCCAAACTTGACTAATGTTTGTTGGCATGGGCCAGTCTTGGATGGCTCGGACTTTCTCCTGATCCACTCTAAGACCCTGTGAACTCAAGATGAAGCCTAAAAACAGAACCTCATCAGCGCAAAATGTGCACTTCTTCAAGTTGGTGAAAAGGCCTTCTCGTTGAAGTGTCTTAAGTACTTGTTCTAAATGAGTTAAGTGTTCAGCTAGGTTTTGACTATAAATGAGAATATAATCGAAATATACCACTACAAACTTACTGATGTAGGGTCTTAAAACCTCATTCATAAGCCGCATAAAGGTGCTTGGCGTGTTAGTTAGTCCGAACGGCATAACCAACCACTCGTAGAGACCTTGCTTGGTCTTGAAGGCCGTCTTCCATTCGTCACCTTCTTTCATCCTTACTTGATGGTACCGATTCCTTAAATCAATCTTAGAAAGCAAGTTAGAACCAGAAAGCTCATCAAGCATATCATCTAACCTCGGGATTGGATGATGGTATTTGATCATTATGTTGTTAATGGCGCGGCAGTCCAAACACATCCTCCAGGTTCCATCTTTCTTCGGCACTAATAGGACTGGGACGGCACAGGGACTAAGACTCTCATGAACATATCCTTTCTCCAAAAGTTCTCGCACTTGCTTCTCCAATTCCTAGGCTTCCTCCGGGTTCACACGGTATGCAGCTCGATTGGGTAACGGGGCTCCGAGAACAAAATCAATCTGGTGCTCTATTCCTCTTATGGGCGGTAAACCAGGGGGTAACTCTTCAGGAAAAACATCAGAAAATTGGTCCAATAGCTGAGTAACTTCGGGAGGAAGTTGTTGCTCCATCGCACTAGATGCTGCACTCAAAGTCTCCTTAAAGATCATTAGTAATACCGGTTCTTTACAAGTAATTGCCTTAGAAACATAACTCAGTTTAATTATCAAATTGTTCTTGTTCGAAGTACCCTTTTCTTTTAACATTTTAACTTGCAATTCATGTACTTGAGTTGGCGTGAGTGGTGGCAAGTTAAATTTCTTTTTATCATGAATAAAGGTTGATGAGGCCATCACGTCTGACCTGACCGGAGAGCACACCCGTGGACGAGCTGAAACAGAGGAAACGCCATCAACACGTACCAACACCCATTCCGCTCATTCATTCAACATGGGCTTCAAGATTCATCAGCAAACCATGCATTTTACGAGTAGTGATCGAGCCAGAACCCAGCTGGAACGATTCCATGAAGAGCCAACACCCGAATGCCTCACAGGAGTCGTCATTGAACCGAGGAAGCTGTCCTTGGAGGAATCCACTCGTGCATTCAGCTTTTACCTCTGTATTCACTCGAAAATGACATATTTTGAAGGTTTGGGTCGAGCCAAATTGCCAAAAGAACCAGCCAATTGGAAGGAGTCCAATTTGAAGCAATTTGGTTGGTTTACTTTAAGTGAACCAACAAATCCAGATAGAGGACTTTCCAGCCACGCCTTAATGTTTTCCAACACTCATTTGAAGACTACATGCTGTTTTAGGATGCCAAAGACTAGAAGCAAGCCAACCCCACGAATTTGTCCAAGAAGATCATACTTACCTTACACGGACTTACCATATTTGGACCAAGGAGCATTCAAACCACAACGGCTCCTTTCTGATCCTCTTGGGCACGAATCAAGGCACATTCAAGACCTCCAAACCGTTCCAAGACACTCCACCTTCGGCCCTAAGCTGTCAAGACTCAAGCCATCTCGCAACTTGCCTTATTTGGCTGATTTCATCATTAAAGCCACCAACGGCTCTTTTCTTTTAATTTCTGCGTTTGTCTTTCTTTTGTTCTTGCTAGTTTGCTTCAGTATCTTTCATAAAAACCAAAAGAAAAATTTATTTGCTTCAGTTTGTTATTTGTTTCGATTTCATAAATAAAAACCCCATAAAAAGTTTCTGATTTCACAGTTTATGTTTTTCGTCAATTTTGTTGTGTCAATTTTATAAAATCCATAAAAACTCAAAAAATATATTTCGTCTTTTGTTCTGCTTTTCTTAGAGTCTTGAAAACCCAAAAAAAAAGCTATCCCAGAATTTAGAAGTCCGTTTGGTAATTGTTTGAGAATTAAATCTCGACATATCAAAAACCGCTTCTGGATTTTGATCTGTTTTGTTTGAATTTTATAAAATCCATAAAAACTCAAAAAAATCTTTTGTCTTTTGTTTTATTTTCTCAAGAAATTTAAAAACCCATAAAAATTGTCTTTTTAACTTTCGGAGTTCATTTGCTATTTTATTTTGAAGTAAACAAGAAGAGAACATAAAATTTGTCAATTTCCCATTCTTTGATTATTTGTCAAGTTTCCTTTTCTTGAACACTTGACCTAGCTCGAGATTTCTCTTCTCTTGCAGGAACAGCCACATCAATGGATGATTCTGATGAAGAAGGTCCTTACCAAGCTGTTGAGAACCATTGGAGTCAAGGAGGAGAAAGCCAAGCCTTGTCCGATAAAGAAGCTGACTATGAAGCACCACCATGGCCTGGAGACTCATTTCCTAATTTTGAAGGGGACCACGGCCATGAATCTGAAGAAGAAGGAGACCCCTATTTGTCTGATGATGGAGTCAAGCCTGAACCAGAGCCACCAGATTATAGCCGAGATCATTCCAGTCACCAGACTTGGTGCGAGGAGGAGACTGATTCACGGAATGGATATAATGACTTCCAAATCAGTCACAGAGATGAGTCATTGCATGAGGAAGATCAAAACGAAAATGAGGGCTTCAATCACGAAGGAGAACAAGACAAATTTGTGGAGTCTTACCATGAAGATAGACCGTGGTGTGAAGAAACTGACTCTCAAATCAGTTTAGGTGAGACTGACCCGAATGATGAAGAAGATTTCGGTGAAACGACATATTCTGATCAGGAAGAAGACTACTATGATGAGAATGACTCTCAACACTTTAGAGCCAAACTTGCTGAAGAGAAAGAGGTCCAAAGTGAGGCTGGAAGAGATGATGTTTGGGAAAACTTACCCGTTGAGGATAAAGCCGTAAGTGAGGCTGGAAGAGATGGTTATGATTATTCCAATTACATCTATTTTTCAGGTTTTCAACAAGGATCTGAGGCATACATTCAATGGGAAGAAGACTTAGAGCATTGGTTCCGTTCCCAACACATACCTAAAGAAGAAAGGCTTTCCTATGCCTTAGACACCCTAGTTGGAGAAGCACAAGAATGGTGGCGACAAGAAGATTTTTGGTGTCAATATTCCCAGCCAATCAACACTTGGGGACTACTCAAACAGAGCATGTATCGAACCTTTGTGCCAAAATCCGTAAACAAGAATTACACTCCCAAGAAGTTGTTGTTCCAATCAGCTCCAAAGGAGAGGTCGGCTCCAAAGCAACCATACAGTTCTAAACTGAAGAGAAGGATGACACAAACACCAATTAAGAGGACTGAGGCCACATTAATCACTCAAGCACAAGAGGAGAAGCCAAAAGCAAAAGTCGTAGCTCACAAGCAAAGTCCGAGCTCAAAGCTTGAGCCACACGGCAATGTAAAGAAATGTAAGTCTCCTAAGCTAACTAAATCAAAGGAAATAACTTGTTATAGATGTCATAAGAAGAGACACTTCGCTGTGACTTGTCCTGAGAGACATGTAGTAAATAATGCTTCAATAGAACCTAATTTAAATTCAAAACCGGATATAAGTGTCATTCAAACATGTTTTGATAATTCTTGTTCTAGTATAATGCTCTTGTCTATGCCAAAGGTTGATATTGCAGGACATAACACGAAGCATGAAGCTAAAGAAATTATGAGAAGCCTAAAATGTGAGATGCAACATCCGGAAACGATTTCCCAAACACTAGTAAGTAACTCTTACGAGTTAATTAGTTATTGGAAAATTCTCATGCTCACTCGAAGCCTTAAGAGAGCTATTATAAGTGTTTATCTTCCAGATTTAAATCACTTGATTTTTCCCTTAAGTGTCAAAGAAAGGACAGGTACATTCGAACAAAGATAACCTCAAATCTTTTAATGTCGTATCAAACGGAGGAACCAAAAACGAGTAATCCCCTTCCAGGGAAGTCAAAAGTGAGGCAGGAAGAGATGCTTTTTAAGGAAAGCCACCAGATTTTAAGAAGACGCCTAATGCTCCAAGCGACACCAAGTCGTCATGGACCCGAGGTATGACCCTAAACTCCCAAAGACGAATGAAAGCTAACTTGCTTTCTCTTAGTGCAGATGATCAAGTTTCAAGGTCGAAACTTTGTCAAGGGGGAGGGTATGATGAGGCCATCAGGTCTGACCTGACCGGAAAGCACACCCGCGGACGAGCTGAAACCGAGGAAACGCCATCAACACGTACCAGCACCCATTCCGCTCATTCATTCAACATGGGCTTCAAGATTCATCAGCAAACCATGCATTTTAGGAGTAGTGATCGAGCCAGAACCCAGCTGGAACAATTCCATGAAGAGCTAACACCCGAATGCCTCACCGGAGTCGTCATTGAACCGAGGAAGCTGTCCTTGGAGGAATCCACTCGTGCATTCAGCCTCTACCTCTGTATTCACTCGAAAATGACATATTTTGAAGGTTTGGGTCAAGCAAATTGCCAAAAGAACCAGCCAATTGGAAGGAGTCCAATTTGAAGCAATTTGGTCGTTTTACTTTAAGTGAACCAACAAATCCAGATAAAGGACTCTCCAGCCACGCCTTAATGTTTTTCAACACTCATTTGAAGACTACATGCTGTTTTAGGATGCCCAAGACTGCAAGCAAGCCAACCCCACGAATTTGTCCAAGAAGATCACACTTGGGCACGAATCAAGACACATTCAAGACCTCCAAACTGTGCCATGACACTCCAGCTTCGGCCCTAAGCTGTCAAGACTCAAGCCATCTCGCAACTTGCCTTATTTGGCCGATTTCATCATTAAAGCCACCAACGGCTCTTTTCTTTTAATTTCTGCGATTTGTTTCTTGTTTTAGACCTTAGGACCATTGTATTCTTACCCTATAAAAGCTCAGCTCGTTCCTCCTTGTAAATGACCCTTGATCGAGATTTTAGTAATAAGAAAGTATTTTCTTCTCTTACCATAAGTTGCGAATTCTTGTGTTCCTCTTCTTTAGTTCTTATTGAGTAATTCTTTAAGTGCTATTGATTCTGCGATTCTAGTTATTTGAGTGATTCATATAACTGGTCTTGTTCATCGATTGAGTGAGTCAATCCCTATCCCATCCATCTTGCTATCTTTCACCCCTTCCGCGAGTCTAGGATTTGGAATCTTCTTGATCATCAAGTGATCTAAGCTCGGTGTGATTCCGTGCCTATATCAAAGGTGTACATGTTACTTCTGCCATGGTGAATAGCATCCTTATCCAACTGCCAAGGTCTACCAAGAAGAAGATGGCCAGCTTGCATTAGAACAACATCACACATAAACTCATCCGAGTAATTGCCCACATTGAATGGTACAAGTACTTGATCCGTTACGTGTAATTCAGCTTTATCATTCAACCATCTTAACTTATAAGGGTGAGGGTGTCTAGTTCTATCTAGGCCGAGTTTAGTGACCATGTAGTCACTGGCTACATTGGTACACGACCCTCCATCAATTACTAAATTATATACATTGCCTTGGATGGAACATCGTGTATGAAAGATGTTGTCTCTTTGGCATGTCTCATCCATATGAACCGTGAGGTTCAAGACTCGTCTTATGACCAAGGACTCACCATATTCAGCTTTACAATCCACTTCTTCAGAAGAGGTGTCGATCATTTCTGTATCAGCCTCATCTTGGGACTCATACTCACCTGAATCTAGCATGATCATTACTCGGGGGTTTGGGCACTCTCTCGCCATGTGTCTTCTGCCCTTGCACTTGAAACATGTTATATCACGAGTTCTAGAAGCACTAGGGTTAGAAATCTTACCTTGGTTAGGCTCGGACGCCTTGGAGTTAAACCTAGTGTCAATAGCAACTGCCTTGCCTTAGGTGGGAAAGTTGTTGGGGTCTGGTGTTTGGCTCGGTTCTGATCCCATGTTTGATTACTCCGGTTCTTTCCAGTAGCATAAGACTTCTTCTTGATGTGTTGTTCAGCTTGGATTGCATGATGTAAGATGTCTTTCAAATCATGATATGGAAGTTGCTCCACTTTGTGACTGATTCGCTCGCTTAATCTATCTAGGAACTGTGCCATAAGTGTTTCATTATCTTCATCCAACTCCAAGCGATTCCTTAAGTGTTCAAACTCCTCAAAATATTCCTCTACACTCCTCGTCCCCTGTGCTAATTTTCGGATTTTTTTCTGAAGGTCTCGGTGATAGTAGGCCGGAACATATCTCTTCTTCATGAGTTGTCTCATTTCTCGCCAAGTACGGACCTGCGGGGCTTGTATCCTTCTTCTGTCAGAAACTTCACAATCCCACCATGAGAGAGCATGGTCAGTAAGTTGAGCTACTGCCAGAGCTAGCCTCTTTTGTTTGTTGGTGCCTTGAGCTTCATGTCTTGAGAGTGCTTGTGTCGTGGTAAGTCACCTTCTGCATCTCCAAAATCATCTTGCCATGGACCTCTCCTTCTCACACGAGGTTGCTCTTCCTCCGGGTTGGAGCCGAGATCATCGCCGTGGCCATTAGCTCGTGGAGGTGGGGCTTTTCGAGGATTAACTGGAGGTTGCTCCATGTGGTCGAGCCGCTGTACTACTCTTTGGAGCTGTTGTTGCATGGCTGTGATAGCTTGTATGAGGAGGGCGTTGGGGTCTTGGTGAGCCTCTGTATTCTCCATTGTTCCTTGCACAACAAGTTTAAAAAAGTATCAATGGACTTTCAGCAGAAACACAAAAAAATTGACATAAGTGAACAAATTCGAAAACAATATTAAATGGACTCCAAAATTCGAAATTTCACTTGATAAATCTTCTTAACAGACTAAACTAACGAAATCAAAAGAAAAAATATTTTTTTGGAATATTTCTAATTTTATAAAATTCGGACAAAACAAAGAAAACAAAATGGAAACAAACCAGCGATGAACTAAAACTCTAATTTTCCCTTTTTTTTTTTTACTCAAGACCAACCCTAGTAGCTACGAAAAAAACTCTTCTAAAATCACTAAAAATTCAGTCCTAGACTAGACAACTCAAGACTCAAACAACAAGGAATCAAGCAAAGCTAAGCAAAGGACTCGATCTAACAACCTAAACAAGAACTAAGCAGGTTCTGAAAATTAAAACAAAGAGAAAGGAATGAGTACACCTCAGATATAGGAGCTTTTGAAGCTCTGATACCAAAAATGATACAAGCTCGGAAGGTGGAAGATAGATCCGGTGGAGACTTGATCCCCAAGGAAAGAGATCTGGACCGGTTTGCTGGGACAATTGGACTAAGGTCTCTCCTTCTCTTGGAACATATGTGGAGACGGTATAAAAGAGTCGGCCCAATAAGAGCTCTCGGATGGGCCTAGCGGCATCGTATCCATTCTGAAGAAACCTTTGCTTCCCAGCTGGTCCATGAACATGTTGAACTTCTTTTCCATGTCTCTGCTCCTGGTTCTAGTCACGCGACCACTTGACACAAATGGCGCTTGGATGATTTGGGTTACTGGTTTGATGTCCTCATCACTTATGTTCCAAACTACTACAAAACATTGGATTTCAACACCAAATGACTCTCGCAGCCCCGAGGCGAGGAGGATGTTCCCACCTGCTCTAAAGAAAAAGACTGACTCCAATCCAATGTCTCAAGCAAAGGAGGAGAAACATAAATTAATTCCACAAGCCGTAGCTCACAAGCCGGATAAGCCGAAACATTTGGAATCAACATCACAACTTCTAGTAAGTGACATTTACGAGCTTATTAAGTATTGTAAGAATATTATGATCACTCGTAGTATCAAGCACACTGTTTTAAGTACCTATGTACCAAATATAATGTACTTGACGTTTTCTCTAAGTGTGCTTGATACTACAAAAGAAAGGACAGGTACCCTAGACGTGTACAAAGGCCGAAGAGAACCCACATCCAAATGGAGTTTAATTTTGAATCAAATGGAGGAACCAGCAACGTGCACTCACATCCATCTCCAGAGTTTATGATGCGTTTTCAAGGCCTTAACAAAAAAAAGGAAACCATTGACAACTCGCTGATCAAAGAAAAGCCACCAGATCCAACAACACTTCCGTGTACCGTGTTGTATATTGAACTCGAAAGGGACCACACTCAGGTAAGTAACACCCTAATTAGATTCATTTCTAATAATTCTAAAAGTGTGATAACAGACCTGTTAAGTTTAGAAGAGCTTGATGAAAACATTGGAGTCCCACAGCAGCATTTGATTCAAAATAATTGTTTATTTACACCAATACAACATAAGAAAAAAAAAATTGAATCAACCATGTTTACCTGGTTATAATAATTCCATGACTGTATTAATACACTTGATTTTTGTCAAAACGAGTTAGAATTATTGCAGGAACAAAAGAGGAGCCACCAGACTTAGAATTTCAAAAACTAGTACGTAGAAGAACAAAGCCCTCAACACCCAAGGCTATTACACCAGATCAGATTCAAGAAGTAATCACCTCTAGCCAGCTCAAAGGAGAGCCACCAGATGCACCACTCATCAACAAACAACCAAAACATCGAGGTAAGGCTCTAAACTCCCAAAGAAGAATGAAAGCTAACTTGCTTTCTCTTGGTGCAGATAACACAGTTTCGAGGTCGAAACTTTTTCAAGGGGGAGGGTATGATCTGAACATCAAAACTATGCCAAACCATGAGCAGATCAAACCAGCCGGTTCAAGCTTCACAATGGACCAACATGAGGAATTCTTGCTCAACCAACGTCCTGATCAATCACGAGGCCTAGGATTTATATTCTATAAACAAATCAGTCCGAAGAAGACTAATGATTCAGAAGGAATCATTAAACCCCTAGCCAAACCACCTGAAGAGGAAGCATGCCTACCCGGATATGGGAAACGAAGAAAAGCACGTGACATATCAAGTTCTGCTCAAGCACATGAGCTACCATTGAAAAAAAATTCGGAAACCACCTATTTTATGATGATTTATCGAGTTAAATCATCCCTGGTAAGAGTTGGTTTTAGAGCTAACCAAGGAGGATCAAAACCGGGTGTAAATAAGGAAAGTCTTGCACCCAACTAACCATCAGCTGAAGCCAAGAATTGGAGACCTTCTATAAGCATCAGAGGATTCCCTTTTAACCCAGGAGATACTCTAGAAGATTTACCACCAGAGCCTTGGTACACCTTACCATGCAAGAACATGCAGAGTCATTACTTACCATATTTGGAACCAAAGGAGGTCAATCAGCAACGGCTCTTTACCTTATCATTTATGAGCATTCTGAAGCTTCATTATAAAGCTCTAGACGCCCCAAAGATTCATGGATTCTCACCCAAGCTTTCAAGCCTCAAGACACCTCACAAAATACCTTATTTGGACCGATTTCTTCTTAATGGCTCCAACGGCCATATTTCTTTCAATGCTGCGATTTCTTTATTGTTTTAGTCATTATAACCCTTGTCCTCTGAGCCTATAAAAGCTCAGCTCGAGTATCCTTGTAAATCACCCTTAATCGAGATTTTTAAGTTCATAAATAAAACAGTTTTTCTTCGCTTTCACAAAGTTGTGAATTCTTTGCCTTTCCTTTCATTAGTTCTTATTTGAGTGATTCATTTAAGTCCTTTTGAGTCTGAAATTCAAGTTATTTGAGTGATTCATCTAACTAGTCTTGTTCATCGATTGAGAGAGTCAATCAACTCACCCCATCTCTATCTCTTTCACCTTCCGCTCAAGCTAGGTTTTTGGAATCCTTTGATCATCAAGTGATCTAAACTCGGTGTGATTCTGAGCCTACATCACTCACGAAGGGTGTTCCTTCTATATAAAAAAACTACTTTTGATAGGCAAGCTAACTATGTATAGTCTCCTCCATGACTCAACTGGTGGGTAGGTCATGACGAGGACTATTCACGCATTAAATCCTAGGGGTCTTAACTCACAGAAGCTGTATGACTTGGCTGGCTCGCTATTCATGACACTAACTGCTCTATCAAGCTAGTTTAGGAGAGGATGATGTAACTTTCATCGGGACCCTTCTCTTTATATCAGTCGCAAGTGATCAATCAACCAATAAGCTTTAAATCCTAGTGGTCTTAACTCATAGCAGCTCTATGACTCGGCTGGTTCGTTGGTCATGACGCTAACTACTCTATCAAGGTATTTTGGGAGAGGACGTTGTGGCTGTCATCGGGACCCTTCTTCTTAGATCAGTTGCAAGTGATCAATCAAACAATAATCTTTAAGGACGAATCTAGATAGAAGAAACCTAATTAGAAATAATAGAAAAAACGAATCTGGCAACATGAAACCATGAATCCCCTTCAAGCACCCCCACTAAACCCAACAAAAGACTACTTAGACATAATAAAACAAACAATGGTAATAGATGATATGGAAGCGTAATTATAAATAAGTACTCACTGAGGGTTTTATGGATCTTCTCTGTAGAGTTTTAGATCTTCTCCTTTAGACAAATAGCAATAGAAATCAAGATGAAAGAGTTGAAAAACTAATCAAGGAAGCAATGATGGAGATGGAGAATCTTTGAAGTGTCTTCGATGGATGGGGGCGGCTCTGCTGCTCCTTATTAGCTCTCATCTTGTAGGGTTTATAAGGAGTCGCATAAATAGGGTTTAGAGGCTGTGGAACAAGGTTTAGGGCCTCTCGAGATGATTTAAAAGAAGCACAGTTGTTTTGGAAAAGAAGCTACGGAGAAGGTCTAGGCGCGGTCATGGGCTCTCTGGGGTGCCAAAGAGGGGTTTCAGCGCGGCGCGGGCTTCTCCAACCACACTGGCAGCATCTCTGCAGGGACATGTCTTCGGTTCATCATATTTTTTTATTGGCTAAATATATTGGAGTGATTCCAATTGGAGGTGAAATATAACTCTTCTAGCTTTCCAATGATATAAATAACGTTGAATTTGGATCACTGGAAGGTCATCTAAGGTAGCCTTGAATCTGGAGTTCAGAAACTGTCATGGAGATAATTTTGCTGGTTTCTGTTGCTTTTCTTCCAATAACCTGTAAAGATTCTAAAATCCATATATATCCAAAAATCCTTAAGAAGACATTAGTTTTATTTGAAATCCTTTTTAAAAACATATATAAACCATAGCTAAAATAGGTAAAAATACGATGTTATCAGGATTCACTCAGACTTTGATTCGTGTTCTTATCACAAAGGCTTTCCGCACCTTTATTTGGCGACCTTCGATCCCTTCAAGCCATAGTCCTTGAAACCATGTGATCAATAAGATTCGGTGGATTTCAATATTACATCACTTTGTAATTCTGGATTTTAACAAAAAAAAACAATATTTAATATTCAACTTGCTAATTTTTGCTGATTCGAATTTTTTTGTTCTTCTTCGTCCGTTTTCATTTATTTCATAAAACATTTGACTTTCATGTCTAGTATAAATATAAAAATATATATTTGATTTTAATATCACTAGAATTTAATATTTTCAATATTATGAACAGTCAGTGAAGTTTAATATATTCAAATCTAAGAACACTTTTAAAAATGTAATGTTATAAATGCATTATATTCATTTATTAACTCCTATTACAATAACCAGCTTAATATATATATATTAAGCAAGAGTTGTTGACTCAAATGACACAAGAATCTGAGACTCCTGGAGATGTCTTACTTACACAAGCCCATAAAAACACTATTTATCGAGAGGTAATAATTTTGTTTATAATATTTTCCTTTTAATAATATGTTTTTATTAGTTTTTTCATATACTTAATTTTGTTTTGTAGAAGATCTCAAAAGATAAAGGATCAAAATTTGGCTATGGATCTATACCTTTCAGTGAGTACGACAATGGAATGCAATGGGGTCAGTCATCGAGGATCAATGAGTTGCAATCGGAGTTGGAATCACAAAAAGAAATGTTGGCTGCACAAATGGCGGAAACTGCAGCAACAAAAGAAAAGTTAGATGTCCTTTATTGGCAACGTCTCATGCAATCTTTATATCCTAACGCCGTTCCGGCATCCCAAAGGCCTCGTAATCTAGACGGAAGCGTTATTATGGATGTAGATTTCAATTTACCTCCTCCATAGTATTTTATGTTTTAATGTATAATTATGTTTTAATGTATAATTATATTTTAAATTTTAATTATGTACCATTATAATTAATGTATAATTATGTATTTTCGTATTTACAAAAAAAAAAAAATTTATTAAATTTTTTTTTCCTACAAAATTCCGACTAATTTTTTTTTAGTCGGAAATTTGTAGGAAAGTTTCTGACAAAATTCTGACAAAAAAAAAATTAGTCGGAATTTTGTCGGAAATTTTCCAACTAAATTTCCAACTAAATTCTGACTAATTTTTTTTTTAGTCGGAAAATTTCCAACTAAATTCTGACAAATTTTTTCCGACATTTTTCTGACTAATTTTTTTTCCGACAACCATATTCCGACTAAATCAATTTTGTCGGAAACAAAGATTTCCGACTAAATTCTGACTAAAAGCTTTGTAGGAATTATGGATTTTTTTTGTAGTTTATGTTTCTGTATCATATTAAGTGTCTTTTTTATAACTTAAAATTTGTTTCATAATGTGTCCTTTTTCATTTTCTACGGAGATATTTGTTGAAAATCTAGTTTTATACCTAGTGTTATAATGTAATGATCAATTAAAAATAATATATATCACTAAAATAATGACCTTAAATTATTGATATAGGTGTCTTTTTACTATGCAGTGACAGTAGAAATTGAACATACAATATAATTAACTTACACTTAATTACTTTAAAATTAAATTTCAGAACCAACAAAAAATAGAAATGTAAAAACACCATGGAAAAACGAAGATTAGACACTTATTAGAAGAAGTTTATCTAAAAATGCAATTGATGTATTTTATCTATATTTCCTCATTTTCACCATGTAACCCTTTTTAATTATTTTTTATCAACAAAAAAAATACCTTTTTAGTCCATAAGAATTAAAAAAAAAAGAAGTTAAATAGATTATGAAAATAAGGTTCACAAAAACAGAAATTTACACGACCCACTAAATAAGGTTCACTAACCTGATTTTTAGCGTTCATCTTCTCATTTTATAAAGAGAAATTTCCACCAAAGAAAATTGTTGCCACTGTGTATACAAATCTAGATTCTAAAACTATAGAATCGGTAGTGTGGATATTTCCAAATGACAGAAGTCTTCAAACTCTCGTCTTAGTGATTCAAATACCAACATAATTTTGAGCAAATGAAAAAAAGCGTTACAAAGAATTTAAGATTATTATAATTTTTGAGAGAAAATAGATTATTATAATTTTTGAGAGAAAATATGAGTTCACCATGAGTTAAATCTTTGAGGAAGATGAAGGGTTTCAGTTTCAAAGATTGTGAAATCGTGAAAAATGGCTTAGTGTGAGAAAATTTAGGGATTTCTATAACATATATTTTTTATGATCATATTTATAATAGGCGTTTTTTGTTTTATTTTGGATAAGTAATAGGAATTGTACATAGATTGTGTAACTGATTTTGCATTTGGAAAAGAGGAAGAAAGGAGTTATAGAGGAAAAAAAGGAAGGAATTTTTTTAATTTTAATTTTGCATTTTTTCCCTTATTTTCAGCTTGTATTATTTTTTAATTGGATTTAAATTAAAAAACAAAATCTATGTGGCAGATTTGGGTTGGCCAAGTGACTTGTGTTTTATAATAATATAATTTTTTTATTCAGTTATGTTTAAGAACTTTTGATATTTATTTTTGATAAATCATAACTAAATGAAGGATATGATTGGTGTGCTATATAGAGTAATAAAATGAAAAGTTGAATAATTGGAAAACAGATGAATGTAAAATGATGGAAAGATTAGTCTAATGGCTAACATCTAGTGGAAACCTCAAGAATCAGGATTCAGGGAGAGGGATTTATAAGAAAACATAAGTAAGTATCTCCAAGGACGAAAAAGGCCTCGGTTAAGGGATTTGGATGGCTTCAACATAACTTTGCTAGATGAGAAATTTTGGACGATGATAAAAGAGCCTAAATCCCTTCTTACCAGCGTTTATAAAAGCATATATTTCTCTAAAAGTTCTTTTCTTGAGGCTCTCTATTTCTTGGGGAAGCATCATTCATGCTCAAGAGATGATAAACGTGGGCGTTACAAGAGAGTTAAGCAATGTCAACGTTCTCAATCAACGTTATTAGCACACACTTTCTTCAATACCTCACATGTATCTCTCTTAAAAGATGATAACACTATTTATTACAGATTTTTAGAGTCGTTTTATTAACGAATCTTGAGTCTTTTAAATAAAAACAAGATAATTTCTTGTACTTTATACATTTATAGGTTTGTACACTTGATGGAGTCAAAATGAAGGTTTTAGAGTGGAAATTGATCATTTTGGATGATTAGAGATGCAGGAATGCGTATACGCATCAAGATGTTTGGCCTCCGATGGAATACTTCCCACCATTAAATCTTTCTCATAGTTTGACACGCGTTAAAGGAGGAAGTTAGCTTATAATTTTAAGTGGTTGGAAGGAAACCTAACAGTGCGATAAAGAGTTATGGCCAATTTACTTAAGATAAGCCAAACTGCCTTGTAGCCGGAGAATACTTGGGAGGGAGCACCGATCGTTGCTGGCTTGTCACCGATCGGTGCCAAAGACATTCTTCACCGATCAGTGCATAACCTATCACCGATCGGTGGGCTGCCTCTGAAGTTTTCATTTTTCAAGTCTTAGGGTTTTCTTTTGTCTGTATAAATAGAGGGCTCGCCCCTGGAGAAATAAATATGAACAGAATTCCGAAACATAGAGTTTTAGAGATGAAAAACTCACTCTAAAAGCCCTAAGGTGTTAAAACATTTGCTATATATTTTTATGCTTTTATTTTATATTTAGTTCATCATCTATTTCTATCATGCATATTCTTTGCATGTGTGAGTAGATATGTTCATATAGATTAGGGTTTATAAAGGGATGTTCTTATGAGATTGTTCATATAGTTCTTCATCATTAGATTTCTCTTAATGTCTTGTCTAATTTGATAAATTAACCTCTCCCCTAAATCCAGTTCATCATGGCACCAAAAATATAGTTGAATCGATGAATCTATCTTTGTTGGGTAAAGTGTCTATTATCAACGACAGTTGCAATTTATACTTTGTGAGCATATTAGATTAGGTTCTCAATGCATGCATGATTCTCTCCCAAAAGATTACAGTTATTTATCGCTTGGGAATATGTTGCATAGATAGTTATGTTACCCGACAGCGGGATAACTTACATTCATAATCTGAGCTCTAGACGATTATTAATGCATCTCATATAATCATTACATTCATATGCATGAACCCTTGAATTAATCCTTGTACATTAATATTTATTTAATTGTAGTTTAGGATGTTAGTCATATTGTGTTTCAAGTAAACTCCTTTGTATCCTATCTTCATTTAAGTCATCATAATTCTTCATGTGCCTATTGGTCCTCGTGGATTCGATCCCTAAGTATTACTACGATTGCTATTGTGCACTTGCAGTATATCCAAGGTTAAAACCTCTGTGTATCAAGTTTTTGGCACCGTTATCAGGGATCAATACGAGTGCCTTTGAATTCTTGGTTTAGATTTTGTCTAGGAATTTTTATTTATATATATATACATATATAATACACATGTATATTATTTTTACTAACTATCTAACTAGTATATTATGTAAAGTGCTGAGTGATGCACGAACAGTTCCAAACTCGAATATTTAGAGTGTTCCAAAAAAGTTTACCAATCGGTGCTGACACTATCACCGATCGGTATCAATTGACTCTCATATCAATCGGTACACTGTAGTAACCAATCGGTACTAGATCCCGAGAGAGAGATCATGAAAAGAAGAGAGAAAAGAAGAGCAAGAAGATGAAGCTAGATTTAACCGATGCTAGGAGAAAGAGAAACGAAGTAGCAAATGGAATCCTCTTCATCTTATACTGCATGAAAGATGCACGACATCAAGAGCAAACCACAGCCGCAAGCAGATCCCAAATCTGAAAGTTATTGCCGTTATATCGGGCAGGTTCTCTGCAGATCGGATTTCGCCATTGCCTAACTTCAAGGGCAGTTTGCCAACGCACCGTAACGAGTAAGGAGACGATCTATATATCAATGGAAATCCCCAGATGTCAGTTTTTTTTCTATAGAAATCGTCCGATCTGTATTCCAATGTAAACTACGGCAGGAATCATGGTTTGAAGCTGACGGCGCTGTGACCAAGTTTCTGGAAATCTTAATTCCAAAAACCGTAATTCAAGAAATCCGAGGCAAAGAAGAATCATAAAAGGAAATTATGGGCACGGAGTCCAGAAAGAAAAGTCCAAAAATAAGAGGCTCAAGAAAGGAAGGTTCCACGCATGGGATGTTTCAAATAAGGAAAGTTTCTGAAAAAAGGAAAGTTTCCCAAAAAAGAAAGTACTAACCAGAAAAGTCCATAAGAGGAAAGCATGTGTTGTCTCTGTCAGCTAGTGGCTAAGGTTAATTAACAAATAAGTTTTTATTACTAGTTGGCGGGATCGGAAAGTCAACACTTTGACCAAGATCGTTCCAGGAGCTGGGTATCACAGATTCTTGAGTGCTTTCTACTCAGTTTTTCGATATCTATTTGATTTTCCTATACCCATACTCAACCCAGATACGACACCACACAATGACACCATGACATCCAAGAGATAAATCGCTGCAGAACTCTCATGATCAAGTGTAATCAAATCTAGAGAATTTCTCAGGAATTCAAGTAATGCAAATTAATTAACCAACAAGGATCAAATTAAGTACCAGTTCTAGAACTCAAATCACAAGTGTAAAATTAACCAAATTTCTTTGCGAGAATTCACAATGTCTAACAGATAAGAAACCAAATTCCTTTGCGAGACTTCAGATTTTAAATAAGCATTAAGGACAAGTTTGATTAGTTCACAAATTATCTAATCCAAATTCTTTTGCAATTATCTAATTTGCTCACTCTATGTTCTGTCAGATTTTAAATCACACCGTCATGCCAATTCAACAATCTAAGATCTAGATTCTAGATGATCAGGCCAGAACTAGCTTTTAAGAAAAACTTAAGTGAAGAACTATCAAGTTATGAATCCTAACCAATCAATCAAGCTACGTTTCCATGAAAACTCTAATGAGAATCCCTGAACCTGACAAGAGATCTACTCACACGTATCAATTAAAATCAAAGACATGAATGAATCAGATAACATATGAAATAATAAAGAGATATAGAAAGAGGGGTTCAAAATTTTCTCTCAAAGAGTACAGAGTAATGGATCAGCTCCAAGCTCTCAATCTCTCCAATACTCTATTGCAAATGTGAACTCCCCCTAATCTAAACCTAAAAACCCTAATTAATAGTCTAAAACACGAATTAGGCTTTTTTGTAAATACGTAAAACTTCTGGGCAAAGTTGCAGATCTTCAAAACTTGGTGTCAGCATGTGGCCCGTGTCGAGCGACACCCATGGTGGTCTCGATCGACACCACTAGTCTTGATTGGCACCAACTTCAGCTTCTCAGCAACAAAGCTCCAAAATGCTCCAGAACGTTCAAATAATCTCAAAAGCACGTAACCTGTAAAAAACTTTAACAGGACTCTAAAGGCACATAAAAAACTCGATTATGTATATATATTATGGCTTAAAAACCATGATATAGCACCTCCCTAATAACATCGTATTTTCACCCACTTTTATATGTTTTTATTAGGTTTTTAATGAAGAAACAAGTGATTATGAACCCTTCAAGGCCGTTTTCCACTATTTTCACTTCTTGAAGATTTTTAGAAGTTTTGCAGCAAAAATGACACAAAGTGGAGCAAAACCCGTTTTAAGGCAGTTTCAGAGCATCAGAAGTTTGGTATTCCTTGAAGACCTTCCTGTGAAAAAAATCCAGAGATCTTGGTGTCTATGGAAAGATAGAAAAGTCATATTTCACCTGGGACAAGAATCAAAGCAATCCATTCAGCCGTTTGAAAGATATGACCCAGAGGGAGCCTGTCAACCTCGGGATCAGACAAGCTTCTTGTCAACCTCGTTCATGGCACCCGTGACCGAGGCCAGCCTTCATCACCACCTCGGTTAGGAGACCCGTGATCTAGGCCAGAAGACTACATCCATCCTTGCCTAAAACACCGAGTTTTGCCCTAAAAACCCTAAAACCGGCTTTCCACACCCCAAGGCCTATAAATACCCATTTAACCTAATTTTTTGGGGTGTGCCTTCTCAATTTCGTGGAGTGCTTCTTCGGTGATCCTCTGTGCCTCTCCAGCCTCGCCATAAAAAACCTTAGAACGTCTCTACAGAGCCTCCTTTGTTGCCTCCAACCCTAGAAGCCGCCCCTTTAAAGTTCTCATCCTTGTTCTTCATTGTTTCTCATCTCTCTCTACTCTTATTTGCTTATGGGGAGACAAGTTATCTTCTGTGGAATCTAGAGATGTTTTCTTTGAACCCCTTTGATAAATTGAATCGTTTATGATGTTGCAATATGAGAGAGTAGTTCTCTTTGTTGGGTTTTATGGGGTGATTCAAGGGAAATTCATGGTTCAATTCATCTAGGTTGTTAGATCTGATTTTCGTCTATTGTTAGAGTTCTCTTGAGACATCTTTTACTTAATGCATGTTGGTTGAATTGATCACCAAGCACTGATCTAAGAGAATAGGAGCACTAACCGTGTAAACCTACTTCTCGGAACTAGTGTTACTGAAGCTTCGTGTTATAACCTGCGAGAGTTGAGTTATGGGGCTTTGTGAACTTATCGAACTTGTTTAGCTTGCTGGTTGATGTATGTCGTTGATATGATCCTAGATGAGGATCAAGTCCCTGAATGCTCTCCAAGAGGTTGTGATGGTCGGAGGGATAAGATTAGTGATGCGGAAGTGATGAAATGATGTGAAAACGGCGAGTATGGTCTAATGGGTTTTATGGATCGATGCGAAACTTCTAAAGGTGATGATGAACCTTTAGCCTTTCAGACTTGTTCGATACGTGAGTAAGGACTCTGGACGTGATGAACAAGAGGTGAATCGAAGTGATACTTCTTAAGAGTTGTGACAGACTCTAAGACTATCGGGTTGCTCGTTGTGAAGGAATGAAGACCCGACACTTTGAGCAAGAAATGATCAAACAAGAATAAGAGTTTTAGAATAAAAGTTTGATAAGAGTACAATGGAGTCTCAGCCTCAATATAAAGAGAAGGAGGCGAGATTAGAAGGAGAAGACGAAATAAAGAGTGTGTGTTTACGAGACATGCCTCGGTAAACAACACTCAGACCATGCAACATTAGAAGACAGTTTGAATTCAAAATAAGATAGAAAGATAAGAGATAGATGAGGCCCAAAATGTCATATAAATGGGCCTTGATGGATCAGAACTAGACCATGGCAAAGATGAACATATGAGCCACAAGCCTCATTAAAAACCTTACTCGGAAAACCCAATGGGACAAAACCGAGATAAGGGAAAAAGAGTGCAAGTAGATCATATGGCCATGCACTAGCTTTCTCGAACGTGTATCATGACCAATGTGGACCTGATACAACCTCCAAAGTTCAAGAGATCCTCTTAGTATTCCCGGATCAAACGTGGTTGTTGAGCTAATCCAATTCTTCTTAGCTTCCTCGGCTACAAGCTGCTCCGGTTCAAGCCGTTCCAATGCATCTTTTGCTCCTTGTTGGATTTCCTCATCTTCATAAGCTTCCATTTCCTCTTCCAGCTCCTTAGTGCTTCCTAGGATCACATCATCCTCCCCCAGTTGAAAAGGATTTGTCCTCAAATCTGTTTGACCTGCCACAAACAACACTAAGTTAGAACCATCAAAGCGTAACATCAAGGGAAACTTACCTCGGAGATCAAGTCGATGGGCATTGTTGATGATTCTTCTTGTTAGGTGAAATGAACCATCAATCATTGGTGTCCATACTCGTTCTCCAACCTCAAAGATCATCCTAAAATAATCAATGGTTTTCGTAAGCTGCATGAAAACATCTCCGATTCCAGTCCTCGCAAAACAACTTGATGAGATAACTATTAAGTCCGGTGGCTCCTCTTTTGTTCCTGAAAAGTTGTCAACACTTTTGACAAAGAGCAAGCATATTATAACAGTCATGGACTCACAATAAACAGGAAAACATGTATCAGATTGTATCAAAGCATTATTCTTGTCAAGTCCTTCTTTTTCTTGCATCCTAAGACAAGATTTATGTTCCGAATAATCTTCGAATAAACCTAATTTTTTCTCAATGATTTCTGGAGATAATATATTCATACTCACAGCCCTTAAATCATGAGAAACAAATCGAGAAAAATAAATACTTACCTGAATAAGATCCTTGGAGTGTTCGGTGCTCAAAATTATCTCGGTAAATGAAAGCGGTCTTGGATCCGGGGGCTCTTCTTTGATCAGAAAATTGCTGGTGAGAATGCTTTCCACTCTAGAGGTTAACTTGCACAATGAGAACGCTCCTGGTCGCCATTGATAATTTTGGAATGAACAAAATGATGAAAAATCCATTTTAGGTTCTACGGAGAACATGTGAAGTGAAGAGGTCCAAATCTCGTGGGGTAAGAGTCTTGAACGTCCTAGATAGTGTCCAGGTCCCCAAATGTGGTTATGAGATGCATCACAGATGGGTGGTAGTCCAATGGGGTCATCCACTGGAAACACGTTCTTATGATTCTGCAAAAGACACATCATCTCACTCGGTAGCACTGGTGCAAGGTTAGATACACAAGAAAATTTATCTAAAGAGACAAATATTTTATGATCCAAATATTCAGCATCGTTAACCTTACTAACCATAGCAAAAATATTAACTTTCTTACCTTGCTCTTGATTCCCTTTGAGTTTAGTTTTGTCAAGGTAAAACTCAGGAGCCGGCAATGGCACAAGAGTAGTTTTCTTTTCTTGAAAAGGTTTTGAACTCAAACTTGTACAATCTGCGCCAAGAGAGAGTAAGTTAGCTTTCATTCGTTTTTGAGAGTCTAGATAATTACCTCGGGTTTTTATTTGTGGTGAGGCATCTGGTGGTTTCTCCTTGATCACAATGATGTGTTCAGTTCTTGTTACTCTCTCTGATGGATCCATTGTTAAGCTCCGTGTGGATGTGATTCCGCCTAAGCCATTGCACACATCTAAGGTACCTATATCTTTCTTGGTACTTAAGGGAAAAATCAAGTGCATTATACTTGAAATTTAAACATTCAAAACAGGTTGTTTGAAGCTACAAGTGAAAATAAAATTATTCCAATATCGAATAAACTCGCAAGCTAAACTTACCTGAGTACCTTGTAAGATGTTACCAAACATTTCAGCTTGGCAAGCTTGTGAATGGGTTGACACCGCATGATGATTCTTCTCTTTTGTGCTTTCCTCAGCTTTTTCACAAATGTTATGCTTCTCACTTTCAGAATTCATAGAATTCAAATTTGCTATTCCTTTTCTAAACTGAATTCTGCTCGGACCAGATTCTTCAAAAGGCTCCTTTGGATCTTCTGCTGTGTCTTTAGGAACCTGCAAGAGAGAAAAATTATCACTCGGAGATGGCAGCTCCGGTGCAGCGTTAGTTAGACTCTTAGAAGTATCTTTAGAACCAATCGCAATAACGTTTTCCTTTTGGTAAAGAGAGTTAGGAGATTCACTTACAAAATGTCTTACTCTTTGTTTTAGAATGAGCAGATCTTGTTGAATCTCATGTGGTTTCATTGCAACCAAACAATGCTTTCTTCGTTTCTACTTAAACGAATATTGGTTTTTGGAACAAGAATACTCATGGATCGCTTGATGTTTGTTCTGCCACGGTTTTCCAAGGAGAATGTGACATGATTCCATTGGTTGAACATCACACAAAACCTCGTCTTCGTATTTTCCAATGCGTACAGAAATCATCACTTGATGGCTCACTCTTATGTTGTAATTATCATCAAGCCATGGGTTCTGCTTCACCTTTAATCCAAGCTTCTGGACCATATACTCACTGGCCACGTTGTTGCAAGTCCTTTCATCGATCTTGATGCTGCATACTTTGCGTTGAACCTGACACCTAGTGTAGAACAGATCCTTTCCTTCGTGAGTAGTCATTGCTGTACTGGATTCTTCTTAATGATCGGCCATCTCTGCCTGAAAAAGCAACACAAAAAAACCGAGTAACAAGTTCCTTTGAAAGAAATCGCAATCAAATGAGCAAAACACGAAAATGATTCTTCAGATGCTGAAGAACCCTAATCGCGACTGTTCAATGAAATTGACCTCTAAAAATTATCAAAACACATTCAAAAATTCCAGAATCAGTTTTACTAAAAACTAGACTCTTTCTAAATTCAGACACAACAAATTTCGAATTTTTATCACACGCCAATATTTTATGAAAATTCAAGCAAAACGTGTGACAGACAGTGATTCCGGATTCGACACTTGCAGTTGAACAGACACAAAACAAATATCAAAACGTGCCTAAAAATTCCAGAAACAATTTTATCAATCACTAGACTCAAAGTAGGTTCAGATTCGATTGATTTCACGATTTTATCTGACACCAAACAATTATGAAAATTCTAGCAATCAACAGAAAAATCGATTCAGATGATCTGTAGAATATGAAAGGGTAAAACGTTTTGAATCGACACAACCTGGGTTGGAGCGAGCTCTGATACCACTTGATATGATCCTAGATGAGGATCAAGTCCCTGAATGCTCTCCAAGAGGTTGTGATGGTCGGAGGGATGAGATTAGTGATGCGGAAGTGATGAAATGATGTGAAAATGGCGAGTATGGTCTGATGGGTTTTATGGATCCATGCGAAACTTCTAAAGGTGATGATGAACCTTTAGACTTTCAGACTTGTTCGATGCGTGAGTAAGGACTCTGGACTTGATGAACAAGAGGTGAATCCAAGTGATACTTCTTAAGAGTTGTGACAGACTCTAAGACTATCGGGTTGCTTTCGGTGGGAAGGCATGGAGACCCGACACTTTGAGCAAGAAGTGATCAGACAAGGATAAGAGGGTTAGAACAAAAGTTTGATAAGAATACAATGGAGTCTCAGCCTCAATATAAAGAGAAGGAGGCGAGATTAGAAGGAGAAGACGAAATAAAGAGTGTGTGTTTACGAGACATGCCTCGGTAAACAACACTCAGACCATGCAACATTAGAAGACAGTTTTAATTCAAAATAAGATAGAAAGATAAGAGATAGATGAGGCCCAAAATTTCATATAAATGGGCCTTGATGGATCAGAACTAGACCATGGCAAAGATGAACATATGAGCCACAAGCCTCATTAAAAACCTTACTCGGAAAACCCAATGGGACAAAACCGAGATAAGGGAAAAAGAGTGAAAGTAGATCATATGGCCATGCACTAGCTTTCTCGAACGTGTATCATGACCAATGTGGACCTGATACAACCTCCAAAGTTCAAGAGATCCTCTTAGTATTCCCGGATCAAACGTGGTTGTTGAGCTAATCCATTTCTTCTTAGCTTCCTCGGCTACAAGCTGCTCCGGTTCAAGCTGTTCCAATGCATCCTTTGCTCCTTGTTTGATTTCCTCATCTTCATAAGCTTCCATTTCCTCTTCCAGCTCCTTAGTGCTTCCTAGGATCACATCATCCTCCCCCAGTTGAAAAGGATTTGTCCTCAAATCTGTTTGACCTGCCACAAACAACACTAAGTTAGAACCATCAAAGCGTAACATCAAGGGAAACTTACCTCGGAGATCAAGTCGATGGGCATTGTTGATGATTCTTCTTGTTAGGTGAAATGAACCATCAATCATTGGTGTCCATACTCGTTCTCCAACCTCAAAGATCATCCTAAAATAATCAATGGTTTTCTTAAGCTGCATGAAAACATCTCCGATTCCAGTCCTCGCAAAACAACTTGATGAGATAACTATTAAGTCCGGTGGCTCCTCTTTTGTTCCTGAAAAGTTGTCAACACTTTTGACAAAGAGCAAGCATATTATAACAGTCATGGACTCACAATAAACAGGAAAACATGTATCAGATTGTATCAAAGCATTATTCTTGTCAAGTCCTTCTTTTTCTTGCATCCTAAGACAAGATTTATGTTCCGAATAATCTTCGAATAAACCTAATTTTTTCTCAATGATTTCTGGAGATAATATATTCATACTCACAGCCCTTAAATCATGAGAAACAAATCGAGAAAAATAAATACTTACCTGAATAAGATCCTTGGAGTGTTCGGTGCTCAAAATTATCTCGGTAAATGAAAGCGGTCTTGGATCCGGGGGCTCTTCTTTGATCAGAAAATTGCTGGTGAGAATGCTTTCCACTCTAGAGGTTAACTTGCACAATGAGAACGCTCCTGGTCGCCATTGATAATTTTGGAATGAACAAAATGATGAAAAAATCCATTTTAGGTTCTCACGGAGAACATGTGAAGTGAAGAGGTCCAAATCTCGTGGGGTAAGAGTCTTGAACGTCCTAGATAGTGTCCAGGTCCCCAAATGTGGTTATGAGATGCATCACAGATGGGTGGTAGTCCAATGGGGTCATCCACTGGAAACACGTTCTTATGATTCTGCATAAGACACATCATCTCACTTTCGGTAGCACTGGTGCAAGGTTAGATACACAAGAAAATTTATCTAAAGAGACAAATATTTTATGATCCAAATATTCAGCATCGTTAACCTTACTAACCATAGCAAAAATATTAACTTTCTTACCTTGCTCTTGATTCCCTTTGAGTTTAGTTTTGTCAAGGTAAAACTCAGGAGCCGGCAATGGCACAAGAGTAGTTTTCTTTTCTTGAAAAGGTTTTGAACTCAAACTTGTACAATCTGCGCCAAGAGAGAGCAAGTTAGCTTTCATTCGTTTTTGAGAGTCTAGATAATTACCTCGGGTTTTTATTTGTGGTGAGGCATCTGGTGGTTTCTCCTTGATCACAATGATGTGTTCAGTTCTTGTTACTCTCTCTGATGGATCCATTGTTAAGCTCCGTGTGGATGTGATTCCGCCTAAGCCATTGCACACATCTAAGGTACCTATATCTTTCTTGGTACTTAAGGGAAAAATCAAGTGCATTATACTTGAAATTTAAACATTCAAAACAGGTTGTTTGAAGCTACAAGTGAAAATAAAATTATTCCAATATCGAATAAACTCGCAAGCTAAACTTACCTGAGTACCTTGTAAGATGTTACCAAACATTTCAGCTTGGCAAGCTTGTGAATGGGTTGACACCGCATGATGATTCTTCTCTTTTGTGCTTTCCTCAGCTTTTTCACAAATGTTATGCTTCTCACTTTCAGAATTCATAGAATTCAAATTTGCTATTCCTTTTCTAAACTGAATTCTGCTCGGACCAGATTCTTCAAAAGGCTCCTTTGGATCTTCTGCTGTGTCTTTAGGAACCTGCAAGAGAGAAAAATTATCACTCGGAGATGGCAGCTCCGGTGCAGCGTTAGTTAGACTCTTAGAAGTATCTTTAGAACCAATCGCAATAACGTTTTCCTTTTGGTAAAGAGAGTTAGGAGATTCACTTACAAAATGTCTTACTCTTTGTTTTAGAATGAGCAGATCTTGTTGAATCTCATGTGGTTTCATTGCAACCAAACAATGCTTTCTTCGTTTCTACTTAAACGAATATTGGTTTTTGGAACAAGAATACTCATGGATCGCTTGATGTTTGTTCTGCCACGGTTTTCCAAGGAGAATGTGACATGATTCCATTGGTTGAACATCACACAAAACCTCGTCTTCGTATTTTCCAATGCGTACAGAAATCATCACTTGATGGCTCACTCTTATGTTGTAATTATCATCAAGCCATGGGTTCTGCTTCACCTTTAATCCAAGCTTCTGGACCATATACTCACTGGCCACGTTGTTGCAAGTCCTTTCATCGATCTTGATGCTGCATACTTTGCGTTGAACCTGACACCTAGTGTAGAACAGATCCTTTCCTTCGTGAGTAGTCATTGCTGTACTGGATTCTTCTTAATGATCGGCCATCTCTGCCTGAAAAAGCAACACAAAAAAAACCGAGTAACAAGTTCCTTTGAAAGAAATCGCAATCAAATGAGCAAAACACGAAAATGATTCTTCAGATGCTGAAGAACCCTAATCGCGACTGTTCAATGAAATTGACCTCTAAAAATTATCAAAACACATTCAAAAATTCCAGAATCAGTTTTACTAAAAACTAGACTCTTTCTAAATTCAGACACAACAAATTTCGAATTTTTATCACACGCCAATATTTTATGAAAATTCAAGCAAAACGTGTGACAGACAGTGATTCCGGATTCGACACTTGCAGTTGAACAGACACAAAACAAATATCAAAACGTGCCTAAAAATTCCAGAAACAATTTTATCAATCACTAGACTCAAAGTAGGTTCAGATTCGATTGATTTCACGATTTTATCTGACACCAAACAATTATGAAAATTCTAGCAATCAACAGAAAAATCGATTCAGATGATCTGTAGAATATGAAAGGGTAAAACGTTTTGAATCGACACAACCTGGGTTCGAGCGAGCTCTGATACCACTTGATATGATCCTAGATGAGGATCAAGTCCCTGAATGCTCTCCAAGAGGTTGTGATGGTCGGAGGGATGAGATTAGTGATGCGGAAGTGATGAAATGATGTGAAAATGGCGAGTATGGTCTGATGGGTTTTATGGATCCATGCGAAACTTCTAAAGGTGATGATGAACCTTTAGACTTTCAGACTTGTTCGGTACGTGAGTAAGGACTCTGGACTTGATGAACAAGAGGTGAATCCAAGTGATACTTCTTAAGAGTTGTGACAGACTCTAAGACTATCGGGTTGCTCGGTGTGAAGGAATGAAGACCCGACACTTTGAGCAAGAAATGATCAAACAAGAATAAGAGTTTTAGAATAAAAGTTTGATAAGAATACAATGGAGTCTCAGCCTCAATATAAAGAGAAGGAGGCGAGATTAGAAGGAGAAGACGAAATAAAGAGTGTGTGTTTACGAGACATGCCTCGGTAAACAACACTCAGACCATGCAACATTAGAAGACAGTTTTAATTCAAAATAAGATAGAAAGATAAGAGATAGATGAGGCCCAAAATTTCATATAAATGGGCCTTGATGGATCAGAACTAGACCATGGCAAAGATGAACATATGAGCCACAAGCCTCATTAAAAACCTTACTCGGAAAACCCAATGGGACAAAACCGAGATAAGGGAAAAAGAGTGAAAGTAGATCATATGGCCATGCACTAGCTTTCTCGAACGTGTATCATGACCAATGTGGACCTGATACAACCTCCAAAGTTCAAGAGATCCTCTTAGTATTCCCGGATCAAACGTGGTTGTTGAGCTAATCCATTTCTTCTTAGCTTCCTCGGCTACAAGCTGCTCCGGTTCAAGCTGTTCCAATGCATCCTTTGCTCCTTGTTTGATTTCCTCATCTTCATAAGCTTCCATTTCCTCTTCCAGCTCCTTAGTGCTTCCTAGGATCACATCATCCTCCCCCAGTTGAAAAGGATTTGTCCTCAAATCTGTTTGACCTGCCACAAACAACACTAAGTTAGAACCATCAAAGCGTAACATCAAGGGAAACTTACCTCGGAGATCAAGTCGATGGGCATTGTTGATGATTCTTCTTGTTAGGTGAAATGAACCATCAATCATTGGTGTCCATACTCGTTCTCCAACCTCAAAGATCATCCTAAAATAATCAATGGTTTTCTTAAGCTGCATGAAAACATCTCCGATTCCAGTCCTCGCAAAACAACTTGATGAGATAACTATTAAGTCCGGTGGCTCCTCTTTTGTTCCTGAAAAGTTGTCAACACTTTTGGCAAAGAGCAAGCATATTATAACAGTCATGGACTCACAATAAACAGGAAAACATGTATCAGATTGTATCAAAGCATTATTCTTGTCAAGTCCTTCTTTTTCTTGCATCCTAAGACAAGATTTATGTTCCGAATAATCTTCGAATAAACCTAATTTTTTCTCAATGATTTCTGGAGATAATATATTTATACTCACAGCCCTTAAATCATGAGAAACAAATCGAGAAAAATAAATACTTACCTGAATAAGATCCTTGGAGTGTTCGGTGCTCGAAATTATCTCGGTAAATGAAAGCGGTCTTGGATCCGGGGGCTCTTCTTTGATCAGAAAATTGCTGGTGAGAATGCTTTCCACTCTAGAGGTTAACTTGCACAATGAGAACGCTCCTGGTCGCCATTGATAATTTTGGAATGAACAAAATGATGAAAAATCCATTTTAGGTTCTACGGAGAACATGTGAAGTGAAGAGGTCCAAATCTCGTGGGGTAAGAGTCTTGAATGTCGTAGATAGTGTCCAGGTCTCCAAATGTGGTTATGAGATGCATCACAGATGGGTGGTAGTCCAATGGGGTCATCCACTGGAAACACGTTCTTATGATTCTGCAAAAGACACATCATCTCACTCGGTAGCACCGGTGCAAGGTTAGATACACAAGAAAATTTATCTAAAGAGACAAATATTTTATGATCCAAATATTCAGCATTGTTAACCTTACTAACCATAGCAAAAATATTAACTTTCTTACCTTGCTCTTGATTCCCTTTGAGTTTAGTTTTGTCAAGGTAAAACTCAGGAGCCGGCAATGGCACAAGAGTAGTTTTCTTTTCTTGAAAAGGTTTTGAACTCAAACTTGTACAATCTGCGCCAAGAGAGAGCAAGTTAGCTTTCATTCGTTTTTGAGAGTCTAGATAATTACCTCGGGTTTTTATTTGTGGTGAGGCATCTGGTGGTTTCTCCTTGATCACAATGATGTGTTCAGTTCTTGTTACTCTCTCTGATGGATCCATTGTTAAGCTCCGTGTGGATGTGATTCCGCCTAAGCCATTGCACACATCTAAGGTACCTATATCTTTCTTGGTACTTAAGGGAAAAATCAAGTGCATTATACTTGAAATTTCAACATTCAAAACAGGTTGTTTGAAGCTACAAGTGAAAATAAAATTATTCCAATATCGAATAAACTCGCAAGCTAAACTTACCTGAGTACCTTGTAAGATGTTACCAAACATTTCAGCTTGGCAAGCTTGTGAATGGGTTGACACCGCATGATGATTCTTCTCTTTTGTGCTTTCCTCAGCTTTTTCACAAATGTTATGCTTCTCACTTTCAGAATTCATAGAATTCAAATTTGCTATTCCTTTTCTAAACTGAATTCTGCTCGGACCAAATTCTTCAAAAGGCTCCTTTGGATCTTCTGATGTGTCTTTAGGAACCTGCAAGAGAGAAAAATTATCACTCAGAGATGGCAGCTCCGGTGCAGCGTTAGTTAGACTCTTAGAAGTCTCTTTAGAACCAATCGCAATAACGTTTTCCTTTTGGTAAAGAGAGTTAGGAGATTCACTTACAAAATGTCTTACTCTTTGTTTTAGAATGAGCAGATCTTGTTGAATCTCATGTGGTTTCATTGCAACCAAACAATGCTTTCTTCGTTTCTACTTAAACGAATATTGGTTTTTGGAACCAGAATACTCATGGATCGCTTGATGTTTGTTCTGCCACGGTTTTCCAAGGAGAATGTGACATGATTCCATTGGTTGAACATCACACAAAACCTCGTCTTCGTATTTTCCAATGCGTACAGAAATCATCACTTGATGGCTCACTCTTATGTTGTAATTATCATCAAGCCATGGGTTCTGCTTCACCTTTAATCCAAGCTTCTGGACCATATACTCACTGGCCACGTTGTTGCAAGTCCTTTCATCGATCTTGATGCTGCATACTTTGCCTTGAACCTGACACCTAGTGTAGAACAGATCCTTTCCTTCGTGAGTAGTCATTGCTGTACTGGATTCTTCTTAATGATCGGCCATCTCTGCCTGAAAAAGAACCACAAAACAAACCCAGTAACAAGTTCCTTTGAAAGAAATCGCAATCAAATGAGCAAAACACGAACATGATTCTTCAGATGCTGAAGAACCCTAATCGCGCCTGTTCAATGAAATTGACCTCTAAAAATTATCAAAACACATTCAAAAATTCCAGAATCAATTTTACTAGAAACTAGACTCTTTCTAGGTTCAGACACAACAAATTTCGAATTTTTATCACACGCCAATAGTTTATGAAAATTCAAGCAAAACGTGTGACAGACAGTGATTCCGGATTCGACACTAGCAGTTGAACAGTCACAAAACAAATATCAAAACGTGCCGAAAAATTCCAGAAACAATTTTATCAATCACTAGACTCAAAGTAGGTTCAGATTCGATTGATTTCACGATTTTATCTGACACCAAACAATTATGAAAATTCTAGCAATCAACAGACAAATCGATTCAGATGATCTGCAGAATATGAAAGAGTAAAACGATTTGAATCGACACAACCTGGGTTGGAGCGAGCTCTGATACCACTTGATATGATCCTAGATGAGGATCAAGTCCCTGAATGCTCTCCAAGAGGTTGTGATGGTCGGAGGGATAAGATTAGTGATGCGGAAGTGATGAAATGATGTGAAAACGGCGAGTATGGTCTGATGGGTTTTATGGATCGATGCGAAACTTCTAAAGGTGATGATGAACCTTTAGACTTTCAGACTTGTTCAGTACGTGAGTAAGGACTCTGGACGTGATGAACAAGAGGTGAATCCAAGTGATACTTCTTAAGAGTTGTGACAGACTCTAAGACTATCGGGTTGCTCGGTGTGAAGGAATGCAGACCCGACACTTTGAGCAAGAAATGATCAAACAAGAATAAGAGTTTTAGAATAAAAGTTTGATAAGAGTACAATGGAGTCTCAGCCTCAATATAAAGAGAAGGAGGCGAGATTAGAAGGAGAAGACGAAATAAAGAGTGTGTGTTTACGAGACATGCCTCTTTAAACAACACTCAGACCATGCAACATTAAAAGACAGTTTGAATTCAAAATAAGATAGAAAGATAAGAGATAGATGAGGCCCAAAATGTCATATAAATGGGCCTTGATGGATCAGAACTAGACCATGGCAAAGATGAACATATGAGCCACAAGCCTCATTAAAAACCTTACTCGGAGAACCCAATGGGACAAAAACCAAGATAAGGGAAAAAGAGTGTAAGTAGATCATATGGCCATGCACTAGCTTTCTCGAACGTGTATCATGACCAATGTGGACCTGATACAACCTCCAAAGTTCAAGAGATCCTCTTAGTATTCCCGGATCAAACGTGGTTGTTGAGCTAATCCATTTCTTCTTAGCTTCCTCGGCTACAAGCTGCTCCGGTTCAAGCTGTTCCAATGCATCCTTTGCTCCTTGTTGGATTTCCTCCTCTTCATAAGCTTCCATTTCCTCTTCCAGCTCCTTAGTGCTTCCTAGGATCACATCAGTCGTTGCCTGCAAAAGTTGAGTAACGGAGTGCTAAGACTTTAGAAATTCCTTCTATGAACTATAGCTTGTTTGTTTATCCGTGTTCGTAGTTGAGAACCTAGAACGAAAACATATGCATATTATCTTTCACTTGATTTGTTGAGAACCATGGAAACCCTAAGATGATTCCCTAAATGCCCAACGCCTTCATCTTATTAGCTTACAACCGACTTTATTTGATTGCTTTCTTATTTCATTGCTTAATCATTAGAAAACCCCAAAACAAACCCTTTTAATATTTTGTCTTAGTTAGATTTCTTTCTTTGTATTCAATCCGCGTAGCTATTACTCTCTGTGGGATCGATAACCTTAAGTACTACGACTGATTCACTATGCACTTGCAGTTTAGAAGTTGTGTTATTAAAGGAAAACATTGAGCAGAACAAATCACAGCACATGAAGTTTTTGGCGCCGTTCCGAGGAGTATACTAGCTACCTTTGAATTCGATAAGAACTCTCGTCTAAGATACTTTGAATTTTTCATTTGAATTTTTCAATTTTATTTTGCTTTTACTTCTTTGTTTCTCGATAACCTCTGTTTTCTCTTTTAGTTTTTTTTTTTGGGCAAGGAGCCACAACTCTGAAGTCGTGACTCCAATCCAAGACATTGATCGACTAGAACGTGAACTTAGAAAACTTCGGAGACAACAACTCATGGCCGAGTTAAGGAACCAACACCAAAGTGTACTTGACGTCGACCAACAAAACCAAGCTGCTGTCCATGAGCATCAAGGACAACTGATGCACGATGAGGATGACAATCCCATCTACGAACCTGCTGATGCAAAAGCCGACCCTCTGGAGGTCCGCAACCAAGCTCGTGAAGCTAATCCTCTAGGCGTGGGAGACAACCTCAATGATCCTCCTCACCAGCCTCCTAATGTTGCTAACGCACAACATCATGCTAATGTTGGTGTTAGACAAGCTTCTTATGTGCACCCTCTGAGACGTGCCAACCTTCACTGTACGATAGCCGAGTTTGATACTCCTCAGTACCCTCAAGACAGAGCTGCCATATGAGTGCCTAACCCACCAAGACGTGACTACGAGGTAAACAAACCCGAATGTAAACCACTTCAACAATAACTTCCGGAACACTTCTAACCTTTCCTATAAGAACCCGAATGTAGAGAACCCTCAAGATCAGAACTATCCGTAGCAATCAAAGCCGTTTCAAAACCGCTTTCAGAACAACAACTTTGGTGGCAACAAAAACTTCCTGCCACGTCCTCCTTTCAACAACAAGATACCCTTTCCGAGCATCCCAACCGGACCAGCTCAGGCGCCTCAACCTCAAGGTAACAACATTGAGAAATTGATGTAGGAATTACTTGTTTCTCATCAACAAGCAACAAGGGATATCAACATGAAGATAGAAAATATCTATGGTGAATTGAATGGAAAGTTCGAAAGCCTTTCTAAATTTACAAGAAGCTGGAAACTCAAGTCGCTCAAACTGCGAATGCCCGAGGAGAATCCAAAAGCTTATTGTAAAGTCATCTCAACCGTACCAGCCCTCATAGATGTGTAGCCGAGCCATTGGTTCCACTTTTTTATTCTCATGAAGACATGGTCCGTATGACACGAAGCAGGGATGGAGACGAGCCAAAGCACTACCCTCTAAGGAGACTACCGAAAGTAGAAGACCCTGGACATTTTGTCTGCTCTTGCTCCATAACAGGCATCGAATTCTCTAACTCTCTTTGTGATTCTGGTGCTAATGTTAATGTTATGTCAAGAAATTTTGCTGAAAGACTTGGACTTAGTGACTTGTCTCTGTCCAACTTAAGTCTTGTTTTTGGAAAACCCCTATTGGCTTAGTTCGTGACTTGCAACTGGTCGTAGAGGACTGCATAGTCCCTACGGATTTTCACATCCTAGAGATGGTTGGAAGGACTGAGAGACCTTTGATTTTGAGAATACCGTTCCTTGCAATAGTTGGTGCTATCATCATTCACCACAACAACAAGAGAACAACATTTGCCAACATCAACAAGAAGGTTTACTATCCAGAACTTTCCATGACAACACCTCAAGCCCCACCGTTTGATGAAGAATCAATGGATCCCGATATCGAGAAAACCAAGACGAGAAGCAAGAATGTTAAGAAGAAAACTCGGACGCTACCATTCAAGCCACCCGAGCAGCCTCAAATTTCGAAGATAAAGATCAAAATTCCTCCTGAGCTTAGCAAGGAAAGCAAGGAACAAATCCAAGAAATGATAAGGCACACCAAGGAAGTTCTTCTTCAAGCAAAAGCCTTTGAGACAGCCGCTAAAGGACAACTTGTGGTAGAAGCTGGAGCTGACTATCAAGATATCAAAGGAACTGATGTGATTTTCGAACCACCCGAGAAAACCTATGTGCCTTGTTCAGATCAAATGAAGTCCAAGCTCAATTTTCACATTTCAACAACCCCTTGGACTATAATTTCAACTCATCAGAGGTTCACATTGAAGGTTAATCACTCCAATCCGAGTTCAGGTAAAGAAGTTATTCAACTTTCAAGTCAAGTGATTCCCAACCAAATCAGAAGGAATCAAGCTATGGAACAAATTATTCTGGAATCTTAAATCATCAGAGAATCTGTGAAAATTGGAATCACAACAACATCGGTTCAGACTTGGGAAATATGAATTTTACAAGTCAATAGATCTGCTTCAGGCCCTATTGCGTGACAGAGCCAAAGATTATGATGCGCAGCCGAACTCAGGTACGATCTCGACGTAAAACCAATTGGAGACTCTTACTGGATCTCTTAGGTTTCTAACAAGCCCAAAAACAGAAGAAATGGATATCGGAACACAAAGTTATTACCCATTTACCTAAAGGGGTCAACCTGGTGCTGTACTTGAAGAACTCCAAGCCCAGTCCGTTTAAGAGCTTACAAAATTATGTTTGGCATCCAGGAGGTATTTCTACCAAGTCCACAATGATCCATCTCGTAGAGCTGACCTTCAAAAAGCTCAAGAGATATTTTTCATTCTTGTTTTAAGACCTTTTAGTTTATTTCAGCAATTAATATTGCTTAGATATTTTCTACTCTTTGTTTGCTATTTAAACATCACGAGATGATGAATAAAATTATCCAACTTTTTATTTTCAAACCTTGAGAATGATTTTCTTTAGTTCTTTTAGAACTTTTTGATTGTTTGGTGTGTAAAATCCAACGATCAACTCGATTCGTCTCGGTGTGTCATATCCGGGGAATCAAAGCTTGTCTTGTCTAGGTGTGTCATATCCTAGGAGACATTGAGGTATATCAGGAGCTATTCCGCATCTCCTGTGCGACACTTCGATCCATTTTTCTATCCATTTATCCTTTCTTTTTTTTTTACCCCTCGAAAGTGTCGATTCCTTGGGAGGATCACATAATTTTATGATGTGATTCTCCTACCACCCGAGAAAACCTATGTGCCTTGTTCAGATCAAATGAAGTCCAAGCTCAATTTTCACATTTCAACAACCCCTTGGACTATAATTTCAACTCATCAGAGGTTCACATTGAAGTTGAATCACTCCAATCCGAGTTCAGGTGAAGAAGTTATTCAACTTTCAAGTCAAATGATTCCCAGCTTACGCGATTCAGACATACGTGCGTTGAATAATTTTTTCCAACCAAACCAGAAGGAATCAAGCTATGGAACAAATTATTCTGGAATCTTGAATCATCAGAGAATCTGTGAAAATTGGAATCACAACAACGTCGGTTCAGACTTGGGAGATATGAATTTTAAAAGTCAATGGATCTGCTTCAGGCCCTATTGCGTGACTGAGCCAAAGATTATGATGTGCAGCCCAACTCAGGTACGATCTCGACGTAAACCCAATTGGAGAATCTTACTGGATCTTTTAGGTTTCCAACAAGCCCAAAAACAGAAGAAATGGATATCGGACAACAAAGTTATTACCCATTAGCCTAAAGGGGTCAACCTGGTGCTGTATTTGAAGAACTCCAAGCCCAGTCCGTTTAAGAGCTTACAAAATTATGTTTGGCATCCAGGAGGTATTTCTACCAAGTCCACAAGGCCCAAATAGTGATCCATCTCGTGGAGCTGACCATCAAGAAGCTCAAGAGATATTTTTCATTCTTGTTTTAAGACCTTTTAGTTTATTTCAGCAATTAATATTGCTTAGATATTTTCTATTCTTTGTTTGCTATTTAAACATCACGAGATGATGAATAAAATTATCCAACTTTTTATTTTCAAACCTTAGAGTGATTCTCTTTAGTTCTTTTAGAACTTTTCGATTGTTTGGTGTGTAATATCCAACGATCAACTCGATTCGTCTCGGTGTGTCATATCCGGGGAATCAAACCTTGTCTTGTCTAGGTGTGTCATATCCTAGGAGACATTGAGGTATATCAGGAGCTATTCCGCATCTCCTCTGCGACCATTTGATCCATTTTTCTATCCATCTATCCTTTCTTTTGTTTTACCCCTCGAAAGAGTCGATTCCTTGGGAGGATCACATCAGGAACCGAAGAAACAACAATTCCCGAGGCTACTTCTTCTCAAGCCTAACTGACTACCAAGGTCGAGCCAACGACGTTAAAAAAGTGCGCTTAGTGGGAGGCAACGCACTTGTAAGTTTTCATTTCATTTCTTAGTTTTAATTTCCTTTTGCTTTGATGTTTTGATGTTTTGTTTCAGGTTTTTCATAAAATATAAAAAGAAAATAGAAAAGAAGAAAAAGAGAAAGAAGCAAGAAGAGCCAACCTAGGTCACGAGACACGTGACTGAGGTGGCATGAAGAGCCGACCTAGGTCACAAGGTCTGTGATCGAGGTCGTGTGAAGGGCCAACCTAGGTTACGTGGCTGGTAACCGAGGTCAACACCAATGATGACTCCCATCCATTTCAGCTATCCCTTGATGTCATGGAACATCCCTAAGTCATCTACACACTTCCCCAACCTCACCAAACCAAAACAGAACCGAGGTTAGAGCCACATCCAACAATACTAAGCCACGGTAATATCTTTCGCATCTAGTTGACCCAAATCAAATTTTTCCGATCAAATGATCTATGATCAATTATTCAATGATAAATTGAGTATATTGGGAGTAATGGTCGAGACAATATTGACAAAAGTTGTCTGGATTGAAAAGTTGGCAACCTTTGTTCCACGGATCGTTCCGCAGCCATTCTGTGACCGTGGAACACACAAAGTAGTGCCGAAAACATATTCGGCTCGATCAAATAGGCTATGGTTGAACCTTCACCAATAAGTTAGTCATATTGGGAGTGTTCATCGAAGCAATTTTGGAAAAGGAAGTCTGGATCGCAATATTTGCAACTTTCGTTCCATGGATCATTTTCCGCAGACATAGATTGACTGTTCCACGGACGTAGATCGACTGTTCCACAGACGCAGATGGATCATTCCACAGACGCTCCACGACCGCAGAATCCAAGGAAATGTGCCATAAATCAAATTGGCTCGATCAAATGATCTAAAATTGAATGTCCAATGATATGAGGATATTTTAAGAGTAATGATCGGCTTAGTTCGTGACTTGCAACTGGTCGTAGAGGACTGCATAGTCCCTACGGATTTTCACATCCTAGATATGGTTGGAAGGACTGAGTGACCTTTGATTTTGGGAATACCGTTCCTTGCAATAGTTGGTGCTATCATCATTCACCACAACAACAAGAGAACAACATTTGCCAACATCAACAAGAAGGTTTACTATCCAGAACTTTCCATGACAACACCTCAAGCCCCACCGTTTGATGAAGAATCAATGGATCCCGATATCGAGAAAACCAAGACGAGAAGCAAGAATGTTAAGAAGAAAACTCGGACGCTACCATTCAAGCCACCCGAGCAGCCTCAAATTTCGAAGATAAAGATCATAATTCCTCCTGAGCTTAGCAAGGAAAGCAAGGAACAAATCCAAGAAATGATAAGGCACACCAAGGAAGTTCTTCTTCAAGCAAAAGCCTTTGAGACAGCCGCTAAAGGACAACTTGTGGTAGAAGCTGGAGCTGACTATCAAGATATCAAAGGAACTGATGTGATTTTCGAACCACCCGAGAAAACCTATGTGCCTTGTTCAGATCAAATGAAGTCCAAGCTCAATTTTCACATTTCAACAACCCCTTGGACTATAATTTCAACTCATCAGAGGTTCACATTGAAGGTTAATCACTCCAATCCGAGTTCAGGTAAAGAAGTTATTCAACTTTCAAGTCAAGTGATTCCCAACCAAACCAGAAGGAAGCAAGCTATGGAACAAATTATTCTGGAATCTTGAATCATCAGAGAATCTGTGAAAATTGGAATCACAACAACGTCGGTTCAGACTTGGGAGATATGAATTTTACAAGTCAATAGATCTGCTTCAGGCCCTATTGCGTGACAGAGCCAAAGATTATGATGCGCAGCCAAACTCAGGTACGATCTCGACGTAAAACCAATTGGAGACTCTTACTGGATCTCTTAGGTTTCCAACAAGCCCAAAAACAGAAGAAAAGGATATTGGACCACAAAGTTATTACCCATTTGCCTAAAGGGGTCAACCTGGTGCTGTACTTGAAGAACTCCAAGCCCAGTCCGTTTAAGAGCTTACAAAATTATGTTTGGCATCCAGGAGGTATTTCTACCAAGTCCACAATGATCCATCTTGTAGAGCTGACCTTCAAAAAGCTCAAGAGATATTTTTCAATCTTGTTTTAAGACCTTTTAGTTTATTTCAGCAATTAATATTGCTTAGATATTTTCTACTCTTTGTTTGCTATTTAAACATCACGAGATGATGAATAAAATTATCCAACTTTTTATTTTCAAACCTTGAGAATGATTTTCTTTAGTTCTTTTAGAACTTTTTGATTGTTTGGTGGGTAATATCCAACAATCAACTCGATTCGTCTCGGTGTGTCATATCCGGGGAATCAAAGCTTGTCTTGTCTAGGTGTGTCATATCCTAGGAGACATTGAGGTATATCAGGAGCTATTCCGCATCTCCTGTGCGATCATTTGATCCATTTTTCTATCCTCTATCCTTTCTTTTGTTTTACCCCTTGAAAGTGTCGATTCCTTGGGAGGATCACATCATTTTATGATGTGATTCTCCTACCACCCGAGAAAACCTATGTGCCTTGTTCAGATCAAATGAAGTCCAAGCTCAATTTTCACATTTCAACAACCCCTTGGACTATAATTTCAACTCATCAGAGGTTCACATTGAAGTTGAATCACTCCAATCAGAGTTCAGGTGAAGAAGTTATTCAACTTTCAAATCAAATGATTCCCAGCTTACGCGATTCAGACATACGTGCGTTGATTAATTATTTCCAACCAAACCAGAAGGAATCAAGCTATGGAACAAATTATTCTGGAAGCTTGAATCATTAGAGAATCTGTGAAAATTTGAATCACAACAACGTCGGTTCAGACTTGGGAGATATGAATTTTACAAGTCAATGGATCGGCTTCAGGCCCTATTGCGTGACTGAGCCAAAGATTATGATGTGCAGCCCAACTCAGGTACGATCTCGACATAAACCCAATTGGAGAATCTTACTGGATCTTTTAGGTTTCCAACAAGCCCAAAAACAGAAGAAATGGATATCGGACAACAAAGTTATTACCCATTAGCCTAAAGGGGTCAACCTGGTGCTGTATTTGAAGAACTCCAAGCCCAGTCCATTTAAAAGCTTACAAAACTATGTTTGGCATCCAGGAGGTATTTCTACCAAGTCCACAAGGCCCAAATAGTGATCCATCTCGTGGAGCTGACCATCAAAAAGCTCAAGAGATATTTTTCATTCTTGTTTTAAGACCTTTTAGTTTATTTCAGCAATTAATATTGCTTAGATATTTTCTACTCTTTGTTTGCTATTTAAACATCATGAGATGATGAATAAAATTATCCAACTTTTTATTTTCAAACCTTAAGAGTGATTCTCTTTAGTTCTTTTAGAACTTTTCGATTGTTTGGTGTGTAATATCCAACGATCAACTCAATTCTTCTCGGTGTGTCATATCTGGGGAATCAAAGCTTGTCTTGTCTAGGTGTGTCATATCCTAGGAGACATTGAGGTATATCAGGAGCTATTCCGCATCTCCTGTGCGACACTTCGATCCATTTTTCTATCCATCTATCCTTTCTTTTTTTTTTACCCCTCGAAAGTGTCGATTCCTTGGGAGGATCACATCATTTTATGATGTGATTCTCCTACCACCCGAGAAAACCTATGTGCCTTGTTCAGATCAAATGAAGTCCAAGCTCAATTTTCACATTTCAACAACCCCTTGGACTATAATTTCAACTCATCAGAGGTTCACATTGAAGTTGAATCACTCCAATCAGAGTTCAGGTGAAGAAGTTATTCAACTTTCAAATCAAATGATTCCCAGCTTACGCGATTCAGACATACGTGCGTTGATTAATTATTTCCAACCAAACCAGAAGGAATCAAGCTATGGAACAAATTATTCTGGAAGCTTGAATCATTAGAGAATCTGTGAAAATTTGAATCACAACAACGTCGGTTCAGACTTGGGAGATATGAATTTTACAAGTCAATGGATCGGCTTCAGGCCCTATTGCGTGACTGAGCCAAAGATTATGATGTGCAGCCCAACTCAGGTACGATCTCGACGTAAACCCAATTGGAGAATCTTACTGGATCTTTTAGGTTTCCAACAAGCCCAAAAACAGAAGAAATGGATATCGGACAACAAAGTTATTACCCATTAGCCTAAAGGGGTCAACCTGGTGCTGTATTTGAAGAACTCCAAGCCCAGTCCGTTTAAGAGCTTACAAAATTATGTTTGGCATCCAGGAGGTATTTCTACCAAGTCCACAAGGCCCAAATAGTGATCCATCTCGTGGAGCTGACCATCAAGAAGCTCAAGAGATATTTTTCATTCTTGTTTTAAGACCTTTTAGTTTATTTCAGCAATTAACATTGCTTAGATATTTTCTACTCTTTTTTTGCTATTTAAACATCACGAGATGATGAATAAAATTATCCAACTTTTTATTTTCAAACCTTAGAGTGATTCTCTTTAGTTCTTTTTGAACTTTTCGATTGTTTGGTGTGTAATATCCAACGATCAACTCGATTCGTCTCGGTGTGTCATATCCGGGGAATCAAACCTTGTCTTGTCTAGGTGTGTCATATCCTAGGAGACATTGTGGTATATCAGGAGCTATTCCGCATCTCCTGTGCGACCATTTGATCCATTTTTCTATCCTCTATCCTTTCTTTTGTTTTACCCCTCGAAAGTGTCGATTCCTTGGGAGGATCACATCAGGAACCGAAGAAACAACAATTCCCGAGGCTACTTCTTCTCAAGCCTAACTGACTACCAAGGTCGAGCCAACGACGTTAAAAAAGTGCGCTTAGTGGGAGGCAACGCACTTGTAAGTTTTCATTTCATTTCTTAGTTTTAATTTCCTTTTGCTTTGATGTTTTGATGTTTTGTTTCAGGTTTTTCATAAAATATAAAAAGAAAATAGAAAAGAAGAAAAAGAGAAAGAAGCAAGAAGGAGCCAACCTAGGTCACGAGACCCGTGACTGAGGTGGCATGAAGAGCCGACGTAGGTCACAAGGTCTGTGATCGAGGTCGTGTGAAGGGCCAACCTAGGTTACGTGGCTGGTAACCGAGGTCAACACCAATGACGACTCCCATCCATTTCAGCTTTCCCATGATCTCATGGAACATCCCTAAGTCATCTACACACTTCCCCAACCTCACCAAACCACAACAGGACCAAGGTTAGAGCCACATCCAACAATACTAAGCCACGGTAATATCTTTCGCATCTAGTTGACCCAAATCAAATTTGTCCGATCAAATGATCTATGATCAATTATTCAATGATAAATTGAGTATATTGGGAGTAATGGTCGAGACAATATTGACAAAAGTTGTCTGGATTGAAAAGTTGGCAACCTTTGTTCCACGGATCGTTCCACAGCCATTCCGTGACCGTGGAACACACAAAGTAGTGCCGAAAACATATTCGGCTCGATCAAATAGGCTATGGTTGAACCTTCACCAATAAGTTAGTCATATTGGGAGTGTTCATCGAAGCAATTTTGGAAAAGGAAGTCTGGATCGCAATATTTGCAACTTTCGTTCCATGGATCATTTTCCGCAGACATAGATCGACTGTTCCACGGACGTAGATCGACTATTCCAAAGACGCAAATGGATCGTTCCACAGACCCTCCACGACCGCAGAATCCAAGGAAATGTGCCATAAATCAAATTGGCTCGATCAAATGATCTAAAATTGAAAGTCCAATGATATGAGGATATTTTAAGAGTAATGATCGGCTTAGTTCGTGACTTGCAACTGGTCGTAGAGGACTGCATAGTCCCTACGGATTTTCACATCCTAGATATGGTTGGAAGGACTGAGTGACCTTTGATTTTGGGAATACCGTTCCTTGCAATAGTTGGTGCTATCATCATTCACCACAACAACAAGAGAACAACATTTGCCAACATCAACAAGAAGGTTTACTATCCAGAACTTTCCATGACAACACCTCAAGCCCCACCGTTTGATGAAGAATCAATGGATCCCGATATCGAGAAAACCAAGACGAGAAGCAAGAATGTTAAGAAGAAAACTCGGACGCTACCATTCAAGCCACCCGAGCAGCCTCAAATTTCGAAGATAAAGATCATAATTCCTCCTGAGCTTAGCAAGGAAAGCAAGGAACAAATCCAAGAAATGATAAGGCACACCAAGGAAGTTCTTCTTCAAGCAAAAGCCTTTGAGACAGCCGCTAAAGGACAACTTGTGGTAGAAGCTGGAGCTGACTATCAAGATATCAAAGGAACTGATGTGATTTTCGAACCACCCGAGAAAACCTATGTGCCTTGTTCAGATCAAATGAAGTCCAAGCTCAATTTTCACATTTCAACAACCCCTTGGACTATAATTTCAACTCATCAGAGGTTCACATTGAAGGTTAATCACTCCAATCCGAGTTCAGGTAAAGAAGTTATTCAACTTTCAAGTCAAGTGATTCCCAACCAAACCAGAAGGAATCAAGCTATGGAACAAATTATTCTGGAATCTTGAATCATCATAGAATCTGTGAAAATTGGAATCACAACAACGTCGGTTCAGACTTGGGAGATATGAATTTTACAAGTCAATAGATCTGCTTCAGGCCCTATTGCGTGACAGAGCCAAAGATTATGATGTGCAGCCGAACTCAGGTACGATCTCGACATAAAACAAATTGGAGACTCTTACTGGATCTCTTAGGTTTCCAACAAGCCCAAAAACAGAAGAAATGGATATTGGACCACAAAGTTATTACCCATTTGCCTAAAGGGGTCAACCTGGTGCTGTACTTGAAGAACTCCAAGCCCAGTCCGTTTAAGAGCTTACAAAATTATGTTTCGCATCCAGGAGGTATTTCTACCAAGTCCACAATGATCCATCTCGTAGAGCTGACCTTCAAAAAGCTGAAGAGATATTTTTCATTCTTGTTTTAAGACCTTTTAGTTTATTTCAGCAATTAATATTGCTGAGATATTTTCTACTCTTTGTTTGCTATTTAAACATCACGAGATGATGAATAAAATTATCCAACTTTTTATTTTCAAACCTTGAGAATGATTTTCTTTAGTTCTTTTAGAACTTTTTGATTATTTGGTGGGTAATATCCAACGATCAACTCGATTCGTCTCGATGTGTCATATCCGGGGAATCAAAGCTTGTCTTGTCTAGGTGTGTCATATCCTAGGAGACATTGAGGTATATCAGGAGCTATTCCGCATCTCCTGTGCGATCATTTTATCCATTTTTCTATCCTCTATCCTTTCTTTTGTTTTACCCCTCGAAAGTGTCGATTCCTTGGGAGGATCACATCATTTTATGATGTGATTCTCCTACCACCCGAGAAAACCTATGTGCCTTGTTCAGATCAAATGAAGTCCAAGCTCAATTTTCACATTTCAACAACCCCTTGGACTATAATTTCAACTCATCAGAGGTTCACACTGAAGTTGAATCACTCCAATCCGAGTTCAGGTGAAGAAGTTATTCAACTTTCAAGTCAAATGATTCCCAGCTTACGCGATTCAGACATACGTGCGTTGAATAATTATTTCCAACCAAACCAGAAGGAATCAAGCTATGGAACCAATTATTCTGGAATCTTGAATCATCAGAGAATCTGTGAAAATTGGAATCACAACAGGTCGGTTCAGACTTGGGAGATATGAATTTTACAAGTCAATGGATCTGCTTCAGGCCCTATTGCGTGACAGAGCCAAAGATTATGATGCGCAGCTCAACTCAGGTACGGTCTCGACGTAAAACCAATTGGAGAATCTTACTGGATCTTTTAGGTTTCCAACAAGCCCAAAAACAGAAGAAATGGATATCGGACAACAAAGTTATTACCCATTAGCCTAAAGGGGTCAACCTGGTGCTGTATTTGAAGAACTCCAAGCCCAGTCAGTTTAAGAGCTTACAAAATTATGTTTGGCATCCAGGAGGTATTTCTACCAAGTCCACAAGGCCTAAATAGTGATCCATCTCGTGGAGCTGACCATCAAGAAGCTCAAGAGATATTTTTCATTCTTGTTTTAAGACCTTTTAGTTTATTTAAGCAATTAATATTGCTTAGATATTTTCTACTCTTTGTTTGCTATTTAAACATCACGAGATGATGAATAAAATTATCCAACTTTTTATTTTCAAACCTTAGAGTGATTCTCTTTAGTTCTTTTAGAACTTTTCGATTGTTTGGTGTGTAATATCCAACGATCAACTCGATTCGTCTCGGTGTGTCATATCCGGGGAATCAAACCTTGTCTTGTCTAGGTGTGTCATATCCTAGGAGACATTGAGGTATATCAGGAGCTATTCCACATCTCCTCTGCGACCATTTGATCCATTTTTCTATCCATCTATCCTTTCTTTTGTTTTACCCTTCGAAAGTGTCGATTCCTTGGGAGGATCACATCAGGAACCGAAGAAACAACAATTCCCGAGGCTACTTCTTCTCAAGCCTAACTGACTACCAAGGTCGAGCCAACGACGTTAAAAAAGTGCGCTTTGTGGGAGGCAACACACTTGTAAGTTTTCATTTCATTTCTTAGTTTTAATTTCCTTTTGCTTTGATGTTTTGATGTTTTGTTTCAGGTTTTTCATAAAATATAAAAAGAAAATAGAAAAGAAGAAAAAGAGAAAGAAGCAAGAAGGAGCCAACCTAGGTCACGAGACCCGTGACTGAGGTGGCATGAAGAGCCGACGTAGGTCACAAGGTCTGTGATCGAGGTCGTGTGAAGGGCCAACCTAGGTTACGTGGCTGGTAACCGTGGTCAACACCAATGACGACTCCCATCCATTTCAGCTATCCCTTGATCTCATGGAACATCCCTAAGTCATCTACACACTTCCCCAACCTCACCAAACCACAACAGGACCGAGGTTAGAGCCACATCCAACAATACTAAGCCACGGTAATATCTTTCGCATCTAGTTGACCCAAATCAAATTTGTCCGATCAAATGATCTATGATCAATTATTCAATGATAAATTGAGTATATTGGGAGTAATGGTCGAGACAATATTGACAAAAGTTGTCTGGATTGAAAAGTTGGCAACCTTTGTTCCACGGATCGTTCCGCAGCCATTCCGTGACCATGGAACACACAAAGTAGTGCCGAAAACATATTCGGCATGATCAAATAGGCTATGGTTGAACCTTCACCAATAAGTTAGTCATATTGGGAGTGTTCATCGAAGCAATTTTGGAAAAGGAAGTCTGGATCGCAATATTTGCAACTTTCGTTCCATGGATCATTTTCCGCAGACATAGATCGACTGTTCCATGGATGTAGATCGACTGTTCCACAGACACAGATGGATCGTTCCACAGACCCTCCAGGACCACAGAATCCAAGGAAATGTGCCATAAATCAAATTGGCTCGATCAAATGATCTAAAATTGAATGTCCAATGATATGAGGATATTTTAAGAGTAATGATCGGGAAAGTTTTGATAAAAGAGTTTGGATTCCCGAGATTCAGAGCCTCAACGAAATAGGCCGTACCTTCCGACGAAAGTCAAAGTCGTCAGAATCATCCAAGATTCAGTATTTACCGGTAATATCATTGCTCTGAAGACAATGTCTGAAGAAAACCAGCCCATGATCGGAGTAGTTTAAGAGATTGTCAACATCAAGGTACGTAACACGAACCACCATAGCATTGGAAGTTTTTCTTTGCAGAAGTGATTTAGGAATCAATATCCTCAAGTAATATCAGTATTCTGGAGACAATAATCTAAAGAAAGATAGCCATGAACGGGCTAGATATGAAGATTCCCAACAAGACTCCCCATGGAACCATGTTCGTACCAATATATTGAAGAACTTCAGGGAACCAGTCTAGTTCTGAAATCTACAAAGTAAGGGTCTCTCCTAGACCTTATTATCATTATAAACTATGCTATCATTGGACTAGGTTGATGAAACAAACAAGAAAGAGAAAACAAGGCCAGTCGACGAAAGAGCGAGTACGAAGCAGCCGACCTCGGTCACGGGCCTTGTGACCGAGGTCGTGAAGGAGGCCAGCCTCGGTCACACAAGCTGTGACTGAGATTGTCACGTAGGCCAGCCCCGGTCACGAGTTCCGTGACCGAGGTCATCACACCAAGTTCCAATTTTTGAGTTCTTTGATTCTGAGCCGTCTAAAACCTTTCCGTCCGATGACGCAAACCATGGATGATGCAAAGCAGCATTGCCATTGTCCGTTATTCACAACCGTGCCCGATCAGATTTTTCCCAGAAAGAAATCCTTGTAAGTTTTCAGTAAGACCAAAATCACGTGGTTCCTACAGGTAAGTTTTCTTTTTTCCCTTCCTTCTTAAAAAGTCCACCCTTTTTAGGTTAAAACAAGTTTTTAAACTAAAAAGTGGATTCATAAGATTCAAAGAAGCATTTATCAACTCTCCAACTCTATTGGGAGATAAAACAATTTGAATCCATATTTTCAAATTTGGGGCTTTATTAAATTGATTGGTGCTTTCAAACCAAAATCTTTAGGATAATTCAAATCTCTTATTACATTCATCACAAAACCAAGGTATGTTTCTAAATTTCTAATTTTCTCTTTGAACTTCAAAAGAGGTATTTCTAAATTCTCATGATTCAATAGCTTTTGTTATTTGGAATTGATAGAGAACTTATAGATATGCTTCTAGGTTATCTACCCATCGATTTTGGTGTTATATTGGTGATGGAATTTGAGTTTTGATATGCTAAAATTTTGTGCCCTAATTGGAAAACGAAATTGAAGATGCAAATTGCTAGAAATTGATTCCTTAGACTCTATTCATCATAGTTATGAGAAATTAGATTGATTTTTCACATAAACAAGCATTGAATTTTGAATTTGATAGCAAATTTTTGTGGAGGTAACATTGAATCCGAAAATTGAAACATAGCTTTTGATTTATTGATTTGAAACTTTGAACATGCCTTAACTTGTCAAAATCAATCATATGCGCCTACATCTTATGAGGAGGATTGACATTTGTTTCTCATTAAATCACTTTGCTCACTTATTCAAACCTCTTATCTACTTCTAGGTACAAAACCAATGGACTTTAGAATAACAAGAAGGACTTCTCGCAAACCTAAGTTGGAGCGACCACCTCATTGCTACACGCCACTTGATGAGGGAATTGATGAGAGAATAACCAAGAGGATACATGATAGAGCTATAAGTGAGAACAAAGGCAAGGAAGTGATGATTGAAAAGGAAAAGTCAACAGCAGCACAAGGAGCAAGCTATGGTTTCGATGAAGACATTGATGATGATACCGTCCTTTCAACATTACTTCTCCAACAATTCCAAGCTGTCATTACACGCCTTTCACGCCAACAAGCTAAGAAGAAGGAGCTTTCCATGATGCTTGTAGGACAGAAGATGAAGGATAATATTGATTACTACACACCACTCAATGGAGTTAAGCTCATATCCACCTTGAGAGATGATTACACATCATTGCAAGCTCTTGGACTCGCAAGTGATGTTGAATGGATGTTGAAAGCACTAGGACTCCGCAAGTTCATGGAGACCACTCGCCAAGAAATCTACGAAGAAGAGACTCGGTAATTCCTTGCCACCGTCACACTAGCCTTTCCGCGCACACAAGATGCACTACAACATCTCCATTACCCAGCTTGGACAAGCCCTTTACCGCATGAGTTTTACTCATCACGAGTAGATGATCGACTTTCACTCCCACTTGGCGTCTTCATCAAGAAGAAAGCGATGGTTTCCTTTGCCTCTCACCGTGTCATGCAAGCCTCCACGGGGGGTGACACCTCCACTTCCTCCTTTGAGACATAGAGTGCACCACGTATGGAGCTGGAGCAGGAGTTAGCCGAGCAGCGCGCTCTTATTGAGCAGCTGCAGAGAAGAGCTTAGATCCAGGACACCCTGATTAGTCCACCACCGAGCACTAGAACCTCCTGAGAAATCGAAGGTTCACTCGTTCTATCTTTACTTTTATGCTTTTATTTTATTTATATTTTTTCCATCTTTTCTAGATTTATTCACACTGGGGACAGTGTGATTTAAGTCTGGGAGATATTTATCCGTTACTTATGTAGCTTTATTTCATTTGAGTCATTTTAATGTCTTTTTTTATTGAGGTTTATGTTTTATTGAGTCATAACTTTGTAGGAAATGATGACCCTATGATATGATGATTTCGACTTTATATATGTTCTGATTTATTTCCTAAGGACAAGTTTTGCAGAATTCGCTAAAGAACGGACAACACCTAGAACCTCACTGCAGGACCTCTCCCCTGAAGTTTCAGCTTACGGAGACTAGGTTGAATCTTATGTTAACTCCATTTTATTTGAACCCTAATACTTATTATAATTCTTTCTCATTATAGGTATTAGATCAGGGAAAGGAGCAGCACATTCAAGACATCTTATCCTTTGTACCACTCTTTGCTGATCCTGAATGGCCACTCATTTTCAGTGGTTCCCACCCTTAAACCATAACCTTTCTTTTCAGACCTCACATTGTTCTCTTTTCCTTTCTTGTTTAGGAGATATGTCCTGAAAACGCGAGAGAGAAATTTCCGACACAGTTTTCCAGCCACTGAATACGGAGGCTTTGGAAGAACTGAAAAGAGAATGTGACGATTTTGTCTAGAGACTACTCTTCCTTGGAAATCGACATAAAAAGTACCTATTTCGTGCTTATGAGACTTGTGTGAATACGTATCATTTCCCCTTTCAAAAAACAAAATATTGAAATGATTTTCTTTTGAGTAAAGGGGTAGGAAAATTTCCATTGACCGCATTATTTTACTTGGAAAGAGATGATAACACGAAGGTTGGAAGCAAGATTACCATTTCTCGTGATACCATTATTCGCCTACACCTTTGATAAAAAAAAAGAGAAAAAGAAAAACGAAAGGAAAGGAAACGGTTACGAAATAAAAGAATCTCATAGCACAGGTATTCCCAAGGAAGACAGATCCCTTTAAAAAAAAGATATGGAGTTGTTTGCAAAGAACCCCGCAGAAAAATCTAAGTCTGGGGGAACTAAAGGAGGAAAAAAATAAAAGGAGTGAGGTGTTATATAAAGAAGTAGTTGGAAACTGTGAACATCAATGGGTTCATACTCTCTTGCGGTTTTGCGACATACGCTGCACTTTCGACTCATTGGTAAGCCTTAAGCACTATAACTCCACCATTTTAACACCAAAAAGCCCTTTCTTACCAAGGGCCGTCCACCCTGAATGATACCTTCTAATGAGAAAGCTCACGCAACTCTTAATGATTGTAGGGAGTTAACTAAAGTGAATTCTGAGTTCTTTTGTAGGTTTGAGATGGACGGACAAGAGTTGAGAATGTTGTGAGTCTAAAGTGAGAATATTTTGATGTGAATCTTTGTACTAATGAGTTTGCAGGTTATCTATTGGAGCATGGTCTCTGATCATAGAACAGTTTCCACGATTTTCAAACCTCTCCACCGGTTTAGCTTTCTTGTTTGCTTGAGGACAAGTAAAGTCTAAGTCTGAGGGAGTTGATAACATCGTATTTTTGCCCACTTTTCATATGTTTTTATTAGGTTTTTAATGAAGAAACAAGTGATTATGAAACCTTCAAGGCCATTTTCCATCATTTTCACTTCTTGGAGACTTTTAAGAGTTTTGGAGAAAAAGGACACAGAGAGGAGCAAAACCCGTTTTAAGGTAGTTTCAGAGTATCAGAAGTTTGGAATTCGTTGAAGACCTTCCCGTGCAGAAAATCCAGAGATCGTGGTGTCTATGGAAAGCTAGAAGAGTCAAGTTTCACCTGGGACAAGAATCAAAGCAATCTATTTAACCGTTTTGAAGATATAACCCAAGGACTGAAGCTCTATCAACCTCCGTCATGGCACCCATGACCAAGGCCAGCCTTCATCACCACCTCGGTTAGGAGACCCGTGACCTAGGCCAGAAGACTTCATCCATCCTTGCTTAAAACGCTGAGTTTTGCCATAAAAACCCTAAAACCGAGTTTCCACACCCCAAGGCCTATAAATAGGCATTTAACCTAATGTTTTGGGGTGTGCCTTCAAAATTTCGTGGAGTGTTTCTTGGGTGATCCTCTGTGCCTCTCCAGCCTCGCTATCAGAAGCCCTTGGACAACTCTACAGAGCCTCCTTCGTTGCCTCCAACCCTAGAAGTCGCCCCTTTGAAGTTCTCATCCTTGTTCTTCATTGTTTCTCATCTCTCTCTACTCTTATTTGATTTTGGGGAGACAAGTTATCTTCTGTGACATCTAGAGAAGTTTTCTTCGAACACCCTTTGATTTATTGAATCGTTTATGATGTTATTTTCTATGATATCTATTGCATCATGAGCGAGTAGTTCTCTTTGTTTGGTTTTATGGGGTGATTTAAGGGAAATTCATGGTTCAATTCATCTAGGTTGTTAGATCTTATTTTCGTCTATTGTTAGAGTTCTTTTGGGACATCTTTTACTTAATGCATGTTGCTTGAATTGATCACCAAGCACTGATCTAAGAGAATAGGAGCGCTAACCGTGTAAACCTACTTCTCGGAACTAGTGTTACTGAAGCTTCGTGTCATAACCTGCGAGAGTTGATTTATGGGGCTTAGTGAACTTATCGAACTTGTTTAGCTTGCTGGTTGATTTATGCGGTTACCTGCGTAAGTTGAGTAATGGGGGTGCTGAGACTTTAGACATTCATTCTATGAACTATAGCTTGTTTGTTTATCCGTGTTCGTAGTTGAGAACCTAGAACGAAAACATATGCATATTATCTTTCACTTGATTTGTTGAGAACCATGGAAACCCTTAGATGATTCTCTAAATGCCCAACGCCTTCATCTAATTAGCTTACAACCGACTTTATTTTATTGCTTTCTTATTTCATTGCTTAATCATTATAAAACCCCAAAACAAACCCCTTTCATATTTTGTCTTAGTTAGACTTCTTTCTTTGAATTCAATCCGCGTAGCTATTAGTCTCTGTGGGATCGATAATCTTAAGTACTACGACTGATCTACTGTGCACTTGCAGTTTAGAAGTTGTGTTATTAAAGGAAAACTTTGAGCAGAACAAATCAGAACACATCACTACCCCAGACTTAGCTTTTCCTTGTCCTCAAGCAAACATAGAACTAAACCAGAGAAAGAAGTTTGAAAACACAGAAACTCATTTTGTCATAGGAGCACCACACTCACATTCACCATAGTAAGCCACTAAAAATTCTAACCTGACAGGATCCAGACCACCATATACTTCACCGTAGACATTCGCAGCTTTCCAGATTCAGCCCACAATTTCGCAGCATAGTCCATAAGCCTTTCATCGCTGGGTCTCATCTTTGATCTCAATGCCAAGAAACTTCTAGACTCATTTCCGTACAATGCAATGACAAAGCAACCATACAAAACCTTTGGTACTCTTTTCTTTTTGACAAAGGTGTAGGCGAATAATGGTATCATGGGAAATTTTCCTCACCTTGCTTCCAACCTTCGTGAGATCATCTTTTTCAACGTAAAATAATGGGGTCATTGGAAAATTTTCTACCCTTTTATTCGAAAGAAAGTCATCTCATATTTTCTCTTTTTTTTTTAATAAGGGAGAGGAGTACCACTACTTTTTACACAGGTTGTCTGCTGTCAAGTATGAACGAGGAGTCAAGCCCTATGAAAATCAGTCACATTGATGAGGTAAAAAGAAAAATCAAAAATTATTTTAGGCTTTAGTATATTTCTGATGGAAATATGGATGTCTCCAGTCGACTGGTCAGCCTTTGTTTTTTCCATTAGTCTCAGATTTCAGTCAAGTTTGAATCAGTGGTTACTTAAGTTCCGGCAAATGTGGTGGTTTCCTCGAAAAATCAAAGTTCCATACAAAATTTTGACTCAATAAAACAGACTAAACTGACTCTAAGAAAAGAAAAGATCATGTTAGTAACTACATCCCCCAGACTTAAAAACACTGTCACCAATGTTATAGAAGCATGAGTTTGGTTAAAAAGTAGAAAGAACATTAGAGAAAATGAAGAAAATGAATGTTACCTAGTTGAGGTCAAGGTGTCGACCGACACACAGCCTGGTGTCGATCGACACAGGCATAAATCAACAATTGGGTTTGTGTTTAGTGGTGGTGTCGACCGACACACATGGTGGTGTCAATCGACACCACTCATATGTACCAACACTGATTTTTGGAAACGGTTAAAACTATAACATGTAAGCTATGAAGAACACTCAAATAAAACCATTAGAAAAAACAACATAACATCATAATCAATTTCCAAAGTTAAAGAACTAATCGAAGACGCAACAAAAACATAAAAATGACTCAAGGTAAAAGAAAAACAAAGAAGAAAAGTAAAAGAAAAGAAAAATAGAACCGGAAAGTCTGAGAAAGAAACTAATCTTCCTCCTCATCCTCTTGGGAGGCAGCAGCAGTGGTAGCGGAATGAGGAATATCATGGGGCGATGAAGGAGTTGTGGCTTCCTGAGGGTCCGGCTGATCGCAGCCACAACGGGGTATAGCAGCAACAGCGCTCCAAATCTGCTGTAAACTTTTAACCACATACTGCCGAAAAGCTAAATCATCACCTAAATCAGCTGGTACATGAGGCATTGGTCTCTCAAAAGCGATGCGCAGAGGTATAGTGGTAGTGGGTGGAACAGCTGAAGGCGTGGATCGCCTAGCTTTTCGAGAGGATGGCGTATCAGTGAGAAGTGCTTTGTCAGGCAGAAAGCGAAGAGCAACCTGAGTGGATATGGATGTGAGCTCGGCCCGAGGTAGCTGAATATGATGGGTCCCCGTGAGATCTGTGAAAACGTACATCCAAGTGCTGGTAATCATATTTGTATGCTTCAGATAAGCTTCTCCCAACATATCCTTCTTAGATGACATGTGCTGACTCAAGATTGATCTCGCATTACTGAAATATTGGAGTAAGCAAACTCTCTATCGTTTCTTTCTTCTTTTTATCCGTAAACGGCTTCCGCTGCAGTCCTACTAGATGGTCAGCAAAAACTGCACCAAAATTAACGTCATGCTTAGCTGAGAAAGCGATGGAGTATTTATGCTCAGTCAAGTAACCGACTACATAATGGAGCATTACTAACTCCTGAAGTCTCATCTTGGCCATTTTGGATTTACACAAGATCGTGCTACCAACGAGCTTGGCAAGGTAACGTAGCAACGAGCTTAGACGTCTTTGAATCAAAATCACCAGAGACAAAGTTACCAAAGAAAACCTGCTGATCAGGGAAATCATTCGGAATTGCCACTTCCACAGCAGTGATATGATCTTGGTGAGGATCACATCCCTGAATGCTCTCCAAGAGGTTGTGATGGTCGGAGTGAAGAGATGATGGATGCAGAAGTGATGAAATGATGTGCACGGCGAGTATGGTCTGATGAGTTTTATGAATCGATGCGAAACTTCCAAAGGTTGTGAAAGACCTTTAGACTTCAAGCTTATCCAAGAGAGGGTAAAGACCCAATACTTACCGTGGATATCCAATGATTGGGCATTGTGGTTGTGAAGCTTCAAGTGAGGTTTAGCATCATAGTCGTTTTCTTTGAGAGCTTTGGACAGAACTCCCAACTTCATAATCATTTCCACAAGAACAAATCTTTGGAACATGTTTAGCTCCTTTGTCAATACAACTCCGAGTCCAGTCCTCACAAACTCTTTAGTACCTGAAATGTAGTCAACACCTTTGTTATCACAGTCATAGAGTTACATTAAACAAGTAAACATATTTCACTTTGGACCAAAGCATTATCCTTGTCATATTTCTCTTTTACTTGCGTCCTAAGACAAGAGTTTGGTTCCAAATGTTCCTTGAATAATCCTACATTTTTCTCAATGATTCCTAGATATATTAAACTCATACTCATAGCCCTTAAATCATGAGAAAGAAATCGAGATAAAGAGATACTTACCTGAATAAGTTCCTTGTTGTGTTCGGTGTTCATAAGTATCACAGTAAATAGGAGTGGTGCTGGATTCTGGGGCTCTTCTTGGATCAGTATGAAGAAACTGACGCCTTGTTGTTTATCCTGGTCTAGATTAGATGGCTTGAGTTGTTCTTGTACACTTCAAGACTGTTCTAAAACCTGTGTTTGGCTTGGCGAGTTCATGTTCTTTGTCTCGGGCTTGTATTATGATTGCTGAATTCCATCCATGGCGTAGAGCTTGTTCTAGATCAGTGGGAACTCTTCTGGACTGATACTGTCTTAGTCGAATCTCTTCTTGGTGGTGATTGTAGTTTGATCTGAGCATCAGCAATGCGTCGGGTGGTTCATCTTTGAACATTGAAGGACCTTTGACTACGTTCCCATGCCTTATATTTCTTGCAAAGTCATCGACCTGGTAGTCCTTAAGAAATTTTTCATCGCTTTGCTCTCCTTTCTCCTTAGCTCTAGAATGGATTACTTCATCATAAAATAGAACGACATTGTGGTGGTAGGAGTGATATAGTTGTAACTTTCTTGGTTCTTTTCTTAGAGAAACTTCTTGCAAAAATGCATTGAGCTTACTCGGCGGCACCGGTACATGGTTAGTGTCACAAGGCATTTTATCCAATGATATAACAAATTTTGGATCAAAATAATCATCACCTTTAGCCTTACCAACCATAGCAAAAAGAATAGCTTTCTTACCTTTCCCTTGTTTTGCTTTGAGGTTGAATTTATCGGAATAAAACTCATGAGCCGATAATGGCACAAGAGTAGTCTTCTTCTCTTGAAAAGGCTTTGAACTCACATTTGTACAATCTGTAACAAGAGAAAGTAAGTTAGCTCTCATTCGTTTTTGAGATTTTAGATAATTACCTCGGGTTTTTATTGGTGGTGGAGCATCTGCTGGTTTCTCCTTGATCACAATGCTATCATCATTGAGCCATTGCAACTTATAAGGCTTAGCTCTCTTAATAACCGGTAGTCCAAGCTTCTCAACCATGGACTCACTCGCAACATTAGTGCAACTTCCCCCATCGATCACTAAACTACAAACCTTTTCATTAACTAAACAACGGGTGTGGAAGAGGTTTTCTCTTTGCTCATTTTTTCAGACTTGGTGTGTAAGTTCAAAGTTCTCCGAGTGACTAAGAGTTGTCCAACTACCGGCATTGCAACATGCTCCTCTATAGACTCATCCTCTGAACGGTCATCTTCTGATTCTATCTCGCCACTAGCCAGAATAACAATGGTTCTCTTGTTGGTACAAGCATTAGAGTAGTGACCAAAACCCTTACACATAAAACACTGAATTTCTCTAGCTTTGGTGCTTGATCCCTTATCAATACCTTTACAAGGTAACTCTTCATTCTTAGGCTTAGAGAACGGTCTGTACTCCTTACTATGCTTTTCTTCTTTAGTTTGGCTGAACCTGGCAGAACCATAAATGGTCTTAAAATTCTTTCTTTTAAGCTGTTTCTCGAACATGACTGCCTTGTGCATCAACTGTTCTAAATCCTCATAGTTTTGAACCTCCAGTCTATCAGCAATATCTCGGTTTAATCCTCCCATGAATCTAGACATAGTGGCTTCTGGGTCCTCTTGAATGTCGGCTCTTATCATCAAAGTTTCCATTTCTTTGAAATACTCTTCAACGGACCTATTGCCTTGTACCAAGTTTCTCAACCGATGGTGTAGTTTTCTATGATAGTGACTTGGCACGAATCTTTTCCTCATAATTTTTTTCATCTGAGTCCAAGTCTCCTACACGTTTCCTAGTTAGAGTTAACTGATCCCACCAACTAAGTGCATAACCGGTGAACTCGGTAGGTGCAACTTTTACTTTGCTCTCTTCAGTATAATCATGACAGTTGAAGGCAATTTCCATCTTCTTTTCCCATTCAAGATACTCCTCAGGGTCACTGGTGCCTTGAAAAGGAGGGATACAAACTTTCACTCCAGCCAAATTATCTCTAGGAACCACTCGCTCTTCTCTAGCTTGTCTTCTTCTTCGGTGACTACTTGACTTAGAGGATTGACTATAGTATTCTAAGTGATTACTATCCTCGGCTTGACTTTGTTTATCACGTTCCTTCCGTGCTCTCTTTGAGTTTTCCTGCTCAAGTCTAAAGGCTTTGAATTGTTCTGCTAGTAATCTGCCCATATCGGCCGTGAGAGCTTCATACATTTGTTTCAGATTGACACTGTTGCTACCTCATTCTTCATTAGTTCCCACCATGGTACCTGTCCAAATTCAAACAAGTAGCAAGTAAAAATGCTCAAAGATAACACAGCAACTCGAAAAGATTTCAAAGACAAGGAACAGAGTAACCGCTTAAGTTGCCTAAAACGCCTGAAGTGCCGGTTCGACTTGATGACACAAAATAAATTATCAAATCACGAAAAAAAATTCTATAATCAATTTTAATAGAAACTAGACTCTTTTTAAATTCAGAAAAAACAAATTTCAGATTTTTATCACACGCTAATAATTTATTAAAATTCAAACAAGACGTGCGATAGACAGTGATTCCGGATTTCGACTCTAACAGTTGATCAGTCACGAAAAAATATCAAAACATGCCGAAAATTTCTAGAAACAATTTTATCAATTACTAGACTCAAACTAGGTTCAGATTCAATTGATTTCACGATTTTATCTGACACCAAACGTTTATGAAAATTCTAGCAATCAACAGACAAATCGATTCAGATGTTCTGCAGAATACGAAAAGGTACAATAGATTTGAAAAGAAACAACCTGAGATGGAGTCTGCTATGATACCACTTGATATGATCCTAGTGATGATCACGTCCCTGAATGCTCTCCAAGAGATTGTGATGGTCGGAGTGAAGAGATGAGGGATGCGGAAGTGATGAATGATGTGCACGGCAAGTATGGTCTGATGAGTTTTATGTATCGATGCGAAACTTTCAAAGGTTGTGAAAGACCTTTAGACTTCAAGCTTGTCCAGGAGAGGGTAAAGACCCAATAATTTGAACAAGGGGTGGAAGTGAGTGATACTTCTTAAGGACTATTACTGATCCTTAGACTATCGGCTTGCTAGGTGTGAAGGAATGAAGACCCGATACTTTAAGCAAGAAATGATCAAACAAGTTAAAAGAGTTTTAGAATAAAAGTTTGATAAAAGATACAATGAGGTTCAGATACAGAATATAAAGAGAAGAGAAAGAAAAGAAGCAATAAAAGAGTCTGGAGTTACAAGACATGCCTCAGAACTCTCACAAAGACCATGCAGAATTAAAACAACAGTTAAACAAATTTTGAACAAGAAAATAGACTCCAATTTCGTGCAAATGAAGATGGGCTGGGCTTTGGCTTTATCAAGAGGCCATGAGAAAGAGTGATGAGGCCTACCTCATTGAAAACCTTGTTTGGAAAACCCAATGGGACAAAACCAAACAAGGGAAAAAGAGTATAAGTCTTATCACCTCTCTTGATAAATGTTAAGATGGCTCGTATCACAACCAGGGTAGTTGGATTAGCATACACTAAACTGCCCTGGATGGTGTTGAGAAGATGTTGCAAAGTTGTATTGAGCTCAGCTTGCTTGGACCTAGTAATAGGGCCCGGGGAAATGTGCCAATCTTCATGTCCTTGCTGCTCTGGTTCAAGCTGCTGCCATTGATTCTGTTTGTCATCCTTATGCTGTATTGGTTCATCCTCCTTGCTGGCCATGCTCTCATCAAGCAGTCTCTTGAAACTTGTAGATGCGGCACAAAGTTGTGAAGGGCATCTTGTAGCACCTTCCTCAAAGCATGAAAGTGATGGTGCCTTGTTGAGCTGTCTTGATATAGTCATCTTCGTAGTAGACTCGTACCGTGGCTAAGAATTGCCAAACCAAGTCTCGATAGAGCTTGTAATATGTGCTTCCCATAGTCTCCAAACCAATCCGCTGTAAACAACGTTTAACCTCAACAGCAATCCCCATGTTTTTCAATGTATCCAAGCATGCAACACGAGTTGGTTGGATATCCATAGTCAGCCAAGCATTGTAGAACAATGTATCATATTCATCCCACAGATTGAGAACTGCTCGATCGACACATTCAAAGGATAGTGTCTCGACGGCCGGCTCGGCGTCCCAAATCTTAGCCGACATGATCAGCCTTTGATTCTTGGCCATGGAGGACTATGCTAATCTTCTGGCTCCGAAGCTGATTTAGTGATGTCTTGTTGAGTGCATTTTGACCGTCTAGGAGTAGACATCTGCAATTACACAAGAAGAAAGCAATCCCAAGGCGTTAGGTCAAAAATCAAAATCGGCGAATTGACAAAATTGGGTGCTAAACTTCAAGAACACCAATAAACAACATCAAAAACAACATCAATCCATTGTACTTGTATTCCAATTTCGTGTTCTAGGCTATATTTCAAACAAAATCTTCCATGAAGATCAAGGTTAGGAAAACTTGTAAAACAGCCTAAAATATCACAAACCCATGTTGTATTCGTCCTCTAACGATCTAAATAGGTGTGACTTAGCCAATGAATTGGGCTAAAAGAGGCAAAAATTGAAGATATAACCTTTAGGGTTCAAAACGAAAATTGGGAGATTTGAAGAACATACCTTGAAATTAGATTCAATGGATACTAGATATGGATTAAGCATGAAAATCCAATGAATTAGCACTTTCAATCACCCAAATCGGTGAGAAATAGAGGAATTTTGAGTTTTGGGGAGGGGATTTGCGATAGGGTTCGCGAAGGGGAAGTGGGGAGGGAGAAGAAGAAGAAAGTAAATTTGGGGAGTGGACACTTACCTCATGGAGTTGGTGTCGACCGACACCAAGGGTGGTGTCGATCGATGATAACATCATATTTTTACCTATTTTTTAGTATTACTTTCATATTGTTTTATGAAGAGTTTGGTGTATTTTCAAGGCTAAATAGGCTATTATTGAATATTTCTAGTTTCAAAGAAGTTTTACAGGTTTTAAGGGAAAATGAACCAACAAAGACAAAAAAGGAGCAAAACCCGTTTTAAGGCAGTTTCAGAGCATCAGAAGTTTGACATTCGATGAAGCTTTATGCATCATGTATTCTCATGAAAGCAACACTATAGGGCAGCCACGACCTCAAGAAGCAACCCAAGCGCAGGGCACTCCAAGCCCATTGGCTCAATCGCCACAAGATTGTGAAAACATTGATTGGAAACCAGCACCAATCACTTCTTGGCGTACACCTTTGTCTAATGAGGGCCAAGGTACTATTGTTTCTTTTTCTCAGCAGCAAGTTCTGGAAGCTCATCAAGCACCACGTCCATCTAGGGGTATGCAAGTCAAAGAGAAGCCTATCTAGCAAAAGAAGCTAATGGGGGTCAACATGAAATTGTTTTCAAGGATAATTGTAAGTATTCTAACTTCTCTATTGATGCTCAAGAGAAACAGGTTGTTATACCTACAGGAAACTTAGAGGACCACGAAGAAAAGCTCAGAGAAGTGAATCTCCATGACCAAAGGGAAGTCCTATTTCAACTAGGAGAAGGAAAGCAAGATGAACGTCACTTCCTCAATGAAAAAGGAGACCAACGCCTTGGCTCTAAGAGAAAAGGAAATTCATGGCATATTGAGGTATTTAGTGCCATCACATGTCAATAAAAATCCCAGCCCCTAAGAAAACTTGAAGGACGAGTAGTTGGAAAAGAAGAAACCTTCACAGAAGATATCAAAGATAAGCTTAAAGAAGAGGTGGAACAAAACGTGGTGAACATCAAGGAGTCTAAGTATTTGCTACATAAGTGCCCCCAAGAAGGAAAATATGAAGAAGCATCCACTGATGTTTACTCTTGTATGGCTACTTGGACCCCACAAGAAGAAATTCTCGGAAACCCTACTTTTAGGCGATTTCAACATCAAAGAAGAGCTTCCGAACAAGCCAACTTCAAAGCACAACGTCCTCCATCACCTTACATCACCTATGAAGGTCAAGGACCAGTTACAAGACCTCTATATTGGCCTCTACGACCTCATAATCACCAAGCAAACAAACAGCTCAAAACAGGTTTGATGAAGACCTTGAGAAAAGGGTGAACGAATTCAACGAGAACAGGAAGAAAAGGGATAAACTGAGTCAAATGGTTCAGACGTGATAAAGTTTTGTGCAGTTAAGAATAAACTTGGTAATCAAGTCAGAGAAGAAACTTGCCGAGCAAGTCAGCGGCAAGAAGACTTGCCTAACAAGCCAAGGTGGAACTCGTGGATGAAGCTTCCTAAATGGAAACTTGCGGACCAAGTCACCCATGTCTCGAAGAAAGGAGTTATGTCACAAGTGTAATTAAACCCTCATGCAAGTACCATTTGTCGTGAAAGACTTGCATTGTGGCAGCCATGCATAACCTAAAACATGCATCTCCACTCTATAAATACAGCCTTGTTCTCGATCATTTTGAGAGAAAAAGGAAGAAGTGGTGATGTGATCATGGAAAGCACTAAGGAGACAGAGCTTGTAGCTGAGCTTGAACCGGAGCTTGAAGCCGAGGAAGACTTAGTTGTACCAGTTGGATCTATGACAAGGGCAAGATCTAAGAAACTGAAGGAGGGAATTGGAGGATTACTCAACCAAATATTCGAGGAGTCAAGATTGGTGTCGTCCAAGTGTGTCATATCTTGGGAGGCTTCACAGTATATCAGGGACCTTCCGCAGTCTCTGTGTGACCAAAAAATCCATCCATCTTCGTTTCTAGACGTCACTAGAGTTCTCTAGACTTCACCAAACTGGCTGAAGACTTCACTAGACTTCACCAGACTTTGCTAGAGTGCACTAGACTTCACCAGATTTCACTATACTCTTCATTAATCTTTTTTATCCTTCTTAAACCGCTCGAAAGTGATCAATCCGTCGGAAGAATCGTATCAAGTGGTATCAGAGCCACTTTTGAGATAGGTTTCTTTAATTTCCTTTAAGTTTTACATTTTCTTTTCTTTCTTATCTATCTCTTCTTCTATAGATCAGTCCGATCAACTTCCCTTAGCAGTTACGTTTCTTCTTTAAAAAAAAAGATGTCTTTCGGTTTAATGAACAAGAGTAAACCAGAAAAAGTTTAAAGGAGAGAAAACAAGATGTCACAACAAAATATAGCAGACGTGTTAACTAAAACATTTCTGACCAGGATGCAAAGAGAGTGGCAAACAGAGATGAAAGTGATGCACCAAAGGCTAGATCAAAGGTGAAAGGAGTCTCAGCAAAGGAGATCACAAAAGAGTCCTCTAAGAAGAGAAATAAACCACCTGAGGCTTCTAAGAGATAAGGAGGCAACTTATTACTACGATTGTGATGATAACTCATCTCAAGAAAACCAAAGGAGACTTAGACAAATACGGAAAGAGTAGCCTAATTCAAAACCAAAGGCGTTTTCTAAGTCTGACACCGCAAATCCAATAGCTAAAGGGAAGGCCGAGGATTGTACTTCAAAGGCTCGAGATAAAGGAGAGATAGAGCCAAAAGAAGCCATAGTGGTTTTTGATTCATTGTCATCATCAGAGGCGCATGTCGAAATACTGGTTAAGGATGATTTATTTGTAACAAGGTTATTAAGTGAGAAAGTTATAGCCAAAGAGCAGGAGAAAAAGGAGATCTACCAAGATCAGTTGTTGCTTGAGTCAAAGAATGATGAAGCCATGAAGCAAAGTCTAGGGAGCACAGATGATTCAGCTGATGAACTCATAGAAAGGTATCCCTTAATGTATACACCTGAGTCATACACTTTGGAATTTAAGGTTTTGGAAGAAGTGGATTTTGTTTTTGGAGATTCAGCATTTTCCAAACCAGGAAACAAAGTTAAGAGTTTGCTGGCCGAGATTATGAAGCGAAGTAGAGAGAAGCAATTGCCACACTTCTGGCTAAGTAAAACAGAACCACTCCTAAACATTGAAGGAGAGAAGCATAAAGATTTCAAGATGTTCATGGGAAGGGAAGTTGCAAAGGTGACCACGCTTCATAAATGTATGTTTCTTAAAGAGATTGGTACTGTAACAACAGCTCAAAGACATAGTTCTATCTTGGACAAAGTGAGAGATGGACGAAGAGTGATAGAGCCTGCAATTCTAGATTATTATGGAGTTCCTGAAGAATCCAATGATAGGACCCCGGAGTAGATTTGTGCCCTCTTTGCAGAAAGAAGTATGTTTATATTATGTACATAACTTTTTGGCACTAGGCCGTGGCCACTACTCGTTATGTATTTTCAAATGTGTTTGTAAAAACTTATTTTATGATTTAGTAAAACTTCGATTTCTATCCTAAAACCGAGTCATGGCTGAGAGTAATTCGGTCCGGGTTACAGAATAGACGGTCATTGATAAGGGTTCAAAAGCCTAAGTCTATGAACCGAACGGGCGAGTGTTCGAGGACCTTGGTTGGGCGTGGAACGGATAACCTTAGTACTCTCTGGAACATATCTGGTTGTGGAACAGGGGATCTCAGTATGGTTCGGACCAAACCTCAGACATTCCATGTGGTCAATCATTGAAAGCTCATGATTAGTCCGGTCATAAAGCGGTGCGCGGTTGCTACAAGAGAAATTTTGAAGGAAATCCGTCGGAAATTTTGAACGTTATTGTTACCGCTGTCATAGCCATTGTCTGAGCCATTACTTTCTCACGGATTTCTGATGGCCTGCGATTCTATATATATGTGCCCATCATTCTCCATTCATTTACAATTACAAATTCTTTCTATATATATAATTTCTTCCAAATTATTTTCTACAAAATATTTTCTTCAAATGTCTTCTTCAAATAATTTTCGATCATGGATGGATGGAGAAATGAGGATTCTGGGGTCAAACTTATTGAATGACGATTATGCCCGAGGGATATAGGAATTCATGGAAGTGGCGGAAAATCAACCACGAACCAAAAGAAGTGGTAAGTTGAAATGTCCATGTTCACTTTGCCGGAATTCTCGTAATATTAAAGTATAGTCAGTTTGGCATCACTTGTATGGCAATGGGTTTATGCCAGGGTACAAGATTTGGAATTTAGACGGGTAAAATTTTTTGAGTATGGTAGTACTAGCAAACCATATATTGCTGATAGTATAGGAGAACGAACGGAAGTAGATGTCGGTGTAAGAACCATTGAGATGGTAAATGATACATTTTGGGAGAATATGCAGTCAGCTGGTGAAGATAGAGATAGGGTTGAAGAACCTAATTTAGAGGCTCGATGGTTTTTTTATATGTTAGATGCAACAAAGCAGCCATTATATAGCGGTTGTAGAGAAGGTCATTCTCCATTATCATATGCTAGTAGAATGATGACTATCAAGACAGACTTCAATTTGGCAGAGGAATGTGTCGATGCGATAGTGGATTTTGTGAAAGATATTTTCCATGAAGATAATCTTTCACCAGCATCATACTACGAGGTACAAAAACTTGTAGCTCATCTTGGTTTGCTGCATCAGATGAAAAAAGTCCGCATCGGCAACTGTATGATATATTGGAGAAAAAATGAAAACCACAACAGATGTCGCTTTTGTCGTCAACCGCGATATCAGGAAACTGGCGTTAGAGTTCTGATTCCATTTAAACGGATGTGGTATTTACCGTTAACAGAAAGGTAGAAAAGATTATATCAATCTCACCGCACGACAGAGCCGATGAGATGGCATGTGGAGCATCGTCAAGATGGAGAGATTACACATCCTTCAGACGCTGAAACATGGAAGCATTTTCAGTCATTGTATCCAAATTTTGCGTCAGAGTGGAGAAATGTGTACCTTGGGCGAAGTACAGATGGTTTCAACGGATTTAGAAAGCATGGAAGACAGTACTCGTTGTGGCCCGTTATTGTTACACTGTATAATTTGCCTCCATCTTTGTGCATGCATAGAGAGTTTTTGTTTCTTGCCATTCTTGTTCCTGGCCCCGAGCATCCGAAGAAATCTCTTGATATATTCCTCCAGCCGTTGATATACGAGTTACAAATGCTTTGGGATCATGGTGTCGAAATGTATGATGTTTCTTGTCAGGAGAATTTTATAATGCGTGCGGTTCTAATGTGGACGATTAGTGATTTCCCAACATATGGTATGTTGTCTGGATGGACAACTCATGGAAGATTATCATGCCCATATTTCCAAGACAACACCGATGCATTCCAATTACAGCACGGAAGAAAAACGTATTGGTTTGATTGTAATAGGAGGTTTCTACCGAGTGATCATCCGTATCATCGGTCGAGGACATTGTTTATGAAGAATAAGAAAGTGTTAGGTGGTCCACCTCCTGAGATAGACGGGATTAGTGTATTTGATATGATCCTGGATGAGGATCAAGTCCCTGAATGCTCTCCAAGAGGTTGTGATGGATTGAGTGATGATGAGTGATGCGGAAGAGATAAAAAGATGTTGACACAAGGGGTAAGATCCGAAGGATCTTGGGGATTGTTGCGAAACTTCCAAAGGGATGGTGAACCTTTAGACTTTCAGACTTGTTCTATACGTGGGTGAAGACCCTAGACGTGATGAACAAGGGGTGGATCGAAGTGAAACTTCCTAGGAGTTGTGACAGACCCTAAGACTATCAGCTTGCTCGGTGTGAAGGAATGAAGACCCGACACTTTGAGCAAGAAATGATCAAACAAGTAAAATGAGTTTTGAAAATAAAAGTTTGATGATCTGAAAAGAAGAGAACAAGGGAATACATATAGAGTTCAAAGATGCATAGAAAATAGAAAATAACCCCTTGGAATTCTACAAAGCATTAAACATAAACTTTGAACCATTCTTGAATGTCTCTTTGGCTCCATTTTGTGGCTGAGAGTAAAGTTTCGGCCTGGCTTTATCAAGAGGCCTTGTGAAAGAGTAATAAGGCTTGCCTCATTAAAAACCTTGTTTGGAAAACCCATTGGGACAAAACCAAACGAAGGGAAAAAGAGTGCAAGTCTTATCACCTCTCTTGATAAATGTCTAGGTGGCTTGGATCACAACTAGGGTAGTTGGATTAGCACACACTAAACTGCCCTGGTTGGTGTTGAGAAACTGTTGTAAAGATGTCTTGAATTGTTGAAGTGATCCTCTTAATATTCCTCGATCAAACGTTGTTGTTGAGCTAATCCATTTCTTCTTAGCTTCCTCGGCTACAAGCTGCTCCTTCATTGGGCTTGGCATGATCACATCATCCTCTCCCACTTGAAAAGGATTTGACCTCAAATCTGAACAATCTGCAATGAAAGAAAGAAGAGAATAAGTAACTTTGAATAAGGAAATTTCTTTATACTTACCTTTGAGAAAGGTGTTGTCGCCATTGATCCTTTTGATGATTGTGAATAGGCCTTCAATCTTTGGTGCTGGGTTGAACCTTCCTTCAGCCGGAACTAGTTCTTTTCCCCAATAATTTCTCACAGATTCTCCAAATTCAAAGATCATTTGGAAATAAGCAAGGGGTTTCTTGTCCTTCATGAAAACATCTCCAATTCCAGTCCTTGCAACGAAATTAAATGAGATAACATTTACGTCCGGTGGCTTCTCTTTTGTACCTGAAAATTTATCAACACTTTTGGAAAAGAGCAAGCATGTTATCACAGTCATGGACTCACAATAAACAAGTAAACATATCTCAGCTTGAGTCAAAACATTATCGTTATCATGTTTCTCTTTTACTTGTGTTTTACAACAATGATTTGATTCCAAATATTCCTTGAATAAATCTAAACTTTTCTCAATGATTTCTGGAGATAACAAACTCATACTCACAGACCTTAAATCATGGGAAACAAATCGAGTTAAAGAGATACTTACCTGGATAGGATCCTTGGAGTTTTCGGTGCTCCAAATTATCTCGGTAAATGAAAGCGGTCTTGGATCTGGGAGCTCTTCTTGGATCAGAAAATTGTTGGTGAGAAAACCGTCGAATCTTGCGGTTATCTTACACAATGAGAGCTCTCCTGGTCACCATTGATAATTTTGGAATGAACAAAATGATGAAAAATCCATTTTAGGTTCTACGGAGAACATGTGAAGTGAAGAGGTCCAAATCTCGTGGGGTAAGTGTCTTGAACGTCCTAGATAGTCTCTAGGTCTCCAAATGTGGTTATAAGATGCATCACAGATGGATGGTAGTCTTATGGGGTCATCCACTGGAAACACGTTCTTATGATTCTGCAAAAGACACATCATCTCACTCGGCAGCACCGGTGCAAGGTTAGATACACAAGAGAATTTATCTAAAGAGACAAATATTTTATGATCCAAATATTCAGCATCATTAACCTTACTAACCATAGCAAAAAGATTAGCTTTACCTTGCTCTTGATTCCCTTTGAGTTTGATTTTGTCAAAGCAAAACTCATGAGCCGGTAATGGTACAAAAGTAATCTTCTTTTCTTGAAAATGTTTTGAACTCACCATTGTACAATCTGCACCAAGAGAGAGCAAGTTAGCTTTCATTCGTTTTTGAGAGTCTAGATAATTACCTCGGGTTTTTATTTGTGGTGAGGCATCTGATGGTTTCTCCTTGATCACAATGATGTGTTCAGTTCTTGTTACTCTCTCTGATGGATCCATTGTTAAGCTCCGTGTGGATGTGATTCCGCCTAAGCCATTGCACACATCTAAGGTACCTGTATCTTTCTTGGTACTTAAGGGAAAAATCAAGTGCATTATACTTGAAATTTCAACATTCAAAACAGGTTGTTTGAAGCTACGAGTGAAAATAAAATTATTCCAATATCGAATAAACTCGCAAGCTAAACTTACCTGAGTACCTTGTAAGATGTTACCAAACATTTCAGCTCGGCAAGCTTGTGAATGGGTTGACACCGCATGATGATTCTTCTCTTTTGTGCTTTCCTCAGCTTTTTCACAAATGTTATGCTTCTCACTTTCAGAATTCATAGAATTCAAATTTGCTATTCCTTTTCCAAACTGAATTCTGCTCGGACCAGATTCTTCAAATGGCTCCTTTGGATCTTCTTCAGTGTCTTTAGGAACCTGCAAGAGAAAAAATTATCACTCGGAGATGGCAGCTCTGGTGCAGCGTTAGTTAGACTCTTAGAAGTCTCTTTAGAACCAATCGCAATAACTTTTTCCTTTTGGTGAAGAGAGTTAGGAGATTCACTTACAAAATGTCTTACTCTTTGTTTTAGAATGAGCAGATCTTGTTGAATCTCATGTGGTTTCATTGCAACCAAACAATGCTTTCTTCCTTTGTACTTAAACGAATATTGATTTTTGGAACCAGAATACTCATGGATCGCTTGATGTTTGTTCTGCCACTGTTTTCCAAGGAGAATGTGACATGATTTCATTGGTTGAACATCACACAAAACCTCGTCTTCGTATTTTCCAATGCGTATAGAAATCGTCACTTGATGGCTCACTCTTATGTTGTAATTATCATCGAGCCATGGGTTCTGCTTCATCTTTAATCCAAGCTTCTGGACCATATACTCACTTGCCACGTTGTTGCAAGTCCTTTCATTGATCTTGATGCTGCATACTTTGCCTTGAACCTGACACCTAGTGTAGAACAGATCCTTTCCTTCATGAGTAGTCATTGCTGTACTGGATTCTTCTTAATGATCGGCCATCTCTGCCTGCAAAAGCAACACAAAACAAACCCAGTAACAAGTTCCTTTGAAAGAAATCGCAATCAAATGAGCAAAACACGAAAATGATTCTTCAGATGCTGGAGAACCCTAATCGCGACTGTTAATCGAAATTGACCTCTAAAAATTATCAAAACACATTCAAAAATTCCAGAAACAATTTTAACAAATACTAGACTCAATCTAGGTTTCAATGCAACAGAGTTCACGATTATAGGGTTAACCAATGATTTTAAACAATTTTAGCAAGTTAACACAAAAAATAACTTTTCAAATTCCGAGAACCTCTAGTTGCGACTGTTCGACGAAATCAACCTCGAAAAATTATCAAAACATGTTCAAAAATTCTAGAATCAATTTTAACAAAGACTAGACTCTTTTTCGAAACAGATTCAACAGATATCACGATTTTATCAGAAAAAATGAATTTATGAAAATTCTAGCAATCATCAAACATAATCGATTCAAATAATCTGAGGAATATCAAAGGGTAAAACGTTTTGAATCGACACAACCTGGGTTGGAGCGAGCTCTGATACCACTTGATATGATCCTGGATGAGGATCAAGTCCCTGAATGCTCTCCAAGAGGTTGTGATGGATTGAGTGATGATGAGTGATGCGGAAGAGATGAAAAGATGTTGACACAAGGGGTAAGATCCGAAGGATCTTGGGGATTGTTGCGAAACTTCCAAAGGCATGGTGAACCTTTAGACTTTCAGACTTGTTCTGTACGTGGGTGAAGACCCTAGACGTGATGAACAAGGGGTGGATCGAAGTGAAACTTCCTAGGAGTTGTGACAGACCCTAAGACTATCGGCTTGCTCGGTGTGAAGGAATGAAGACCCGACACTTTGAGCAAGAAATGATCAAACAAGTAAAATGAGTTTTGAAAATAAAAGTTTGATGATCTGAAAAGAAGAGAACAAGGGAATACATATAGAGTTCAAAGATGCATAGAAAATAGAAAATAACCCCTTGGAATTCTACAAAGCATTAAACATAAACTTTGAACCATTCTTGAATGTCTCTTTGGCTCCATTTCGTGGCTGAGAGTAGAGTTTGGGCCTGGCTTTATCAAGAGGCCTTCTGAAAGAGTAATAAGGCTTGCCTCATTAAAAACCTTGTTTGGAAAACCCATTGGGACAAAACCAAACGAAGGGAAAAAGAGTGCAAGTCTTATCACCTCTCTTGATAAATGTCTAGGTGGCTTGGATCACAACTAGGGTAGTTGGATTAGCACACACTAAAATGCCCTGGTTGGTGTTGAGAAACTGTTGTAAAGATGTCTTGAATTGTTGAAGTGATCCTCTTAATATTCCCAGATCAAACGTTGTTGTTGAGCTAATCCATTTCTTCTTAGCTTCCTCGGCTAAAAGCTGCTCCGGTTCAAGCTGCTCCTTCATTGGGCTTGGCATGATCACATCAGTATTGGAGCAAATAAGAGATTTTGGGGCAGAGCAAACTCCTTACTATGGGGGTAATGGACATGATCCTGTTGATGGTGTTGGTGTCTGTCATAATTCGCACAAGAACAGTATTTTCTGGGATTTGCCTTATTGGAAAAACCATCTATTCAGACACAACTTAGATGTTATACACGTTGAGAAGAACTTCTTTGAAAACATCATGACCACGGTTTTAAATGTCCAAGGGAAAACGAAAGACAACATGAAGTCTAGATTAGACTTGCCATTGTACTGCGCTCAGGATTTTCTTGAATTTCTTCCTAATGGTAAATGTCCTTTTCCTGCCTATCGGTTGGGAGCTGATAAGAAGCAAGCATTTTTTGATTGGATTCCGAATGATGTCAAACTCACGGATATTTACGCATCTAGTCTACAGAATTGCATCGATCATGATGAAGGAAAGTTTACTGGAATAAAGAGTCATGATTGTCATGTTGTGATGCAGCGGCTTCTTCCATGTGCCTTTGCACATCTTCTTCATAAAGATGTCCACCAAGTCATTGCAGATACTTTTTTTATTTAATTTATGTTTCAATAAGTATTATATATATATATATCTTAATTTTTAAATGTTTTATATGTAGCTGTTGGTCGAGCGAGTGGAAAAGGAGTTTCACAGAGGCGAAAACTTTCACAGTAGGAGTTTCACAGAGGCGAGTGCATACGTATATCCTAACAAATTGTGAAGATATTGCAGAATATGAAAGGTAAAACACGTTTAATTAATAAGGTAAATTGTCAAATCATCCTTAATATTTTGGTGACCTTAAATGTGTGGTGTTTTTATAGGATCTACATGGCATTAATACGTGGCTACTATCCGAAAAAATCCGAAAAAATCCGGAAAAATCAGAAGAAAAACTTCAAGTCCATAAGGAGACGTATTTTATGCTTTCGCTACAATTCTACGTAAGTGATTAATTAATAAGTAGGGTTATTCATTTTAATTTTGAATAATTAATTAAACAATATAATAATTTATAATTTGTCTTTTTAAATTTATAGGTGTCAGAAGGAATTAAAAGTGGTCAACTGTTTCCGACATGGTTAGTTGAAATCGTGAACAGTCCTAAATACCTCACAACTTCATACCCTAGGTATTGCACTAGGGGATATGCGTTTCGGGTATATGATGAAGAAAGAACAAGGCCAACTTCAGATTATGGTATTTCAACTAAATCTGGTGATTTAGTCTACTATGGCATTCTGAGAGAAATACTAGAAGTGCACTACCAAGGAATGATGGACTTGAGATGCAATGTTTTTAGCCTCGCAACACGAAGACTAGATAAATATGATCCATTCATTCTAGCCTCGCAAGCGGACCATGTTTTTCACTTAATTTAAATTCTGTATTATTTATATATATCAAAAATTTTATGTATGGTAATTAATTATAATTTTGTTTTAGGTTTGCTACATCCGTTACCCTCGAGTTACACGTCTGGGCGACCCGTGGATCACGGTTACTGCAATTAACCCAAGAGAAAGAATTTATGGAGTAATCGAACACGATGCTTTGCAACCAATGAGCAGTATTCCAATGGATCCGGTGGAGCATTCTTTTGATGTTGATCTCATGGTTGATTTCACACAAATCGGGGATGATATAATGCACTCAGACTCAGAGGAAGAACGTGGTGAATTTTATGAAGATTCAGACTCAATTCTGTTGGAAGGATCATTATCTGATTCAGAATAGTTCATTAAAAACATTTGAGTTGTATGTATTTATGATATTTTTCATTCGTATATTCAAACATATTAGTACTTTTTCAATAAATAAATAAAAAATAAAAAACAATTTAGTTATAATGCTAAACACATTGATGCTTTTTGGTTTATAAAAAATCAACCCAAATATATATGAAATGTCATCAAAGTTTAAAAAATCCATGAAACCTCATAACCGTCGGAAATCCGTCGGAAATTTCTGATGGATTTCCGACGGTTATGGGGTTTCATGGATTTTTAACACCAGATTACACGTTTAACCTCAAAACACAATTCTAATAGTGAAATCATAAGTTATGAGACAATTAAAACTTGATTATAAAGTATATGAGATGTTTTAAAAAAATTTCATTGATTACCCAAAGTGTTATATAATGAAACATATACTTTAACTTATGATTGTTATAAAAAACCTAAAATTCATTTTTTGATAAATTTAACATAAACAATGATTAAATTGGTAAAGTTTTGTTTGAAATCATTAATATAGCATACTACAAACATATATAAATTGAAACGATTCGAGAAAACCCCCCAAAACCTCAAAACCGTCAGAAATCCGTCAGAAATTAAGACACACACGTGTCTATTGTTAAGGTTTGCACCGGTTTGACTGGCCAATGAAAAGACATGCAGTCCATCGGATTTCCGACGGATTTCCGACCGCACCCAAAAATTAAACCAGCAAGTTCATTTTTGGTCTCGCGCGTGCCTAAATTTTTGCGAATCTGTCAGAAATTCAGATGGATTTCCGACCGATTTACAAAAATTTAGGCGCAAATCTTCCCAAGAACTGTGTGTAATTTAATTCATTTAGAAACTGATGGATTTCTGACGGATATGTCCGTCGGAAATCCTTTTATATATCCAACTTCATCTTCTCCGCTAGACCATTCGCAAAAATCACCAAAACCCCTAAAATTCTCTTAAATCGTAGATTGCTTGATTTTCGATCATATCCGAACAAAATGGCCCAAAATCCTTCTAATTTGTAAGTTTCTTACACTTATTTAAAGGTTTCTATTGTCTATAAGTTAGATTGTTAGATTTAGGTTTTGAATGGTTAGATTTAGGTTTTGGATTGTTAGATTTAGGTTTTGAATGGTTAGATTTAGGTTTTGGATTGTTAGAGTTAGGTTTTTGATTTTAGATTTAGGATTTGTTTGATTTTAGAAATTGTTTTGATTTTGAGATTTATTTTTATTTTTATTTTATTTTAGATTGATTTAGAAATTGATTTGGATTTTGATATTGAAATTGATTTAATTTTATGTGTTAATATTGAAATTGATTAGAATTATTTTTAATTTTTGTGTAAAAATTATGTTTAAATTTTGATATTGAATTGTTTTAATTTTAATATTAAAACTGATTGGAAATTGTTTTAATTTTAAGTGTAAAAATTTTTAAATGTTAATCATATAGTTATTGGATTTTTATAATTTTTAATATATATTTTAACTTTGTTAATATATTTAACATTGTATTTTATAACTTTTTCTATAACTATGGTTCATATCGTCGATCGACTTCCGATAGGGGTGGCGGTTCCCGTGCGGCACCACGACGATCGAGTCATAGTCAAAGTGAGGTTCCAGAAACTCAAGAACCCCCTCGAGCAGCTTCTCTTCTGAGGCAAATGAGCATCGATGATTTTGTGTCACAACGGGAAAGAGAGCATCACACATTGCTGGATTCGGAATGTGAAGGCCGAGCGACTTGGATGCGTAATTTCTTTTATTTTTTAATATTTTCTAATTCTTTTAAATAATTTTCATATTTTCATAATATTTCATTTTTGTAGGTTTGACAAATCCGGTAATGGAATCTCAAAGTCCATTAACCGGATGCTAAACGGGATGCTACAACGTTCGTACCAGATGTACTCAACCATGCTTATGGATGATCAAGAGTTATGGTTTCGATAATTTGCGGTAAGAATTGATTATTTATTAAATATAATTTTCATATTAAATATTTTATTTGTAACCTCATTTTTTTTTTGCAGCAAGAATTAACATGGGACCCGCAACTCACGTCTATGTTAGATGTGAGTTCGATAGGAAAGCGGGTACAATGTACTCATGGAATCTGAACAAGTGGAAAGACAAGTGGATTGCGAATGAAATGCCAACAGAGCTGCTTGCAAACCCGGAACTATGGAACGGGTTCTGATGTGATCCTCCCAAGGAATCGATACTTTCGAGGGGTAAAACAAAAAGAAAATGGATAAATGGATAGATGTCGGATCGAATGGTCACACAAGAGTTGCGGAAGGCTCTTGATATACCTCAATGTCTCCTAGGATATGACACACCTAGACAAGACAAGGTTTGATTCTTTCGGATATGACACACCGAAGCAGAATCGAGTGTTATTGTTGGATATTACACACCAAACAATCGAAAAGTTCTAAAAGAACTAATGAGAATCACTCTCAAGGTTTGAAAATAAAAAGTTGGATTATTATTCTCAAATGAGATTACATGAATATAAAGAAAAGAAAACATGAAAACAAAGCCAAGTCAATAATAAATTGTCTTGGAACTAAAATAAAATAAAGATAGTAAGCTGAATGTGGATTCAACCCTTGGACTCCCCCATGCATGCAGCTAGAGTGACTCTTGAACTTATTTTCGTCACTGTCTTTGACCTGAAAATTTAGTGACTTCTTTTGGGCTTTATTGACTTGTAAGTAGGCCTAAAATGGTTTGGACTTGATAATTAACATCCCCAAATGAATTCTGAATATTCTCCTTCTCCAGAAGCTTTTGAATCAGCCCGCCAAGTGCTTCATTGATTTTCTTATCTCTTTCTCTTGTGGACTCTTGCGAACTCTTGTGAACTCTGGTGAACTCTTGTAAACTCTGGTGAACTCTTGTAAAGTCTGGTGAACTCTTGTAAAGTCTGGTGAACTCTTGTAGACTTAGATGGATTAGAGTGACTCATTTGCCTCATTAAAACCTTCTCTTGCCACTGGTACAATGGGTATGAGAAATGTCTTTTCTAGATCTTCCTTGGTAATCTCCATGATCATATCATACCTATCCTCTTGAAAAAGATTTGTCCTCAAATCTTGATACCGTCCTTGATTGGAAAAGTTGAGGTGAGTCTGGCTTCTTCTCTTTTATCAGCATGGAATATATGACTCCATGATTTTCCTCAATCGTTTTTGTGCACGGCTTCTTCATAACAGCCTCGGTAATGTTTCCGCCAGTTTGCTGTTCCCCCGAATCTCCTTCCTTGGATTTTTTTGATTCTAGATCTTCAGTATAAGACTTAGAGAACACCATGTGTTTTGAAATAGGCTGCTCTGCCTGTGTTTGTCTCAGTCTCCTTTGGTTCCCTTGAGATGACTTATCACCACGATGAGAGTAATAAGTTTCCTCCTCATCTCTTGGTCTTCTTCGACTTGGAACTGAAGCACGACTGCCTCTGCTATAATAATCCAGTTCCTCTTCATCCCTTTCTTGGCGTGGTTAAACTCTTCTTAGAGGACTCCTTTGTGATCTCCTTTGAATGTTTTCTGGTTTACTCTTTTTCAATAAACCGAAAGACATCTTTTTTTTCTTGTTTTTTTTTTGTGTTCTTTTTTTTTCTTTTCTCTCTTTCTTTTTTTTTTTTTAATTGAGATATGTATTTTTTTTTTCAATAACAAAAACAAAAATAAAAGAATAGAAGAAAAGAAGATGAAAGGATAAGAAGGTGAAGAGATAAAACAAAAGATGAAAAGATCCAAAAGATGATCGATGTGAAAATGATAGATCTAAAATAAAATAAAAATGATAGAAACGAATACCGATCCCGAAAGTGTGCTCTGATACCAAATGATGTGATCCTCCCAAGGAATCGACACTTTCGAGGGGTAAAACAAAAAGAAAATGGAGAGATGGGTAGATGATGGATCGAATGGTCACACAAGAGTTGCGCAAGGCTCTTGATATACCTCAATGTCTCCTAGGATATGACATACCTAGACAAGACAAGGTTTGATTCTTTCGGATATGACACACCAAAGCAGAATTGAGTTTGATTGTTGGATATTACACACCAAACAATCGAAAAGTTCTAAAAGAACTAAAGAGAATCACTCTCAAGGTTTGAAAATAAAAAGTTGGATTATTAATCTCAAATGAGATTACATGAATATAAAGAAAAGAAAACTTGAAAACAAAGCCAAGTCAATAATGAATTGTCTTGGAACTAAAATAAAATAAAGATAGTAAGTTGAATGTGGATTCAAGCCTTGGACTCCCCCATCCATGCATCTAGAGTGACTCTTGAACTTATTTTCGTCACTCTCTTTGACATGAAAATTTAGTGACTTCTTTTGGGCTTCTTTGACTTGTAAGTAGGCCTCAAATGGGCTGGACTTGATAATTAACATCCCCAAATGAATTCTGAATATTCTCCTTCTCCATAAGCTTTTGAATCAGCCCACCAAATGCTTCATTGATTTTCTTATCTCTTTCTCTTGTGGACTCTTGCGAACTCTTGTGAACTCTGGTGAACTCTTGTAAACTCTGGTGAACTCTTGTAAAGTCTGGTGAACTCTTGTAAAGTCTGGTGAACTCTTGTGGACTTAGATGGCTTAGAGTGACTCATTTGCCTCATTAAAACCTACTCTTGCCACTGGTACAATGGGTATGAGAAATGTCTTTTCTAGATCTTCCTTGGTAATCTCCATGATCATATCATACCACTCTTCTTGAAAACGATTTGTCCTCAAATCTTGATACCGTCTTTGATTGGAAAAGTTGAGGTGAGTCTGGCTTCTTCTCCTTTATCAGCATGGAATATATGACTCCATGATTTTCCTCAATCGTTTTTGTGAACAGCTTCTTCATAACAGCCTCGTTAATGTTTCCCCCAGTTTGCTGTTCCCCCGAATCTCCTTCCTTGGATTTCTTAGATTCTAGATCTTCAGTATAAGACTTAGAGAACACCATGTGTTTTGAAATAGGCTGCTCTGCCTGTGTTTGTCTCAGTCTCCTTTGGTTCCCTTGAGATGACTTATCACCACGATGAGAGTAATAAGTTTCCTCCTCATCTCTTGGTCTTCTTTGACTTGGAACTGAAGCACGACTGCCTCTGCTATAATAATCCAGTTCCTCTTCATCCCTTTCTTGGCGTGGTTAAACTCTTCTTAAAGGACTCCTTTGTGATCTCCATTGAATGTTTTCTGGTTTACTCTTTTTCAATAAACCGAAAGACATCTTTTTTTTCTTGTTTTTTTTTTGTGTTCTTTTTTTTTTCTTTTCTCTCTTTCTTTTTTTTTTTTAATTGAGATATGTATTTTTTTTTCAATAACAAAAACAAAAATAAAAGAATAGAAGAAAAGAAGATGAAAGGATAAGAAGGTGAAGAGATAAAACTAAAGATGAAAAGATCAAAAAGATGATCGATGTGAAAATGATAGATCTAAAATAAAATAAAAATGATAGAAACGAATACCGATCCCGAAAGTGTGCTCTGATACCAAATGATGTGATCCTCCCAAGGAATCGACACTTTCGAGGGGTAAAACAAAAAGAAAATGGAGAGATGGATAGATGATGGATCGATTGGTCACACAAGAGTTGCGCAAGGCTCTTGATATACCTCAATGTCTCCTAGGATATGACATACCTAGACAAGACAAGGTTTGATTCTTTCGGATATGACACACCAAAGCAGAATTAAGTTTGATTGTTGGATATTACACACCAAACAATCGAAAAGTTCTAAAAGAACTAAAGAGAATCACTCTCAAGGTTTGAAAATAAAAAGTTGGATTATTAATCTCAAATGAGATTACATGAATATAAAGAAAAGAAAACTTGAAAACAAAGCCAAGTCAATAATGAATTGTCTTGGAACTAAAACAAAATAAAGATAGTAAGTTGAATGTGGATTCAAGCCTTGGACTCCCCCATCCATGCATCTAGAGTGACTCTTGAACTTATTTTCGTCACTCTCTTTGACATGAAAATTTAGTGACTTCTTTTGGGCTTCTTTGACTTGTAAGTAGGCCTCAAATGGGCTGGACTTGATAATTAACATCCCCAAATGAATTCTGAATATTCTCCTTCTCCATAAGCTTTTGAATCAGCCCACCAAATGCTTCATTGATTTTCTTATCTCTTTCTCTTGTGGACTCTTGCGAACTCTTGTGAACTCTGGTGAACTCTTGTAAACTCTGGTGAACTCTTGTAAACTCTGGTGAACTCTTGTAAAGTCTGGTGAACTCTTGTGGACTTAGATGGCTTAGAGTGACTCATTTGCCTCATTAAAACCTACTCTTGCCACTGGTACAATGGGTATGAGAAATGTCTTTTCTAGATCTTCCTTGGTAATCTCCATGATCATATCATACCACTCCTCTTGAAAACGATTTGTCCTCAAATCTTGATACCATCTTTGATTGGAAAAGTTGAGGTGAGTCTGGCTTCTTCTCCTTTATCAGCATGGAATATATGACTCCATGATTTTCCTCAATCGTTTTTGTGCACAGCTTCTTCATAACAGCCTCGGTAATGTTTCCGCCAGTTTGCTGTTCCCCCGAATCTCCTTCCTCGGATTTCTTAGATTCTAGATCTTCATTATAAGACTTAGAGAACACCTTGGGTTTTGAAATAGGCTGCTCTGCCTGTGTTTGTCTCAGTCTCCTTTGGTTCCCTTGAGATGACTTATCACCACGATGAGAGTAATAAGTTTCCTCTTCATCTCTTGGTCTTCTTCGACTTGGAACTGAAGGACGACTGCCTCTGCTATAATAATCCAGTTCCTCTTCAACCCTTTCTTGGCGTGGTTGAACTCTTCTTAGAGGACTTCTTTGTGATCTCCTTTAAACGTTTTCTGGTTTACTCTTTTTCAATAAAGCGAAAGACATCTTTCTTTTTTCTTGTTTTTTTTTCTGTACTTTTTTTTTCTTTTTTTTCTTTTCTCTCTTTCTTTTTTTTTTTTGAAATCGAGATATGTATTTTTTTTTTTCAATAACAAAAACAAAAATTAAAGAATAGAAGAAAAGAAGATGAAAGGATAAGAAAGTGAAGAGATAAAACTAAAGATGAAAAGATACAAAAGATGATCGATGTGAAAATGATAGATCTAAAATAAAATAAAAATGATAGAAACGAATACCGATCCCGAAAGTGTGCTCTGATTCCAAATGATGTGATCCTTCCAAGGAATCGACACTTTCGAGGGGTAAAACAAAAAGAAAATGGATAGATGGATAGATGATGGATCGAATGGTCACACAAGAGTTGCGGAAGGCTCTTGATATACCTCAATGTCTGCTAGGATATGACACAGCTAGACAAGACAAGGTTTGATTCTTTTGGATATGACACACCGAAGCAGAATCGAGTTTGATTGTTGGATATTACACACCAAACAATCGAAAAGTTCTAAAAGAACTAAAGAGAATCACTCTCAGGGTTTGAAAATAAAAAGTTGGATTATTAATCTCAAATGAGATTACATGACTATAAAGAAAAGAAAACTTGAAAACAAAGTCAAGTTAATACTAAATTGTCTTGGAACTAAAATAAAATAAAGATAGTAAGTTGAATGTGGATTCAACCCTTGGACTCCCCCATGCATGCATCTAGAGTGACTCTTGAACTTATTTTCGTCACTCTCTTTGACCTGAAAATGTAGTGACTTCTTTTAGGCTTCTTTGACTTGTAAGTAGGCCTAAAATGGGCTAGACTTGATAATTAACATCCCCAAATGAATTCTGAATATTCTCCTTCTCCATAAGCTTTTGAATCAGTCCGCCAAGTGCTTCATTGATTTTCTTATTTCTTTCTCTTGTGGACTCTTGTGAACTCTGGTGAACTCTTGTAAACTCTGGTGAACTCTTGTAAAGTCTGCTGAACTCTTGTAATGTCTGGTGAACTCTTGTGGACTTAGATGGATTAGAGTGACTTATTTGCCTCATTAAAACCTTCTCTTGCCACTGGTACAATGGGTATGAGAAATGTCTTTTCTAGATCTTCCTTGGTAATCTCCATGATCATATCATATCCATCCTCTTGAAAAAGACTTGTCCTCAAATCTTGATACCATCTTTGATTGGAAAAGTTGAGGTGAGTCTGGCTTCTTCTCCTTTATCAGCATGGAATATATGACTCCATGATTTTCCTCAATCGTTTTTGTGCACGGCTTCTTCATAACAGCCTCAGTAATGTTTCCGCCAGTTTGCTGTTCCCCCGAATCTCCTTCCTCGGATTTCTTTGATTCTAGATCGTCAGTATAAGACATAGAGAACACCTTGTGTTTTGAAATAGGCTGCTCTGCCTGTGTTTGTCTCAGTCTCATTTGGTTCCCTTGAGATGATTTGTCACCACGATGAGAGTAATAAGTTTCCTCCTCATCTCTTGGTCTTCTTTGACTTGAAACTGAAGCACGACTGCCTCTGCTATAATAATCCAGTTCCTCTTCATCCCTTTCTTGGCATGGTTAAACTCTTCTTTGAGGACTCCTTTGTGATCTCCTTTGAACGTTTTCTGGTTTACTCTATCACTACTTGCTCACTAAGAACAAACTCCTTGATAGACCCAACAGTAATATCTGTGGAGGTTTCTACAGAGAATGCTTGACCATCATGGTGGGTGTCTTTCTCAGCTTGTCCATGTCAAAGTTCATGATCAAATCACCCAAATTCAAGCCTATCCTTCCTCTCTTTACATCAATCATGGCACCAGTTGTTGCCAAGAAAGGGCTTCCCATAATTAGAGGATCCCTAGGTTCTTCTTCATATTTCAACACCACAAAGTCTGTGGGAATCAAGCAATCACCAATTATTATTGGAATATATTCTAAAACACCTTATCGAATTCTTTTAGATCGATCAGCCAAGATAAGATAAATCCTCGTTGGCTTGAAATCGGTCATCTTAATTCCAACAGCAACAGAATGAGGTATCGAGTTGATACCTGAGCCTAGATCACAAAGAGATTGAGAAAATCTTTCTGCGGAGATGGAGCAATCCAGCACAAAACTTCTTGTATCTGGTAGCTTCTCAATAATCATACTCTTAATCATGGCACTAACTTGTTCAGAGACAATCACTTTTTTTTGCTTTCATTTCCTCTTCTATGGGGTCTGGTTCAAGAAAATCGCACTAATGTCTCTGGTAAGCAAAACTCCTTCCTCAGGACTCACACCATTAGTAACCATTCTCTTAACATACCTCTTGAGTGGAGGTGAAAGCTCGGTTGCATCAACCAGAGGGAGTTCAATCATCACTTTATCCATCATTGCTTTGCATCAGGCTTCCTCCATCTCTTGTGTAGATGATAGCATTGCATTTTGGCATGGTTTTACTATTGTTTTATTGCAACTTAGCATAGGTTTTAGGCATTACTCTTATCACTTATTGCATTTATTTGACATTTAGGATATTTAGTCTTTTTGCATTAGTTTGCATGGATTTTGCATACATGTGGTCATTTCAGGTACTCGGAGCTGCAAGGAGTCATCACTTATGTGACCTCTCAGGCTATGAAGCGACGTAGGGATTTCTGGAAGGAGTCATAACTCGAGTGACATGGAGCCATAGAGTTGAAGACTGCAAAGGAAGCTCAAGTTGCTCGAGGAGGCTACTCGGATGAAGACTCGAGGAGGCTACTCGACCAGACCACTCAACATCAGGGTCAAGTGGTGAGCACCGCTTCTAGAAGATTCTGCAAATTATGGCGAATTCTCATTATCCCTAATTCTTATGTATAAATACCGAGGATAATCACAACTCGCGAAGAGAGCGATGACACAAATATAATTCCGCGCCGCCTTAGAATAATTAGTTTTCATCTCTCTTAGTTTTCTCTCTCTAGTTTATCTTTAGATTTCGATTCAGAATTTTGCAACTCTTAGTAATTTTAATAAGATCGAGTTTTGATTTACTATTCCTTTTTCGAAATTTCTTTCTCATCAGATCATCCTTCATCTATGACAAGTCTTAGCTTTTCTGGGCTTTTGGCTTCGATGATGATCTCGATGAGTGAGTAGTCGTTTTAGGGGTTTTTGGGGATGGATTAGGTAGTCTCACTCGATCGCCATGGGTTTTTGCTGATTTATGCTGATTCGGTTTTAAAATCTCTCTGGGGTTCTCGTTTTTAATGCTTGTACCTCTCTGATCAAGAGGATCATGATTTTAGATGACTTCATCAGCAGCAAAAGTGCCTAGAACCATCAGATCTAGTTTTTCCAGGGATTAAGACACAATAGCGTGAGAGTTGGTGCATCAGATGTTGATTTACGTCACGACCCAACTACTCACTTGTTATGAGTCTTTCTTGACTTTGACGGATCGATCCTTAGTCACTTGTTGAGACCCTTCACCACGACAGTGGGTTGGATTGGATGTGAGATCCGTCGTCAAGGGATTCACCCTGAGTTTAGTAAATTAGCACCCATGGCGTGAGAGTGTAGATGATCCTATGAGTCTATCTCCAAGATCCCTTTGTCTTTTATTTTAACTAGTTGTCATTTTTAGATCTCTTGTTTACCGCTTTCATTAGAGTTCCTGTACCACTCGACTAGTCCACTCGAGTGCACCACTCGAGTGACTCACTTGAGTCACCTTAGTTTTTACATTTAGTCTTAGTTTTTGCATCTTTAGTTCATGATTTGTTAGAGTGTGACAGGCTCTGCATGTCTAGTTTAATTTTCTGTATTTTAGGTTGTTAGTAAGAAAAACCCCTAAAATATATTGCTTGACTTCTAGCTTAAAATATATCTGGATCATTCTATTTCCTAAATTTTATCGTCTTTTCCCTAAATGAAAGAACCTAATTAGATTCTAGTCAACAAATTTTTAATTATATTATTTTATTTGAGCAACAGTCTGTTAAGTGTTACAGACATGCTCTAGATTAGGTTTGACATTTCACCCTTTATACTATCAATCGATTGAAACCCGACGAAAAACTCCAAGTTTCAATTTGGCGCCGTTGCCAGTTTAGAGTCATTGTCTGCACATTTATCATTTTTAAGCTTACTAGATCAAGTTTCTTTTGCATAAAAGATCTGAGATTTTCATCTAGCAAGGCTTGTTCTTGTTACTAGAATTCTCGGATCGATATTCTATTTGCATTAGCCTTTTGTCTAAAGTCTTACTGATTTGTGTTGAAGTTTTGTTTGTGTTCCATCAGGTACCATTCTACTCGATTAGTCTACTCGAGTACTCTACTCGAGTGCTTCTCTCGAGTCGTCCTTACACCGCATGCGAACACGCTCTCAGACTCGCTTAGATCAATCCACGAAGGAGACACCAGTCGAAATGGCAGAGCAACCTGCACCACGAGTCATTGGAGCTGGTGATGCACCAAGCACACACTCCACCAGGCAAGGGATTGTGGCACCTCATGTTGCCAACAACAACTTCGAGATCAAATCCGGTCTCATCAGCATGGTCCAGAGCCACAAATTTCACGGTCTCCCCATGGAGAACCCATTGGAACAGCTTGACCAATTCGACCGTTTGTGTGAGCTCACTAAGATCAACGGTATATCTGAAGACGGGTTCAAGCTTCGTCTATTCTCTTTCTCTCTAGGCGACAAGGCCTCTCAATGGGAACGAGCTTTGCCCCAGAATTCTATCACTACTTGGGATGATTGCAAGAAGGCGTTTCTCCTAAAGTTCTTTTCCAACTCCAAAACTGCAAAAGCTGAAGAATGACATTTCAAGTTTCACTCAGAGGAACAATGAAAGCTTCTCAGAAGCTTGGGAGAGGTTCAAGATGTATACCACTCAATGCCCTCATCATGGATTCAGCAAGGAATCACTCCTTTGCACACAATATCGAGGCGCAAATCCGAAGATCAGGTTGCATCTAGACACTGCCAGCAATGGCAACTTCCTGAACCAAGATGTCACTTCTGGATGGGATTTAGTTGAGAATCTAGCCATTTCTGATGGAAACTACAATGAAGACTTCAATAGAACGATCAAGGGATCTTCTACCTCTGCTACTCCCAACAGCAAGGAGATTCAAGCACTGAACGACAAGCTCGATAAGCTTATCCTCGCTCAGCAGAAACAAGTCCACTTTGTTGGAGACTCATCCTCAGCTCAGGATCCAACCGTTGAAGACGATCAGGTTGAAGAGATACTCTACATTCAGAATCAAGCTGGTTTCAACCGAGGCTTCATTAACTACATGAGCAACTCTAACTAATCTTACCGTAACACCAACGTTGCAAACCCTTAAGACCAGGTGTATCCTACTTAGCCACCTGCTCCGAACAAGACTTTTGTTCAAAATCTTCCAACAAATCCACCTGGATTTGCCCCAAGACCTGCTCCGCAATCTGATAGTGAGCTTAAGGCATTGCTTCTCCAACTTCTTCAAGGTCAAAACGCTGCAACTCAAGATTCCACCAAGCGGTTCACTGAGCTTCGAACTCACATTGATTGCTCCTATGACGATTTGAACCACAACCTCGAAATCTTGAACAGCAGATTGAGGCATGTTGAGTCCAACTCTCCCTCAGCTTCCACTAAGTCCACAGGTCAACTTCCTGGGAAAGCCGTGCAAAACCCCAAAGACTCTGCAAATGTCTATGCAGTCTCTACAGCCCCAGCCATTCATCTCCTTCCTTTCAAGAAGAGATTCTCACACATTACTTGGGACGGTAATCTTCAAGGTGGGGGGGGGGTATCCTGTCAAACTGGTGCTGTGATCGCTGAGAGCACACTACTCGAGCAATCCACTCGAGTGAGTGATCGGGTCGACTACGTCTCAGTGAACGAGAAGTGAATTCTAGACCTACACGCCATGATCACGAGTCCTTTCCTAAAAAGATTCACCGAAGCTATTGAGAAAGAATATGAGATCATGTTGGAGGAAGAACTTCTGGAGCTGGAAGAGTCAATGACCTTTGATGAAGCTGTTGAGAAACTGGGACTTTTTAGGTATGGTTTGAGAGAAAGAACCTTGAAGAGAATTCAAGATAGGAGAGCAACAGCAGCTAAGTCTCAGAAATGCCAAGTAATTTCTCAGTAGAAAGTTTTGGTACAAGAGAAGTTAGAAGATCCAGGATCTTTCACTTTACCAAGCTCAATCACAACCAGGCAATTGGTAAGTCTCTCTACGACTTGGGTGCTTCAGTCAGCATCATGCCTCTATCTGTGGCAGAAAGGCTTGGTTATCACAAGTTCTTGCCAAGCATGTTATCACTAATCTTAGCTGATAGAACGGTGAGATTTCCACATGGACTACTTGAGAATGTTTCAATGAGGATAGGGAAACTTGAAATACCCACGAATTTCATCATCATGAAGATGGACGAAGAACCCGAAGATCCTTTGATTCTAGGGAGACCCTTTCTAGCATCGTCACAAGCTGTCATCGATGCCAAGACTGGAGAGATACTTCTTCGAGCTAGCAACGGTTTAGAGGTGAGATTCAACACTTCATCCAGATTGAAGAGCTTAACTTTTGAAGATCAGCTATACTCCGTGGAAGCAAACGATGATGAAGAAATGTTTGAGCGTAACTGTCGAATCCTGGGTTATAACGTCAATACGAGGAGTCATTCTGAAGGAGTAGTGCAACCCTTTGTCACATTTACTGAAGATGGGACACCAAGTGAGGAGTCCGCACAGATCACTCGACCACCAGACCCGAGTAACCACTTAAGTGTTATAGCAAACCACTCGACTTCATCCATTCGAGTGAGTCACTCGGATGCTTCTCACCACATGCTCCACTCGGACTATTCTCATCATGTAGCTGTGCCAACGTCTATAACTCAACAGGGTGCAGATCAGGGTACACTTCTTGCCCTACAGAGTTTGGTAGCTGAACTCTCACTTTCAATGGAATGGTTGACTCTGGAGGTTTCAAAGCTTAAGCAGATTCAAACTTCACCAGAAGACTTCAACAAGAAGCCTAAGCCACCAGAGGTCAACACCGACTCTCAAGGACACTTTTCAAGCTTAAAAGAGTAAGAAGTCAAGCTATGTTACTATAAACAAGCTCACTTGGGAGGAAGTCCCTTGACTATCCTTGTATATATCTTTTTAAAGTTTTTATGAATCTTGTTATTTTGATGTTTTTCTTTAGTGTTTTTGAATTCTGGTATATGAGATCAGCTTAGTGTGCGTGAAGAGCCGAAGTCTTGAAAAGCCAAAGCACTCGAGTACTCCACTTGACCACACCACTCGACCTGACTGGTCGAGTGGTCCAGGTTTTTTCGAAAAAACTCAACTTTTAATCTCAACCACTCGATTCATCTAACATATCTTTTATCATTCCACTCGACTCCTCCTCTCCCATTTCACGATTTCATCAAATTTTTTCCCAAAAACTCTCTAAATGTTTTTCAAAATTCTTCAAAGTTTCCATAAAATTTTCATCATGTCATCTCACTCGCACCATTCCGACACCAACTTATAAGTTTTTTGCAACTTTTGATTCATTGTTTTTGCGAAATTCTGGGTTTTAAGTTGTGTAAATTAAAATTTTCACTTGCATGTTGTTAAATCGGGTTAGTTATGAGTAGAACTTGGCATAGGAAGTGAACCTCATGGTTGAATTGCTTCGAATTGTGAAAATTTTGTTCTAATTGGTGCATAAGCATTTTCGGAATTTTGAATTGAATTAGAACATCGAATTTCACCATTGCTACTTGCTTATTTAATGATTGGAGAACTCCTTAGTAGTTTTCATTGTTAAATTTAAGTAAAGTCTTGAGATTTGTAACTCAACCTCATAGAACTCGTGATGAACATTCAAAATTTATGAAATTCTTTAACTTTGGGTGTTTAAACATGAATTGCTTTGAATTTTCAATGTCTTTGATTTTTTGTTTAGTTGCTCGAGCTAACTACTCGATTTAGTCAAGTCGGATACAAAAATATTTAGAAATTTTTGTCGACTCGACCTGACTGGTCGAATGACTTACTCGAGTGGTCCAAATTTTTGCTAAAACTTACAATCTTTGCCATTGTTTCAGGTACTCAGATAACACCAGGACTTGAGCAACTCAAAGCACTACACACGCTGAGATTGGATTATCGAGATCTAGGAGAGACATAGCTTGAGGAAAGAGAGTTTGAGAGGAAGAATCGATGCAAAGGGATGTCGAAGACAGTGATGATTCCGAAACTTCAGAAGGAAGTAAGACTGATAACTGAGAGGAGGATCAGATCGTCTCAATACTGAAGCGGATGAAATTCTTCGGTACTAGATACCCGCACCGCCCCACTATGGAAACTCTGGGAATTTGTAGAGAAGTTGGGAAGCTTTATCAAGCAGCTGACATCATTGGGCTCACTCAGAGACCCTTTGATGGTTTCCAAGACGAAACTTACCACTTTTTGGCAATGGTGAAGCTTCATCTCTATGAGGTGAGATATGGGATGGGATCCGATGAAGAACTTGGGTATGTCAGCTTCAAGATCAGAGGCTCAGAGTACACATTGCCTCTAAGCGTGGTTGATAGTGAGTTTGGGTTTAGAAGAGGGTCAGGACAAGCTCAAGACTTTGACAAGAAAGAGCTCAACGAGTTGTGGTTAGAGTTGGGAGGCAAAGACAAGTATCAGTCTTCCCGTGCTAAAAGTAGTGAGATTAGGCATCCCTCCGTGAGATATCTCAACAGGACGCTTGCAAACACTATGTTTGCAAGAAGGGCCACTGGGACAGTTAATGAAGGGGAATTGAGGATGCTGGACAAATTCCTTCAAGAGTACTTGGTCTACTCATCCCAGGAAAAGAGAGACAATGGAGACGAAATGTGAGGAGACATGGCTAATACTGGAAACGCCATAGTTTTGGTGAAATATCTGATGAGCTACAGAACGAACGCCATCAAAAATGAAAGAATGGTGAATAAAGCTGAACTTGCTGTGGGAGGTATCATCACTCCTTTTCTTCACGCGGCTGGAGTGGAGATCACATCTCACCCTACACCACCACTTTGGATGGATTTAGAGCATATGCGTGACACGCAGAGCATCAGTGCAAACCAGGAGGAGGAAAACTATGCCTTCAACTTCACTCACCCACGAAATGGAAGGGCAAAAATCCTCCTACCTTATGGAGGATTGCCCAAAATCTACACTGAAAAAGCACTAAGCCGCCTCAAACCTTCCATTTTGATGACTCGGAGTGTACATCCCTACGCAAAGCTAATCAGAAGATTGGGTTTCTTCAGAAGTGGATTATGTGGTAGGACAAGGCATTCAAAGCCTTGAAGAACAAAGTGAAAAACCTCACCAAGAAGTTGGCAGCTGCTGAGACTAAGCAGAGAAAACCAAGTTTAGTCCCCACTTACATGAGGAGAGCCAACTCGCTTAGGGGTTTTTCACGAGGATTCCACCATGCTTCGCCATCACGCAGATCATCGGTTGATCAGATGCAGAGGAAGAGACGTCCTAACCATCCTGTCGAGCATTTGGAGCATTCAGCACCAGAAGACTCTACTCCTTTTGACCAACCAAGTCAAGTTGAGTAGGCAGAAGACGTCACTCGATCGTCTGGGTCAAGTGGTCCACTCGAGTCAGACCCCAGACTTCAGTAAACTTCACCACTCGACCAACCTTGGTCGAGTAGTCCACTCGAGTCGCATGAGGGAGCTGAGCCGATGCAAGGAATCTCCCTAGTCATTTCACCCTACACCCAGGAGAGCATGCCGGCCAGTATTGGCGCCTACTTCACTCCACACCAATGAGGTACCACATCCTTCCCTTTGTATATACCATTGAATAACTATTTTTGGTTTTCTTTGTTTAATCTCTTAGGCTTCCCTTTGAATTTTTATTACACAAGGGATTGTGTAATTTAAGTTTGGGGGAGTGTCTAAGAGATGTATTTGACATGCTTTCTTTATTTTCTTAATTCAAATTTCACATTCATCTATGTGCATCTAAAACCCATAAAATTTTGAAATTTTTTAGAAAATGATTTCACAAAAACAGAGTGTCATGTAGTTGCATTTGCTTAGGATTGTTGGATTCAGCATAGGGGATGATGACGAGTTAACCGATTAAAGCTTAATAACCAAATATATGATTTCAGTGTCATAGTTATAAGTTGTCTTATGCATTCACCTTAGTTTGAAACATAGGGCTGCACCTTGCTTGAAACTTGTAAATTTATCCCTATGAATTTGAATCTTAAATTTGAAAACTTAATTATCATGATATGCTCTAAAACTTAAAACTCATGGATACCTCAAAATACTTGAATTTTCTTTCACCTTTTACCACTCTTGCTAATCCAAGTAGCTGTCTTCATCATTGGTACAGTTCCACAAAACCAAACAAAAAACTTCAGTTCAGACCAATACATCAATTGTGAGAGAAGTGAGGCCTATTTTTGGATTGAATTGTAGAGAAAGTGTTAGGTTTTGCCGACAGGAGTAGCCTCTCATGTAGTCTCTAGTACACACTTTTTGAATCAGAATAGGCTAAGGGGTTTGAATGGGTTTTGGGTTTGAGTTTGGGAAAGAAAAGAAAGAAAAGAGTTTGATAAAAAAATCTATGCCTTTGGAGAGGGTAGTTCAAAGAAAATGTATAAGTCTAGTAAAGGATTTGGAGGAAAAAGATAAGAGTTGGCTCTGAATCTTGAAAATAAAAATAAAAAAATAAATATAGCCATACCAGTCGAGTAGCTTACTCGACCAAAGTTGTAACTCCAGTGTCCCGGAAATTAATAATCGATTAATTAATTGGGATGTCCTTTCGAGTTTATGAACCTTAGACAAGTCTTGAGAAATTAATTATGGGGTTGAAATAATTAATTTGGATTTGTTCCGGGGGTGTCATAAGTCGTTTCGAAAGTTTTGGGGTTTTTCTCAAGAGTTGGAAAATTGTGTTGACTTTCTTTTCCTTCTCTTCTTCTTCTTCTCCATCGTGAGTTGCCATTGTTGGCTGAAAGTTTGGAGCTGGTTTGGCGACAGAGAGAAGAGGGAAAGGAGTAGAGAAGTGGGTTTGTAAGCTTGGTGAAGCTTAGTTCTTGTGAGAAGCTTGTTCTTCTTGTGTGTGTGAGCTTGTGAGCTTGGAGGAAAAGAGTGGCTGAAGCTTATGAGTTTTGGCATTTCGCAAGGACACTTGTAGCGGTCAGGACAGACCGCTGGGACCTAGCGGTCGGTTTCATCGGTCAGGTTGGACCGATGGGTTGTGTTGCGGTGTTCCTGGTAATTCGCAAGGACACTTGCAGCGGTTGGAGCAGACCGATGGGGTTTATCGGTCAGGTTCATCGGTCAGGTTGGACCGATGGGTCATGTGGCAGTGTTCCTGGCATTTCGCAAGGACACTTGTAGCGGTCAGGATAGACCGCTGGGACCTAGCGGTCGGTTTCATCGGTCAGGTTGGACCGATGGGTTGGTTGCAGCTTTTCCCGGCAATTCGCCAGGACAGTTGCAGCGGTCAGGACAAACCGATGGGGTGTATCGGTCAGGTCCATCGGTCAGGTTGGACCGATGGCCGTCCTTGTGTGGTTGTCTTGTGTGTCTCCTGGTTAGCATTCGTGTGTGTCGAATTGTTATTGGTGCTAGACATGTTTTGCTATTGATTGCCTTGCATGTGTTGATGTTAGGAATTGATAGGGCCTTTGTGATGAATCTTGTTCATGCGTGAATTGTGATTGTGGTTGTATGCCTTGCGTGTGGTTTTCGCATACCTGTTGTTGGCAGGATCAATCTCACTCAGGATTTGGTTTCCAAATGTTGATGCATCACTTTTTTCGATGCAGGTAAAGATAAGGTGTGATCGTGGAATCGAAGGCTCGGAGGGAGAGGATGATTAGGACCCGGGGTTGTTTGCTTTACCGTATTGTATTGTATTTTCCGCTGTATTGTAGGATTGCGTATTCTATGCTTGGTTTTGTACTGTTGTTTTTTTGTATAAGTACTTGGTGAGTATTTAAAATGTATGGGCATTTTAAATACTAAGTATTTGTGTTTGTTAGAAAAAAAAAATTGGGTCGTCACAGTTTGGTATCAGAGCCTAAACGGTTCTAGGAGCCTGGGTGGCTCAGGTTTAGTTGGGTATTGCATGGGGTCTTAGAATCATCCTCTTCGAGCCTTGTGCGATTCCACGGTAAGTTATCTTTATTGTGATGATTGTGTTTTAGTGTCCTTAGTCTTTGCTTCTTGCTAGTGCAGATGGCTAGAGGGCGTGGTAGAGGCCGTGGCCGTGGCCGGGGTCATGTTGTGGAGGAGCGGGTCGAGGATTCGCTTGTGAATCAGGTGTGGTCTGACGGTGTGTCTGGCATGCATGCTAAAGTGGCTGGTGTTCCAGCTGGTGCTGCGGGTATACCTGCGGGTATAGCAGCGGGTGCTGCGAGAGTGGCAGCGGGTGATGTTCAGGCTCCTATTGATCGCTTGGCTAATCTCTTGACGGTGTTGTTGGAGCGGTTACCAGAGAGGGTACCGGCTCAGGCTCCTGTGGCTCCGGTGGGTGTTGAGGTTCAGCCTCAGGTAGCAGCTGTGGTTGCTGAGGAGCTCCCATCCTACCTTAGGATGATGGAGCAGATGCAGAGGATAGGCACGGGGTTTTTCCCTGGAGGTGCTAATCCTGAGGACGCTGATGCGTGGTTGAGGAGGTTAGAGAGGAATTTCCTCTCGAGTAGGTGTCCCGCGGGATACCAAGTGGACATTGCGGTCCATTATCTAGAGGGTGATGCGCATCTCTGGTGGAGGGGTGTGGCAGCCCGGAGAGTTCAGGCTGAGATGGCTTGGGCGGATTTTGTGGAGGAGTTTAACTCCAAGTTTTTCCCTTAGGAGGCGTTCAACCGGTTAGAGTCGAGGCTTGCGAGATTGACTCAGGGGGATCGGTCGGTACGCGAGTATGAGGTGGAGTTCAACCGGCTCGGGTCGTATGTTAGACGAGCGGTTGAGGGTGACTCAGCCTGTGTGCAGAGATTCTTGATGGGTCTTAGGGTTGACTTGCGGAACCGTTGCATGGTTAGGTCTTTTTGCACGGTTGATGAGTTGGTTGAGACTGCGGCGTTGCTGGAGGATGATATGATTATGGCCAGCAAGGAAGAGGAACCTATGCAACATGGAGACGCCAAAGAGGAGCAAAGGCAGCAGCTTGAACCGGAGCTACAAGGAGCTGAAGATTTATGCATTTCTCCGGGTCCTATCACTCGGTCTAAACAAAAGAAGCTCAAGACCACTTTGCAACATCTCCTCAACACCATCTCGGGCAGTTTGGTGTGTGCTAATCCAGCCACATTGGTTGTGATACAAGCCCCCTAAACATTTATCAAGAGAGGTGATATGACTTATACTCTTTTTCCCTTCATTTGGTTTTGTCCCAATGGGTTTTCCAAATAAGGTTTTTAATGAGGTAAGCCATATCACTCACTCATCAGCCTCTTGATAAAGCTTAAGCCCATTTCTATCTATTATCCAAGTGAAGCACAGCCCAAGTCCAACAAGAGTTCAGCCGAAATCTTGAAGAACTTGAAGAGTTATTTTCTTGTCAAACTTTGGTTTTAATGCTTTGTATTTTTCGAGATTTTCCTTTACTCTTTGGCTGATTTAAACTCTTGTAATGCTTCATTTGTTAGTTATCAAACATCTTTTCAACTTCTAAAACTCTCTGAAATTTGTTTGTTCATTCTTACTTAAAGTGATCGGATCTTCATCCTCACACCAAGTAAGCCGAAAGTCTTAGGATCTTTCACACTCCTAGGAAGTTTCATCTCGATCCACCCCTTGTTCACCTCGTCTAGGGTCTTCACCCACGTCCAGAGCAAGCCTGAAAGTCCAGAGGATCTCCATCTCCTTTGGAAGTTTCGCATCAACCCCCCCAAACTCATCGGATCCCCTCCTAGTTCTTCACCTTTCATCTCTTCCGCATCACTCACCTTGTCACCAATCCTCACAACCTCTTGGAGAAGCATTCAGGGACTTGATCCTCACCTAGGATCACATCAAGTGGTATCAGAGCTGACTCCACGCCAGGTTGTATCTCTTCCGATCTGATATACCTTTTCATATTCCGATCTGTATTATCTGTTGACTGTTGGAATTTTCATAAATTCGTCTTGTCTGATAAAATCGTGAGATCTGTTGAATCTGCTTCAAAAAAGAGTCTAGTATTTGTTAAAATTGATTCTAGAATTTTTTAGCATGTTTTGATAATTTTCCGAACCTGATTTAGTCGAACAGTCACATTTAGAGGTTATCAGAATCTGAACAGTTATTTTCGTGTAACTTGCTAGAATTGTTTAAAATCATTGGTTAATCCTAAAATCGTGAAACTTGTTGCATTGAAACCATGATTAAGTCTAGTATTTGTTAAAATTGTTTCTGGAATTTTGGAACGTAATTTGACATTTTATTCTGATCGATCAAGTCAAACTGTCGATTAGGGTTACTTGTCAAATAAGTTTTGTTGATCTTGTGGTGTTTGAACATTTCACTAGTTTATTTGTTGGATTCTGAACAGGTACCATGGCGGGGACTAGCCATGATGAGCAAGAGTCTTCTAACTCCAACAAACAACTTATGGAGTCCTTCAAAGCAATGATGGTTGAGAGTATGGCCAATATGAAAGCAGATTTAGAGAGGTCCATCAACAACCGATTCCGAGAACATCAACAACCTGTTATGGAAGAACAACTTAGGAGGCACCCACGACCTTCTGATGCTGAGCATTACTACAGTCAAACTTCTAGATCAAATCGTCCTCGAAGAAGACAGCCAAGAGAAGATCAAACCGATAGAAATCACCAAACCGCTACTCGAGATCCACTAGCGGTGTGAAGATAGAAATTCCGTCTTTTCATGGAACCAGTAAACCTGAAGAATATCTTGAGTGGGAAAAAAAGGTAGAGATTATCTTTGATTGCGGGAGTTTACTCAAGAGGTTAAGGTCAGACTCGCCCCAACCGCATTCAAGGATTACGCTCTAAGTTGGTGGGATCAGTTGGTAACGTCTAGAAGAAGAGCTGGAGATATACCGGTTGAGACTTGGACTCAACTAAAGATCATTATGAGGAAAAGGTTTGTACCAAGTCACTACCACAGGGAGCTTCACCTTAAGCTTCGCAACTTGTCTCAAGGCAGTAGGTCCGTTGAAGACTATTTCAAGGAAATGGAAACCTTGTTACTCCGAGCCGATATTCAAGAAGACAATGAAGCTACTATGGCCAGATTCATGGGAGGTCTTGACAAAGACATCATTGAGAGGCTGTAGGTACACCATTACGTCGAGCTAGAAGAGCTTCTCCACAAGCTATCATGTTTGAAAAACAACTCAAGAGGAAGAGCTCTAGGCCCGGATACAACTCTACCAAGTTCAGCAAAGACTACAAGCCTAAGGATTACAAACCGCTTGCCAAGCCTAAGATAGACGAGCCCCCGCTCAAAGGAATTGATCAAGGATCAAGCACCAAGGCTAGAGAAATTCAGTGTTTTAAGTGCAAAGGTTTCGGCCACTACTCCCGTTCATGCTCCAATCAGAGAACCATAGTTATTAGGAACAACGGCGAGATAGATTCAGAGGAAGATCACTCGGAAACTGAACCTTTAGAGGAACCACTTAGATTGCCGGAGTTCGGACAACTCTTGGTCACTAGAAGAACCCTTAGCCTACACCTTCAGGCCGAGAAAAATGAGCAAAGAGAAAACCTCTTCCACACTCGTTGCCTAGTTCAAAAGAAAGTCTGCAGCCTAGTGATTGATGGAGGTAGCTGTACCAACATCGTGAGCCAGTCCATGGTTGATAAGCTTGGACTTACGATCACTAAGAGAGCTAAGCCGTATAAGCTGCAATGGCTTAATGATGAGGGAGAATTGGAAGTCAAAAACCAGGTCATAGTTCCTTTGTCTATAGGGAAATATGAAGATGAGGTCCTATGTGATATTTTACCAATGGATGCTGGACATATCTTGCTTGGAAGACCTTGGCAATCTGATCGAAGAGTCATGCACGATGGATTTACTAATAGATATTCGTTCGAGTTTAAGGGCAGAAAGAACATCCTTGTACCTTTAACTCCTCAAGAAGTTCATCTAGATCAAATGGCCTTGAAGAAAAGTAAGCCCACTTCCAAGCCAAGCTCAAAGAACCGCCAACCTTATGATCACACCTCGACAAGGGAGTTACCCCTCTTCCCTCCTTTTTGTGTTTAAAGAATGTTTTAATATTAACCAAACGGTGCAGGAAATTCCTAGCAAAATTCAATATCTTTTACAGGAATTCAAAGATGTTTTTCCGGAAGAACCTCCCCAAGGTTTGCCGCCAATCCGTGGCATCGAACACCAAATCGATTTCCTACCCGGAGCGTCTCTTCCCAATAAACCAGCCTACCGAACCAACCCTACAGAAACTAAGGAGCTTCAACGACAAGTCACCGAGCTCATGGAGAAAGGACATATCCGCGAAAGCATGAGTCCATGTGCCGTACCCGTTTTGCTTGTTCCGAAGAAAGATGGTAGCTGGAGGATGTGTGTCGATTGCCGTGCTATCAACAATATCACTGTAAAGTATCGACATCCCATACCTAGACTAGATGATATGCTTGATGAATTGCATGGTTCTTGCATTTTTTCTAAGGTAGATCTTAAGAGCGGATACCATCAGATTAGGATGCAAGAAGGGGATGAATGGAAAACCGCATTTAAAACTAAGCATGGTTTGTAGGAATGGTTAGTCATGCCTTTTTGGGTTAACAAACGCACCTAAATACGTTCATGAGGCTAATGAACCACGTTCTTAGATCATTCATAGGTCGTTTTGTGGTAGTTTACTTCGATGACATTTTAATCTATAGCGGCAGCTTAGATGAACATGTGGAGCATCTTAGAAAGGTTTTAGAAGTGCTTAGGAAGGAAACCTTGTACGCTAATCTTAGCAAATGTACTTTTGGAACGGATAACCTTGTCTTTTTAGGCTTTGTTGTGAGTGCAGATGGAATCAAGGTCGATGAAGAGAAGATATGAGCTATCAAAGATTGGCCGAGTCCAAAGACCGTTAGTGAAGTAAGAAGCTTCCATGGGTTAGCCGGTTTTTACAGAAGATTAAGTTAAAGACTTCAGCACTCTAGCCGCCCCACTCACGGAGGTTATCAAGAAGACTGTCGGATTCAAATGGGAGCAAGCTCAAGAAAATGCATTTCAAACTTTGAAAGAGAAGCTAACACATGCCCCGGTTTTATCTCTTCCTAACCCGATAAAAATTTTGAAATTGAATGTGATGCCTCAGGAATTGGTATTGGTGCTGTTCTTATGCAGGAGATGAAGCCCATAGCTTACTTTAGTGAAAAGCTTGGAGGCGCCACACTCAATTACCCGACTTACGACAAGGAGCTCTATCGCTTGTTAGGGCTTTGCAAACTTGGCAACATTATCTTTGGCCCAAGGAGTTTGTTATCCACACAGATCATGAGTCTCTCAAGCATCTCAAGGGACAACAAAAGCTGAACAAAAGACACGCCAAGTGGGTTGAATTCATCGAGACATTTCCGTGCGTCATTAAGTACAAGAAAGGTAAGGAGAATGTAGTAGCCGATGCTCTTTCTCGAGAGTACGTTCTCTTGAATTCTCTTGAGGTTAAGTTACTAGGGTTTGAACAAATCAAAGAACTATATGCTAGTGATGATGACTTCAAAGAAACCTATGCTGCATGTGAAAAATTTGGCGTTGGAAAATATTTTTGAAGTGATGGATTTTTATTTTCTGAAAATCGCCTATGTGTGCCTAACTCCTCCTTGCGAGATTTGTTTGTTCAAGAAGCTCATGCAGGTGGACTTATGGGACATTTTGGCGTGGCAAAGACTTCAAGTGTGCTACGTGAGCACTTCTTTTGGCATACATGCAAAGTGATGTCGAAAAAAGCTTGTCAAAGATGTATAACGTGTAAGCAAGCTAAATCGACAATTCAGAATCACGGTTTGTATACCCCTCTTCCTATTCCCTTGCATCCTTGGCACGACTTATCCATGGATTTTGTAGTAGGATTGCCTAGGACTAAGACTGGAAAGGATTCGGTATTTGTGGTAGTTGATAGGTTCTCTAAAATGGCTCACTTTATACCTTGCCATAAAACCGACGATGCCGTTAATATAGCTGGGTTGTTCTTTAGAGAAGTTGTTAGGTTGCATGGAATGCCTAGAACTATTGTTTCGGATAGGGATACCAAATTTCTTAGTGATTTTTGGAAAACCCTTTGGTCTAAGTTAGGAACCAAGCTGTGTTTCTCCACCACATGTCACCCACAATCCGATGGCCAAACCGAAGTAGTCAATAGAACCTTATCCACTCTGTTGCGTGCTATAATTAAAAAGAACCTTAGGACTTGGGAAGAATGTCTGCCTCATGTTGAATTTGCTTATAATCATGCTAGACATTCCGCATCTAAGTATTCACCTTTTGAAATTGTTTATGGGTTCAATCCCATCTCACCTTTGGATCTAATGCCTTTTCCCGTGAATGAAAGGATAAGTCTTGATGGTAAGAAAAAGGCTGAGCTTGTGAAACAGATCCATGAGAAGGCTCGGAACAACATAGAGCACAAGACCAAGTTATACGCTAAGCATGCAAACAAGGGCCGAAAGTTTATGGAGTTTAAAGAAGGGGACTTGGTGTTGGTTCATTTGAGAAAAGAACGGTTCCCTAACGAGAAAAAATCCAAGCTTATGCCCAGGATTGATGGTCCATTCGAAATCATCAAGAAGATCAACGACAACGCCTACCAGCTTGATCTCCAAGGTAAGTACAACGTGAGTTCGAGTTTTAATATTACTGATTTGGTTCCTTATTTTGCAGATGAAACAGATTTGAGGTCAAATCCTTTTCAAGAGGGAGAGGATGATATGATTATGGCCAGCAAGGAAGAGGAACCTATGCAACATGGAGACTCCTAAAGAGGAGCAAAGGCAGCGGCTTGAACCGGAGCTACAAGGCGCTGAAGATTTATGCATTTCTCCGGGTCCTATCACTCGGTCTAAACAAAAGAAGCTCAAGACCACTTTGCAACATCTCCTCAACACCATCTCGGGCAGTTTGGTGTGTGCTAATCCAGCCCCATTGGTTGTGATACAAGCCCCTAAACATTTATCAAGAGAGGTGATATGACTTATACTCTTTTTCCCTTCATTTGGTTTTTGTCCCAATGGGTTTTCCAAATAAGGTTTTTAATGAGGTAAGCCATATCACTCACTCATCAACCTCTTGATAAAGCTTAAGCCCATTTCTATCTATTATCCAAGTGAAGCACAGCCCAAGTCCAACAAGAGTTCAGCCGAAATCTTGAAGAACTTGAAGAGTTATTTTCTTGTCAAACTTTGGTTTTAATGCTTTGTATTTTTCGAGATTTTCCTTTACTCTTTGGCTGATTTAAACTCTTGTAATGCTTCATTTGTGAGTTATCAAACATCTTTTCAACTTCTAAAACTCTCTGAAATTTGTTTGTTCATTCTTACTTAAAGTGATCGGATCTTCATCCTCACACCAAGTAGGCGAAAGTCTTAGGATCTTTCACACTCCTAGGAAGTTTCATCTCGATCCACCCCTTGTTCCCCTCGCCTCGGGTCTTCACCCACGTCCAGAGCAAGCCTGAAAGTCCAGAGGATCTCCATCTCCTTTGGAAGTTTCGCATCAACCCCCCCCAAACTCATCGGATCCCCTCCTAGTTCTTCACCTTTCATCTCTTCCGCATCACTCACCTTGTCACCAATCCTCACAACCTCTTGGAGAAGCATTCAGGGACTTGATCCTCACCTAGGATCACATCAGAGGAGGGTCTGAAGGATGAGGTGGTATCGGTTACCCCGAGTCTTCAGGCGAGATCCATGCCGCAGCAGTCTGTTCCGAGCAGAGGCGGTAGGCCGACGCAAGGACAAAAGAGGAGGCGTGATGGCGCTTCGAGTTGTAGCCGAGGTGGTCCGGGTTGCTTCTGGTGTGGGAGCACGGATCACAGAGTGGCGAGCTGCCCTAGGAAGGGCGGAGTACGAGTGGATTCTCGGGTGTGCTTTCACTGCAAGGAGGCGGGGCACATTAGACCTCAGTGTCCTAAGCTGCGGCAGAGTGAGGCCACAGTGGTGCAGCCCGCTAGGCCGGTGGCAGCGGCGCCTCGAGCGTATTCCATCGTCGAGTCCAGAGAGCTGAGTTCCAGGCTGATCACAGGTATTTTTCTTAGACTTATCTAAGTTCAATTCTGTGTGTTGGGGAATTTTGGTTGCTTGTTGGGTGTTAAGGTTCTAGGCACATGTATATGTGCAGGGACCTGGTGTGTTGGAGGTGTTGAGTGTCATGTGTTGTTTGACACGGGAGCATCTCATTGCTTCGTTACTCCGGAATTAGCCGAGAAGGCTAATGTTCGAAGCGAGCCCGGTGTGAGTTTGGGTTTCGTGGAGGTTGCTGGAGGGAAGCTCCTGATGATTCACGGTCGGGTTAGAGACATGGATGTTCAGGTAGCGGGTGAGTCTATGCCTGCCGATTTGATTATCTGCTCTGTGGAGCTGTACAATGTCATTTTGGGCATGGATTGGCTCGGGAAGTTCAGAGCGCATTTGGATTGTCACCGAGGGCGTGTCGAGTTCGACAGAGGCAAGGGGAGGTTGGTGTATCAGGGGGTGAGACCGACTTCTGGGAGTCTCGTGATCTCGGTTAAGCATGCTGAGCGCATGATCGAGAGAGGTTGCGAGGCGTATTTGGCTACCATTTCTTTGCCGGAGGCCGTTGGAGAGGTTAAGGTAGGGGATATTCGTGTGGTTCGGGAGTTTCCGGATGTGTTCCAGTCGTTGCAAGGGTTGCCACCGTCTAGGTCGGATCCTTTCACGATTAAGTTGGAACCAGGGACGGCACCGATATCCAAGGCACCTTATGGGATGGCTCCCGCAGAGATGGCAGAGCTGAAGAAGCAGCTGGAGAAGTTGCTGAGTAAAGGGTTTATTCGCCCGAGTACTTCACCGTGGGGAGCACCGGTGTTGTTTGTGAAGAAAAAGGATGGGAGTTTTCGGTTGTGCGTTGACTACCGAGGACTTAACCGAGTCACAGTGAAGAACAGGTATCCTCTTCCTCGGATTGATGAGTTGTTGGAACAGTTGAGAGGGGCTACTTGGTTCTCCAAGATTGACTTGGCGTCGGGGTATCATCAGATTCCTATCGATGAGGTGGATATCCGGAAGACGGCTTTCAGATCTCGTTATGGCCACTACGAGTTTGTGGTGATGCCATTTGGGTTGACAAATGCACCTGCTGCATTTATGAGATTGATGAACAGCGTTTTCCAGGAGTATCTGGATGAGTTTGTTATCATCTTTATCGATGACATCTTGGTGTTTTCGAAGAGCCTGGAGGAGCACGAGGTGCATCTTCGGGTGGTTCTTGCGAAGCTGCGAGAGCAGAAGTTGTTTGCTAAGTTGAGCAAGTGCAACTTCAGGCAGCGAGAGATCGGTTTTCTAGGTCACATTATCTCGGCGGAGGGGGTTTCGGTGGATCTAGAGAAGGTTCGGGCCATTAGTGCTTGGCCGAGGCCGAGGAATGCCACCGAGATTAGGAGTTTTCTTGGGTTGGCAGGTTATTACCGGCAGTTTGATAAGGGTTTCGCGAGTTTGGCTAAGTCCTTGACGAGGCTGACGGGAAAGGATGTTCCTTTCGTGTGGTCCTCGGAGTGTGAGGAGTTTTCTTGGCTGAAGGCCTTGCTGACTAGTACTCGAAGTATTGGCGTTGCTTCGATCCGGGCGAACGTCGTGGTGTATACCGATGCGTCGGGAGTTGGTCTAGGTTGTGTGTTGATGCAGCGGGGGAAGGTGATATCCTATGCTTCGCGGCAGCTACGGAAGCATGAGTGCAACTACCCTACCCATGATCTTGAGATGGCTGCGGTGGTTTTCGCTTTAAAGATTTGGAGATCTTATCTTTATGGCGAAAAGGTGCAGGTTTTCACAGATCATAAGAGCCTGAAATACATTTTCACTCAGCCTGAGTTGAATTTGAGGCAGAGGCGCTGGATGGAGCTAGTGGCCGATTATGATCTGGAGATAGCTTACCATCCTGGTAAGGCTAATCTGGTTGCGGATGCGTTGAGTCGGAAACGGGTGGCTTTGGCTCGGAAGCATGAGGTTGAGTCTTTGGTGAGCGAGATTAACACATTGCGTTTATGTGTTGTATCTCAGGAACCGTTGGGCTTAGAGGCAGCTAATCAGGCGGATCTTTTGAGCAGAGTTCGGCTGGCTCAGGAAAAAGATGAGGGCTTGGTTAAGGCTTCGAGAGCATCGGGTTCTGAGTATCAGGTATCTCCGAATGGCACTATCCTTGTGAGTGGGAGGGTATGCGTACCTTTGGATGAGGATTTGAGGCGTGAGATCCTGAGTGAGGCTCATGCGAGTATGTTTTCGATTCATCCAGGAGCGACTAAGATGTACCGGGATCTTAAGCGGTATTATCATTGGGTCGGGATGAAGAAGGATGTTGCTAACTGGGTTGCGGCATGCAACATGTGCCAGTTAGTGAAGGCAGAGCATCAGGTTCCGAGTGGGTTGTTGCGGAGTTTACCCATTCCAGAGTGGAAGTGGGATATGATCACGATGGATTTCGTGGTGGGTTTACCAGTTTCTCGGACCAAGGACGCTATCTGGGTCATTGTTGATCGGTTGACTAAGTGTGCATGTTTTTTGGCCATTAAGAAGACCGATGGGTCTGCAGTTTTGGCTAGGAAGTACGTGCAGGAGATTGTGAGACTGTATGGAGTACCGGTGAGCATTGTCTCGGACCGGGATCCTAAGTTCACATCTGAGTTCTGGAATTCATTTCAGACGGAGATGGGTACGAGGGTGCACATGAGTACGGCTTATCATCCTCAGACAGATGGGCAGTCCGAGAGGACCATCCAGACTCTGGAAGATTTGTTGAGGATGTGTGTGCTGGATTGGGGTGGTCATTGGGTGGATCACCTGAGCTTGGTAGAGTTTGCATATAACAATAGCTACCAGGCGAGTATTGGGATGGCTCCATACGAGGCTCTGTATGGGAGGCCATGTCGTACACCTTTGTGTTGGACTCAAGTGGGGGAGAGGAGCACATTGGGTGTGAGTTTTGTTCAGGAAACCACGGAGAGGATCCGGGTTTTGAAGCTGAACATGAAAGAGGCCCAAGATCGGCAAAAGAGTTATGCCGATAAAAGGCGAAAAGAGCTTGTGTTTGAGGTGGGAGATAGAGTATATCTCAAGATGGCTTTGCTGAGAGGTCCGAACAGGTCCAGTACTACGACTAAGTTGAGTCCGAGGTATATGGGGCCGTTCCGGATTGTAGAGCGTGTTGGACCGGTAGCGTATCAGTTGGAGTTACCCGAGATTATGCATGCATTTCATAAGGTCTTCCATGTGTCGATGCTGAAGAAATGTTTGCATAGGGGTGACGAGGTATTGGGTGAGATTCCGTCAGATCTCCAGCCCAATATGACCGTTGAGGCAAGACCTTTGAGAGTTCTCGAGCGGAGGGTCAAGGAGCTTCGTCGGAAGAAGATTCCGATGATGCGAGTTCTCTGGGACTGTGACGGGGTGCAGGAGGAAACTTGGGAGCCAGAGGCTCGTATGGAAGTGCGGTTCCGGAAGTGGTTCCAGAAGCAGGCTGCGGCTTGAGATTCCATCGAGTGGTTCCAGTTTCGATTTGTACCTGTATGCTATGTGTATTTCATTTTGTATTGTCGTTATGTATGACGATGTTACATTATGGTGTTTAATAATAAGATGTGAGTTTTCCTTATTATTATTTGACTTGCGAGTCTTGGATTGCTTTCGTTTTGGTGTTAAAAAGCGTTAAAGCATGTGAGTAATAAGACAGTGGTTCTTATTGGTAGTGGCACGAGTGCCATGGAAAAGTTTTTAAGAGAGTTTAAAAGCTTGGTACATAATCGGGAACAGATTATGTGGTGCCGAAGTGTTGGGTACCGGTGCTATAGCCTAGGTTGGTTATGCACGGCAGATATTCCCGGTGTGGAATATGGGTGATACAATGTTACCTTGCGAGGATACACGAATCACGGGAGGTAGATCAGTCGGAGATGCTTATAGATATGTGGCATATTGCTCAGTGAGAGGACTAGTTCCTCTAGTGCCGTTAACTCGAAGGACTGCAGGCCTAAGAGTGTAACTGGCAATGTATCCAGACTCGTGTGGAGTATAGCCAAGAGTGATATGAGATACCGTGGATTCGGAGGGTATATAACCAAGAGTGATATACGATACCGTGGATTCGTAAGGCGTATAACCTAGACGTAGGTTATATTGCCCAGAATTGAGGGGTAAAAGTATATCGGAGACTCAGGAAGGTTATATGGCCTAGAATTGAGAGGTATGGGATATCGGAGACTCATGAAGGTTATATTACCCGAGGAGAGTGGTACGGCAGATACCCAGAACTCGGAGATGATGCGGTGTCTTGGGTGCTGTGGTATGGGTTATACCTTGCGAGGTATAGAGGATATCCTGCGGGGTATGTTAGAGCCTAGAGTTCGGAGATGTTGCGGTGGCTTGAACCCTGGGATGAGCAATAAGTACATATGATGCTGCGGTGTCATACGCATAGAGAGACTGAGTGGGAAACACGCATGTACACACGAGGTTAGTGTTAGGCCTCATGTGTACATGCGTGTACCTGTGTGTGTGTGTGTTGGCCAGGTTGGCCAAGGTTTAAGTAATCGTTGCGACGATTTGGGTTCATTGGAGATGAACGGTAACGTAGATTCGAGGTCGAATCTATGTTAGTGGGGGAGAATTGTAACGCCCGTGTCCCGGAAATTAATTATCGGTTAATTAATTGGGATGTCCTTTCGAGTTTATGAACCTTAGACAAGTCTCGAGAAATTATATATAGGGTTGAAATAATTAATTTGGATTTGTTCCGGGGGTGTCATAAGTCGTTTTGAAAGTTTTGGGGTTTTTCTCAAGAGTTGGAAAATTGTGTTGACTTTCTTTTCCTTCTCTTCTTCTTCTTCTCCATCGTGAGTTGCCATTGTTGGCTGAAAGTTTGGAGCTGGTTTGGCGAGAGAGAGAAGAGGGAAAGGAGTAGAGAAGTGGGTTTGTAAGCTTGGTGAAGCTTAGTTCTTGTGAGAAGCTTGTTCTTCTTGTGTGTGTGAGCTTGTGAGCTTGGAGGAAAAGAGTGGCTGAAGCTTATGAGTTTTGGCATTTCGCAAGGACACTTGTAGCGGTCAGGATAGACCGCTGGGACCTAGCGGTCGGTTTCATCGGTCAGGTTGGACCGATGGGTTGTGTTGCGGTGTTCCTGGCAATTCGCAAGGACACTTGCAGCGGTTGGAGCAGACCGATGGGGTTTATCGGTCAGGTTCATCGGTCAGGTTGGACCGATGGGTCGTGTGGCAGTGTTCCTGGCATTTCGCAAGGACACTTGTAGCAGTCAGGACAGACCGCTGGGACCTAGCGGTCGGTTTCATCGGTCAGGTTGGACTGATGGGTTGGTTGCAGCTTTTCCCGGCAATTCGCCAGGACAGTTGCAGCGGTCAGGACAGACCGATGGGGTGTATCGGTCAGGTCCATCGGTCAGGTTGGACCGATGGCCGTCCTTGTGTGGTTGTCTTGTGTGTCTCCTGGTTAGCATTCGTGTGTGTCGAATTGCCATTGGTGCTAGACATGTTTTGCTATTGATTGCCTTGCATGTGTTGATGTTAGGAATTGATAGGGCCTTTGTGATGAATCTTGTTCATGCATGAATTGTGATTGTGGTTGTATGCCTTTCGTGTGGTTTTCGTATACCTGTTGTTGGGAGGATCAATCTCACTCAGCATTTAGTTTCCAAATGTTGATGCATCACTTTTGTCGATGCAGGTAAAGATAAGGTGTGATCGTGGAATCGAAGGCTCGGAGGGAGAGGATGATTAGGACCCGGTGTTGTTTGCTTTACCGTATTGTATTGTATTTTCCGCTGTATTGTAGGATTGCGTATTCTATGCTTGGTTTTGTACTGTTTTTTTTTTGTATAAGTACTTGGCGAGTATTTAAAATGTATGGGCATTTTAAATACTAAGTATTTGTGTTTGTTAGAAAAAAAAATCGGGTCGTCACAAAAGTGGTCGAGTCAAGTCTTAGAAAAAAAAATATATATATGTAGAAACACCCTCTCCTTAGAAGAAAAGCATAAAGTTGATCCTTGTAGTCATAAAAAAAGAAAGAAAGCCTTTAAACACCAAAGGGCAGTGCTAGGTTCAGTTTCTGAGGTTTTAGAATTAGAGAAGTCATTAGATGATCATGGGTAGATGATAGTCTGCTCCTGTATGCATCAGTTGGCTTTATCTTTAGCATTCTCTTAAAATTTAATCCTTTTCAATGAGAGATCCAGATATTCGTGCTTAAACCAGAAGAAGAAAAGATAACTTTTATCTCTTAAAACTTGTCCCTCAACCAAATGAGTTTTAGTTATTGCATATCATGATCCACCAGTTCGGGCTTAATAAATGTTAAAGGGATAGTTTACTTTGAATGCTTGTTTTGGCTGAGTCTTAATGTTGAATTCTATGTGATGAGTATGGCTAAAGCTTTTAAGTAAATCACCTTTGATTGGCTTGACTTATTTGCCTATGTTACATCCTGATTGTCTACAACACACCTGATTGGATTAACACCTACATACGGCAATGACATGAATTAGGTTGTAGGAATTAAACTCTGGATATACACCAATATCCATTATTATTTTGGCACCGTTGCCATTTGGGTGTTGATTGTTTCATTTTGGATTTCAGATCTTTTGAGATTAAGTTCGTTTTCGTTTTACTTTGGTTACTAACTTGGTGAATTTACTGTGTTTTATGTACCACTCGACTTCCAACTCGAGTCCTCCAACTCGACTTGCCAAATCGAGTCCTAACTCTGTTTTAGGTACAACTCGATCTCGTGTGCTTGATCACTATCTCGAGTTCTCAAACTCCACCTGCCACATCGAGTGGTTCACATCGAGTACTGCATGCACACTGGTTCACAAGGCTATCAGAATCTGCTTCAGTACTTGGACAACATCAATCAGTTACCAAGGGTTTTGAGAGAATAACAAGAATAAATCAGGGTTAATCATCAAGACCCAATAGTTATGGATAATCAACAAGCACAGCAAAAACAAGCACCTGGTGCTCAAGTGCCTCAGCAGAGGAGGTCAAGATACATTGGAGGAGGGGATGCACCCAATACACACACTCATAGGCAAGGGATTGTACCTCATGCTATTCAAAACAACAACTTTGAGATAAAGAGCAGCTTTATATCCATGGTTCAAAGCAACAGGTTCCATGGATTACCTATGGAACACCCACTTGACCATGTGCATGAGTTTGATAGGCTCTACAGCCTTACAAAGATCAATGGTGTAGTGAGGATTGATTCAAGCTAAGGCTCTTTCTTTTCTCTCTTGGTGACAAAGCCCACATCTGCGAGAAAACATTACCTCACTGTTCAATCACCACCTGGGATGAATGTAAGAAAGCTTTCCTTGCAAAGTTCTTCTCCAACTCAAAAACAGCACGACTGTGGAATGAGATCTCGGGATTTGCCGAAAAGAATGGTGAAACTTTTTCTGAACCTTGGGAAAGATTCAAGAGCTATACATCTAAGTGTCTTAATTATGGGTTCAGCAATGAATCCCTTCTTAGCACTCTCTACAGAGCAGTTCTTCCAAAGAACCAAATGCTTCTAGATACTGCAAGCAATGAAAACTTTCTCAACAAAGATGTTTATGAAGGCTGGGAACTTTTTGAAAACCTTGCTCAGTATGATTGGAACTACATTGAAGATTATGACCGGACTGTACGGAGAAGGACTGATTCTGATGATAGGAGGAAGAAGGAAACACAAGCTCTGAATGACAAGATAGATAAGCTCCTTCAAGCCCAGCAGAAGCAGGATCGGGAAAGTGATCAGTTGGAAGAGATTAGCTACATTCAGAACCAAGGAGGCTACAACAAAGGGTTCACTAACTATAAGAACAACCCCAACTTGTCTTATAGGAGCACCAATGTGGCAAACCCACACGATCAAGTTTACTCCCCCACAGCTGCAACTGATCCAGAACAAGCCTTTTGTTCAATACAATCAGAATCAAGGGTATGCTCCTAAGCAACAATTTCAAGGTGGATATCAGCAGCAGCCAGTCCTCAATGCACCACCGGGTTTTGCAACTCAGCAACCCCAGCCATCCAATGCACCAGATCTAGATATGAAGAAAATGATACAGGGCCAAGCAAATGGTACAATGGAGGTGGCTAAGAAGCTTGTAGAGATGAAGATTCATATTGACTGCTCTTACAATGCTCTCAACACCAAAATTGAGACCATCAACTCGAGACTCTAGTACTTAGAGAACAAGGGTTCATCTACTTCTTCCACATAACCTACAAGACAACTCCCAGGGAAATCTAACCAAAACCCTAAGGAGTATGCCCATGTCAATGCTATTACCTCAGGGAGTTGCAACGAGTTGTCTATACCAGCAGTAAGTCCTACAGTAAATGAGAACAGTGAAATTTAGGGTGGGGAGGATTTCTGTCAAAATGAAGTCCAAGCTGATAAATCCACTGAGGGTGCTAGACTCAACCTGTAGAATCGACCAAGTGATAGATTCAAGCCCACCTTTGCAGAAAAACTATATGTTTTTATCAAAACTAAAACACTCTATGTTCCCTCTCCATACGAGCCACCACTTCTATTCCAAAGTAGATTCAAGAAGGAGCTAGTGGAGAAGTGTAAAGCCCTTTTTTCCGAAGCAGCTAAAAGAAGTTGAGGCCATTATGCCTCTATCAGAAGGTATCAAGCTTATACCTCCAAATAAGCAATGCTTGAAGGACGCTGTACAGGAGAGGATTAAGGAATATCAAAGCTTAGAAGCAGAGCACCATGAATGCAATGTTGTTATACATAAGAAGGCTATCAAAGAAAAGCTAGGTGATCCCGGTTCCTTCACTCTGCCATGCTCATTAGGTCCGTTAGTTTTCAGAAATTTCCTTTGCGACCTTGGAGCATTGGTGAGTCTTATGCCACTCTTAGTAGCTCAGAAGCTATATTTCAACAAGTACAAGCCTAGCAAAATCTCTTTGGTGATAGCTGATAGGTCTAATAGACTACCCCATGGCCTTTTAGAAGACTTACCCATCAGGCTTGGACATAAGGAACTACCAACGGTCTTTGTAGTTCTGAAGATGGATGGAGAGCCCATAGATCCATTAATCATGGGAATACCCTTCTTTGCTACTGTTAGGGCATTGATATATATAAGAAATGGAAAGATTGATCCCAATCTTGGAAACGATCTGATGATGAAATTCAACATCAAAGATGTTATGAAGAGACCCATAATTAATGGACAGCTCTTCTCGATAAAGGAAGTGGACAAGTTAGTTGAAGAAGCACTAAAAGAGCTTGCTGAGGAAAATGATCTTCAAATTTATCTGACCAAGTTTGAAGAAGCTGGGAGTCTTCACAGTAAAGTTTTGGGAAAGGAGGAGTTGTTATGGTATAGAGAAGAAAGCTTCCCATCGGACTAACAAGAAGCTTACTTAGATGAAAAAGCTACTGAAAACCTGATTTCTGATTGGACAAGAGAACATGCGGAGTTTGATGATCCATTTACTGAAGAAGAAGAAGAGGTCTTATCTCAAGGAGCTCTCACTCTTATCAGTAAAGAGGGGACCTTAGTGCCTCTCTACAAACAACCCCAAAACTAAAGAGTGTAAGAAGTCAAGTTTAGCGACTTAAAACAAGCTCATTTGGGAAGAAGTCCCATGATTATCCTTATATATATTTTTGCTTTAAATTTCTTGTTATTGTTGATGTGTTTTCTAGTGATTATATTGGTCATGTTTTGATGCTCCAGGTTCATACTGGAAGGGACAAAGATTAAACTCGGTCTAAGTGAAGTCGAGTTTAGAACCCGAGTTAGGCAAAGCTTTTGGTCCAGGTAAGGACTCGATTGGCAGAACTTGGCCAAGTTGATCGAGTGCTCAGATTCGGTCAACGAGCTAACTCCGGCAGTCAAAGTGAGTTAGTGATGCTACGTATTATATTCTGCTTCTAGTTTTCCTTTAATAACGCAACTTATAAACTGCAAGTGTACAGTGAATCAGTCGTAGTACTTAAGGTTATCGATCCCACAGAGAGTAATAGCTACGCGGATTGAATTCAAAGAAAAAAATCTAACTAAGAAAAAATACGAAAAGGGTTTGTTTTTGGGTTTTCTAATGATTAAGCGGTGAAATAAGAAAGCAAGTAAATAAATCTGTTGTAAACTTATGAATAAAGGCATTGGGCATTTAGGGAATCATCTTAGGGTTTCCATGGTTCTAAACAAATCAAGTGCAAGATCATATGCATATGTTTTTGTTCTAGGTTCTCAACTACCAACACGGATAAACAAACAAGCTATAGTTCATAGAATGAATGTCTAAAGTCTCAACACCCAGTTACTCAACTCACGCAGGCAACGGCATGCATCAACCAGCAAGCAAAATAAGTTTGATAAGTTCACAAAGCTCCATAACTCAACTCATGCAGGTTATGACACTAGGCTTCAGTATCACTAGATCCTAGGAGTAAGTTTACGCAGGTAACGCTCATATCCTCTTAGATCAGTGCTTGGTGATCAATTCAAGCAACATGCAATAAGTAAAAGATGCCCCAAGAGAACTCCAACAATAGACAAAAATCAGATATAACAAGTGAATGGCTGAACGGATTGCTTTGATTCTTGTCCCAAGTGAAACATGGCTCTTTTAGCTTTCCATAGACACGAAGATCTATTGATTTTTGGCATGAGATGGTCTTCAACGAATGAAAAACTTCTGATGCTCTGAAACCGTCTTAAAACAGGTTTTGCTCCACTTTGTGTCCTTTTTGCTCCAAAACTTCTAAAAGTATCCAAGAAGTGAAAATGGTGGAAAATGGCCTTCAAGTGTTCATAATCACTTGTTTCTTCATTAAAAACCTAATAAAACATATAAAAAGTGGGCGCAAATACGATGTTATCAACTCCCCCAGACTTAGACTTTTCTTGTCCTCAAGCAAACAAGAAAGCTAAACTGGTGGAGATGTTTGAAAATCGCAGAAACTCTTCTATGATCAGAGACCATGCTCCCAAAGATTACCTGCGAACTCATTAGGACAAAGATTCACATCAGAACATTCTCACTGTAAACTAACAACATTCTCAACTCTTGTCCATTCATCTCAAACCTACAAAAGAACCCAGAATTAACTTTAGTTAACTCCCTACATTCATTAACAGTTGCATGAGCTTTTTCATCAGAAGGTATCACTCAGGGTAGACGGCGCTTGGTATGAAAGGGCTTTTTGTTGTTTAAATGGTGGAGTTATAATGTTTAGGGCTTACCAATGAGTCGAAACTGCAGCGTATGTCGCAAAACTGCAAGAGAGTATGAACCCATTGATGTTCACAGTTTCCAACCACTTCTTCGTATAACACCTCACTCCTTTTCTTCTTTTTCTTCCTATAGTTCCCCCAGCCTTAGATTTTTGTGTAGGGTTCTTTGCATTGGACTCCATATCTTCTTTAAAAGCGATCCATCTTCCTTGGGATTACCTGTCACATTTTCTTTTTATTTCTCCAAAGCCTCCGTCTTCAGTGGCTCGAAAACTGTGTCGGAAATTTCTCTCTCGCGTTTCTACGACATATCTGCCAAACGAGAAAGAGAAAGAGAATAACGTGAGGTCTGAAAAGAAAGATTATGGTTTAAGTGTGGGAACAACTGAAAATAAGTGGCCATTCAGGATCAGCAAAGAAAGGTAAAAAGGATAAGAATTCCTGAATGTGCTGCTCGTTTCCCTGATCAAACACCTCTAATGAGAAAGAATTAAAATCAGTATTAAGGTTAAGATCCAACGAAGTCGCCGTAAAATGAAACTTCAGGGAATAGGTATTGCAGTGAGGTTCTAGGTGTTGTCCATTCTTTTGCGAATTCATCAAAACATGTCCTTAGGAAATAAATCAGAAGATATATAAGCTCGAAATCATCATATCATAGGGTCATTATTTCCTAAAAAGTTTTGTCTCAATGAAACAAAAGACTAACTAAAAAGACATTAAAATGACTCAAAAGATATAAAACTGTGTAAGTAACGGATAAACATCCCCCCAGACTTAAATCACACTGTCTGCAGTGTGAATAAATCTAGAAAGGACGGGAAAAATAAAATAAAATAAAAGAAAAGCATAAAAGTAAAGAGAGAACGAGTAAACCTTCAACTTCTCAAGAGATTCTGGTGCTCGGTGGTGGACTAATCAATGTGTCCTAGATCTAAGCTCTCCTCTGCAGCTGCGCAATAAGAGCGCGCTGCTTGGCTAGCTCTCTCTGTCTCAAGGGAGGAAGTGGCTGTGTCATGTCCTGTGGAAGCTTGTGTGACACGCTGACAAGCAAAGGAAACCATCTCCTTCTTCTTGATGAAGACGCCAAGTGTGAATGGACGTCGATCCTCGACTCGCACTACAAGAAAATAACTAGATTGCAAGATATAAAATTTATTGCAAAAGGTTAATATTTGTTGCAAACAATATAATTGCAAGGAAATCTTGACAAATTTTATATTGTTGCTGAATGAGCGTTGCAAAGTCGTATTTGTTGCATAGATGTTGCAATATTTGTAATAAAATAGTTACTCGCTATATTTGTCGTATTAATGCGACAATCTTTTTTATCCCAAATTTGTTGTATATTTGTAACACATATTTGCAACTCTATACTGTCCTAAATCATTGCTACATAAAAACTTCTAGAAAATATTATTGCAAATTTGTGCTACGAGTTTTGTAAGATATAATATTTGTTGCAGAGATTTTGAGACGATGAACCATTTTTTTTTTTTTGCAATATGGCTACAATTTGATTGTACCATGATCGTAAAGAGATTTGCGACATATATTTTTCTCATGCTAATTTTGATATATTTTTATATAACATATAAGATAAATTTTATTAATTATTAAAATTTGAATTTGATGATTAAACAAATATTAAAATAAAATAGGAAATATATAAATAACTAAATATTGCATAATCCAAACGTCATAAATATCAAAATATTTACAAACATCTAACAATAAATAAAGTGAAAGCTAATAGATTTTCTTGTCTCTCTCCAAGAACGTCCATAGCCTTTCCCATTTTTCAATCTACAAAATATCAATTTAAGAAAATTATAATAATTGTTAGAAACAAAAATGAATTAAAAAATAATGTTGGTTACACAATTTGCACTCAGTGTAAGCATCATTGAAGCACATAATCCCTTTCACCCAACACTTCCACTGTTAAATACTATAGGATTCATGTAAAAATATATTTTAAAGAAACAAAGTTAAACAATATAACTAAAAACCATAAAAAAATAAAACACTTAAAAACAATAACGAATTATCTATGTTATATATTTTTTGGTGGTTAATAAAAGTAAAACCCAAAAACAGTTCAAAAACAAAAAGACAAACCAGAGAAGCTCTATCTTTACAGAATGCTTATTGATACCTCCGAACTTTGAAAACATACACTTTGAGACTGTTTCTTAATTATTTTTGGAGAGCTCTTTACAAAATTGAAGTATTTATAAATATGACTGTAAATATAATAATATATAAATATGGGAAAATCTAATTCTGGTATAGATGTATATCTAATCGTGATATTCACATTCCTAAATATTTGGGTGAGAGTTGTGAGATAATATCTAGATATCTTTATTAAAAAAATATTTAAAAAAAATAAAGTAATCATAAAATATTATCTGGAAATCTTAATTAAAAATATATATTATTTAGAGAAAATAGAGGAAAAGAACAAAAAAATAAAGGTGGAAACATGTATCATAATATACATCTAAGAAAAATTACCCACGTAGTCACGTAGACATGGTGTTTAGTATATGTCGATATACAGTAGCACACACCTGGTTTGATTTTCATAATTTTCTGGATAGTAATATACAATAGGTGTTTTTTTGTTTATATAATTAAGTGTTGCAAAAATGTTACTAAAAATCTTGAAAATATAGTTGCAAAGGTGTTATAAATCTATTGCAAAACAGTCATAATTTACTATCGTGGAATATTTCTTGCAAATTTTGTAAGATATTTTCATATGTTATAGGAAAGTGACAAAATTGTAACGAAAGTTTGCAGCATAATTTTTTGTCGTGATTTTGCAATAAATTTGTAATTAAATTGTAACATATATTCATCATTGCAAAAAATTTGCAAAATGTGTTGAAAAATTGTAATGGAAATAAACATTGCATTATTATGTTGCAATATCAGATTTTTCTTGTAGTGTCGGGATAAGTAGAAATCATGCTGTAAAGGGTTCCAGCTTGTGTATCTGTCACTAAGGCGTGGCATGGTATGGCAAGGGAATAATATGGTGATGATCATGCTAGGAGGAATGTGGTACTTGTATCCAAATTTGTCGGGGTTGAGGCTTGCTCCTTCAAGTATCCTCATCTTACCAAGCTTCTTTAAATCCATGTGGTTGTCCTTGGAGGTGTAAGAGCTGTGCGTGAGGTCTCGAGGATCGTAGTGATGACTCCTCCAAAGCTTATGGTTGCTTGTTTCTCACTAGACTGGAAAGCATTATGCTTGATCTTGATCAACCGCTTGGCTATGAGTGCGGCATAGTTGATTTTTCTTGGGAAATCAACAAATGGAATCGTTAAGACAAGAAGCTCGTCACTTATGATATTGTTTTGAGCTGAGCGTGAGAAGATGGTGTTGGCGAGGAGCTTGTGAATGCATCTAATGACTGGGTGAGAGAGTGTAGACGCCTTAGTCTTCCCACCATCAAAAGTATCACGGCCAAAGCATTGCCATATCACTTTGGTATCCTCGGGTCCAAAATATATTGCATCTTGATTCTCAAATCCAAGGGCTTGTCCAAGCTGGGTAATGGAGATGTTGTAATGCTCAACATTGATTGTGAAGAAGAGTGTTCCATCTCGCGATAGTGGTACTTGTGTGCGTGGAAAGCTAGTGTGACAGTGGCGAGAAATTGCCGAGTCTCTTCTTCATAGATTTCTTGGCGAGTTGTCTACATGAACATGTGGAGTCCTAGTGCGTTTAACATCCATTCAACATCACTTGAGAGTCCAAGAACTTGCAATGATGTGTAATCAACTCTCAATGTGAGTATGAGCATAAACCCATTGAGTGGTGTGCGGTAATCAACATTGTCCTTCATCTTCTGACCTACAAGCATCATGGGAAGCTCCTTCTTCTTAGCTTGTTGGCATGAAAGGCGAGTATGGGCAGCATGGAATCGTTGGGGATGTATTGATGAAAAAACGGTGTCATCCCTAATGTCTTCATCAGAACCATAGCTTGCTCCTTGTGATGATGTTGACCTTTTCTTTTCAATGATCACTTCCTTGCCTTTGTTCTCACGTATTGCTCTATAATGTATCCTCTTGATTCTTCTCTCTTCAATCCCCTCATCAAGTGGTGTGTAGCAACAGGGTGGTCTTTCCAACTTAGGTGCGCGAGAGTTTCTTCGTGTTATTGTAGAGTTCGTCAGTTTGGTACCTAGAAGTAGACAAGAGGTTTGTACAAGTGAGCAATGTGGCACAATGAGAAACAAATATCAATCCTTTCCTTAAGATGTAGGCACATAGGATTGATTTTGATAAGTTAAGGTTCAAATCAAGATATCAAAACCTATGTTTCAATTTTAGGATTCAAGGAGACCTTCACAAAAATTCGCTATCAAATTAAAATTCAATGCTTGTTTATGTGAAAAATCAATCTAATTTCTCATAACTATGATGAACAGAATCTAAGAAAATAATTTCTAGCAATTTACATCATCAATTTCGTTTCCAATTAGGTCACAAAATTTTAGCATATGAAAACTCAAATTCTATCAACAATATAACACCAAAATCGATGGGTAGATAACCTAGAAGCATATCTATAAGTTCTCTATCAATTCCAATAATAAAAGCTATGGAATCAAGAGAATTTAGAAATACCTCTTTTAAAGTTCAAAGAGAAAATTAGAAATTTAGAAACATACCTTGGTTGTGTGATGAATGAAATAAGAGATTTGAATTATCCTAATGATTGTGGTTTGAAAGTACCAATCAATTTAATAAAGCCCCAAATTTGAAAAATATGGATTCAAAGTGTTCTATCTCCCAATACAGTTGGAGAGATGATAAAAGCTTCTTTGAATCTTATAGATCCACTTTTCAGTTTAAAAACTTGTTTTAACCTAAAAAGGGTGGGCTTTTTAAGAAGCGAGGGAAAAAGAAAACTTACCTGTGGGGACCACGTGATTTTGGTCTTTCTGAAAACATACTGGGATTTCATTCCGGGAAAAATCTGGTCGGGCATGGTTTGTTTCAACGAACGGAAATGTTTTAGACGGCTTGGAATAAAAAAACTAAACGATTGGAACTTCGTGTGATGACCTCAGTCACGGAACTCGTGACCAGGGCTGGCCTTCGTGAAGACCTCGGTAACGGCTCAGTTAACCAAGGCTAGCCTCCTTCATGACCTCGGTCACGCGCCTTGTGACCGAGGTCGGTTACTTCCTCTTCGTTCTTTCTTCGGCTGGCCTTGTTATCTCTTCCTTGTTTGTTTCATCAACTTAACCTAATGATAGCATAGTTTATAATGAAAATAAGGTCTAGGAGAGACACTTACTTGATAGATTTCGGAACTAGAATGGTTCCGTAAAGTTCTCGATATCTTGGTACGAACATGGTTCTGCGGGGGGTGTTGTTGATAATCTTCAAATCTAGCCTGTTCATGGCTATCATTCTTTCGATAATTCTCTCCAGAATACTCATATTACTTGAGGATATGGATTCCAAAATCACTTCTGCAAAGAAAAACTTCCAATGCTATGGTGGTTCGTGTTATGTACCTTGATGTTGACAATCTCTTAAACTACTCCGATCATGGGCTGGTTTTCTTTGGGCATTGTCTTCAGAGCAATGACATTATTGTTGAATACTGAATCTTGGATGATTCTAACGACATTGACTTTCGTCGGATGGTATAGTCTATTCGGTTGAGGCTGCGAATCTCGAGAATCCAAATTCTTTTATCAAAATCTTCTCAATTATTACTCCTGAAATATCCTCGTATCATTGGACATTTAATCTTAGATCATTTGATAGAGCAAATTTGATTTATGGCACAATTTCTTGGATTCTGCGGTCACGGAATGGCTGTGGAACAATTGATTTACGTATATGGAACGGTCGGTGTAAGTCTTTGGAACAGTCGATCTACATCTGCCAAACTGTCGATCTACATCTGTGGAACGGTCCATCTACATATGCGGAACTGTCGATCTACGTCTATGGAACAGTTGATCTACGTCTGCGGAACGGTCGATCTATGTCTGCGGAACGGTTGATCTATGTCTGCGGAATGGTCGATCTACGTCTGCGGAATGATCCATCGAACGAAAGTTGCAAATATTGCGATCCAGACTTCCTTTTCCAATAATTCTTTGATGAACACTCCCAATATAACTAAGATATTGGAGAATATTTAACCATAGCCTATTTGATCTAGCCGATTTGGTTTTTGGCACTCCTTTGTGTGTTCCACGGTCACAGAATGGCTTGGCTTAGTATGGTCGGCTGTGGCCCTATCCTCAGTCCGGTTGTGGTCTGGTGAGGTTGGGGAAGTGTGTAGACGACTTAGGGATGTTCCATGAGATCAAGGGATGACTGAAATGGCTGGGAGTCATCATTGGTGTTGACCTCGGGTACAAGCCACGTAACCTAGGTTGGCCCTTCACACGACTTCGGTCATGGACCTTTTAACCTTGGTTGGCTCTTCATGCCACCTCGGTCACGGGTCTCATGAAAGCAAGACTTTAGGGCAGCCACGACCACAAGAAGAAACCCAAGAGCAGGGCACTCCAAGCCCACTGGCTTAATCGCCACAAGATGGTGAAAACATTGATTGGAAACCGGGACCAATCACTTCTTGGCGTACACCTTTTTGTAATGAGGGCCAAGGTACTATTCTTTCTTTTTCTCAGCAACAAGTTCTGGAAGGTCATCAAGCACCACGTCCATCTATGAGTATGCAAGAAGATCAAAAAGAAGAGCACAAGGAAGAGAGAATTTATGGTCAAAGAGAAGCCTATCTAGTAAAAGAAGCTGATGGGGGTCAACATGAAATTGTTTTCAAAAATAATGGTGAGTATTCTAACTTCTCTATTGATGCTCAAGAGAATAAGGTTGTTATACCTACAGGAAACTTAGAGGACCATGAAGAAAAGGTCAGAGATGTGAACCTCCATGACCAAAGGAAAGTCCTATTTTAACTAGGAGAAGAAAAGCACGATGAACATCACTGCCTTGATGAAAAAGGAAACCAACACCTTAGCTCTAAGGGAAAACGAAATTCGTGGCATATGGAGATATTTAATGCCATAACATGAACTCGCAGCCCCTAAGAAAACTCGAAGGATAAGTAGTTGGAAAAGAAGAAAGCTTCAAAGAAGATATCAAAGATAAGCTCAAAGGAGAGGAGGAACAAAACGTGCTGAACATCAAGGAGTCTAAGTATTTGCTACATAAAAATCCCCAAGAAGGAGAATCTGTAGAAGCATCCACTGGTGTTTACCCTTCTATGGCTACTTGGACGCCACAAGAAAAAATAGTCGAAACCCTATTTTTAGGCGATTTCCACATCAAAGAGGAGCTCCCGAACAAGCCAACTTCAAAGAACGACCTCTCCATCACCTTACATCACCTACAAAGGTTAAGGACAACTTACAAGACCTCCTCATCACCAAGCGAACAAGACACCTCAAAACCGGTGTGATGAAGACCTTGAGAAGGGTGACGACTTATCCTCCTATATTGCTGACACAATCCTATGGAGGATGAAGAAGAAATAGCTCCTGGAGAAACGCTCACTGCCACAACCAAGTCATTGGAGTGGACTCACAATAAAGATTATCGAATAGATGAAGAAGAAAGAGAAGCCCAGTGCTACATGACTACTCTGATCCCTTATGAAAAAATTCCCGAAAACTACAGTTTTCATCGATTTCGGAACCTAGGAGAAGTTATTCACCGAGCCAACTTCACACCACCTCCAGCACCTTACCACGTCTATGAAGATTGGGGACCTGCCCCACGCCATCACCAAGGCCATTTTCAACATCCTTACCTAAGGAAAACTGAAGACTTTCAAAACTGGTTTCCGTGGAACCATCTTTCCAATCACCTTTGATATGCTCAAAGTTTAAACCCTAGAGCTACACCGTCAGTACACAGATATGCAATTCTAGTATATAGGGGTCGAATCCACAAAGACTCACAGTATTTTACAATAGATTCTTTAGTTTCAAATTAAGCTAAGTAAGATAGGTGATAAATGAAAACAATGCAGAAAAGTAAATGATAGTTTTTGTGTTCAAATGGGAAAAAAGTCAAGCTCAGGGAATTTCACAGGAATTCAGGAAATGCAAATCAAAGAATTGGCTAGGAACAAATTAAATTCCAGTTCTAGAACTCAAAACACTAACTTAGAACTAACCAACTCCCGCTGTGAAAGTTCTCTATGCTTAAAACCTAAGAAACAAAATTCCTCTATGAGACTTCAACTTTTAAACAAGCATTAAGTTCAAGTTTGATTTGTTCACAAATTATCTAATCCAAATTCCTTTGTAGTTATCTAATTTGCTCACTCAAAGTTCTGTCAAGTTTCAAATCACACCGTCGAACTAATTCAATAACCTAAGATCTAGATGCATAGGTGAGCAGGCTAGATCTAGCATTAAGAACAACCTAGGTGAAGAACTTATAAAGCTGTGAATCTTAACCAATCAATTAAAGTTACAAATCCATGAAAACCCTAATGAGAATCCCTGAACCTAACAAGTGATCTACTCAGACATAATCAATGAAGTCATAGATATGAATAGAATTGATACCATAAATAAACTCGAAAGGAAATAGAAACAGGGGATCGAAATCTTCTCTCCAAAGTACAGAGTAAATCAGCCCTAAGCTCTCAATCTCTCTTCAAGGTCCCCTTGCAAAAAGCTTAGATACATAGATAAAAACTAAAAACCCTAAAAAAGACTCAGAAACACGACTTGGGTCTTTTGTAAATAATAGAAACTTCTGGACAAAGTTGCAAATCTTCAAAACTTGTAAATTTCCGAGTGTTGCTTCATCAGGTGGCACGTGTCGATCGACACCAGGGGTCTATGCGCACTCTAGCTTCAGCTTCTCACCAACAATGCTCCAAAATGCTCCAAAAGATCAAAAAGTCTCCAAATACGTGTAAACCTGTAAAAGACTCTACTAGGACTCTAAAGACACATAAAATACTCAATTACGGACATATATCATGGCTTACAACTCCTTCAGACATAGCCTTTTGCTTGCCCTCAAGCAAACATAAAACAAAACCGAAGAAAGAATTTTGAAAACATAGAAACTCATTTCGTCATAGGAGCACCACACTCACATTGACCATAGTAAACCACTAAGATTTCTTACCTGACAGGATCCAGACCACCATGTACTTCACCATAGACATTCGCATTTTTCTAGATTCAACGGACAATTTCGCAACATAGTCCATAGTGTTGGATGTCAATCAAGTTTGAACCAAATGGTTACTTAAGTTCCTGTAAACGTGGTGGTTTCCTCAAAAATCCTAGTTTCATACTAAATTTTGACAGGATAAAACAAAGACTCAATTGACTCTTAAGAAAAGAAAAGATAATGTTAGTAACTACCTCCCCCAGACTTAAACAACCCTATCCCTAGTGTTATAGAAGCATGAGTTTGGAGAAAAGAGAAACGAAAAACTTTGAAGATGGGAAAAATGAAAATTACCTATGCATGGTCCATGTCTCGATCGACACACAGCCTGGTGTCGATCGACACGGGCTTAAATCGACAAGGGTGGTATAAGTTTTATGGTGGTGTCGACCGACACAACTAGTGGTGTCGATCGACACCAGCCATATGCATCAACACGAATTTTTGCAAACGGGTGGAATAGAAACTTGTAAGCTACGAGAAAGAACTCAAAACCAATCATAAGAAATGCAACATAATATCATAATCCATTCCCAGAGTTAAATGACAAAGATAAAGATAAAAACTAAAAGAAAAACATAAAAATGTCATGAAACTAAAGAAACAAAAACATCAAAGCTAAAACGGAAAGAAAAGAAAAACCAGAAAAATGAAAAGTAGGAGGAAACTAATCTTGTCGTCATCGGCGTAGACTGCAGCAACAGTGGCAGCATCTGGTGTGGGTGAGCAATGACGTCGACGAGTCTGTGGAGCAGGGCATCTGCAAGTAACACCAGCAGCAATCATCGCCCATATCGGGCGCATAGTGCTGACTATGTAGCGTCTGAAAGGTGGACCATCCTCATCATAGCCTGCTGGAGGCTCCGGGAATGTAAGGTCAACTGCCTCATCCTCAGTAGCAAAAGGTGGAGAGTTAAAAGAGGCTCCCTTATGGAGCTTGCAGCGTGGGACGGAGCAGAGGAGTCTGGGATCGGGCTGGAAGCTCAGGCGCTGAAAGTCATCATCAGCGAGGGACGTGTGGTCAGGCAAAGGAAGGTCGAAACTCCAGTTGCAGTCATGTGCGTCGGTGAAAACCTAGTGGAGGCCGGGTTTCATCCAATTAACGCTCTGCAGGTGGTCCTGGTCTATGAGCAACATGTCGGTGTTGATGGTGTTGTTGGTCAAGACTATCCCAAAGTACTCAAAGATAGGAGTCAAAAGACTCCCGACACCCTCAACCTTCTTTCCTACAAATGCCTTGGTTTTCAGAGTGCAGAGATGGTTGGCGAAGACAGCACCCATGTTGATATCCTCGAACGGCTCTCCCCATTCCCATAGGTCCTTGGGAATCATATGACCAATGCCGTGATATAGGAAAATGAGCTCGGACTTCCTCATCTTGCTTGGCCAGGCCTTGTAGAGAATTGTGTTCCCAAGAACACGTAAGACTTACCTCAGAACCGGATGTCTGACCTCTGTCTGCTTGCTCTCTTTAGTGTCATAAACCCTGTTACCAAAGAGAGACCAGAACGTCTGAATGTCGTGCCACTCGGGGGTGAGAACCGCTCTGTTCGGGTTCTTGCTGAAACAATATAAAGAACAGAGATCACGAATACGAATTTGATACCTTGCTCCCTTGCACATGAAGGACAGGACAACTTCTTGTGCGACCTTGGCCCGCTTGTTGGTAAGTAGTGAGAAACTGTCGTACCAAGTCTGGTTGTACATGAAGGTTGTACTGCTTCGTCGCCAATGTACCTAACCCGATCCTCTGTAGAATCCGGAGCACATCATTGCGTATGCCCATGGCATGAATGGTCTGCTGGGTGATGAAATGGGTGGGCTTGATCTCCACTAATAACTACGCATTGTAGAACAGTGTGTCATACTCATCCCAGTCATCGGAGATAGGTGGGTTGAGACATTCTGGTTTCTCTGTCTCCGTCTTCGGATCGTTTGCCCAGTTGACCCTGCTATTGATCTTGAGGTGCTCGACTTTAGGCCAAGGGGCACGGATCTGCGCGAAAAGATACTGCAGGGACGGAGGAAACGGGGGTGAGGGGGCGGTGATTGAGGCGGTGATGAAGAAGGTGCAGGTGGCTGTGAACTGGATGCACCATCTCGTTGCTGATAGGATTTCTTAGGAGGCATCTGCAGCAAAAACACGAAAAATGAGAAACCCCGCAAGTTAGGCAAAACGCAAATTTCAGAAAACTACAAAATTGAATCCCAAAGTTCACAAACAACAGCCCACAATGTCAAATCCAATGTCAATCCAAGGCCGATTGTTCCAATTTTTATTCCAACACGAAACGCGAAGTGATTTAGGCGTCGAGACCAATAATTCCCAAAATTGCATAAATCAGGCTAAAAATCACTAACCAAAGTTATAAAATGCCTCTAATAGCCTAGATAAACAAGATTAAACCAACAATTCAAGATATAAGAGACCAAAACTGAAAATCCAACTTTTAGGGTTCCAAGATAAAATTGGGAGATTTGAAGAACATACCTTAGATTCTGAGTAAATGGAGTGTAGAAATGGGATAAGCACTGAAATTTAATGATTTTAGGGCTTTGAATCACACGATTTGGTGCAAAATTAAAGGATTTGGAGATTTGGGGGTGAGGGTTTGCGATAATTTTCGCGAAATAGGGAGTTGGGGTAGAAGAAGAATAAGAGAAAATTCATAGGGTTACCTCGTGGGGGCATGTGGGAGTTGGGAAAGAAGAAGAAGAAGAGAAAATTTATAGGGTTACCTTGTGGGGGCTGGTGTCAACCTACACCAGTGGTGGTGGTGATCAACACCAGCATTATTGATCGTGGTTTCTCTTCCTTGCATGGGTGTCGACCGACACCAAGGGTAGGTGCCGATCGACACTGACCCTCATGGTTGATAAAGAGCTATATACAGACTTACTAGTGGGTTGCCTCCCACTTATAGCTTGTTTAACGTCACGAGCTTGACTGTACTATGCTCATGCATCAGTTGTGTCCTTTGGAACTACAACTCCATATACGTTATCTTCAGGTTGAAAATCATCAATAGGGACTTTGCCGTTAACTCTGATCCTAGATAAATGATCAGCGACTCCATTCTCAATGCCTTTCTTGTCTCGGACTTCAATATCAAACTCCTAAAGAAGAAAAATCCATCGAATAAGCCTTGGTTTTGCATCCTTTTTTGCATTAAGTACTTCAAAGCCGAATGATCTGTGTGTACTATCCCCTTAGAGCAAACCAAGTACCGTAGGAACTTCTCAAATGCAAACACCATAGCCAACAACTTTTTCTTGGTAGTTGCATAGTTTCTCTGTGCATCATCAAGTGTTCTCCTTGCATAGTAAATGGAGTGAAGTTTCTTGTCCTTCTCTTGTCCATGTACAGCTCTAACTGCAAAGTCACTAGCATAACACATTACCTCGAAGGGTAAATCCCATTCCAGATATTGTACTATTGGAGCATTAATCTGCTTGAAAGCTGATTGGCACTCAGCGGTAAACTCAAACATCGCATCTTTACATAGCAGAGCGGTAAATGGTCGCACAATTTTGCTGAAGTCTTTGATGAATCTCCTGTAAACACCAGCATATCCTAGAAAGCTTCTCACAGCTTTGACAGAAATCAGTGCCTGCAAACTCGTCATTACCTCAATCTTTGCGCGGTCAACCTCAATCCCACCTTGCGAAACCCTGTGTCCATGAACAATACCATCTCGAACCATAAAGTGACATTTCTCCCAATTCAAAACCAAGTGCTTCTCTTCGCATCTAGCAAGCACTTTACACAGATTATCCAAACATTCATGATAAGAGGATGCATAGAGTGAGAAATCAATCATGAATACTTCCATGTAATCCTCTATCATATCTGTGAATATGGACATCATGTATCTCTAGAATGTCACTGGGGCATTACATAGTCCAAATGGCATTATGCGGTATGCGAAAGTGCCGTAGGGACATGTAAACGTAGTCTTTTTCTGATCGTCGGGGTGGATAAAGATCTGAAAGAAGCCTGAGTATCCATCAAAAAAGCATTAGTAAGGATGATTGGCTAACCTTTCAAGCATCTGATCAATGAATGGCAACGGGAAATGATATTTCCATATCGCAGCATTTAACTTCCTGTGTCCAGTCACAGTCTGCGTAGGGATCAACTCATCCTTCTTATTCTTGACCACTGTGACTCCTCCTTTCTTAGGAACCACATGCACCGGACTAACCCAATCACTGTCTAAGATAGGATAAATGATCCCAGCTTCTAGGAGTCTCAAAATCTCCTTCTTGACAACATTCTTCAGATTCAGATTCAACCTCCTCTGATGCTCAATTGATGAGTTTGTCTCATCCTCAAGATGTATGCTATGCATGCACAAGTCTAGAGAGCTACCTGAAATGTCATCAAGAGAATAGCCAAAAGCTTTGCGATACTTGCGTAACTTACTTAGCAAAAGGGTGAGCTCTGCGTTGTTCAAAGAAGCGTTAACAATGACAGGATAAGTTGAGTTATGTCCTAGAAATGTGTACCTTAGCCCGATTGGGAGTTGTTTAAGCTTAATCTTTGTTGCCTTTTCCTCGCTCCAGTCACTCACATTTGCAACTTTCGTGGGTTTACCAACAACTTCTCCTTGTGTGATCAAGTGCATCATACTCTCACTGGCATCCATCATCTTGACATACCCAGCAGGAATGTCATCTAGATACTCAACCCCATGTATGAAATTACGTAAAGCTCTCTCGAGAGGGTCTTCAAAACGCATCTCATGAAAAATCTCCTCTGCGAGATTGATGAGAGTGTCCACATAGAACGTCTGTCTGTCTATGGTGGGTCGCTTCACAAGCTTATCTATGTCAAAGTTCATAACCTAATCCCCAACATTCAGTGCTATCTTACCATTCCGTACATCAATGAGTGCACCAGCTGTAGCCAAAAAAGGCCTGCCTAGGATAAGGGGATCCTTAGGCTCATCAGTGTATTACAGCACCACAAAATCAGTGGGAATCATGCATTCCTGTATGCGCACAGGCACATCTTCCAACACACCTTCTGGAATCCTGATACTTCTATCAGCTACGATCAAAGAAATCTTTGTAGGCGTGAAATCAGTCCCCCCAATGTAATTCACATCCTCTTCATCACATCCTTCTTCCTCAGGCTCGAAAGTTTCAACTTCTGAAGCAAACTGAACCGTCTTCTTATTCACCAGAATGTTATGAACTGAATCCAACTTAGTCTTTCGCTCAGTAATATGTTTGCCATCTATATTCCCAACTTGCTTCTGTCTCTCAAAATCAGCATTCTTGGTGCTATTACTAGATGCCAAGTTCTCAATGAACTCATATGCTTTTTCTGGAGACTTCGTGTTGAAATTCCCATTACTAGCAATATCTAAAGCCATATGATATCTCCAAGCAACACCTCTGAAGAAAATACCCAACAGCTGAACTTCACTGAAACCATGATGCAGACAATCTCTCTGGTAAGTCCTGAATCTCACCTAAGCAGCCTTGAATGATTCAGTAGCTCTCTACGTGAACTGAGAGATGTTATTCCTCAAATCCTCAGACCTCGTGTCATTATAGAAGTTTCACAGAAAAGCTCTCTTGGTATCTTCCCAATTGGGTAAAGACCTTGTAGGCAATTGCTTCAACTAATAAGCTGCTTCACCACTAAGAGAATGTGGGGAAAAAACCTTAGAAAAGAGGTAGTCATAGCTGACTCCGTTGTGCTTCATGCTAGTCACCAGATCTTCAAACCTTTCAATGTGATCCATCGGGTGCTCATGAGAAAGCCCATGGAAAGGATGTTGTCGAACTAAGGTATAGTAGGATCGCTTCAGCTCAAAATCAGCTCACTGCAAAGTGGGAAGTTGAATCGCAGACCTGTTTGCATAAAACTCATCAGGTCTGTTGTAATCTCCAAGTGTTCTCCCTCTTCCCATGCGCGCTGGTGCATTCTCTTGCGCATTTCCTATGCCTGCAACAGCTACAGGCACAATGGGGTTACCATTATCATCAAGTCTCTGCCCTTGGTTGTTGCACACATGACCCTCTTGGTCCCTAAGAACACCAGCTTTATCCTGAAGTATTACCACACGTTAGCCATTTCCACCGGTTTCCTTGCTTTTCTTCCTGCTCGTTCTAACTTTGCAAGCTCTTGATTCGGAAGAGACAAAAGCTGACTGTATTTGCTGCTTCTAGTAGCACGCTTAGGCATACACCTGAAACACACAAGACAAGAAGAAAATAAAATATGTAAGATAAACAGAAAAATAAAAACTTAGTCTAAATTCTACACTTAAATCTCTTGGAAACAAGAGTCTCCGGCAACGGTGCCAAAAACTTGATATCATCAAAGTTTAAACCCTAGAGCTACAGCGCAAGTGCACAAATATGCAATTGTAGTATATAGGGGTCGAACACCAAGAACATCAAGAACAAGGTTTGGAGGCAGAGAAAAACCCTAAAAATAAAAGACATTCTCCGCTGGATAATACCTAATAGTGGTATTTATAGTAAAATACGGAAAACCCTAAAACAGAAAAAGATAAAGAAAAAATAGCTAAGCCTTCGCGGATGGTGCAACTCGGCCAACTCTGGTCGAGTGGTGTCGAGTGTGTTTAGTGGAGTGGGGACTCGAGTGCCAGCGTCGAGTGGTAACGTTGAGTGCAGCATCGAGTGGATAGTGGTGGAGCTGAGGTCGAGTCGGGGATGCGATGTCGAGTGCGGACTCAAATGGAGGTGGGCTCGAGCAGAGAGCGTCGCATGGCAGGGCTCGAGTGGGGTCTCGAGTAGGGTGGTAAGCACGGGCTCGAGTGGGGTCTCGAGTGGGGTGGCAAGCACGGGCTCGAGTGGGGTCTCAAGTGGGGTGGCAAGAGCGGGCTCGAGTGGGGTCTCGAGTGGGGTAGCAAGCGCAGGCTCGAGTGGGGTCTCGAGTGGGGTGGCAAGCGCGGGCTTGAGTGGGGGTCTCGAGTGGGGTGGCAAGCGCGGGCAAGAGTGGTGTGGCAAGTGCGGGCTCGAGTGGGATTCGAGTGGGACTCGAGCTGTCCTAGCATCCATCCTCCAAGTTGTACCTGTTTTAGCTCCAAAATGCAACATGTATGCAAAATCTAGTGCAAATTCTCCTAAGTGCAAAAACATATGAAATTGGACTAGAAATGCTGTGAACTCAAGGTGAAACTAAGCAAATAGAAAGGAGAATGTATGCATAAATCATGTAAAATACTGACATATCAACTCCCCCAAACTTAATCCTTGCTTGCCCTCAAGCAATAAAACAAGCATAAGCTGGAGGAGAAGTGTGAAGTTGGGGATTCAGAACCTAAGCAATGCAGCCTTAAAAGACTTGATTAAATATCCGAGAAGCTATCCTGAATGCAATGCTAACAAGTTTTACTTTTAAAGCTTTAGCCATGCTCGTCACATCACTACTAAACAATGACCTTAGCTTACATAAGTGTTCAGATTCTTCATACCCTTTAACATTCATTAAGCAGTGAACATGAATCAAATTTATGCAGAGTCATTGAACTCATTTGGCTAAGGGAATGGTCAAAAGACAAAGATGGTCCCTTCATGTAACTGGTTACACTCATCCTCACTCATGGGACTCTCAAAGAAAAACTGAGCTTTAGAAGAAGGCTAAAGGTCAGGGCCAACCGATGCATACAAGGATAGACTCCTATCTACCCATCCATACACATAATCAAACCCAAACCCCTTAATCTAAAGCCATAAATGATCCTATTACTACCCTTTGGCACTTTGTTGCCTTGAATTTCTTTGATTAATCTTTTCTTTTTCTTTGTGTTCTAAGGGGGTTCCTTTTCTTTTGATTACTCTAGAACTATGAGGCTCTATCTCTTATGCAACTCATACTTGTAAATTTTTTTTTTTTTTTTTTTTTTTTTTTTTTTTTTTTTATACTACCCAATCCTTTATTAGAGCTTCAATCATACACATCCCTCTACTTAGAAGTTTCTTTTCCTTTCCCTTTTCTTTTCATTTTTAACACATCCCTCAATGAATTCCCATGACTTGGATACCATAATTTCCATTTCTACCCAGCATCATGCTCCCACCTAGTCCTAGCTAGTCCAAAAAACGTGAACTAGAACTAAATGAGAACCTATCCTTGTCGGCTCGAACCTAACACTTTCTACCAACCTCAGTGAATAAAAGGTCTCACACACACAGAGAATAATATTGGCTTGAAAGAAAGGTAGGTTTATGGTGGGGAGAAATGTTCCAATGATGGGAATCAGCTACTTGGATAACAAGAGTGGTAAAGCGATGAAAGAATATCCAAGTATGTATATTGTCATATATGAGTTCAAGTACCAATGCATAAACATGATAATTATATGTCAAGTTAAGGTTCAAATAGATAGGGAATGAATGCACTTTACAACATACTTCAGCCAAAATCAAATGTCAAGCAATGAATTCAAAGGATGGTGCTGCCTTATGCTTCAAACTTAATCAACATGCACCACAGAACAACTAAATGGTTCTTTGATTTTACCAGTTTAAACTGCATGCTAAGCTAGGCAAGAATCATCATTATCCCCTATGCAGAAATCTTAGATGAAATGCAACTAGACTCAATCCTAAAATGCTAATGCAACTACATGGACACTCTGTTTTTGTGAAATAGTTTTTGAAAAATTTTCAAATTTTTATGGTTTTCAGATGCACATAGATGATGCAAAATTTGAATTAAGAAAACAAAAAACAATGTCAAATACATCATGAACCCTCCCCCAAACTTAAATTACACAGTCCCTTGTGTAATAAAAATTTGGAAAAGACTCCATGATAGAAAACAGGAGTAAACTAAATGCAATGGTATATACAATGATGGGTTTCGAACTGGTACCTTAGTAGTTGGAAAAGTAGGAGTCGATTGACTCCTCCATGCTCGCGCGTGAGTATTCCTGGTGGGGGAGCTCGTGTCGCATGCTCGAGTCCACTGTGCTCGACCCTGCTGCATGTCTCTTCCGTTGCCGTGGTTCGAAAGAGGAAGCTCTAGGGGGCTCGAGGGGTGTGCTACGCTTGGAGCTTGTTTTCACAGAAGCACTCTTCTGCAAAGCGCTTGGTTGACATGGTTCATCATCTCCTTGAGAGCGGCGCCTACCCTTGCCTTGAATCTTGTTGAGCTGTTCCTTCATCTCCTTTAACCCATCTGACAAATCTTTCACAGTACCTTTCAATGCCTTGATCATTTTTTCTTGAACTTTGTTCCATTTCTAAAGGAGTCCAATCCGCTTGTGAGCCTCCCATAGACTCTTGTTGCGTTTAGATGCGGCATACTCTTCAAAGTGAAATGTCTCAGGCGCAGCATATTCTGGGGGGCTCGAGTCCATCCCCTTCCTGCGGTAGTTGGAGCAGTTCAAGTGGAGGTGAAAAGTCAATGTTGGAGTCTAGAGAATTTTGTATTGCTGCGCAAGGGAGTCGTAGCCGAGCTGGTCCTGCGGTAGGGTGAATGAACTGGTAGAAGTAGTCCTTCATATCTGTGGTTCTGTCGAGGACCTTTGCACTCCTAAGATGTTCAACGTCCAGCCACCTTGGTGCGCATGGTTCTGAAATTATAGGCACATTGCAGGCAATGAGTATGGGCGTAATCACTTCCCCAATGCGGAGGTTTCCTTTTCCATTTTCCTATGCATCTTCACAGCCTACTCTCTATAGTTTTGGAACTGAGCCTGCAAGACAAAGGTGAGGCTTGTATTAGCCTTATCCCCTACCAGTTCTCTTCCATCCCTAGCAAATTCAAGAATCCCTTTCAATCCCAAATCCATTATTTGCAGCCCTTGCGTGGTTGCGCCAGTCGGATGTGGCTTCGTCAACTTCCATGGGATCCCTTGGAGGGGATACATGTCCTCCCTTTTCAGTGTAGCGCCTTGATATGGCTTCAGATTCTGCTGCCATGAAGGTTAGACATAGCCCGAGCGTAGAAGATGTCTGGCGTAAAGGCGTGTGCGGGATCGAGTGATAGTGAGCTTCAGGCGACGGCGAGTTGGCGAGAGAGCAAAGTGAGAGAGAGCTCGAGGCGGTGATGACAAGCGAGAGAGCTCAAGCGGCAGCGAGGCAAGCGAGAGAACTTCGAGGGGACATAAGGCGAAGCGAGAGAGCGCGCGAGGCGTCGGCGAGAGATGAAGCGAAGGACTCGAGGTGAGCAAAGGAAGAGAGAGCTAGAGGCGTGCAGTGAGCGAAGAGTAGAGGCGATGGTGAGAGACGAAGCGAAAGAGAGCTCGAGGGGATGGCGAGAGACGAAGCGAGAGAGAGCTCGAGGCATCGGCGAGAGACGAAGCGAGAGAGAGCTCGAGGCGACGGCGAGAGACGAAGCGAGAGAGAGCTCGAGGCAACGGCGAGTGACGAAGTGAGAGAGAGCTCGAGGCGATGGCGAAAGACGAAGCGAGAGAGAGCTCGAGGCGACGGTGAGTGACGAAGCGAGAGAGAGCTTGATGCGACGGCAAGAGACGAAGCGATAGAGAGCTCGAGGTGACGGCGAGAGAAGAAGCGAGAGAGAGCTCGAGGTGATGGTGAGAGACAAAGCGAGAGAGAGCTCGAGGCGATGGTGAGAGATAAAGCGAGAGAAAGCTCAAGGCGACGGCGAGAGATGAAGCGAGAGAGAGCTCAAGGTGACTGTGAGAGACGAAGCGAGAGAGAGCTCGAGGCGACGGCGAGAGACGAAGCAAGAGAGAGCTCGAGGTGATGGTGAGAGACAAAGCGAGAGAGAGCTCGAGGCGACGGTGAGAGATGAAGCGAGAGAGAGCTCGAGGCCACGGCGAGAGACGAAGCGAGAGAGAGCTCGAGGCGATGGCGAGTGACGAAGTGAGAGACAGATTGCTGAAAGGCGCGGATGGTGATATTGAAAGGGGGGAGGTTTGCTAAAAGCCAAATGCACTAGGCCCCATTTGATTCTTCTTGTCATGTCCAAAAACACTAGGCCCCCTTTGATTTTAAGCAGTGCTTAACTCGAGTCACGTTTAGCTCCTTCAACTTCTACTTCTGACCTTTCTTAGCACGAATCTGATAAAAAAAATGAGTAGAAAACAGATCAAAGATCACTGAAAGAAAATAAAAATTAAAGCAATATGTACAAGGATAAACATGGGACTTCCTCCCAAGTGAGCTTTTTTAAAGTCACTAAGCTTAACTTACCTTACTCATCAATTTCGGTCAGCCAGAAGAGGCTTGACTCTTTTATCACTCACCGTAAACTCGATCCCTGTCCTATTGATCAAGGTAATGGTTTCATAGGGGGGATCTCCAAACTCGGCGTGCTCTCTGGAGTGATCCGCGAGGTTATTCTCAACCGTTTCCTCTTGGAGGCAGACTTCATGTTCATCAGGTGGATAATCCTTTTGCCGTTGACCAATAGGTTGATTATGTTCCTCTATTGAGAATGGTTGGTTCTCTATAGTCGGCTTCTTCATAGGGTCTTTAATGTCGAACATCATCTTGCAGTCTCCTCCCAAATCAAGATCAATCTTCCCGTTTTTGACATCAATCAATGCCCCAACAGATGCGAGAAAGGGTCTGCCCAAAATCAGGTGTTCTTTTTGTTCCCCATAAATGTCCAGTACTACGAAGTCCGTTGGCACTTCAACAATGTCAATCCTGATAGGCAGATCTTCTAATATCCCACGGGGTCTCCTAGAAGTTTGATCAGCTAGAACCAAGGTGAGGAAACTAGACTTGTAATGTGTGAAACCTAGCTTCTTGGCTACTGATAGTGGCATGAGATTCACAGAGGCTCCAAGATCACATAAGCAGTCCTTGAAAGTCGAAGGACCCAAGGAACAAGGGAGAGTAAAGAAGCCTGGGTCGCCTAATTTCTTTTTGACGATCAGTGGAGGAACGATCCCTTGTAAGATGGCGCTGCATTCCTGTCTCAGCTTCTGTATGAATTTCTTTTTTTCTTTATCTTGCTCTTCTATGATTCTGTTGATCTTCTGCATCACTGCTTCCTTCGTTAACCTTAGATGTGGAGGCTTGTATGAAGGGGGAAGGAGAACAAATTTTCCAGCCGGTGTATCTTTGACTTGGTCAGTTGATCGAGTCCTCCATTCGAGTTTGTCCTCCTTTGCTTCAGTTTCGTTGTTGGGGGTGTTGACTTGATCACTAGGTTGAGTTAGTATGTCGAGTCGATAATCCTGATCGTCATTTTGAAATATATCCTCCCCAACTTGATCCTCATTGTCCCCAGTGAGTATATGGTTGGGGTAGTTCAGACGGATAGCATTGACGTGGGCAAAGTCCTTGGGGTTCTGGATTGATTTTCCTGGGAGTTGGCCAGTGTGCTGTGGTGTAGCAGTTGCAGCACCCTTGTTCTCTAAGTAATTCAGCCTTGAGTTTATGGTCTCAAGAGAATATCCAATTGCTCTCCTATACTTTCTTAGCCCTGTTGGAAGTGGTTTGAGCTCAACTTTAGATGCTCTAAGTTCTGACCAGTCATCAGAGTGAGTGGATTCGAGCTGTATGTTGAGTTCTTGGGTTGAGGCTGCACTGTCTGGGTTCGACGGGGTCTGACTCGAGCTGCTGCTCAAACTTAAGCGCTGAGTTTTGCCAGTTTCAGCTTCAATTGATGTGATGCCCTCTCCATTTAGCTCAGCCAGGATTTCAAAGACTTCTGCACCATCCTTGGTCAACGCTGTCAGGAGATGATCTTCTTCATTAAGCTCTTCAAGTAACTCGTCTGCAAGCTGATCCATTTCTTAAATCCAAAAGAGTTGACCCTCTATCATAGGCTTCTTCATTGTGTCTTTGATGTCAAAATGCATCTTAAGATCTTTTCCCATATTAAGTGCCAAGCTGATGCACTCGGGCAGGTTAATCGAGTGGTACCTCAAACAATGAAAACCCAGAAAGTTAAAAACTGAAATTAAATGAAAACGAACTTGATCTCAAGAAATCTGAAATATTAAATGTAGCAAACAAACACCCAATCGGCAACAACGCCAAATTGATAATAATGTTTTTACTCAGAGACTACTTTTGTGGGCAAGGGAAATCTAGCTATAGGAACTTGTCCTACTGGATATAAATCCCTTGTCAGTTATGCAATCCCGAAGTAAAAACAATGTAACTAATGTATGTGAGTGTATGCAGAAGGATGTATCAATTCCCTAGCATTGTCATTGTAATACTAAGGTGTCAATCCAAATGGGTGTGATGCTAGCAATCAACACGTGATCAGATACAACTAAGTCAAGCCAGACAGAAAGGAAATGTTTATCTAACAACCTAAGTGAAATAAAAATGAAATGCAGTAAGATGGGTGCTTGACTCGAGTCCTAGACCATGTCAAGTGATCGAGTCAATGTAGAAAAATGACAAAAAGGTGCACTCGACCACTCTGAACGAGTCAATGGGATCGAGTGGAGCCTAAAAACGACAAACAACTATGCACTCAGGTTCAAGACCGAGTTGAGAGAGATGAGAGGCAAAGTGCAATTAAAAAAAGTAAATGACTTTAGGACAAGATGATAAAGCAAGAAGATGTAAATGGGGGTCTAAGGATGGGGGTCAAAATGTGATTCTCCTTGGTCTCTCCTAGGTGCTTAACAAAACTTCACAGAAGCTATCTCTAGACAATGATCATCAAGGTAAGGTGACTCCACTCTCGTAACAAACACCAACAAGCCTATACCACTTCCTAATCTTAATACCTAGTCAAAGATACATGTAAACTTAGAGCAGATATCAATGAAACATAATATAGGCAAGCATTAAGAACCAATTCATTAATGTCAAAATACAGCTAGCCTCTTAAGCCATGGGTTAAAGCTATAGATCTCTGGTATTAGTTGGTTCAAGCATCTCATCAACACCTTCTAAGTGGGAAATGCTTGAGATCATAATTACCAATGTCTTGGCTAACTAAGCATTAAGAACACCTAATCCAGAAGAGATCTATGAAATTTAAAGCTCAAACATCTAAGGAGACCAAGAATCCTACACAGATCTAACCTATCCTCAGAAACCCTAAATCACTACTCAAGAACACAACTCATAATCATGAACATGAACCCAGAAAAATCAAACACTTCAGAATTCATTGAAAATAGTTTAGAAAGATAGATTAAGATGAGAAATGTAAGACTGTAAAGAATTAAAGCAAACTAAGTACTAGATTAAGAGAGATCTGAATTACAAAATGAAGAACACCAAGAACATCAAGAACAAGGTTTGGAGGCAGAGAAAAACCCTAAAAATAAAAGTCATTCTCCGCTGGATAATACCTAATAGTGGTATTTATAGTAAAATATGGAAAACCCTAAAAGAGAAAAAGACAAAGAAAAAATAGCTAAGTCTTCGCGGATGGTGCAACTCGACCAAGTCTGGTCGAGTGGTGTCGAGTGTGTTTAGTGGAGTGGGGACTCAAGTGTCAGCGTCGAGTGGTAATGTTGAGTGCAGCATCGAGTGGATTGTGGTGGAGCTGAGGTCGAGTCGGGGATGCGATGTCGAGTGCGGACTCGAATGGAGGTGGGCTCGAGTAGAGAGCGTCACATGGCAGGGCTCGAGTGGGGTCTCGAGTGGGGTCTCGAGTGGGGTGGCAAGCGCGGGCTCAAGCGGGGTCTCGAGTGGGGTGGCAAGTCCGGGCTCGAGTGGGGTCTCGAGTGGAATGGCAAGCGCGGGCTCGAGTGGCGTGGCGAGCGCGGGCTCGAGTGGGACTCGAACTGTCCTAGCATCCATCCTCCAAGTTGTACTTGTTTTAGCTCCAAAATGCAACATGTATGCAAATGCTAGTGCAAATTCTCCTAAGTGCAAAAACATATGAAATTGGACTAGAAATGTTGTGAACTCAAGGTGAAACTAAGCAAATAGAAAGGAGAATGTATGCATAAATCATGTATAATACTGACATATCACTTGGATTATGCACTGATGGTTTCAGTCCATTTGGGATATCTGGTAGAAATTATTCTTTGTGACAAGTAATCGTCACGCCTTACAACCTTCCGCCAGGGATGTGCATGGAAAAGGAATTTTTATTCCTTAGTATCCTAGTTCCTGGTCCTAAACATCCGAAGCGGTCACTAGGTGTATTTCTCCAACCTCTAATACATGAATTGAAGGAGTTATGGCATTATGGAGTTTGAACCTATGATTGTTCGGTAAAAAGGAATTTTACTATGAAAGTTGTGCTTATGTGGACGATAAGTGACTTTCCTGCTTATGGGATGTTGTCAGGTTGGACAACACATGGAAGATTATCTTGCCCGTATTGTCTTGGGAGAACTGATGCATTTCAGCTGAAGTATGGAAGGAAAACTAGTTGGTTTGATTGTCATCGTCGGTTCCTCCCAATGCACCATCCTTATAGAAGGAACAAGAAGTTGTTTCGGAAAAACGTTATTGTACGTGCTCTTCCACCTGTGTATTTAACAGGAGAACAAATTGAAGCGGAAATTGATCACTATGGTGCTCAAGAAACTGTAAGGCTTGGAGGTAATTGGCATACTCCACGTAAAATGCCAGACGGATACGGAGAACATCACCACTGGCACAAGAAAAGCATATTTTGGGATCTTCCATATTAGAAGGATCATCTCCTACGACACAATCTTGATGTCATGCATATTGAGAAAAACTTTTTCGATAATATCATGTACACAATATTAAACGTGGCAAAGAAGACAAAAGATAGCAAAAACTCAAGGATGGATTTACCTGCTATTTGTTCTAGGAGTGAGTTGGAGATTACAGACGAGGGTGAAGTGCCATTTCCAATATTTAGGTTGAAGGGAAATGCAAAAACAGTGTTATTCAAATGGGTGAAAGAAGATGTGAAGTTTCTTGATGGTTATGTTTCTAATCTCTCTAGATGTGTTGAAGAAGGAACAAAATTTTAAGGGATGAAGAGTCATGATTGTCATGCGTTTACTTCCATTTGCACTTAAAGAGATAATCGATGAAGATGTTAATGAAACACTTGCAGGTATATACATATATATATATGTGCTTATAAATATATATATTTCTAATAAACTTAAATAATATTACGTTTAACAGGTATTGGTGTATTTTTTCGGGATCTTAGTACACGTACCTTGATGGAACAAGACATTCAACAACTTGAAGCTAACATTCCCATATTATTGTGCAATTTGGAGAAGATTTTTCCCCAGCATTTTTTGATGTTATGGAGCATCTTCCAGTCCACCTTCCTCATGAAGCGGTACTAGGTGGACCTGTTCAGTATCGATGGATGTACCCATTTGAGCGTTTCATGAAACATTTAAAAGGGAAAGTAAAAAACCTAGCAAGAGTAGAAGGGTCTATTATTGCAGGGAGTTTAACTTAAGAAACATCTCACTTTTCGTCATACTATTTTCGCCGAAAGTTCGGACACGGAAAAGAGCTCCTTGACGATATGATGATGGAGGTGTGGCACAAACTTATGCAGTAGAAGTTGTTCCAAACATATTTTCTCAAATTGGACGCCTATCTGGACAATTAAAAGAAGTTTGGTGGACATCTCCTGAAGATCGTCATTGCGCACGCACATATATTCTCGTAAATTGTGAGGAAATGCGGTCAATTGAAAGGTATATATATAACATATAAAATGTTTTAGATAGTAACTTACGAGTTTTGTGCACACACATTTATCTTATAATTTAATAATTGCAGCTTATTCGTGGATCAAGTACGAGAATCCATTGAGGGAATATCAGATGATGAAATCAACAAGCGGAAAGATCAACACTTTATTCCGTGGTTGAAAACTCAAGTACGATCTTAAATTTGATTATTTAATTAGTCATTATAGAAAAATTAATGATAATGATAATAAATTTTTACTTTGAATTTATCAGGTTGATTATGATGATCCATATTATCCACCATGGTTTCATGACTTGCTTCAAGGTCTAATCAGTAAGATAACCACTGCTCCAATGTATTTTACTCGAGGATATGCGTTTCATGCTTACGACAACGGTAGACATCGTACATCTGTTAACTATGGAGTATGTGTGAAAGGAGAGATCAATTTTTATGGGATCATACAAGAGATAATTGAAGTTGAATTTGCTGGGTTAGTGGGGATGAAATGTGTACTCTTCAAATGTGATTGGTTCGATCCAACAATTGGCATAGGTGTTCGTTCCAATAAACTTGGAGTTGTGGATGTTAACGCGGCAAGACGGTACAACAAGTTTGAACCTTTCATCTTAGCATCTCAAGCAGACCAAATAAGCTTCATTTCGTATCCCAGATTTATGTAGTGATATTTCGACACTTGGTTATCAGCTATTAAGGTGAAGCCTGGAGGTCGAATCGTAGGAGAAGAAGCATTGCAACAAGATTTATGTAGTGATATTTCGACACCGAATCAAACTACAAATGAGATCTTACTTATTGATCGCAACAATCAAGTATTTGAAGACATCCCATATGATGATGCAGAAGAAGACAATGGTAATGAAGAGTTTGATGAAAGTGACAATCTAAGCACAGATTCGAGTGAGGCATCAGACAACTTAGTTAACATTTATTGATGTGTTTTGTAATAGTTAACATTTCCAATATAAAATATTATTCAATTTCAATTTATCATTTTTGGTGGTTTAGATTTATGGTTGGTTCTAAATTTCAAATAACATTTCTAAATTTTCTAAATTATTAAAACATATGTTTGTGGTTTAGGTTTGTGGTGTAGGATTAGGGTATAGAGTATTTAACGACGGAGTTACAACGGATTCGTCGTAAAAACGTTGTTAAATGATTAATCCATTACGATGAATTAACGAGGCCATCTCGTTAATTCGTCGCAACATTTACGACGAATTAACGAGGCCGCCTCATCATTTCCTCGTAATAAAACACTAACAAGTTCGAATATTTCTATAAATACCACATCCTCCCATTTTCAATATCAATACAATAAACGTTTATAAGTAAAAAAATTTATTCGAAAAACACTAATTAATTATGGATGATGAAAGATCTTTTGTTCCTGGTCCAGCAGGTGTGAGACAAGCTGATGAACGGGCATGGAGAAAACTTGAACGATCAATGCTTCAAAAATGTGCTGGTATAAGCGAGTCTATGTTTAATTCTTATGAAAGACATGTACGGATGGTTAATTGTGTTGTTGAGCCAGAAGATCCTTCTTTCATGGGTGTCCCTTGGAAGACTACAATTGAATACCTAACACAACAAGGTAAATTGAAATGTCATGCATTAATTATTAGTATACAATGTTTTTTTAGATTGCTCAATAAACAATTATATATATATATATATATTTGATTTATTTTATTTTGAATATAGGGGGACATACATGTAGGTGGACACTGGTAAAAGAGCTGCACAAGATTTATGTACCACAATGGTATCACGTTCCTTTTGTGGTAGCTGTGATTCATAAAATGGTTCATAATGGATTGGGGGATGTGATGGTTATAATGCAGGTAAACTGTATTATAAGTTTTAGTCTTTAGATGTTCTTAATTAATCAATTAGATATTTAGTAAATGTTAATTGTTGCAAATATGGGCCGCACATAAAGGAGGGTTCAGTGTTGCTTCTAAAGGAGGTTGTAGTTGTTAAGTTTGAACGGGCGACAACATATCTTAACATTACTCTGAATAACATAACCAATGTAAGTTACAATTTTATTGTTAAAGGTTATTTATTTAAAAGTATTATCATTAACTTGTTAATATGGTAGGTAATATCAATAGAAAACGTTGCTACAACATTCATACAAGAAACTGGTCCCAGTGGTGTTAATCGAAATCCAAACAATTGGTTAAACTATGAAGATGAGGTTGGGTCGGATGATACTGAAGAAATTGAGTAGTACATTACGTCATGATAAATGGAAGGAAACAAATATTTATGTTTATGTTTAAAATGCTTCCAGTTTAGTTGTATGTTTAATTTATGTTAAACTATCGTATAGTATTAATAACTATGTATGTTTAATATCCTATCCAATATAAAATTAAATGTTTCTATGTGTTTTGTATTAATTAACATTTACAATATATAATATTTTCAATTTCAATATATCATTTTTAAAGTTTTTCTACATTTCTATATGGGACTTAACAACGGATTTACAACAGGTTCGTCGTTAACCCGTCGTTAAATGATTAATTCATTACGAGGAATTACCGACGCAGACTAGTAAATACGTCATAAAATATGAAACTTTTTAATAAAATATAAATCGAATTATTAATATAATCGTATTAAATTATATTACGACGAATTTACGAGGCGGTCTCGTTAATATGTCGTAACCACTACGACATATTAACTAGACCGCCTCATTAATTCGTCATAACATAACGAGGCCATTACGAAAATATTTTAATCTAATCGTATTAAATAATATTACGACGTATTAACGAGGCGGCCTCGTAAATTCGTCGTAACGTTACGACAGATTAACGAGAAACACAAAATCTATATATATGAGGACGCGGCCCACTCTTTCCGACGTTCATTCCATCCAAACTCACTATCTCTCTAGGTAGATTTTCTCTCTCTACATCCGAATTAAGGTAAATTTTTTTTATATTTATTATTTAGTTTTAATTGTAGATTTGTTAGGTTGAATAGTTTAAGTTAGATAGTTAGAATTTAATTAGAATTGTTAAGTTGATGCTTTGATAAGTTGATTAGAATGATTATATTTTAATTTAAATTGTTAACTATATTAATATAATTTATTTCAAATGTATGTGTAGATATGGTTAGGAGTTCCGCATTAGCGAGACGACGGGCCGACCGTCCGCATTACAGTGAGACGTTTTTAGGTTCCGACACGACCACTACTAGAGCAGAAGTATCTTCTTTTGCTGCCGCATCTGTTGACGTACCATCTACTTCAGCCGCCCCTTCTACAGAGACGGTACCAGAGACTCAGCAGGGTCAGGACCCACCACCTCCTGTTGTACCAGAGACTCAACAGGGTCAGGACCCATCACATCCAGATTTATTAGTTCCTCCTACAGCTCCATATGCACGGTATACCGTCGAGGATCTTCTTGTCCAACCAGGACGAGAAGGATTGGACAAGTTGGATCCTAACCGGCCACCGAACACATTCTGGTATGTAAATTATAATTCTTTATTTATATAATTATTAAATTTTAGTCCATTAATAATAAATATTTAATTACTCATACATATTTAATTTTACATTTGTTTAGGTTTGGTGTGGATAATAAGGTCGAACGCAGCGTTTCTGATATCATCAAGGGATACTTCATTGAGCCTCATCCCAACTGGACTCTCGTACCTGATCACATCAGGAAAACATGGTTCAAATGTTTTCGGTATGTTTATTAAAAATTAATTAAATTTTTAATTTTTAATTATATATTTATATGTTTTTACTTAACTTTTTTAATTAATCTTTTTTGTAGCAAAAATGGAATTGGGAAGTTTCCATAAACGAGAGAGTGAAGAAAGAGTTCAACATAAAGGCGATGAAGCGACTTGCTAACACGGTCTCCGACTGGAAGGAGAAATGGCAACTAGGAGATCCGAAACCCATCTACATCACCAATGCTGTATGGGAGGGACTTATACGGTTTTGGAATGCCCCGGATTCTGTTATCAAATCCGTGAAGTGTTCAAAGTCCCGTCTTACCCTTGGTCCAGATGGAATTTTACCGACTCCCCATACATCCGGCCAAACACCTTTTGCGGGTGCCCGCATCAAGCTGGTAAAAAGTTTTTGAAAAAAATTAATTATTATATTTTTTATATTTAGTATTATTTAAATTAATATATTTTATTTTTATAATTTTATTTATAGGCTAATGGAGGACCGCTTCCTTCTCTTCCAAGATTGTTCGAGCACACCCACAAGAAAAAGAATGGAGCTTTTGTGGATGTCAGATCCGAGAGGATCCACACCGAGCTCACCACCAGGATCACTGAGCGCGAGACACAACTTTCTCAGCAAACCAAGGATGGGACTCCCGTGGAGATAAGTACGTTAGAAGCTGATCAGATCTTCGAATCGGTAAGATTAATTTTCAAATTTAAATTTTTAATAAAATTTTTTATAATTTGTTTATTGACGATTTTTTTTCCAGGTTGTTCCGAAGAAGAAAGGCCGCTCTTTAGGTAAGGGTTCGGTTCATGACGTCCGAATTGCTTCTTCTACGCATGTTCGTTCAGTCGCAGATGATCCGGTCCAGCTTCGTTCTGATTTAGCAGCTGCAAACGCCAAGATTAGTTCTTTGATGGTCGAACAAGATAGGATGAGATCCCAAGTTCAGGGTCTTAACGCCTTGTTCGGAATTTTGGTGGCCACTAATCCCGACCTTTCTCGAGAATTGGAGCGGCAACAAGAGCTTCGACAGCTACAGGCACAACAACCACCCCAGCCGAGTGCACCTACCGAGCAGCCGCCAGTGGTCAATTCTACAGATGCAGACGATGATCATTATTTTTCTGATATAAATTTGGACATTTAGAATTTTATGTTTTGTATAAATTTTTAATTTAATATAATTATTAGAACTTTTTATTAATTATATAATTATTTTATTCATTAAATAATTTTTTATTATAATTAATAATTCAATATTTAAAAAAATAAAATCTATATTTTAAAAAAAAACAATCAAAAATTAAATATATATTAATTAAATGTTATTAATTTCTAATAAAAATTATGATGCATTCACGACGTCTATATTTAATAATCGTTGGTAAATCGCTGTAAAGTTACGTCGAATTAACGACATTTATATTATAGAATCGTTGGTCTTTCATCGTAAAATAACCGTCGCAGTTACGTTGAACTTCCTATTTGCGTTGAATTAACGACGAACTTATTTACGACGAATTACCAACGAATGTTGTTCCTCGTTATATTTTACGACGAAGTTACATCGAATGTGCCATTACGACGACTTATTTACTGAAACTTGACATTTTTGGTGGGTTTCAATCGATTGATAGTATAAAGGGTGAAATGTCGAACCTAATCTAGAGCATGTCTGTAGCACTTAACATGTGGATTAAGCTAGCAAGTCAAGCGATATATTTTAGGGGTTTTTCTTACTAACAACCTAAACTACAGAAATTTAAACAAGAGATGCAGAGTCTGTCACACTCTAACAAATCATGAACTAAGGATGTGAAATCAAAGACTAGTTGTAAAAACTAAAGTAGCTCGAGTGGGTCACTCGATTGGTGCACTCGTGTGGGTCACTCGAGTGGTGCACTCGAGTGGACTGGTCGTGTGGTATAAGAACTCTAATGAAAGCAGTAGACGAGAGATCTAAAAATGACAACTAGTTCAAATAAATGACAAAGGGATCTCGGGGATAGACTCATAGGATCATCTACACTCTCACACCATGGGTGCTAATTTACTAAACTCAGGGTGAATCCCTTGACGACGGATCTCACTTCCAATCCAACCCACTGTCGTGGTGAAGGGTTTCAACAAGTGACTAAGGATCGATCCATCAAAGCCAAGAAAGACTCATAACAAGTGAGTAGTTGGGTCATGACGTAAATCAACATCTGATGCACCAACTCTCACGCTATTGTGTCTTAATCCCTGGAAAAACTTGATCTGATGGTTCAAGGCACTTTTGCTGCTCATGAATTCATCTAAAATCATGATCCTCTTGATCAGAGAGGTACAAGCATTAAAAATGAGAACCCAAGAGGGATTTTAAAACCGAATCGGCATAAATCAGCAAAAACCCATGGCGATCAAGTGAGACTACCTAATCCATCCCCGAAAACCCCTAAAACGACTACTCACTCATCGAGATGATCATCGAAGCCAAAAGCCCAGAAAAGCTAAGACTTGTCATAGATGAAGGATGATCTGATGAGAAAGAATTTTCGAAAAAGGACCAGTAAATCAAAACTCGATCTTATTAAAATTACTAAGAGTTGCAAAATTCCGAATATAAATCTAAAGATAAACTAGAGAGAGAAAACTAAGAGAGATGAAAACTAATTATTCTAAGGCGGCGCAAAATTCTATTTGTGTCAGCGCTCCCCCCGCGAGTTATGATTATTCTCGGTATTTATACATAAGAATTAGAGATAATGAGAATTCACCATAATTTGTAGAATCTTCTAGAAGCGGTGCTCACCACTCGACCCTGACGTTGAGTGGTCTGGTCGAGTAGCCTCCTCGAGTCTTCATCCGAGTAGCCTCCTCGAGCAACTTGAGCTTCCTTTGCAATCTTCAACTCTATGGCTCCACGTCACTCAAGTCATGAGTTCTTGCAGAAATCCCTACGTCGGTTCACAGCCTGAGAGGTCACATAAGTGATGACTCCTTGCAGCTCCGAGTACCTGAAATGACCACATGTATGCAAAATGCATGCAAACTAATGCAAAGAGACTAAATATCCTAAATGTCAAATAAATGCAATAAGTGATAAGAGTAATGTCTAAAACCTATGCTAAGTTGCAATAAAAAAATAGTAAAAACATGCCAAAATGCAATGCTATCATTTATGACGAATCGTTGTTCGTCGTAAAGCCGTTGTAACACAATATTTACGATGAATTAACAACGGTTTCTTCCGTTGTTACACATGTGTTTTCTTGTAGTGTCTTGATCCTTTTCCCATTTAAATTTGACATCTTTCTTGACGATTTATGTGAGAGAGTGTAGAAGCCTTGGTCTTCCCACTATCAAAAGTATCACGGCCAAAGCGTTGCCATATCGCATTGGTATCTTCGGGTCCAAAATCTATTACATGTTGATACTCAAATCCAAGGACTTGTCAGAGGTGGGTAATAGAGATGTTGTAATGCTCACCATAAATTGTGAAGAAGAGCGTTCCATCTCACCCGAATGGTGCTTGTGTGCGTGGAAAAACTAGTGTGATGGTGATGAAGAATTTTCGAGTCTCTTCTTCATAGATTTCTTGGCGAGTGGTCTCCAAGAACATGCGGAGTCCTAGTGCGTTCAACATCCATTTGATAGGCTGAAATTTACCCTACAGCTACTCTCTCAAATTAAGAGATCGTCTGTAGTACTTAGGGATCAAATTCCACAAAGACTCACGTTCACACAATAGATTTTCAGTTTACGAATTAAGCTAAACAAGAGAAATTGTAATTAAAAGAAAACAGCAGACAATTAAAATCAAAGTAAATTCAGATGGATAAAGAGCTAGGGTTAGGGAAATTCTCAGGTAATTCAGAATTGCAGGTTGAATAAATTATCAAGATTGTTATTAAGATCTGTTCTCGAACTCAAAACACAATGGTAAAACCAATCAACTCTCGCTGCAGAGATTATCTATGTCTAAATCTAGAATTCCGAATTTCTTTGCTAAATTCCTCAATTCATACAAACATTAATGATCAGGTTCGATTGTTCACAAAATATCGAAACCAAATTCCTTTGCGAATAGCTATTTTGCTCATCTAAGATAGTTCAGGCAATCAATTACACTTTCGTGTCAACTAATCAACTAAGATCAGATTCTAGGTCGCGAAGCTAGAATAAGCAATAAACAAAATCCGGATGAAGAACTCTATTGATTCAACCCTAAATAATCATCAACCTATCAATTCATCTTCTATCTTTGAAAACCCTAAACCTAACAAACAAACTACTTAGACATGATTAATGAAACAGAAATCATAGTTTGAATAGATTGCATAAAATAAATCAAGAGAAGAATTAAGAGTTTAGAAATCTTCTCCAAATATCTCTCAAAAGGTGGCTGTAGCGTAGAATAAAGCGTAGTGAAAGCATGGCCTAAACGAGTGGCCAAAATCTTAAAAATATAGCTAAACATGGGCCTAGGTGATCCTGGAAGATTCTTGAGATTTTTGGGCGAAAATGAAATATTCTTTAAATCTTTTTATGCGCGTTCCTGGCACTGGTGGTGATCAACACCAACCTTGGTGTCGGTGAAAATATGGGATTTCTTCTGCGATCACTCCACCTCAAATCTGCTTTCATCTATTTGATTCCAAAAGCCTCCAAAAGCTCCCTAATGGCCTAAATCATGCAGGAACCTACAAAGACTCTAAAAGACTCGAAAAACACTGAAAATACTCGATAAAGACTACATATATCATGGCTAAAAACCGGTAAAAACCATGATATAAACTCCCCCAGACTTAGCTTTTGCTTGCCCTCAAGCAAATATAGAACTAAACCAGAGAAAGAAGACTGAAAACACAGAAACTCATTTTGTCATAAGAGTACCACATTCACATTCACCATAGCAAGCCACTAGGAATTCTTACCTGACAAGGTCCAGACCACCATGTACTTCACCATAGACATTGCAGCTTTTCCAGATTCAAACCTCAATTTTACAACATAGTCCATAAGCCTTCTTCGCTGGGTCTCATCTTTGATCTCATTCTCGTACAATAGAATAATGCAGCAACCATACCAAACTTTTGCGTACTCTTTTTCTCCCCAAACTTATTATTTCCTTATTCTCAAATTTTTTTTTCTGACAAAGGTGTAGGCGAATAATGGCATCACGGGAAATTTTCCTAACCTCGCTTCCAACCTTCGTATGATCGTCTCTTTCAAAGTAAAATAATGGGGTCATTGGAAATTTTCCCACCCCTTTACTTAAAAGAAAGTCATCTCATCTTTTCTCTTTATTTTTATATATTTTGAAAAAGGGAGAGGAGTACCATTACTTTTTTTTACATATGTCGTTCTGCTGTCAAGTATGAATGAGGAGTCAAGCCCAATGAATATCAGTCACATCGATGAGGTAAAAGGAAAAATCAGAAATTAGCTCAGGCTTTAGTGGATTTCTGCTGGAAATGTGGATATCTCTAGTCAACTGGTTAGCGTTTGGTTTTTCCATTAGTCTCAGACGTCAGTCATGTTTGAATCAGAGGTTACTTAAGTTCGTGCAAAATCTGGTGATTTCTTCGAAAGATCATAGTTTCATTCAAAAATTTTGAGTCAATAAAAACGGACTCAACTGACTCTACGAAAAGAAAAGATAATGTTAGTAACTACCTCCCCTAGACTTAAACAACACTATCCCCAATGTTATCAAGCCCAAAGTTGGGAAAAATAAAATAAATGAGAAAAGAAAAAAAACGAAAGAAAAACTTACTAGTGGGTTGCCTCCCACTAAGCGCTTGTTTTTAGTCAATAGCTTGTCTATGCCGGAGCTCAGGCATCTGGTGGATCGAATAATGGCAATTAATGCCTCTGCGACAGTCATTTCATCTATGTTGGTGTATATGCGTTGAGCGCATGAGGTCGATCAAGGAATACAGGTATAGCACCAGGGTGGGACACTCGTCTGTGTGGGACACTTCTTTTCCCTGTAAAATCATCAATAGAAGAAACAAGCGCTCTACGATAATCTCATGGCTTGGTTAACTGTAAAACAGTCTTTGTATTTTCAAAAGTCTTATTGATGATATCAGTGGGTTTGGGTCCAGAAATTGCGTACCTTTGCTTTTCCCGGGGTGGATTGTGTATGGAATGGAGAGCTTTCTGTTTGACAGTAGCTGTCGGATTTGCAGTAGTGAAATCATATCGAAAACCAGCTGTTTTAGAAAAAGCTTGGCCAACACGCAGAGGGTGTCGACCGACACCAAGAGTGGTGTCGATCGACATTGAGCCTGCAGCTCGAATATCTGCACTTTTTCTGCAATTCATCTCTACAATCCCTATTTCTATCACCAAAACATATTCCTCTAGCAACTTGTCATTGAATAGAGCCTCATCTTGGAATCGAGTCCAGAAGATATGATCACCACTCCAATCCTAAAGCTCGGAAGCTTGGTTATTCACTTGCTCACTAAGACCCAACTCCTTGACATACTCAGCAATAATGTATGTGGAGGTTTCTACAGAAAATGTTTGACCATCAATGGTGCGTGTCTTACCCAGCTTGTCCATATCAAAGTTCATGACCAGATCATCCAAATTCAAGTCTATCCTTCCTCCTTTTACATCAATCATGGCAGCTGCTGTAGCCAAGAAAGGTCTTCCCAGAATTAGAGGATCCCTAGGTTCTTCCTCATATTTCAACACCACAAAGTCTGTGGGAATCAAGCAATCACCAATTCTTACTAGAATATCTTCTAAAACACCTTCTGGAATCCTTTTGGATCGATCAGCCAAGATAAGAGAGGTCCTTGTCGGCATGAAATCAGTCATCCCAAGTCTAACAGCAACAGAATGAGGTATCAAGCTGATACTTGAGCCAAGATCACAAAGAGATTGAGAAAATCTTCCTGTGGAGATGGAGCAATCGAGCACAAAACTTCCTGATCAGGTAGCTTCTCAATAATTGTACTCTTGATCATGGCACAAACTTGTTAAGAGACAATCACTTTCTTTTGCTTTCCTTTCCTCTTCTATGGAGTTTGGTTCAAGAAAATCGCACTGATGTCTCTAGTAAGCAAACGTCCTACCTCAGGACTCACACCATTAGTAACCATTCTCTTAACATACCTTTTGAGTGGAGGTGAAAGCTTGGCTGCATCAACCATAGGGAGTTCAATCATCACTTTATCCATCATTGCTTTGCATCTGGCTTCCTCCATCACTTGTTTAGACTTCCTAGGAGATCTTGGGAAGGGAATCTTCGGTTTGTAGACTCTTTCCTATGAAATAAGCAATTTCTCATAACTTGGTTCTGCAGACGGCCGACACCAGTGTTGTGTCAATCGACACTACCTGCTTGAATCGTATCCTTGGCTTTTGTGTGCTGGTGTCGATGGATACCCGAGGTGGTGTCGGTCGACACTGGTGCTTCATAACTCGGAGTGGCCATATCTTGCTGGTGTCGCTCGACACCACTGGGTATCGAGCGACACCCTCCTCTTGGTGTCGCTCGTCACCAATGACAACCTCAATTATCGCATTTCCATCAGCATCAAATCACTGACCATGCGCATTCCGTACATGACTCTCTGGATCACGTAACATTTCAGCCTCATCCCTTACCAGCACCAATAGGTTATTCATCTCTGCTTCCCGCTGTGCTTTCCGGATGGCTCGCTCTAACTTTCCTAGTTCTTGAGTAGAAAGATTCACAATCGGAAGTCTTCTATTGCTCCTGGTACCGTGCTTATGCATGCACCTGAAACACACAAGAAAAAGAAAAGACAGAACGCGTAAGTAACAAAATAAAAAAAAGTTTAGACTAAATTTTAACTTAAATCTAATGGTTAATCAAAGAGTCCCCGGCAACGGTGCCAAAATTTGATATGCTCAAATTTACCCTAGAGCTACTCTCTCAAATTAAGAGATCGAATTCCACAAAGACTCACGTTCACACAATAGATTTTCAGTTTATAAATTAAGCTAAAACAAGAGAAATTTTAATTAAAAGAAAAGAACAAATAACTAAAATCAAAGTAAATTAAGATGGAAAAAGAACTAGGGTTAGGGAAATTCTCTGGTAATTCAGAATTGCAGGTTGAATAAATTATCAGGATTGTTATTAACATCTATTCTCGAACTCGAAACACAATGGTAAAATCAATCAACTCTCGCTGCAGAGATTATCTATGTGTAAATCTAGAATTCCAAATTTCTTTGCTAAATTCCTCGATTCAGACAAGCATTATTGATCATTTTCGATTGTTCACAAAATATCTAAACCAAATTCCTTTGCGAATAGCTATGTTGCTCATCTAAGATAGTTCAGGCAATCAATTACACTTTCGTGTCAACTAATCAACTTAAGATCAGATTCTAGGTTGCGAAACTAGAATAACCAATAAACACAATCCGGATGAAGAACTCTATTGATTCAATCCTAAATAATCATCAACCTAGCAATTAATCATCTACGTTTGAAAACCCTAAACCTAACAAACAAACTACTCAGATATGATCAATAAAACAGAAATCATAGTTTAAATAGATTGCATAAAATAAATCAAGAGAATAAGAGTTTAGCAATCTTCTCCAAAAAAATCTCAAAAGGTGGCTGTAGCGTAGAATAAAGCGTAGTTAAAACGTAGCCTAAACGAGTGGCCAAAACCCTATAAGTATAACTAAACACGAGCCTAGGTGGTCCTGGTAGATTCTGTAGATTTTTGGGTGAAAATGAAATATTGTGTAAATCTTTTTATGTGCCTGGTGTCTGTGTTGATCGACACCAACCTCCTTCTGCGTTCCTGGCACTGGTGGTGATAGACATATGGGATTTCTTCTGCGATCACTCCACCTCAAATCTGCTTTCATCCATTTGATTACAAAAGCCTCCAAAAGCTCCATAATGGCCTAAATCATGCAGGAACCTGCAAAGACTCTAAAAGACTCAAAAACACCAAAAAAACTCGATAAAGACTACATATATCATGGCTAAAAACCGGTACAAACCATGATATATCACCATTCAACATCACTTGGGAGTCCAAGAGCTTGCAATGCGGTGTAATCAACTCTCAAGGTGGGTATGAGCTTAAACCCATTGAGGGGTGTGCGATAATAACAATTGTCCTTCATCTTCTGTCCTACAAGCATCATAGGAAGCTCCTTCTTCTTATCTTGTTGGTGTGCAAGGAGAGTAAAGGCAGGTTCGAATCGTTGGGAAAGTATTGATGAAAGAACGGTGTCATCATCAATGTCTTCATCGGAACCATAGCTGGCTCTTTGTGATGCTGTTGACTTTTCCTTTTCAATGATCACTTCCTTGCCTTTGTTCTCACTTATTGCTCTATCATGTATCCTCTTGGTTCTTCTCTCATCAATCCCCTCATCTAGTGGTGTGTAGCAACGAAGTGGTCTTGTCGTTTTGTTCTAGAGTCCATCGGTTTGGTACCTATGGGGACCACGTGGTTTTGGTCTTTCTGAAAACTTATAGGGATTTCTTTCCAAAAAAATCCTGGTCAAGCACAGTTGTGAATAACAAACGATGGTAATGCGCTTTTACATCATTCACGGTTTGTGTCAACGGACGGAAAGGTTTTAGATGGCTCGAAATTGAAAAGTTTGACGATCAGAACTTGGTGTGATGACTTCAGTCATAGAACTCATGATCGGGGCTGGCCTTCGTGACAACCTCGTTCATGGCTCGTGTCACCGAGGCTAGTCTCCTTCACGACCTCGGTCACGGGCCTTGTGACCGAGGTTGGCTATTTGCTCTTCGATCTTTCTTCGGCTGGCCTTGTTATCTCTTCCTTCTTGTTGATGTTGGAAAATGTTGTTCTCTTGTTTTTGTGGTCGATGATATTACCAACTGTTGCAAGGAACTGCCTTTCCAAAATCAAAGGTCTCTTGGTCCATTCACGATGAGAGTATGGCTAGCAAGGAGGAGGAACCAATGCAACATGGAGATGACAATGAGGAGCAAAGGAAGCAGCTTGAACCGGAGCTACAAGGACATGAAGACTTATGCATTTCTCCGGGTCCTATCACTCGGTCTAAACAAGACAAGCTCAAGACCACTTTGCAACATCTTCTCAAAACCATTCCGGGCAGTTTAGTGTGTGCTAATCCAGCTACACTGGTTGTGATCCAAGCCACCTAAACATTTATCATGAGAGGTGATATGACTTACACTCTTTTTCCCTTCATTTGGTTTTGTCCCATTTGGGTTTTCCAAATAAGGTTTTTAATGAGGTAAGCCATATCACTCACTCATCAGCCTCTTGATAAAGCCTAAGCCCATTTCTATCTATTATCACGAAATGAAGAAGCCCAAGTCCAAAGAGAATCAGCCGAAAATATGAAGACTTGAAGAGTCATCTTTTTATTCAAACTATGTTTTAATGCTTTGTAATTTCTGAGACTTTTCCCTTGACTCTCTTGCTGATTTAAACTCATGTAAGCTTCATTTCTAAGTTATCAAACTCTTTTCGTATTCTAAAAACTCTCTGAAGTCTGTTTGATCATTCCTTGCTTGTGATCGGATCTTCATCCTCACGCTAGCAAGTTCGATAGTCTTAGAGTCTGTCACAACTCTTAAGAAGTATCACTCCGATCCACCTTTTGTTCATAACGTCCAGAGTCCTTACTCACGTACCGAAAAAGTCCAAAAGTCTAGAGGTTCATCATCCCCTTTAGAAGTTTCGCTTCGATCCATAAAACCCATCAGACCATACTCGCCGTTTCGCATCATTTCTTCACTTCCACATCACTAATCTCATCACTCCGACCATCACAACCTCTTGGAGTGCATTCAGGGACCTGATCCTCATCTAGGATCATATCAAGTTGTATCAGAGCAAGCTCTAAACCAGGTTGTGTCGATTTAAAACATTTTACCCTTTGATATTCCACAGATCATTTGAATCGATTATGTCTGACGATTGCTAGAATATTTATAAATTTATTTTGTTTGAGAAAATCGTGAGATCTCTTGAACCTGTTTATAAAATGAGTCTAGTATTTGTTAAAATTGATTCTCGAATTTTTGAATATGTTTTGATAATTTTTCAAGGTTGATTTCGTCGAACAGTCGCAACTAGAGGTTCTCGGAATTTGAAAAGTTATTTTCGTGTTAACTTGCTAGAATTGTTTAAAATCATTGGTTAACCCTAAAATCGTGAAACCTAGATTGAGTATAGTATTTGTTAAAATTGTTTCTGGAGTTTTTGCTCGTGATTTGGTAATTTATTTGGTTCGATCAAGTCAAACCGGCACTGCAGGAATTTTGGACAACTTAAGCGGGTACTCTGTTTCTTGTCTTTGACTTTTTGTTGCTGTGTTATCTTTGAGATTTTTTTCTTGTTACTTGTTTGAATCTGAACAGGTACCATGGTGGGAACCAATGAAGAAGACGAAGGATCCTCAAACTCCAACAAACAACTCATTGACTCTTTTAGAGCCATGATGGGTGAAAGCTTGGCAGACATGAGAGCGGAGATTCAATCTAACAATGACTGACTCAGAAGGAATCCGCAGTCTACAGATGTTGAACAATACTACAGTCACTCATCCAGATCACATCAGACCAGGAGAAGACGACCAAGAAAGGATCAACTCCTTAGAAATCACCAAACCACTCCTAGAGACCCTTTAGCTGGCGTCAAGATTGAGATTCCAACTTTCCATGGAACCACTGATCCTGAAGAGTATCTAGAATGGGAGAAGGGGGTAGAGATAATCTTTGACTGTAAGGAGTTCACTCAGGAAAATAAAGTTAGAGTAGCACCTACCGCCTTTAAGGACTATGCTTTAAGTTGGTGGGATCAATTAGTGACTTCTAGGAAAAGGACTGGAGATCTTCCTGTTGAAACCTGGAACCAAATGAAAGTGATTATGAGGAGAAGATTTATACTGAGCCATTACCACAGAGAGTTGCATATGAAGCTCAGAAATCTATCTCAAGGAAATAGGTCTGTAGAAGAGTACGACAAGGAACTGGAAACTTTGTTGTTTCGAGCTGATATTCAAGAAGATAATGAAGCTGCTATGGCTAGGTTCATGGGTTGTCTTAATAGGGATATCATAGAGAGGCTTGAGGTACATCATTATGTTGAAATGGACGAGCTACTCCACAAGGCAGTCATGTTCGAGAAACAGCTTAAAAGAAAGAATTTTAAGCCCGGTTTTGGTTCCACCAGGTTCAGTCAAAATAAAAAAGAAAAGCCTAGTAAGGAGTACAGACCGCTCTCAAAGCCTAAGAATGAAGAGTTACCTCTTAAGGGTATTGATAGGGGTTCAAGCACCAAAGCTAGAGAAATTTAGTGTTTTAAGTGTAAGGGTTTTGGTCATTACTCTAATGATGGTACCAATAAGAGAACCATCGTTATTCTGGCCAGTGGAGAGGTAGAGTCGGAAGATGACCGTTCAGAGGATGAGTTTATAGAGGAGCACGTTGCAATGTCAGTAGTCGGACAACTCTTAGTCACTCGGAGAACTTTTAACTTACACAACAAGTCTGAAAAAAATGAGCAAAGAGAAAACCTCTTCCACACTCGTTGTCTAGTTAATGAAAAGGTTTGTAGCTTAGTGATCGATGGAGGTAGCTGTACCAATCTTGCGAGTGAGTCCATGGTGGAGAAGCTGGGACTAGCGGTCATTAAGAGAGCTAAGCCTTATAAGTTGCAATGGCTTAATGATGAGGGATAGTTGGAAGTCAAGAACCAGGTCATACTTCCTTTGTCTATAGGAAAATATGAAGATGAGGTCTTATGTGATATTTTACCAATGGATGCCGGACACATACTCCTTAGAAGACCTTGGCAATCTGATCGGAAAGTAATGCATGATGGATTTACCAACAGATATTCATTTGAGTTTAAGGGCAGAAAGAACATCCTTGTACCTTTAACTCCTCAAGAAGTTCATCTAGATCAAATGGCCTTGAAGAAAAGTAAACCCACTTCCGAAGCCAAGCTCAAACAACCGGCCAACCTTATGATCACGCCTCGACAAGGGAGTTATTCCTCATCCCTCCTTTTTGTGTTTAAAGAATGCTTTAATACTAACCAAACTGTGCAGGAAATTCCTAGCCAAATTCAGTTTCTTTTACAGGAGTTCCAAGATGTTTTTCCGGAAGAACCTCCACAAGGTTTGCCGCCAATCCATGGCATTGAACACCAAATCGATTTCATACCCGAAGCGTCTGTTCCCAACAAACCAGCCAACAGAACCAACCCTCTAGAAACTAAGGAACTTCAACAACAAGTCACCAAGCTCATGGAGAAAGGACATATCCGCAGGAGCATGAGTCCATGTGCCGTACCCGTTTTGCTTGTCCCGAAAAAGATGGTAGCTGGAGGATGTGTGTCGATTGCCATGCTATCAACAATATCACTGTAAAGTATTGACATCCCATACCTAGATTAGATGATATGCTTGATGAATTGCATGGTTCTAGCTTCTTTTCTAAGGTAGATCTTAAAAGTGGATACCATCAAATTAGAATGAAAGAAGGGGATGAATGGAAAACCGCATTTAAAACTAAGCATGGCCTTTATGAATGGTTAGTCATGCCTTTTGGATTAACAAACGCACCTAGTACTTTCATGAGACTAATGAACCACGTTCTTAGATCATTTATAGGTCATTTTGTGGTGGTATATTTTGATGACATTCTAATCTATAGCCAAAGCTTAAATGAACATGTGGAGCATCTTAGAAAAGTTTTAGAAGTGCTTAGGAAAGAAACCTTGTATGCTAATCTTAAGAAATGTACTTTTGGAACGGATAACCTTGTCTTTTTAGGTTTTGTTGCAAGTACAGATGGTATCAAGGTTGATGAACAAAAGATTCAAGCGATTAAAGAGTGGCCGAGTCCAAGAAGTGTTAGCGAAGTGAGAAGTTTCCATGGGCTTGCCGGATTTTATAGGAGATTTGTCAAAGACTTCAGCACTCTTGCAGCCCCACTCACAGAAGTTATTAAAAAGAATGTTGGATTTAAATGGGAGCAAGCGCAAGAAGAAGCTTTCCAAGCTTTGAAAGACAAGCTCGCACATGCCCCGGTGCTGTCACTTCCTAACTTTGATAAAAATTTTGAAATTGAATGTGATGCCTCAGGAATTGGTATTGGTGCTGTTCTTATGCAGGAAAGGAAACCCATAGCTTACCTTAGTGAAAAGCTTGGAGGCAACACACCCAATTACCCGACTTACGACAAAGAGCTCTATGCGCTTATTAGGGCCTTACAAACTTGGCAACATTATCTTTGGCCCAAGGAGTTTGTTATACACACAGATCATGAATCTCTCAAGCATCTCAAAGGACAACAAAAGCTGAACAAAAGACACGCTAAGTGGGTTGAATTCCTTGAAACCTTCCCTTACGTGATCAAGTACAAAAAAGGTAAAGAGAATGTAGTAGCCGATGCTCTTTCTCGAAGGTATGTTCTCTTGAACACTCTAGAGGTTAAGCTACTCGGATTTGAGCAAATTAAAGAACTATATGCTACTGATGTTGACTTCAAAGAGATTTATGCTGCTTGTGGGAAATTTGGTGCTGGGAAATATTATAAACACGATGGGTTTCTGTTTTATGAAAAACGATTATGTGTTCCTAATTCTTCTTTGCGAAACTTGTTTGTCAATGAAGCTCATGCAGGTTGTCTTATGGGTCACTTTGGCGTGGCAAAAACACTGAGCGTATTGCACGAACATTTCTTTTGGCCACATATGAAGAGTGATGTCGAGAAAGCTTCTCAACGATGTGTAACTTGTAAGCAAGCCAAATTCACAATCCAAAATCATGGTTTGTGTATTCCTCTACCTATTCCATTGCATCCTTGGCATGATATTTCTATGGACTTTGTAGTTGGATTACCTAGGACTAAAACTGGAAAGGATTCGGTATTTGTCGTAGTTGATAGATTCTCTAAAATGGCTCACTTTATACCATGTCATAAAACCAATGATGCTACTAACGTAGCTGGACTGTTCTTTAAGGAAATAGTTAGACTTCATGGCATGCCTAGAACGACTGTATCTGATAGAGACACTAAGTTCCTTAGCTTTTTTTGGAAAACACTTTGGTCTAAACTAGGAACTAAGCTTTGTTTCTCTACAACTTGTCATCCCCAATCCGATGGTCAAACTGAAGTAGTTAATCGAACCCTATCTACTTTGTTGCGTGCTATAATTAAAAAGAATCTTAGAACTTGGGAAGATTGCTTGCCTCATGTTGAATTTGCTTATAACCACGCTAGGCATTCCGCATCTAAGTATTCACCATTTGAAATTGTTATATGGGTTCAATCTCATCTCACCTTTGGATCTAATGCCTTTACCTATGAGTGAAAGGATAAGTCTTGATGGAAAGAAAAAGGCTGAACTAGTCAAACAGATCCATGAGAAGGCTCGACGTAATATTGAGAACATGATGTGATCCTGGTGAGGATCACATCCTTGAATTCTCTCCAAGAGGTTGTGATGGTCGGAGTGAAGAGATGATGGATGCGGAAGTGATGAAATGATGTGAAACGGCGAGTATGGTCTGATGGGATTTATGGATCGATGCGAAACTTCCAAAGGTTGTGAAAGACCTTTAGACTTCAAGCTTTTGCAGGAGAGGGTAAAGACCCAATACTTCGAATAAGGGGTGGAAGTGAGTGATACTTCTTCAAGACTATGACTGATCCTTAGACTATCGGCTTGCTCGGTGTGAAGGAATGAAGACCCGACACTTTGAGCAAGAAATGATCAAACAAGTAAAAAGAGTTTTGAAAATAAAATTTTCATAATTGATACAATGAGTTCAGATCAGAATATAAAGAGAAGAGAAGAAGAAGAAGCAATAAAAGAGTGTGGAGTTACGAGACATGCCTCAGAACTCACACAAGACCATACAGAATTTAAAAGAGAAAGTTTGAAATAAAATAGATAGAAATATAAGAGATAGAGACGCCCAAAATATCATATAAATGGGCCTTGATGGATCAAAACTAGGCCATGGCAAAGATGAACATATGAGCCACAAGCCTCATTAAAAACCTTACTCAGAAAACCCAATGAGACAAAACCGAGATAAGGGAAAAAGAGTGCAAGTAGATCACATGGCCATGCACTAGCTTTCTCGAACGTGTATCATGACCAATGTGGACCTGATACAACCTCCAAAGTTTTAGAGATCCTCTTAATATTCCCGGATCAAATTTTGTTGTTGAGCTAATCTATTTCTTCTTAGCTTCCTCGGCTACAAGCTGCTCTGGTTCAAGCTGCTCCTTCATTGTGCTTGGCATGATTACATCATCCTCTCCCACTTGAAAAGGATTTGATCTCAAATCCAAACAATCTGAAATGAAAGGAAGAAGAGAATAAGTAACTTTGAATAAGGAAATTTCTATATACTTACCTCTGAGAAAGGTGTTGTAGCCATTGATCCTTTTGATGATTGTGAATAGGCCTTCAATCTTTGGTGCTGGGTTGAACCTCCCTTCAGCCGGAACTCGTTCTTTTCCCCAATAATTTCTCACGGATTCTCCAATTTCAAAGATCATTCAGAAATAAGCAAGGGGTTTCTTGTCCTTCATGAAAACATCTCCAATTCCAGTCCTTGCAAAGCAATTAAATGAGATAACATTTACGTCCGGTGGCTCCTCTTTTGTACCTGAAAATTAATCAACACTTTTGTACAAGAGCAAGCATGTTATCACAGTCATGGACTCAAAATAAACAAGTAAACATATCTCAGCTTGAGTCAAAACATTTTCCCTGTCATGTTTCTCTTTTACTTGCGTTTTACGACAATGATTTCATTGCAAATATTCCTTGAATAAATCTAAATTTTTCTCAATGATTTCTGGAGATAACAAACTAATACTCACAGACCTTAAATCATAAGAAACAAATCGAGTTAAAGAGATACTTACCTGAATAAGATCCTTGGAGTGTTCGGTGCTCGAAATTATCTTGGTAAATGAAAGCGGTCTTGGATCCGGGAACTCTTCTTTGATCAGAAAATTATTGGTGAGAAAACCATCGAATCTTGCGGTTACCTTACACAATGAGAGCTCTCCTGGTCGCCATTGATAAGTTCGGAATGAACAAATGATGAAAAATTAATTTTCGGCTCTATGGGAAACATGTGAAGTGCAGAGGTCCAAATCTCGTGGGGTAAGTGTCTTGAACGTCCTAGATAGTCTCCAGGTTTCCAAATGTGGTTATGAGATGCCTCACAGATGGGTGGTAGTGTTATGGGGTCATCCACTAGAAACACGTTCTTATGATTCTGCAAAAGACACATCATCTCACTCGGCAGCACCGGTGCAAGGTTAGATACACAAGAGAATTTATCTAAAGAGACAAATATTTTATGATCCAAATATTCAGCATCATTAACCTTACTAACCATAGCAAAAAGATTAGATTTACCTTGCTCTTGATTCCCTTTGAGTTTGATTTTGTCAAGGTAAAACTCATGAGCCGGTAATGGTACAAGAGTAGTCTTCCTTTCTTGAAAATGTTTTGAACTCACCATTGTACAATCTGCACCAAGAGAAAGCAAATTAGCTTTCATTCGTTTTTGGGAGTTTAGATAGTTACCTCGAGTTTTTATTGGTGGTGAGGCATCTGGTGGTTTCTCCTTGATTTGAATAGAACATGTGAGTTCTTCTTCTGGAACCTGTGTGATGTCATCCTCCCAAGGAATCGGCTTTTTCGAGGGGTAAAACAAAAGGAAGGATAGATGGATAGAAAAATGGATCGAATGGTCGCACAGGAGATGCGGAATAGCTCCTGATATACCTCAATGCCTCCTAGGATATGACACACCTAGACAAGACAAGGTTTGATTCCCCAGATATGACACACCGAGACGAATCGAGTTGATTGTTGGATATTACACACCAAGCAATCGAAAGTTCTAAAAGAACTAAAGAGAATCACTCTCAAATTTGATAAAAGAAAAGTTGTTCTCTTCTCCAAAGAGATTACACGAAATATAAAGCAAAGGAAACTTCAGAACTAAGCCAAGTCATTATTGTCTTGGAATAAAGAGAAATAAAAGAAAAAAAATAAAGATAGTGTGTTGAATGTGAATTCAACTCTTGGACTCCTCATGCATGCATCTTGAAATGATCCTTGGACATCTCCATGCTTCTTTGGCCGAGATATTCTTTTGCTCGGGATTATTGGGCTTGCTGGACTTTGTAGAAACACCTCATAGATGCCAAACATAAGCCTGGAGGCTTGCAAACCAATTAGGCCTTGAACTCTTCATGTTTAGAACCAGATTGACCCGTTTTGGTAAATGGGCTTCCGCTGCGCCACTCTTATTTTAGAACTCTTGTGGCGGCTAAAATCAAGAAAATCTCCCTTGTTGACAAGTAGATCAAAACCTTGAGTTTGCTCACCATTTCCTTGAATCACAAAATCAAATATCATAGCTTTGCTCTCGGTTTTTCAAAACACTGCATCGCCAAAAACAAAATTAACATGTTCGACTTCTTGAATCTCACATTCATATTGAACCGACAATAGCATCTTATCTCCATCGACTTCTTCCAGCAACTCAAAATCCAAAATATAAGGATCAAGTGTAGGAGACAAGCTATACCTCCTTGATTGTGCAAATGATTCATCACACTTTTCAAACGAATCCAAGTTGTCCATTGACTCCTCCTTTTCCGCCACGAGAATTGTATGCAAATTCTCTTGAATTGCCAACACGTTTTATGATCAGATTTTTCAATGACTTCTTCTCCTTGTACATTCTGACCAGCTTCCTCTAAATCAAGAGAATCTTCCTGAACAAAGCCAAATTCTTTTTTCGACAAAAAGTTGTAGGTGGTGTTGTAGCCTTTGAATATATCTTCTTGTTGCTTGCTTTATCTTTAACAACCACTTTAGAATTAAGAGAAGATCCATAATCATAAGGACTGATGTATGGCTCTTTCCTAAATTCAGTTGGTGAAAACCTCCTCTTAATAAGTCTCTTCTCAACTAGAATAGCCTTATGCAACATATCTTCCAACTCCACAAAATGATGCACTTCCACTCGTAATTGAATTTTTCGATTCAAGCTATTAAGAAACCTCGCCATTGTAACTTTTTGATCTTCTACAATGTTTTCCCTGATCATAAGAGTCTCTAGCTCTTGAAAATATTCCTCCACACTTTGATTTCCTTGAGACAACCTACGGAGTTTTTGGTGTACCTCTCGATGATAAGGACTAGGCTAAAAACGTTTACTCGAAAAATTAGTCAAAATTTGTGGTTGCCTTCCTTGCATCTCCTCTTGCCTTCTACCCCAACTCTTATTGACAACTGGGTCTATACTTCTCAACAAACCAAATTTAGACATGATCGAAATAAATTTTTTTTTTTTTCTTTTCATAATTTTTTTTTTTTTTTTAAGAAGATGGAAGGGTAGAAGATGAAAGAAATGAAATGAAAAGGTGAGAAAGATGAGAAGATGTATAGAACAAAAATACCAATACCGGAAGTGTGCTCTGATACACAAATGATATGATCCTCCCAAGGAGTCGGCTTTTTCGAGGGGTAAAACAAAAGGAAGGATAGATGGATAGAAAAATGGATCGAATGGTCGCACAGGAGATGCGGAATAGCTCCTGATATACCTCAATGCCTCCTAGGATATGACACACCTAGACAAGACAAGGTTTGATTCCCCAGATATGACACACCGAGACGAATCGGGTTGATTGTTGGATATTACACACCAAGCAATCGAAAGTTCTAAAAGAACTAAAGAGAATCACTCTCAAATTTGATAAAAGAAAAGTTGTTCTCTTCTCCAAAGAGATTACACGAAATATAAAGCAAAGGAAACTTCAGAACTAAGCCAAGTCATTATTGTCTTGGAATAAAAAGAAATAAAAGAAAAAAAATAAAGATAGTGTGTTGAATGTGAATTCAACTCTTGGACTCCTCATGCATGCATCTTGAAATGATCCTTGGACATCTCCATGCTTCTTTGGCCGAGATATTCTTTTGCTCGGGATTATTGGGCTTGCTGGACTTTGTAGAAATACCTCATAGATGCCAAACATAAGCCTGGAGGCTTGCAAACCAATTAGGCCTTGAACTCTTCATGTTTAAAACCAGATTGACCCGTTTTGGTAAATGGGCTGTAACTTTGTGATCAAATGGAATCTCTTTAGGCTCTTGGTCTTGTCGTAAAGCTACGAGATCCCTTAACATTCTCCAAGTTGTCTCGTGTCTAAATAATTCCTGAGTTGGGCTGTGGAACTAGATGTTTGGCCTGGACGCGTGATTGAACCTGAAGCAGATCATTCGGTTTGTAAAATTCATTTCTTCTAAGTCTGAACTTATTTTGATGGAAATCCAATTTGACGTGATTCTGGAATGGATCAAGATTCCAGGAAAATTTAGTTCGTAGCTTAACTCCTTCTGGTTTGCTCGGAATCCTCTATTGAACGTGCGTTGGTCCAAACCGAGTAAGCTGAAGATCATATGACTTGTAAATTCAATATCTACTTCATATGAACTTTCTTTGGACTGATTCCATTTTGACGTGAACCTCTGATGAGTTCAGAATATATTCCAAGTGGTCTTTGGGCTGGAACAGTTGAGCTTGGACATCCTTTCACTGAACAAGACACATGGGTCTTCTCGCCTAGCACTCGGATCGATCGGTCCGGATCAATGTTTAGCTCTTGATCTTGTGACTTCTCCAATGTTTGAAAAATGTATGATCTTGATTATATTTGATTCTTTCCAGGATCATATCATTCCCCTCCTCTTGAAAAAGATTTGTCCTCAAATCTTGATTCCGGGATCAAATGGATGGCTCAAACATTTCATGAGTTTAAGACACCTAAGCTTTGGTAGCTTAATCACTCCGCTAGATATCAAAACTTGTATAGCACGCCTTGCCTTGTGCATCCTCTGCTCAGTCAATACTCCATGATCATCTAGAATTCCAAGCCCTATAGTTTTTTTGCCCATCTTTCACTTTTGTCCACTATAGGACCATGGCGTCGAACCTCTACTCCAATACCTTTCCTCGGTGAGTGTAGATGATTCTTCCTGAAATCCCGCAAGTTAAGACCCTTAAGAATCTTATAATGATAAAAAAGAAAACTGTTTTGAAACTCTATTTTCCAAGACCAGCTCGAAACTTCCATGCTTCCGCTCGCCACTCTTATTTTAGAACTCTTGTGGCGGCTAAAATCAAGAAAAATCTCCCTTGTTCACAAGTAGATCAAAACCTTGAGTTTGCTCACCATTTCCTTGAATCACAAAATCAAATATCATAGCTTTGCTCTCGGTTTTTCAAAACACTGCATCGCCAAAAACAAAATTAACATGTTCGACTTCTTGAATCTCACATTCATATTGAACCGACAATAGCATCTTATCTCCATCGACTTCTTCCAGCAACTCAAAATCCAAAATATAAGGATCAAGTGTAGGAGACAAGCTATACCTCCTTGATTGTGCAAATGATTCATCACACTTTTCAAACGAATCCAAGTTGTCCATTGACTCCTCCTTTTCCGCCACGAGAATTGTATGCAAATTCTCTTGAATTGCCAACACGTTTTTATGATCAGATTTTTCAATGACTTCTTCTCCTTGTACATTCTGACCAGCTTCCTCTAAATCAAGAGAATCGTCCTGAACAAAGCCAAATTCTTTTTCGACAAAAGTTGTAGGTGGTGTTGTAGCCTTTGAATATATCTTCTTGTTGCTTGCTTTATCTTTAACAACCACTTTAGAATTAAGAGAAGATCCATAATCATAAGGACTGATGTATGGCTCTTTCCTAAATTCAGTTGGTGAAAACCTCCTCTTAATAAGTCTCTTCTCAACTAGAATAGCCTTATGCAACATATCTTCCAACTCCACAAAATGATGCACTTCCACTCGTAATTGAATTTTTCGATTCAAGCCATTAAGAAACCTCGCCATTGTAACTTTTTGATCTTCTACAATGTTTTCCCTGATCATAAGAGTCTCTAGCTCTTGAAAATATTCCTCCACACTTTGATTTCCTTGAGACAACCTACGGAGTTTTTGGTGTACCTCTCGATGATAAGGACTAGGCTAAAAAGGTTTCCTCGGAAAATTAGACAAAATTTGTGGTTGCCTTCCTTGCATCTCCTCTTGCCTTCTACCCCAACTCTTATTGACAACTGGGTCTATACTTCTCAACAAACCAAATTTAGACATGATCGAAATAAATTTTTTTTTTTTTCTTTTCATAATTTTTTTTTTTTTTTTTAAGAAGATGGAAGGGTAGAAGATGAAAGAAATGAAATGAAAAGGTGAGAAAGATGAGAAGATGTATAGAACAAAAATACCAATACCGGAAGTGTGCTCTGATACACAAATGATATGATCCTCCCACGGAGTCGGCTTTTTCGAGGGGTAAAACAAAAGGAAGGATAGATGGATAGAAAAATGGATCAAATGGTCGCACAGAAGATCGGAATAGCTCCTGATATACCTCAATGCCTCCTAGGATATGACACACCTAGACAAGACAAGGTTTGATTCCCCAGATATGACACACCGAGACGAATCGGGTTGATTGTTGGATATTACACACCAAGCAATCGAAAGTTCTAAAAGAACTAAAGAGAATCACTCTCAAATTTGATAAAAGAAAAGTTGTTCTCTTCTCCAAAGAGATTACACGAAATATAAAGCAAAGGAAACTTCCGAACTAAGCCAAGTCATTATTGTCTTGGAATAAAAAGAAATAAAAGAAAAAAAATAAAGATAGTGTGTTGAATGTGAATTCAACTCTTGGACTCCTCATGCATGCATCTTGAAATGATCCTTGGACATCTCCATGCTTCTTTGGCCTAGATATTCTTTTGCTCGGGATTATTGGGCTTGCTGGACTTTGTAGAAATACCTCATAGATGCCAAACATAAGCCTGGAGGCTTGCAAACCAATTAGGCCTTGAACTCTTCATGTTTAGAACCAGATTGACCCGTTTTGGTAAATGGGCTGTAACTTTGTGATCAAATGGAATCTCTTTAGGCTCTTGGTCTTGTCGTAAAGCTACGAGATCCCTTAACATTCTCCAAGTTGTCTCGTGTCTAAATAATTCCTGAGTTGGGCTGTGGAACTAGATGTTTGGCCTGGACGCGTGATTGAACCTGAAGCAGATCATTCGGTTTGTAAAATTCATTTCTTCTAAGTCTGAACTTATTTTGATGGAAATCCAATTCGACGTGATTCTGGAATGGACCAAGATTCCACGAAAATTTAGTTCGTAGCTTAACTCCTTCTGGTTTGCTCGGAATCCTCTATTGAACGTGCGTTGGTCCAAACCGAGTAAGCTGAAGATCATATGACTTGTAAATTCAATATCTACTTCATATGAACTTTCTTTGGACTGATTCCATTTTGACGTGAACCTCTGATGAGTTCAGAATATATTCCAAGTGGTCTTTGGGCTGGAACAGTTGAGCTTGGACATCCTTTCACTGAATAAGACACATGGGTCTTCTCGCCTAGCACTCGGATCGATCGGTCCGGATCAATGTTTAGCTCTTGATCTTGTGACTTCTCCAATGTTTGAAAAATGTATGATCTTGATTATATTTGATTCTTTCCAGGATCATATCATTCCCCTCCTCTTGAAAAAGATTTGTCCTCAAATCTTGATTCCGGGATCAAATGGATGGCTCAAACATTTCATGAGTTTAAGACACCTAAGCTTTGGTAGCTTAATCACTCCGCTAGATATCAAAACTTGTATAGCACGCCTTGCCTTGTGCATCCTCGGCTCAGACAATACTCCATAATCATCTAGAATTCCAAGCTCTATAGTTTTTCGCCCATCTTTCACTTTGTCCACTATAGGACCATGGCGTCGAACCTCTACTCCAATACCTTTCCTCGGTGAGTGTAGATGATTCTTCCTGAAATCCCGCAAGTTAAGACCCTTAAGAATCTTATAATGATAAAAAGAAAACTGTTTTGAAACTCTATTTTCCAAGACCAGCTCGAAACTTCCATGCTTCCGCTGCGCCACTCTTATTTTAGAACTCTTGTGGCGGCTAAAATCAAGAAAATCTCCCTTGTTCACAAGTAGATCAAAACCTTGAGTTTGCTCACCATTTCCTTGAATCACAAAATCAAATATCATAGCTTTGCTCTCGGTTTTTCAAAACACTGCATCGCCAAAAACAAAATTAACATGTTCGACTTCTTGAATCTCACATTCATATTGAACCGACAATAGCATCTTATCTCCATCGACTTCTTCCAGCAACTCAAAATCCAAAATATAAGGATCAAGTGTAGGAGACAAGCTATACCTCCTTGATTGTGCAAATGATTCATCACACTTTTCAAACGAATCCAAGTTGTCCATTGACTCCTCCTTTTCCGCCACGAGAATTGTATGCAAATTCTCTTGAATTGCCAACACGTTTTTATGATCAGATTTTTCAATGACTTCTTCTCCTTGTACATTCTGACCAGCTTCTTCTAAATCAAGAGAATCGTCCTGAACAAAGCCAAATTCTTTTTCGACAAAAGTTGTAGGTGGTGTTGTAGCCTTTGAATATATCTTCTTGTTGCTTGCTTTATCTTTAACAACCACTTTAGAATTAAGAGAAGATCCATAATCATAAGGACTGATGTATGGCTCTTTCCTAAATTCAGTTGGTGAAAACCTCCTCTTAATAAGTCTCTTCTCAACTAGAATAGCCTTATGCAACATATCTTCCAACTCCACAAAATGATGCACTTCCACTCGTAATTGAATTTTTCGATTCAAGCCATTAAGAAACCTCGCCATTGTAACTTTTTGATCTTCTACAATGTTTTCCCTGATCATAAGAGTCTCTAGCTCTTGAAAATATTCCTCCACACTTTGATTTCCTTGAGACAACCTACGGAGTTTTTGGTGTACCTCTCGATGATAAGGACTAGGCTAAAAAGGTTTCCTCGAAAAATTAGACAAAATTTGTGGTTGCCTTCCTTGCATCTCCTCTTGCCTTCTACCCCAACTCTTATTGACAACTGGGTCTATACTTCTCAACAAACCAAATTTAGACATGATCGAAATAAATTTTTTTTTTTTTCTTTTCATAATTTTTTTTTTTTTTTTTAAGAAGATGGAAGGGTAGAAGATGAAAGAAATGAAATGAAAAGGTGAGAAAGATGAGAAGATGTATAGAACAAAAATACCAATACCGGAAGTGTGCTCTGATACACAAATGATATGATCCTCCCACGGAGTCGGCTTTTTCGAGGGGTAAAACAAAAGGAAGGATAGATGGATAGAAAAATGGATCGAATGGTCGCACAGAAGATGCGGAATAGCTCCTGATATACCTCAATGCCTCCTAGGATATGACACACCTAGACAAGACAAGGTTTGATTCCCCAGATATGACACACCGAGACGAATCGGGTTGATTGTTGGATATTACACACCAAGCAATCGAAAGTTCTAAAAGAACTAAAGAGAATCACTCTCAAATTTGATAAAAGAAAAGTTGTTCTCTTCTCCAAAGAGATTACACGAAATATAAAGCAAAGGAAACTTCCGAACTAAGCCAAGTCATTATTGTCTTGGAATAAAAAAGAAATAAAAAAAAAAAATAAAGATAGTGTGTTGAATGTGAATTCAACTCTTGGACTCCTCATGCATGCATCTTGAAATGATCCTTGGACATCTCCATGCTTCTTTGGCCTAGATATTCTTTTTGCTCGGGCTTATTGGGCTTGCTGGACTTTGTAGAAATACCTCATAGATGCCAAACATAAGCCTGGAGGCTTGCAAACCAATTAGGCCTTGAACTCTTCATGTTTAGAACCAGATTGACCCGTTTTGGTAAATGGGCTGTAACTTTGTGATCAAATGGAATCGCTTTAGGCTCTTGGTCTTGTCGTAAAGCTACGAGATCCCTTAACATTCTCCAAGTTGTCTCGTGTCTAAATAATTCCTGAGTTGGGCTGTGGAACTAGATGTTTGGCCTGGACGCGTGATTGAACCTGAAGCAGATCATTCGGTTTGTAAAATTCATTTCTTCTAAGTCTGAACTTATTTTGATGGAAATCCAATTCGACGTGATTCTGGAATGGATCAAGATTCCAGGAAAATTTAGTTCGTAGCTTAACTCCTTCTGGTTTGCTCGGAATCCTCTATTGAACGTGCGTTGGTCCAAACCGAGTAAGCTGAAGATCATATGACTTGTAAATTCAATATCTACTTCATATGAACTTTCTTTGGACTGATTCCATTTTGACGTAAACCTCTGATGAGTTCAGAATATATTCCAAGTGGTCTTTGGGCTGGAACAGTTGAGCTTGGACATCCTTTCACTGAACAAGACACATGGGTCTTCTCGCCTAGCACTCGGATCGATCGGTCCGGATCAATGTTTAGCTCTTGATCTTGTGACTTCTCCAATGTTTGAAAAATGTATGATCTTGATTATATTTGATTCTTTCCAGGATCATATCATTCCCCTCCTCTTGAAAAAGATTTGTCCTCAAATCTTGATTCCGGGATCAAATGGATGGCTCAAACATTTCATGAGTTTAAGACACCTAAGCTTTGGTAGCTTAATCACTCCGCTAGATATCAAAACTTGTATAGCACGCCTTGCCTTGTGCATCCTCGGCTCAGACAATACTCCATAATCATCTAGAATTCCAAGCTCTATAGTTTTTCGCCCATCTTTCACTTTGTCCACTATAGGACCATGGCGTCGAACCTCTACTCCAATACCTTTCCTCGGTGAGTGTAGATGATTCTTCCTGAAATCCCGCAAGTTAAGACCCTTAAGAATCTTATAATGATAAAAAGAAAACTGTTTTGAAACTCTATTTTCCAAGACCAGCTCGAAACTTCCATGCTTCCGCTGCGCCACTCTTATTTTAGAACTCTTGTGGCGGCTAAAATCAAGAAAATCTCCCTTGTTGACAAGTAGATCAAAACCTTGAGTTTGCTCACCATTTCCTTGAATCACAAAATCAAATATCATAGCTTTGCTCTCGGTTTTTCAAAACACTGCATCGCCAAAAACAAAATTAACATGTTCGACTTCTTGAATCTCACATTCATATTGAACCGACAATAGCATCTTATCTCCATCGACTTCTTCCAGCAACTCAAAATCCAAAATATAAGGATCAAGTGTAGGAGACAAGCTATACCTCCTTGATTGTGCAAATGATTCATCACACTTTTCAAACGAATCCAAGTTGTCCATTGACTCCTCCTTTTCCGCCACGAGAATTGTATGCAAATTCTCTTGAATTGCCAACACGTTTTTATGATCAGATTTTTCAATGACTTCTTCTCCTTGTACATTCTGACCAGCTTCCTCTAAATCAAGAGAATCTTCCTGAACAAAGCCAAATTCTTTTTCGACAAAAGTTGTAGGTGGTGTTGTAGCCTTTGAATATATCTTCTTGTTGCTTGCTTTATCTTTAACAACCACTTTAGAATTAAGAGAAGATCCATAATCATAAGGACTGATGTATGGCTCTTTCCTAAATTCAGTTGGTGAAAACCTCCTCTTAATAAGTCTCTTCTCAACTAGAATAGCCTTATGCAACATATCTTCCAACTCCACAAAATGATGCACTTCCACTCGTAATTGAATTTTTTGATTCAAGCCATTAAGAAACCTCGCCATTGTAACTCTTTGATCTTCTACAATGTTTTCCCTGATCATAAGAGTCTCTAGCTCTTGAAAATAATCCTCCACACTTTGATTTCCTTGAGACAACCTACGGAGTTTTTGGTGTACCTCTCGATGATAAGGACTAGGCTAAAAACGTTTCCTCGAAAAATTAGACAAAATTTGTGGTTGCCTTACTTGCATCTCCTCTTGCCTTCTACCCCAACTCTTATTAACAACTGGGTCTATACTTCTCAACAAACCAAATTTAGACATGATCGAAATAAATTTTTTTTTTTTCTTTTCAATTTTTTTTTTTTTTTTTTTTTTTTAAGAAGATGGAAGGGTAGAAGATGAAAGAAATGAAATGAAAAGGTGAGAAAGATGAGAAGATGTATTGAACAAAAATACCAATACCGGAAGTGTGCTCTGATACCAAATGATATGATCCTCCCAAGGAATCGGCTTTTTCGAGGGGTAAAAAAAAAGGAAGGATAGATGGATAGAAAAATGGATCGAATGGTCGCACAGGAGATGCGGAATAGCTCCTGATATACCTCAATGCCTCCTAGGATATGACACACCTAGACAAGACAAGGTTTGATTCCCCAGATATGACACACCGAGACGAATCGAGTTGATTGTTGGATATTACACACCAAGCAATTGAAAGTTCTAAAAGAACTAAAGAGAATCACTCTCAAATTTGATAAAAGAAAAGTTGTTCTCTTCTCCAAAGAGATTACACGAAATATGAAGCAAAGGAAACTTCAGAACTAAGCCAAGTCATTATTATCTTGGAATAAAGAGAAATAAAAGAAAAGAAATAAAGATAGTGTGTTGAATGTGAATTCAACTCTTGGACTCCTCATGCATGCATCTTGAAATGATCCTTGGACTTCTCCATGCTTCTTTGGCCGAGATATTCTTTTGCTCGGGATTATTGGGCTTGCTGGACTTTGTAGAAATACCTCATAGATGCCAAACATAAGCCTGGAGGCTTGCAAACCAATTAGGCCTTGAACTCTTCATGTTTAGAACCAGATTGACCCGTTTTGGTAAATGGGCTGTAACTTTGTGATCAAATGGAATCTCTTTAGGCTCTTGGTCATGTCGTAAAGCTAAGAGATCCCTTAACATTCGTCAAGTTGTCTCGTGTCTAAACAATTACTGAGTTGGGCTGTGGAACTAGATCTTTGGCCTTGACGCGTGATTGAACCTGAAGCAGATCATTCGGTTTGTAAAATTCATTTCTTCCAAGTCTGAACTTATTTTGATGGAAACCCAATTCGACTTGATTCTGGAATGGATCAAGATTCCAGGAAAATTTAGTTCGTAGCTTAACTCCTTCTTGTTTGCTCGGAATCCTCTATTGAACGTGCGTTGGTCCAAACCGAGTAAGCTGAAGATCATATGACTTGTAAATTCAATATCTACTTCATATGAACTTTCTTTGGACTGATTCCATTTTGACGTGAACCTGTGATGAGTTCAGAATATATTCCAAGTGGTCTTTGGCCTGGAACAGTTGAGCTTGGACGTCCTTTCACTGAACAAGACACATGGGTCTTCTCGCCTAGCACTCAGATCGATCGGTCCGGATCAATGTTTAGCTCTTGATCTTGTGACTTCTCCAATGTTTGAAAATGTATGATCTTGACTATATTTGATTCTTTCCAGGATCATATCAAATGATGTGATCCTCCCAAGGATTCGTCACTTCCGAGGGGTAAAACAAAAGAAATGATAAATGGATAGAAAAATGGATCGAATGGTCGCACAGGAGATGCGGAATAGCTCCTGATATACCTCAATGCCTCCTAGGATATGATACACCTAGACAAGACAAGGTTTGATTCCCCAGATATGACACACCGAGACGAATCGAGTTGATTGTTGGATATTACACACCAAGCAATCGAAAGTTCTAAAAAAACTAAAGAGAATCACTCTCAAATTTGATAAAAGAAAAGTTGTTCTCTTCTCCAAAGAGATTACACGAAATATAAAGCAAAGGAAACTTCAGAACTAAGCCAAGTCATTATTGTCTTGGAATAAAGAGAAATAAAAGAAAAGAAATAAAGATAGTGTGTTGAATGTGAATTCAACCCTTGGACTCCTCATGCATGCATATTGAAATGATCCTTGGACTTCTCCATGCTTCTTTGGCCGAGATATTCTTTTGCTGGGGATTATTGGGCTTGCTGGACTTTGTAGAAATACCTCATAGATGCCAAACATAAGCCTGGAGGCTTATGTTTAGAACTCTTCATGTTTATATGACATTTTGGGCGTTCATAATATATTCCAAGTGGTCTTTGGCCTGAATTAGTTGAGCTTGGACGTCCTTTCACTGAACAAGACACATGGGTCTTCTCGCCTAGCACTCGGATCGATCGGTCCAGATCAATGTTTAGCTCTTGATCTTGTGACTTCTCCAATGTTTGAAAAATGTATGATCTTGATTATATTTGATTCTTTCCAGGATCATATCACTGTGGAAAACAAACAAAACTACTCGGTTGCACCGGTTCTAATCTGGTTAGTTTTTCACAAGTGTTTTTATACATAAGATTAGATTCAATAAAAGGAATATCACAGTTAGCTTCCAAAGACTCCCTGAGAAGGGCGAGTTGCTCCACTGTTTTGTTCTTAGTTTTCTCTTCCTTGCTGGTTTCATTTTGCTGATCTTGGACTGCTATGTATGGTTGAATCTCCACATTCTCTTTGATGTTTTTCTCATCTTCTTCATATGAACTCGTGGCATTGTCTAGCACATAATCTGGTGGTTCTGGTTCGAAGTCTTCACCAATATCTTCTTGACATGATTGGAGTTGATTTTCTTCTCCATAAATGGGTGGTGACTTCTTTGGATGATCTCCTTGGAATGTGTCATGGCATTTCTGTTTTACTCTTTGCTTTAGAATGAGCTGATCTTGTTGAATCTCATGTGTTGACATTGGAACCAGAATGATCTTGCCTCCTTTGTACTTGAATGAATATCTGTTTTTGTGACCATCATGGATTGCTCTTCGCTAATTCTGCTATGATTTTCCAAGAAGGATGTGACATGTTTCCATTGATTGAACATCACACAGAATTTTGTCTTCATACTTTCCAATGGCTATAAAGATCTTCACTTGGCTGCTCACTCTTAATTTGTAATTTTCATCCAGCCATGGGTGCTTCTTCACGGTTAAACGAAGCTTCTGAACCATGTACTCACTTGCCACATTGTTAGAATTCCTTTCATCGATCATGAGGCTGCATACCTTGCTTTGAACATAGCACCTTGTGTAGAACAGATTTTCTTCTTGATGATCGGCCATCTCTGCCTGTCAAAGCAATACAAAACAAACCCAGTAAAAAGTTCCTTTGAAAGAATTCGCAATCAAATGAGCAAAACACGAAAATGATTCTTTAGATGCTGAAGAACCCTAATCGCGACTGTTCATCGAAATTGACCTCTAAAAATTATCAAAACATATTCAAAAATTCCAGATTCAATTTTAACAAATACTAGACACGTTCTAGGTTCAGATCCAATTTATTTCGCGATTTTATGACTAGCCAATATTTTATGAAACTTCTAACAAGTTCGGACAGAAATGACTCTTCCTATGCCAAGGAACTCTAATAGCAACTGTTTGTAACATTTGATCACGAAAATTATTAAAACACATTCAATAATTCCAGAATCAATTTTACTAGAAACTAGACTCTTTCTAGGTTCAGACACAACAAATTTTGAATTTTTATCACACGCCATTATTTTATAAACATTCAAGCAAAACGTGTGACAGACAGGAATTCCACATTTCGACACTAGAAGTAGATCAGTCACGAAAAATTATCAAAACGTGCCAAACAATTCCAGAAATAATTTTATCAATTACAAGCCTCAATCTAGGTTCAGATACAGTTGATTTCACGATTTTATCTGACACCAAAGGATTATGAAAATTCTAGCAATCAACAGACAGAATTGATTCAAATGATCTGCGGAATATGAAAAGGTGTGATCGATTTGAAAAGACACAACCTGGTATGGATTGAGCTCTGATACCACTTGATGTGATCCTGGTGAGGATCACGTCCCTGAATGCTCTCCAAGAGGTTGTGATGGTCGGAGTGAAGAGATGATGGATGCAGAAGTGATGAAATGATGTGAAACGGCGAGTATGGTCCGACGGGATTTATGGATCGATGCGAAACTTCCAAAGGTTGTGAAAGACATTTAGACTTCAAGCTTGTCCAGGAGAGGGTAAAGATTCAATTCTTTGAACAAGGGGTGGAAGTAAGTGATACTTCTTAAGGACTATGACTGATCCTTAGACTATCGGCTTGCTCGGTGTGAAGGAATGAAGACCCGACACTTTGAGCAAGAAATGATCAAACAAGTAAAAATAGTTTTGAAAATAAAAGTTTGATAATTGATACAATGAGTTCAGATCATAATATAAAGAGAAGAGAAGAAGAACAAGCAATAAAAGAGTGTGGAGTTACGAGACATGCCTCGGAACTCACACAAGACCATACAGAATTTAAAAGAGAAAGTTTGAAATAAAATAGATAGAAATATAAGAGATAGGGAAGCCCAAAATGTCATATAAATGGGCCTTGATGGATCAAAACTAGGCCATGGCAAAGATGAAAATATGAGCCACAATCCTGATTAAAAACCTTACTCAGAAAACCCAATGGGACAAAACCGAGATAAGGGAAAAAGAGTGCAAGTAGATCATATGGCCATGCACTAGCTTTCTCGAACGTGTATCATGACCAATGTGGACCTGATACAACCTCCAAAGTTTTAGAGATCCTCTTAATATTCCCGGATCAAACGTTGTTGTTGAGCTAATCCATTTCTTCTTAGCTTCCTCGGCTACAAGCTGCTCTGGTTCAAGCTGCTCCTTCATTGTGCTTGGCATGATCACATCATCCTCTCCCACTTCAAAAGGATTTGACCTCAAATCCGAACAATCTGCAATGAAAGAAAGAAGAGAATAAGTAACTTTGAATAAGGAAATTTCTTTATACTTACGTCTGAGAAAGGTGTTGTCGCCATTGATCCTTTTGATGATTGTGAATAGGCCTTCAATCTTTGGTGCTGGGTTGAACCTCCCTTCAGCCGGAACTCGTTCTTTTCCCCAATAATTTCTCATGGATTCTCCAATTTCAAAGATCATTTGGAAATAAGCAAGGGGTTTCTTGTCCTTCATGAAAACATCTCCAATTCCAGTCCTTGCAAAGAAATTAAATGAGATAACATTTACGTCCGGTGGCTCCTCTTTTGTACCTGAAAATTTATCAACACTTTTGGCCAAGAGCAAGCATGTTATCACAGTCATGGACTCACAATAAACAAGTAAACATATCTCAGCTTGAGTCAAAACATTATCCCTGTCATGTTTCTCTTTTACTTGCGTTTTACGACAATGATTTGATTCCAAATATTCCTTGAATAAATCTAAATTTTTCTCAATGATTTCTGGAGATAACAAACTAATACTCACAGACCTTAAATCATAAGAAACAAATCGAGTTAAAGAGATACTTACCTGAATAAGATCCTTGGAGTGTTCGGTGCTCGAAATTATCTTGGTAAAAGAAAGCGGTCTTGGATCCGGGAACTCTTCTTTGATCAGAAAATTGTTGGTGAGAAAACCGTCGAATCTTGCGGTTATCTTACACAATGAGAGCTCTCCTGGTCGCCATTGATAAGTTTGGAATGAACAAATGATGAAAAATTAATTTTCGGCTCTATGGGAAACATGTGAAGTGAAGAGGTCCAAATCTCGTGGGGTAAGTGTCTTGAACGTCCTAGATAATCTCCAGTTCTCCAAATGTGGTTATGAGATGCCTCACAGATGGGTGGTAGTCTTATGGGGTCATCCACTGGAAACACGTTCTTATGATTCTGCAAAAGACACATCATCTCACTCGGCAGCACCGGTGCAAGGTTAGATACACAAGAGAATGTATCTAAAGAGACAAATATTTTATGATCCAAATATTCAGCATCATTAACCTTACTAACCATAGCAAAAAGATTAGATTTACCTTGCTCTTGATTCCCTTTGAGTTTGATTTTGTCAAGGTAAAACTCATGAGCCAGTAATGGTACAAGAGTAGTCTTCTTTTCTTGAAAATGTTTTGAACTCACCATTGTACAATCTGCACCAAGAGAAAGCAAATTAGCTTTCATTCGTTTTTGGGAGTTTAGATAGTTACCTCGAGTTTTAATTGGTGGTGAGGCATCTGGTGGTTTCTCCTTGATTTGAATAGAACATGTGAGTTCTTCTTCTGGAACATGTGGAAAACAAACAAAACTACTCGGTTGCACTAGTTCTAATCTGGTTAGTTTTTCACAAGTGTTTTCATACATAAGATTAGATTGAATAAAAGGAATATCACAGTTAGCTTCCAAAGACTCCCTGAGAAGGGCGAGTTGCTCCATTGTTTTGTTCTTAGTTTTCTCTTGCTTGCTGGTTTCATTTTGCTGATCTTGAACTGCTATGTATGGTTGAATCTCCACATTCTCTTTGATGTTTTTCTCATCTTCTTCTTCATATGAACTCGTGGCATTGTCTAGCACATAATCTGGTGGTTCTGGTTCGAAGTCTTCACCTATATCTTCTTGACATGATTGGAGTTGATTTTCTTCTCCATAAATGGGTGGTGACTTCTTTGGACATCTCCTTGGAATGTGTCATGGCATTTCTGTTTTACTCTTTGCTTTAGAATGAGCTGATCTTGTTGAATCTCATGTGTTGACATTGGAACCAGAATGATCTTGCCTCCTTTGTACTTGAATGAATATCTGTTTTTGTGACCATCATGGATTGCTCTTCGCTAATTCTGCCATGATTTTCCAAGAAGGATGTGACATGTTTCCATTGGTTGAACATCACACAGAATTTTGACTTCATACTTTCCAATGGCTGTAGAGATCTTCACTTGGCTGCTCACTCTTAATTTGTAATTTTCATCCAGCTATGGGTGCTTCTTCACGGTTAAATGAAGCTTCTGAACCATGTACTCACTTGCCACATTGTTAGAATTCCTTTCATCGATCATGAGGCTGCATACCTTGCTTTGAACATAGCACCTTGTGTAGAACAGATTCTCTTCTTGATGATCGGCCATCTCTGCCTGTCAAAGCAACACAAAACAAACCCAGTAACAAGTTCCTTTGAAAGAAATCGCAATCAAATGAGCAAAACACGAAAATGATTCTTTAGATGCTGAAGAACCCTAATCGCGACTGTTCATCGAAATTGACCTCTAAAAATTATCAAAACATATTAAAAATTTCCAGATTCAATTTTAAAAAATACTAGACACGTCCTAGGTTCAGATCCAATTTATTTTGCGATTTTATGACGAGCCAATATTTTATGAAACTTCTAACAAGTTCGGACAGAAATGACTCTTCCTATGCCAAGGAACTCTAATAGCAACTGTTTGTAACATTTGATCACGAAAATTATTAAAACACATTCAATAATTCCAGAATCAATTTTACTAGAAACTAGACTCTTTCTAGGTTCAGACACAACAAATTTCGAATTTTAATCACATGCCAATATTTTATAAACATTCAAGCAAAACGTGTGACAGACAGGAATTCCAGATTTCGACACTAGCAGTAGATCAGCCTCGGAACTCACACAAGACAATACAGAAATTAAAAGAGAAAGTTTGAAATAAAATAGATAGAAATATAAGAGATAGGGACGCTCAAAATGTCATATAAATGGGCCTTGATAGATCAAAACTAGGCCATGGCAAAGATGAACATATGAGCCACAATCCTCATTAAAAACCTTACTCAGAAAACCCAATGGGACAAAACCGAGATAAGGGAAAAAGAGTGCAAGTAGATCATATGGCCATGCACTAGCTTTCTCGAACGTGTATCATGACCAATGTGGACCTGATACAACCTCCAAAGTTTGAGAGATCCTCTTAATATTCCCGGATCAAATGTTGTTGTTGAGCTAATCCATTTCTGCTTAGCTTCCTTGGCTACAAGCTACTCCGGTTCAAGCTGCTCCTTCATTGTGCTTGGCATGATCACATCAGAAGAAGACCAAGTTATACGCTAAACAAGCAAACAAGGGCCTCAAGGAGAAGGTCTTTGAAGAAGGAGACTTGGTGTGGATCCATTTGAGAAAAGAAAGGTTCCCTAACGAGAGAAAATCCAAGCTTATGCCCAGGATTGATGGTCCATTCAAAGTCATCAAGAAGATCAACAACAACGCCTACCAGCTTTATCTCCAAGGTAAGTACCATGTAAGTCCGAGTTTTAATATTACTGATTTGGTTCCTTATTTTGCAGATGAAACAGATTTGAGGTCAAATCCTTTTCAAGAGGAGGAGGATGATGAGAGTATGGCTAGAAAGGAGGAGGAACCAATGATACATGGAGACGACAATGAGGAGCAAAGGAAGCAGCTTGAACCAATGATACAAGGACATGAAGACATGCATTTCTACGGGTCCTATCACTCGGTCTAAACAAGACAAGCTCAAGACCACTTTGCAACATCTTCTCAAAACCATTCCGGGCAGTTTAGTGTGTGCTAATCCAGCTACACTGGTTGTGATCCAAGCCACCTAAACATTTATCAAGAGCGGTGATATGACTTACACTCTTTTTTCCTTCATTTGGTTTTGTCCCATTTGGGTTTTCTAAATAAGGTTTTTAATGAGGTAAGCCATATCACTCATTCATCAGCCTCTTGATAAAGCCTATTATCACGAAATGAAGAAGCCCAAGTCCAAAGAGAATCAGCCAAAAATATGAAGACTTGAAGAGTCATCTTTTTATGCAAACTATGTTTTAATGCTTTGTAATTTCTGAGACTTTTTCCCTTGACTCTCTTGCTGATTTAAACTCATGTAAGGCTTCATTTCTAAGTTATCAAACTCTTTTCGTATTCTAAAAACTCTCTGAAGTCTGTTTGATCATTCCTTGCTTGTGATCGGATCTTCAACCTCACGCTAGCAAGTTCGATAGTCTTAGAGTCTGTCACAACTCTTAAGAAGTATCACTCCGATCCACCTCTTGTTCATCACGTCCAGAGTCCTTACTCACGTACCGAACAAGTCCGAAAGTCTAGAGGTTCATCATCTCCTTTAGAAGTTTCGCTTCGATCCATAAAACCCATCAGATCATACTCGCCGTTTCACATCATTTCATCACTTCCGCATCACTAATCTCATCACTCCGACCATCACAACCTCTTGGAGTGCATTCAGGGACGTGATCCTCATCAAGGATCATATTAATTCATCCATCTCTAGGATGTGAAAATCTGTAGGAAGTATGAAGTCCTCTACGACTAGTTGCAAGTCACGAACTAATCCATCAGGGATACTCTGTGATGAATCTCCAAAAACAAGACTTAAGTTGGATGGAGACACGTCTCTAGGTCCAAGTCTTTTACCAACATTTCTTGACATAACATTAACATTAGCACCAGAGTAACAAAGAGATTTAGAGAATTTGATGCCTCTTATGGAGCAAGAGCAGACAAAATGTCCAGGTCCTTCTACTTTCGGTAGTCTCCTTGGAGGGTAGCGTTTTGGCTCGTCCTCATCCATTGTTCGTGTCATACGGACCGTGTTTTTGTGAGAATCAAAGAGTGGTACCAATGGCTTGGCTACCCGTCTAGTGACATTGCAATAAGCTTTAGGATTCTCCTCAGGATTTCCCGGAAGTACACCGGCTGGTCTAGCGACAGCATTCATAGTTTGAGCGAATTGAGTTTCCAGCTTCTTGAAATATGTAGAAAGACTTTCGAACATTCCATTCCATTCTCCATAGAATTCTTCTTATTAATATTCCTTGTTGCGTGTTGATGAGAAATAAGTAATTCCTACATCATTTTCTCAATGTTGTTACCTTGAGGTTGAGGCACCTGAGCTGGTCTGTATGGGACGTTCGGGAAGGGTATATTTTTTTTGAAAGGAGGACGTGACTGGAAGTTGTTGTTGCCACTGAAGTTGTTGTGCTGAAAGTGTTTTTGAAACGGCTTTGATTGCTGCGGATAGTTCTGATCTTGAGGGTTCTCCACATTCGGGTTCCTATAGGCAAAGTTAGAAGTGTTCTGGAAGTTGTTGTTGAAGTTGTTGTTGTATCCACCATTCTGATTGAAGCCTTGAGTACCAACATAGTTAACATCTTCTTCTTGATCGAATGAATCATCAAAGTCATATAAAGCATCAGCGTTTCTGTGTTCAATCGTCTCGTAAACATTGATTGCGCGGTTTGGTTCCTTAGAAGTTGGCTCATCATGTTCTTAAGCTCGGTGATCTGTTTAGCATCAGCATCACTAGAACGGATTTTTCTATCAAAATCAGTGCAAGTGTTGCTAATACTTGCAGCAAGGTTATCGATGACAGCTCATCCTTCTAGAAAGGTCTTCAGAGTGAAGTCTCCATTGCTGGCCTTGTCGAGTGAGACCTGAAATTAGGATGTAAACCTTTATAGAAAGTACTTAGAAGATTACCTTAACTAAAGCCATGATGTAGACAATCACGTTCATAGTCCTTAAAGCGTTCACATGCTTCATAGAAAGATTCGACTGGTCCTTGTTGAAAGCGTTGGAGATTGTTCCTAAGAGAGTTGGATCTCCACTTCGTGTAGAAGTAGTTAAGAAAGGTTGACATGCATCCTTCCCAAGTAATGATCGAACCAGGGGGTAGAGTCTTTAACCATCTATGAGCCTTGTCGGCTAGAGACAAAAGAAAAAGCTTATACTTCAAATAATCTTCGGGTACACCATTTGTTTTTGTTGTACTGCAGATTTCTTCAAAGAGATCGATGTGATCCATAGGGTGTTCCATGGAGAGACCATGGAACTTGTTTTGCTTCACCAAAGCAATGATTTGAGGTTTTATCTCATCGTCACGTTTTGGTGGATTAGGCACTCATATGGTAGCTCGGTCTTGAGAGTACTGAGGAGTATCAAAGTCGGTTATTGTACGGTGAAGATTGGCACGTCTTAGAGGGTGCACATAAGCAGCTTGTCTAACACCAAAATTAGCATGATGTTGTGCATTAGCAACATTAGGAGGCTGGTGAGGAGGATCATTGAGATTATCTCCCACGCCTACAGGATTAGCTTCACGAGCTTGGTTGTGGACCTCCAAAGGGTCAGTTTGTGCTTCAGCAGGTTCGTAGATGGGATTATCATCCTCATCGTGCATCAGCTGTCCACCTTCATGCTCATGGACAGCTGCTTGATTTTGTTGGCCGATGTCAAGGACACCTTGGTCTTGGTTCCTAAACTCGGCCATAAGTTGTTGTCTCCGAAGTTTTCTAAGTTCGCGTTCAGGTCGGTCAATGTCTTGTATTGGAGTCACAGTTTCAAAGTTTTGGCTCCTTGTCATGGACTGCGTATCCAAAAACAAAAACTAAAAGGGAAAACAGAGGTTATCGAGAAACAAAGAAGTAAAAGCAAAATAAAATTGAAAAATTCAAAAGAAAAAAGACAAAGTATCTTAGACGAGAGTTCTTATCAAATTCAAAGGCAGCTATTATACTCCTCGGCAATGGCGCCAAAAACTTGATGCTGCGTATTATTTCTGCTTCTATGTTTTCCGTTAATAACACAACTTCTAAACTGCAAGTGCACAGTAAATCGGTTATAGCATTTAAGGTTATCGATCCAACAGAGAGTAATAGCTACGCGAATTGAATTCAAAGAAAGAAATCTAACTAAGACAAAATATGAAAAGAGTTTTGTTTTAGGGTTTTCTAATGATTAAGCAATGAAATAAGAAAGCAATAAAATGAAATCTTTTGTAAACTTATGAATAAAGGCGTTGGGAATTTAGGGAATCATCGTAGGGTTTCCATGGTTCTTAACAAATCAAGTGAAAGATCATATGCATATGTTTTTGTTCTAGGTTCTCAACTACGAACACGGATAAACAAACAAGCTATAGTTCATAGAATGAATGTCTAAAGTATCAACACCCCGTTACTCCACTCACGCAAGCTCCGGCATGCATCAACCAGCAAGCTAAACAAGTTCGATTAGTTCATAAAGCCCCATAACTCAACTCACGCAGGTTATGGCGCGAGGCTTCAGTAGCACTAGGTCTGAGGAGTAGGTTTATGCGGGTAACGCTCTTATCTTCTTAGATCAGTGCTTGGTGATCAATTCAGGCAACATCCATTAAGTAAAAGATGCCTCAAGAGAACTCTAACAATAGACGAAAATCAGATCTAACAACCTAGATGAGTTGAACCACGAATTCCCCTTTAATCACCCCATAAAACCCAACAAAGAGAACTGTCAGTCATGATGCAAAGAAACGCAATAAATATCATGAATAATAACATCATAATCGATTCAAATAATCAAAGGGGGTTCAATAGAACTTCTCTAGATGTCACAGAAGATAACTTATCTCCCCAAAAGCAAATAAGAGTAAGAGAGAAATAGAAAAATGAAAAACAAGGATGAAACTTCAAAGGGCGGCTTCAAGGGCTTTGAGGCGACAAAGTTGGCTCTGTAGAGATGTCCTAGGGTTGCTGGTGTCGAGTTTGGAGAGGCTCAGAGAATCACCGAAGAAGCACACCCCAAAATATTAGGTTAAATGGGTATTTATAAGCCATCGGTGTAGAAAGTCGGTTTTAGGATTTTTAGGGCAAAACTCGACATTTTAGGCAAGCATGGAGGAAGGCTTCTGACCTAGGTCATGGCTATTGTGACTGAGGTGGTCACGGGACCTATGACCGAGGTCACCAAGTAGCTTGATCTCGGTCACACTCCTTGTGACTGAGGTTGATAGGGCTTCACTCTTTCGATAGTATCTTCCAAACATCTGAATGTTGACTCTTCTATCTTTCCATAGACACCATGATCTCTGGAGTTTCTACACGGGAAGGTGTTCAACGAAAGCCAAACTTATGATGCTCTGAAACAACCTTAAATCGGGATTTTCTCCACTTTGTGTCCTTTTTGCCCCAAAACTTCAAAAAGTCTCCAAGAAGTGAAAATGGTGGAAAATGGCCTTGAATTTTTCATATTCTTTATGTTAATTCTTCCGCTGTCACGTTCTAGAGTTTCCAGAACGGTGTTGTTGTTTTCGCATATTCTAACATGGTATCTGAGCATTTGATTCTGTAAACCTGTTATGGATTCTCTTTTCTCAACTGTCTTTTTGAATTTTCTATTCTTCATTCTCGATAAAATTGTGTTTTTCAAAGGAAAACATGAAACCGAGGGTTCTCCCTATTATTCTCATAGGGGATAACTACTTGTTGTGGTCTAGGACCATGAAAACTGCTCTTTGCAGTCGTGGCCTATGAAAATTTATAATTGGCAATGTGCCTAAAGATTCTTTAGAGACTGGGATGGAAGGTGAAGTTGAAGAGGTGTCAAAGAGATCTGGTTCAAGCTAAGGCAATGACCTATGGATCCAAGGAGATCAGATTGGTCTATCACTACTGCAATTTTCGTTGAGTGAAGAGATTCTTGAAGCCTATTCATAGATCCAAACTGCCAAAGAGATGTGGGACATTCTCAAAACTCTTTTTGGGAATGTTTCTTATCTTTTTCGCATTTTTGAGATTAAAGAGTTGAATAATCTGCAGCAAGAGGGGAAAATGTTTTCATAACACTTTGGCGAGTTCACAACTTTGTGGGCTGAAATAGAGTTTCTTCGTCCTGCAACAACAGATCTGCAAATTTCAATGAAGGAGGAGAGCAAGATACGGTGTTTGGCCTTCTTTCCTCTCTTGATAGTTCTTATAATGGGATGATTCTTAATATACTCAGGTTCGAAAAGCTACCCAAATTGAATGAGGTGTGTATGCTGATTCAAAAGGAGGAATGCTCATTAGGGTTGTTCAAAAGAGGACTTGAATCTGCTCACATAAGCCGTGCTGTTTACAAGGATGCAAATAGTGGTGAAAGTAGAAGCATGTAGTGTGATCATTGCAAAACGAAAGGCATAACAAAGAGAAGTGTTGGATTCTCTATCCAAATCTGAAGCCTATGAAGTTTAGAAAAGAATCGGAATTGGATGATGGCATCTCCATTGGTGCTGCTTCAATCAATCATTAAGAAGTCTTCATGTGGAGTCAAGAGGAGATGTCGTGTGTTTGGTCTTCATGGCAAGATTGACTTTTCTTTATTCTCAAGCCAATCTTGAGAGGGAACGTTGAAATTCATACCAAATGGACACCGATGTGGCTGATCCAAGTGGATGACCCGAGAATGGACCGTGTGTGGTGTATTCAAGCGTGGTGAACCTGGAGTGGCTTATGTGGTAGTCCATATGGCAGTTCGAAGTGGTGGTCCAATAGGTCGGATCTTTGCATTTCTTCATTGACAAAGAAGCACAAAAGGCTACTCTCTAAAATCTTATTTCATTATGCTTATTCTAGTTTCTTATTATTCTCTTATTAATCTAATTTCTCTTATGGTGTCTATGAAGATGAGATGGAACTGGAGCTCAATGAAGGGGGAGTTCCTCAAACGGATTCATGCACGTAGGATTGGAGGCTCTACAAAAGTCTCAACAATCTCTAAGGAGGATCACCATGACCATAGCTACATTATCAACCATGGAGACTATACTGTTTTCCTTGACATAGTTTTGTCTCAAGTGGTTTTCTATGTTAAGGTTTTTGATGAGGTTGTTCTTTGCGCATTGCAAGTTTGGCCTTTGGTGGTTCCTCCGACCAAGCTTGAGGGGGAGTATTTGATATGATCCTGGAAAGAATCAAATATAATCAATATCATACACTTTTCAAACATTGGAGAAGTCACAAGATCAACAGCTAAACATTGATTCGGACCGATCGATCCGAGTGCTAGGCGAGAAAACCCATGTGTCTTGTTCAGTGAAAGGACGTCCAAGCTCAACTGTTCCAGCCCAAAAACCACTTGGAATATATTCTCACCTCATCTAGAGCACACCTCGAAGTTGAATCGGTCCAATCCGAGTTCAGGTGAAGAAGTTATTCAACTTCCAAGTCAAGTGATTCCCAGCTTACGCGATTCAGACATGCGTGCGTTGAATAATTATTTCCGAGCAAACCAGAAGGAGTTAAGCTACGAACTAAATTTTCCTGGAATCTTGATCCATTACAGAATCACGTCGAATTAGATTTCCATCAAAATAAGTTCAGACTTTGGAGGTATGAAGTTTACAATTCCATGGATCTGCTTCAGGCCCTATTGCGCGACTGAGCAAAAGATCTAGTTCCACAGCCCAACTCAGGAATTATTTAGACACGAGACCACTTGGAGAATGTTAAGGAATCTCTTAGATTTACGACAAGACCAAGAGCCTAAGGAGAATCCATTGGATCAAAAAGTTATAGCCCATTTACAAATACGGGTCAATCTGGTTCTAAACATGAAGAGTTCAAGGCCTAATTGGTTTGCAAGCTTCTAGGCTTATGTTTGGCATCTATGAGGTATTTCTAAAAAGTCCAGCAAGCCCAATAAGCCCCAGAAAAAGAATATCTCGGCCAAAGAAGCATGGAGAAGTCCAAGGATCATTTAAAGATGCATCCATGAGGAGTCCAAGGGTTGAAATTCACATTCAACTCACTATCTTTATTTCTTTTCTTTTATTTCTCTTTATTTCAAGACAATAATGACTTAGCTTAGTTTCTAAGTTTTCTTTTCTTTATATTCATGTAAACTCATATGAATAAAATATCCAACTTTTTATTTTCAAAACCTTGAGAGTGATTCTCTTTTGTTCTTTTAGAACTTTCGATTGTTTGGGGTGTAATATCCAACGATCAAATCGATTCGTCTCGGTGTGTCATATCCGAGGAATCAAACCTTGTCTTGTCTAGGTGTGTCATATCCTAGGAGGCATTGAGGTATATCAGGAGCCTTCCGCAACTCCTGTGCGACCATTCGATCCACCACTTCGAGTCCCTCGAAGATTATCCATCGTTTCATTTTTCTACCAATCCGAAAGTGCCGATTTTTGGGAAGGATCATATCAGTATTAATCTTAATCAAGAAGAAGATACTGGCTATCTAGAACCGGCCGTCTAGCTTTCTTGAAGCTCGTCCGCCAGTTGTGCAGAAGGAAATGATGGTCCAGCACTGGCGGTCTAGCTCTCCTTGAACTCGTCCACCGGTATGACTGCTGCAGCCGCCTAGAATTTAATTCCTCCAATTTTATCTCTCCTTCATGCAACGTCATGCAACAATCAACCTCTCTCTCTCCTTCATGCAAGACCTCCTAAATTTCAAGTTGCCTTGCATGTTATCAATCATTTATTTTGTGTCTAAATAATGCCTGAATGCATTTTCTCTATATATATGTACTCTTAATGATGAATACACTCAAGCAGCTCTATTGAGTTGTCTTCTCTATTCTCTTATTCTCCTATTCTCTTTGTATATTCTTTCTCAATTTCGTCCATATTCTCTAGTTTAAATCTTCCGCTGTAACGTTCTAGAGTTTCCGGAACAGTGTTGTTGTTTCCGCATATTCTAGCACAGGTTGTCGCACGACTCTTCCCATTCCCAAGCATCCTTGGTGATGACATGTCCTATCCCATGATAAAGTAAGATGAGCTCAGTCTTCTGCATCTTACTTGGCTCGGCTTTGCAGAGGATGGTGTTCCCTGAAACACGCAAGACATACCTCAGGACCAAATGTCTAACATCTGTCTGCTTGCTCTCCTTCGAATCATAAACCCCGTTACCAAAGAAGGACCAAAAAGTCTGGATGTCATGCCACTCGGGGTGAGAAGGGCTCGAATAGTGATGTGATTCCCGGTGAGAATCACGCCCAATGTTCTAAGTCAGAATAACTCCAACAAAAAAGAGATAAACTCTCAAGATAAATTTTATTTGAAAAGAAAGTTAAGGAAAACAACAATGTCTCGACACACATATAAAAAAAGAGGAGATGAAAGAGAGAAGATAAGAAGCAATAACGAGTGATTGTTTACGAGACATGCCTCGGTAAACAACACTCGGACCATGCAAAAATAACTTACACAAGTTCAGAATTCAAATGAGAAAAGATAGAAAGAAAATGGGCCAAGTCTTGACATAAGATGGGCCATGAGTGGATCGGACCTAGCATATGACAAGGGTGACATGAGACCCATGCACCTCATTAATAACCTTTCTCGGAAAACCACTTGGGAAAAACCGAGGATAAGGGAAAAAGAGTATGCATGGAGCTCATGGCCATATGCTAAGTATCTTGGGTGTGTATCTCGACCAGTGTAGCCTTGATACCATCATGATAGCTCAAGTGATCCGGATAATGATTAGTTTGAATAAGTAATGCCTTAATTTCTTGAGAAAGCTCCTTAGTCCTTGACCGTGTCATCGCTCCAAAAGGGAATTCCAATGTACTCCTAGATCCTTGCTTTCCCGTGTCTTTAAGCTTGGTGATTGTTTCTTGTTCCAAGTCCAGGTAGATATCTTGATTTGCATCATCCTGCCCCAGTTGAGAAGGATTTGTCCTCAAATTGGAATGATCTGCCACAAAAGGAACCAAGTCAGCAATATTAAAGAGAGGACTAATGGTGTACTTACCTTGGAGATCAAGCTCATAAGCATTGTTGCCGATTCTCTTGATGATCCTAAAGGGTCTGTCAATTCTTGGCATAAGCTTGGATCTCCTTTCTTCTGGAAACTGTTCCTTCGTTAGGTAAATCCACATTAAGTTTCCAGCTTCGAGTACAAGCTCGCGTCTTCCTTTGTTCGCTTTTCTCACATATTGCTCGGTCTTCTTCTCTATATTTTTCCGAGCCTCTTCATGGATCTGTTTGACAAGTTCAGGCTTTTTTTTCCATCTAGGTTAGATCTTTCAGTCAAAGGCAAAGGGGTTAGATCCATAAATAATTTCAAAGGGGGAAATTTGGAAGCAGAATGCACCGAGTGATTGTATACAAATTTTACATGTGGTAAACATTCTTCCCAAGAGCTCAAATTCTTTTTAGTTAATGCACGGAACAAGGTTGACAAACTCCTATTTACCACTTCAGTTTGCCCATCGGTTTGTGGATTACATGTAGTTGAACACATGAGCTTAGTTCATAGTTTTGTCCACAAAGTTTTCCAAAAATAGCTTAAGAATTTGGTGTCCCTATCCGAAACAATATACCTAGGCATGCCATGCAGTCGAACATCTTTCCTAAAGAAAAGATAGCCACATGAGATGCATCATCAGTTTTATTGCAAGCTAGAAAGTGAGCCATCTTAGGAAACCTATCAACTACAACAAAAATTGAATCCTTTCCACTTCTAGTCATGGGGAAGCCTAGCACAAAATCCATGGAAATGTCAGTCCAAGGATGATGAGGAATAGGTAAAGGGGTGTACAAACCGTGGGGTTGGACCGTAGATTTCGCATGCTTGCAAGTAACACACCTAGTACAAATTCTTTCAACATCCATTTTCATGTGCGGCCAATAGAAATGATCTTGTACCACCTTGAGAGTTTTTGCAACTCCAAAATGCCCCATGAGTCCCCCCACTATGAGCTTCTCTAACAAATTGTTCTCGAATAGAGCAGTTAGGCACACACAATTGATTATAATGAAATAAAAATCCTTCGTACCTACAGAATCGTCCACTTGCTCCCTTCTCACATGAGTTATAAATCTCTTTAAAATCAAGATCTTCTAGATAAAGTTCTTTCAGCTTTTCTGATACGATCCTGGTGATGGATCTCCCCGGATTGCACTTTCGGGTTGGCGAAACGGATAGATTTGTTGGATGGAATGAAGGGTCACACAGGAGTTGCGGAATGGCTCCTGATATACCAAATAGTCTCCCAAGATATGACACACTTTGACGAGACAAATCTAGTGTTTTACTTGGATATAACTCACCAAGAAAACAAAAGAAGAACAGACTGGATATGACACACCAATCTAGGGTTTGTTCTAGAAGAACAGAAGAGATTCACTCTCAAATGATAAAAAGAAAAAATTTGACTGATTTTATGGAAGGTCTCGACATGCTTAAATTGCAAATAAGAAAGTCTAGAAAATATCAAAGCAATATTAATTGCTGAAATAAACTAAAAGGTCTTAAAACAAGAATGAAAAATATCTCTTGAGCTTCTTGATGGTCAGCTCCACGAGATAGACTTATTAATTGGGCCAAGAAATCTCCTCTTGGGCTTAGTAGATGTTCCAGGATGCCAAACATGATTTTGTAAGCTCTTAAACGGACTGGACTTGGAGTTCATCAAGTACAGCACCAGGTTGACCCAGGTTGACCCATTTAGGGAAATGAGCAATAATTTGTGGTCCGATATCCATTTTTTCTGTTCTTGGGCTTGTTGGAAACCTAAGAGATCCAGTAAGATTATCCAATTGGTTTTACGTCGAGATCTTACCTTAGTTGGTCTGTACATCATAATCTTTGGCTCAGTCACGCAATAGGGCCTAAAGCAGATCCATTGACTTGTAAAATTCATATCTCCCAATTCTGAGCCAGCGTTGTGGTGAATAAAACTTTCCCAGATTCTATGATGAATCAAGATTCCAGAATAATTTGTTTATCGCTTGATTTCTTCTGGTTTGGTTGGAAATAATTATTGAACGCACGTATGTCTGAATCTTGTAAGCTGGGAGTCACTTGACTTGGAAGTTGAATAACTTCTTCACCTGATCATAGACTTCGTTTGTGCTGAACAAGGCACACGGGTCTTCTCGGATAATTCCATGATCATATCATACCCGTCCTCTTGAAAAAAGTTTTGTCCTCGAAACTGTACCGTCTTTGATTTGAAAAGTTGAGGTGAGTCTGGCTTCTTCTCCTTTATCAGCATGGAATATAGGACTCCATGATTTTCCTCAATCGTTTTGGTGCACGGCTTCTTCGGGACAGCCTCGGTAATGTTTCCACCGGTTTGTTTTTCCCCCGAATCTCCTTCCTCGGATTTCTTTGATTCTGGCTCTTGAACCACGGATTCAGGTTGTTCATTCTTCTCGTGATTCTCCTCTTCCGCTGTAAGAGCAGATTGTAAACTCTCTTGAACTGCTATCACTTCTTCATGACCAGATTGTTCCACAAACTTTGCAACTTCCGTGGGCGGTTTGGCTTCGACTTTTGGTTTTGTGTTTCTCTTCTTGGGCTGC